>CM038673.1:443198493-443798493 GCA_021605145.1 Aegilops bicornis
CAACTGTCAAGGTAGTACAAAGAACACTAGAAGTAAAAAATACATCTAGGTCCGTAAACCACCTAGCGAAGACTACTAGCACAGTAGCACTGGAGCGAGCTGAAGACGCGTCGCTGTCTTCGCCCCTTTCTCATCGGAGCCGGGCAAACCTTGTTGTAGTATACAATTGGGTATGGTGATCTTCTTGAAGAGATCATCTTGGAAGCATAGGTGGGGTTGTGGGTGACGATCCGCAGGGTGTGGATTGTGGTGGTGGACTGGAGACATGGTCCTACTGGCGCATGTCTCCTTCCACTTGGCCAACAGCTCCCTCTCTTTGCGATGATGTTCCAAGCCCTCGACGATGGTGCTCTCAAGGTGAGGTGGGTACGACGAGGTGTTGTGCTCCCAGGCCCAATAGAGGCAAGCCCTATGGTCATTCCAGCGCCTCCTTTTGGGGTTGTGGCGACAGTTTCCATCCAGGCCCTAGAGTGAGCGTTTTCACCGCCTGAGGGTGCGGCGCCCTTCTATGCAGGGTGAGGTGGCTCCTTTCGCTGATGTAACTGGATAGTGTTGATGTACCTGACGGGTCCTAGCGGTAGTTTTCATCCAGGGCCTAGGGTGAGCGTTTTCACCGCTCGAGGGTGCGGCGCCCTTCTATACAGTGTGAGGGGGCTCTTTTTGCTGATGTAACTGGCTAGCGTTGTTGTGCCGGTGATGGCGATGGCATGACCTACCTTGACGGCTAGTCCCCCTCTCGAGATGGCCTCTATCTCTTTGCTTCGGTCCTCGGATCACGGGCGAGGGTTTGATGATTCCAAGCAATGCTTCTCTTTTCTAATTTTGTCTGTTTGTTATTATGTGTTGTTGTTCCTCAGCACACTCATGTTGTTTTCATTTTTGTTGTTGTGCTATGTGGTGTGGTGTGGTGTTGTTCTTGTCTATGTAAGGGTGTCATTAGTTTAACACCGGGCCTCAGGTCTTAGTTCTAAAAAAAGGCAAGACTTACTCCAACTCATATTCGGTCTTGTTAAAACTTGGAAGGCCATTATGGTTCTGTTAGAGTAAATGCATAAGGTAAAAAAAACCTCATTTTATATAAAAGAAAAATGGACGGTTGTTATTATGAAATCAATGGTCTGAAATCCACCTCAATGACCCGATAAATGTGTCCCTTCTTATGAAATGGAAGTGCACAAAAAAAAACTATTCCATCCAAAATCCACCTACTCAACGATCAAGAAAAGTCTCTAGGTTAAAATGTAAAAGATTTACCCTGATCCAGACTTCTCCTTGCGTATAAAAGACTTGCCTTGGGCTCCCTCCTATGAATACAACAAAGAAGCTATCTCGACAAGGGTGAAGCCATGTCCAAGATGACATCATTTTCGTGTTGCCATAGCTCCCAAAAAACATGTGTGAAGTTTGTGTGGAGATCCTGTCACCACCCTAGAGTAGTACTCCCTCCGTCCGGGTTTATTGGGCCCGAGAGCCACAGATGGTTGTGTACCATTTTATTAGGCCCGTACATTAATTACCTTGATTTATTACCTGAAATCTCTCCCACGCATGCATCGTTGCAATGGAGTCGACGCAGGAACCTTGCCAATTGGGCATGGATGCAGGCTGCATGCGCACACCGGCCGCTGCATGCGCTGCTCTAGTTAATAGGGTGATTTAATAGGGCAGTTAGAGAGCAAATTAAGCAGCTTTATTTCCTAAATCTCTACATGTGTGTATCTCCTTGGTCTTTGTGTTGTGCCTTAAGGGCCCAATAAACCCGGACGGAGGGAGTAGATGTCATGCACTACCTTTCCAAGACCAAGGAGCCTCGGGCAAGTACCCAATTCGCTTTCCCATGATGCCACATCATGCGTGCCAGGACACATCCTACCATCTAATGATTGATGCTTTCATCATGCGGGTCATAAAAAGTGCACGTTAGTTGATGAGAAAGACCAGGTCGTGCTAGTCGTCAAAAGTTTGACATCTGTTCCGCGACACAAGCCAAATGAAGAAGTGACAACCCAGCGGCGCACGAGAGTTGCATGTTGTCTCAGGGCATCTCCAGCCGTTCGGCCCCCAGGGCGCCTAAATAGAGCGGCACAGGCGTGCCAGCGCTAGTTGCCCCTGAGGCGACCTAGCTCGATCACGCCCCCACGCCCGGCCCCGGGATGCGGGAAATTTAAACTTAGTCGTTCCGCTCTCAAAAGACGCGCATAAATCCGGCGATCGGACGTAATCTGGCGTTACAAAAAGCAGCGCCGCCGCGCCGCAAGTTCGCGTCGCAACAATTCACTTTCGGCGGGTCGGCTCGAGCGTTGGCGGAGTCGGCGTCTGTGAGGCTCGTCGATGTCGGAGCTGCTCGGTCTTTGGGCTGCGTCGGTAGCGCGGCTTCTTCTTTGGGCGGCGATGTAGAAGCGTCGTTCGGGCTTGGCGTCCGTGGTGGTCGTGGCGTCGTCGGCGTCGTCGGCGTTGCCGTCGGCGGCTTCGTTCGAGGATGAGGCCGCGCTGCACGGTACCACGCCTTGAGCTTCGCCGTTGCTCGAGCATGTCCGCCCGCCCATCGGAAAAGCCATGTCGGTGTTCCTCTTCTTGGCGGCGACGTTAAATCCGAGTAGGTCGAGCTTGATGGCGTTGTTCTTCATTAGCGACGACCACCGCGCCTCGGTCTTCTCTTCGCGTAGGACGGCCCGGGCCTGGGCGTCGACGAGGCAAGGCAATGCTCGATGGACTCCTGCAATCGCGCGGTTACCGCGTCGGCGCTTTTCCCCTTCTTTGCCAATTTGTGGCCGTCCGGCCGCCCCTACAGCCGCGCCGGAGTCGTCGCGTCCGGCTTGTATGTCTCCTTGGCCTTGTCGAGGAGCACGTCGGACTTCCGCCCACTTCTCGCACTTGTCAATGCGCTTGTAGGCGTGGAGGTGCTTGAAGTCGGCGTCTTGCTTGTCGCCCGATACATGGCGAACATGCGTACCGCGCGGAGGACGAAACGATTGGCGAAGCGGCGGGCGTAGGGCGAAGATATGCGAAGCGAGCGGCGTGCGTACTGATCCTCAACGTTGGCGCCGCTCTCCGGGCGACGCGACCTCTCGACGATTCCATGACATTTGTTGCCGCCAACTGGATCGCCCCAATGGTTCGCCATCGCCTTGGAGCAGCGCGCATGTAGACGCCTTTGAAGTAGGGGTCGACGAGCTTCCTTCGTCGAACTTCGCCTTGATGCGGTCGACGTCTCAAGCTACGTTCGCGCCGGTGGTCGGGTCGAGGCAGGCGACTTTCCATGCTTGGCGAGGCATTCCTCCTCCTTGGGCGTCCACTTGATGCGCGGGTTCGCTGACCTAGCCGCCCGCTTCTTCTTCTTCTGGCGCCTTCGTCCGGAACAGAGCGGCTCCTCCTCCTTCTCCTCCTCCTCGTCCTCCTCCTCCTCCTCGGGTTCCCGCGCGTCGTCGCCGTAGACGTAGCCGAGCTCGGCCTCCATGTCGCCGCTGAGGTCCACTACCTCGTCCTGGGTGGCGAACCCGGGAGACGCGACGGCCGCGGTCGATCCTGTCGCGATGATGTCGTCCATGTCGGCTCCCGTGTCGTCGGCGTCGCCGAGTGCGAGAAGGTAGCGGTCCACGGTAGAGATGGGGCGTCGGTGTGGGACGCGTAAGGGCGGCGGGCGGCGGTAGTTGTATGGAGGGTACCGCACGCCCGGCGAAGCGGGCGGCGTCTTGGCAGAAGCGGGTGACCATGAGGAAGGTCACCTTTGGGTTGAACCCGCGTGCGCGTCGCCGTCGGCGTGGCCGGCGACGATGAACCCATGGAGATCCGGCGCCTTGCTGTCCCTGTAGGCGCGTCTTGGGCGTGGTGGCGACGGTGGATTCATCCCGCTGGTCGGCCGATGAGGAAGACGCCGCAGCGCCAGCGTTGTCGCGGGCCTTCTTGGCTATGGCCTGTTCCGCTGTCGTGATTCTTGCCAGCGCGGCTGAACTTCCACCCTTCACTCGGCGTTCGGCGGGCCGGTGGCCGATGGCGGCGCCCTCGGCTTCCTCTGCTTGGTGAGCCACGACGCCCTTGATCGCGGTTGCCGCCAGCGCCGCGGCATGACGTACTTCTTCGCGGCGGCGGGAGGGTTTAGCGGGAGAAAGGGAGAGAATGGCGGGAAGAAAGCGGCGGCGGGAGAGATGCGAGGAAAAGCGTCAAGAACGGGCGGAAAAGGCCCTCGGGTCGCCTCGGGCGGGTCCACGCTTTTTCGCTTGTGCGGTTCCCCAAAGCGCCCCAGGCGCGGGTTAAACTGGGTCGCCGGCACCGATTTTGGTCCGAGCCGAAAAACGGACTTCTGAGGCCTTGTTGGGGCCTTTTTTGGCCGTGGCGGTAAAATCGCTTGGGGAGGGCCTGTTGGGGGCGCGGCTGGAGATGCCCTCATACGCTAGAGCGTCCACTACTACAATGAAAAACTCATGATGTGCGGTTCTTGATGAGTAGACGCCATTCCTCTCTTCTCCCATCTCCATCGGAGCTCATCGGGGACTCCTTTTTTTTGGACTTAAGCATCAGAAAGTCGTGCATGCTTCAGCCCAACGTGGGAGATCCAATAGCCGTCATTAAGAGCCTTGGCCATGATGTGCTTCATCTTGGCCCTTGAGAAGATGCCTTCGAAGAGGTCAGGAAAAACTCTTAGGCCATCCATCTCCAACGATGGCCGCCATTGCCGCCTCAAGCAACGACCTAGACTTGGCAGCAACCTAGACGTCAAACCGTCTTCAAGGCTTCTAGAGATCCAACCCTTGAGCCATAACCAACCATCCATTGCACAAAGACAAAGCCAGGTTAGGATGCATGCAAGGGGAATTACTCCGTATTTGGTAAATGTTGAGAGAGATAAATGTGCAATTAAAGACTACCTATGGACACCTGTCACCGCGAGGGCGAGCCCCACAGGTGGGGACACTTGTCAGCCAGCAGCGACCTCCGGCCGGCTACGGGGGCTTCCACGCGCTCCCTACCGGAAATGAACAGTGTTGGCCAACGTGACCCCCGGCGGAGGAGAGTAACGGCACCCAGCGCAGCCCATGCACGCATCCATACGAGCCCCAACCCACCACCACCGCCGTCTCTTCCGCCCGAAGGAAACTGCATCCCCAGTAATCAGCAAGCGCATTTAAACGGATATATACATCTGAATCTGAGCGGCGCTCTCTCTCTCTCTATCTATTTATCCCATCGTCATCCCCGTAGATTTCCCAAACCACAACTTGGAGGCGGCGGCGATGGGGAAGCTGGCGAGGCTCGTGGACGGCATCAAGACGAGGCTGATCAGGAAGAAGCAGGGGGAGGATCAGGAGGAGGCGGCGGCGGCGTGCTACGACAAGGTGGGCAAGACGGAGAGCATGAGGGTGGAGATCAGGAGCCGCCGCGCGCAGGAGCTCATAGCCAAGAACCTCGCCGCCGCCGACTCCATCGGCCACGGCGGCGCCAAGAAGGCCAAGAAGCGCTTCTTCGCCTTCTGACCCACCGGCAACGGATGCTCCGTCTCTCGATCGATGTATCCCTGTGGCAAGCAAGATCGATCAATCCCCGGTCTTGTCTCCCCCCGTGTGATGATTCATTAGTTGCTCCATTAGCTCCCTGCCTGCAGTTGATCATCATGTACTGCAAATATGACTATCTCCTCTAAGATTAAGATGTAATCCATGCATGTCTTGTTCTCTGAGCTCTGACATATATCTGTATGTTGTTCGCCTTCGTCTCTGAGATTTCATATGCTTTGTTTTGTTTTTGGAAGATGAACAGTATTAAATGGTGCAAAAAGGTAAACAAGCTGCGCTACAAATAAACGTACAGGCTGTGCTGCGACTCAGGGCGGAGCAACAGTGTTATGATGCGGAAATTGACAATTATTGTTGCAGCAAAGTATGAGCTCTAGAACAACAAACTGAGGGTATATCCCGTTTGGATTGCAGGATTTCTGTTGAAATTTTAGGGATATATACTCGATTCTTAATTAATTTTGCCCCAGGATTACCGTACCATATTTGGCTAGCCGAAATTTTGGTCAAACTTTTGTAGTCCATGAGTTAGCGAACATTAACGCTCTATTCGGCAATCCACCGACTCCCGGAATCTGCGGAGCGGAGAAACTGCAACTCCGCTCGCTCCGGGAGTGGAGTTGTGAAGCAGGGCGATTTCGAACAAGGCATAATTAGCAAGAAAAATGAACTACAGTGGGCAAACAGATCGGCATACCAATACATTGGCAATTATATCAAAACAAACACCAAAATTTTGGTCATGGACGAATTTTTTGGTAGGATAAGCTTTGGCCGCCATCTAGACATACCCAAGACTGTAGTTATCAAAGTCCTATAGAATACACCCCTTGGACCTTAATCTCGTAGGAAGCTTGTTTAGAGGAAATGTCATAGGAAGTCTATCATGACCTCATACCTCGTTCTTTTTATTCAAGTCAAATGCACTTTTTCATCTCTTTTACTCTCTCCTCATTTCTCTTAAACATATTTGTCTTCATTTTGTGTGAACCATCTAGAAGGCACCGCTACAAAAAAACTCATAATTTCAAAATCCTCTACTCCCTCCTTCCATCTATATAGAGTCTAATGCGTTTTTTAAGACCACCTTTGACTATTAACAAGATTAATGGTACATGACATGCATAATGTGAAAATTATATCATTGAAAGCTCCTTTCATACACGAATTTAACGGTGTGCTTTGTGTAAGTTGCATGTCATATATTATTGCTTTAATATTTGGTCAAAGTTAGCCTCGAAAAACGCATTAGGCCCTATATAAATAAAAGGAGGGAGTAGTACATTTCATCCCGTGATTTATTTATCCATATATTTTCTAATTCCCGTAATTCAAAGAAACTCTTAAAATAATCCTGCACAAAATAAACAATCGTGAGGAAATAACCACTACCACAAAATCCACCAACCTCACCCGGAGACATACCCTGGCAAGACATCCTTTCCTTCTCCTAGAGATTGAATTATTTTTTAGAGGATGGGCAAGTACCATTGGCCATATCCCTATTGTCACAATGTCTTTGTCGCCTCCACTCTTTTTTTTTTAGAAAAAGAGGATGACCCCCGGCCTCTGTATCTGGGAGATGCATACGGCCACTTTATTGATTATTCTCGAGGACCTTACAAAGTATTACAACAATGTGCCTGAATCCACTATCTTGGCAACATATGCCGCTACTCCTATCCAAAATGATGAAGGGGTGCTAGCTGGGCCACTACCCAAACCACTCACATAAGCCTAACATCAAAAGCCGGAAGCCGAAACTCATTCGGAGGCCCCAGCCGAGCCACATACCGGTGCAGGGCACAATCCGGTTAAACGCACTCAGATGTCGTCGCCGCCATCTTCCATGAGTCTTCAGATCATATTGAGGCTTCTACCTTGTCTGGCCACTCAGCCATCAACGTCACCATGACGCCAGACAACAACCTCCTCCTGCACGAGCCCATCTCCGCACATCGGACGCCGAGTCTCCACAGCGCCATGCCATCGATTTTCGCCGCCATCAAAGTGTGAAATGAAACACCGCTCCACCATCCATCCAGCCAGCACTTGCTCCAAGACGATGCCCCCAGAAGGGTAAGCGATAGAACGCCGTCATCATCCGATCCAGAAGACCCAGATCTGGGTTTTCCCCGAGCACCCGAACTCGATGGCGCGGGCTGCCGATGATGCCTCGACCATCGGCAGTAGCTCCACCAGACGAGTGTCGCCTACGTCGCCGCAGCCTCCAAGATGAAGCTGACTAGAATGCATGTGTCGACACCGAACCGCCGCCACTTTCTACCGCCACTTGAGCAGCCCCCGAGCAACGCCTTCAGGAAGGAGCACGGCACCGTGGTGTCGCTGCCGCTTGGAACAGGGGGGTTACGAGGTTTTCACCGAGCTCACGGAGGGTGGAAGGAATGAGGTCCTCTCAAAGCCTCCAACGAGGGAAGCAACACCCAAAGGCATCGCCATCGGAGTGGCCGCCACGCCGCCAAGAGATTCCCGAACCCTTCCACCACCGATACGCAAGGCGGCACCCAAGAACGGTGACCGAAGCCACCAAGGGCGGATCCGCTGCGGATCGGAGTAGATCGAGGTCGAGGATGAACATCACCATGGCCACCAACATCCGGCGAGGAACCGCCGCGCGGTAAGCCCACCTCCCGCCATCCACATGGCCATGGAATTGGTCCACTGTCCACGCCGGCGCCGCCGCGCCAAAAGCTGCGTGCCACCGACCATAGCCGCCGCCATGGATCCGAAGCGGCGGAGCCGCTGCCGCGGGCCCGGCACACCGGATCGGGCCGCGAGCCGCAGCGCGGCATCCAGCGCCAGATCCGGATCCGGCAGCGAAACCTGACGCCTCAGTAGCCAAGCCCGCCACGGTCACAGCGCCCTCGGCTGAGCCGTGCGGGCTGGAGACCTCGTCGCCCACGACTCCTACGCCGCGACCATGGCGTCGAAGCGGCAGCCGACCGTGCACAACCACGCCGCGGCGCCCTCGCGCTGCCTCCTCCGCTTAAGCGGTTGCCCGCCTGACCCTTTCGCGGCGAGTGGAAGAGCCCGCCTCGCCAACACCACACGGGCTTTGCGGCGGCGCTTCGCCCGGCGGGGAGGAGGAGGGATGGGTGGCGGCGGTGCCCGGCGGCTAGGGTTAGCGCCCGGGCCGACGCGGGAGGCGAGGATGAGAAGATATGACCCGATGAAGGGGTCGCCTCCACCCTATGGATTCAAAATTACAAGACACATGTATTTTGAAGTAGTGTGAGATGTCCAATCGGCATTTTAGGAGGACTTATTTCAGATTTGTAAGTTGCACAAATTTGAAATCTCTTCCAGCATCAGTGGAAATTCCTACTTTTACTTTAAAGAAACTAGCTAATAGCCCATGTGTTGCAAACAGGGTCATACATATTCCTTTTTTAACATGGGGCGACACCGATCGTGCCAGACATATCCCTTACACGACCATCATGTTCTAATGCAAGAACTTATTTTATTTGATTGAGTTAATGCAAACAATTTGATTTGATTGTCCTTGTCCGACATATAGCTAGTATGATTTGAT
Organism: Aegilops bicornis; assembly: GCA_021605145.1. Classification (NCBI taxonomy): domain Eukaryota; kingdom Viridiplantae; phylum Streptophyta; class Magnoliopsida; order Poales; family Poaceae; genus Aegilops; species Aegilops bicornis. The sequence goes on from CM038673.1 coordinate 443,207,560, forward strand.
TTCTTTTACGAGTAGTATGATTTGATTTTGTTTTGATTGAGTTAACGCAATTACCTTACACCATCAACGGTGGCATCGCAAAAGATTTGATTTGATTTGATTGAGTTAATGCACTACATGTTATTTTTGAGGCAGTTAATGCACTACATGTGAGGGAGCTTCACGACATAGGACCACAAACAACTTCACCAGTGGAACATCCTTAGAAACAACCCAAATCAACTTTTTTTTAGACATACAACCCAAATCTCTTTTAGGTGTACAACCCAAATCAACTCAAAATGAAAAAGGAAGTGAACAAAGCCCGGCCCACTAAAGTCCGTAGGTAGCAAAGCCAGCCTCACAGGCCCATCACCTGCCTGCCTACCCCCTCCCCTTCTCCGTCTCGTCTTTCTATCCAATCCCATCTCCTTCCCTCCCACGGCGGTCTGCCTCGCCCGCGACCACCTCGCCGCCGCATCCCTCTCAACCGCCGCCGGCGTCGGAGATGCAGGCGACGGCCGCATCCTTCCTGGCCCTCCCCCTCCCGTGGCCCCGTCGGTGAGCACAGCCTTAAACCCCCTGACTCCTTGATCCAGGTCTCTTTCTTTTCTGGCGTTCTGACTAGGCCCTCTGCCTGTGATTCTGTTGGGTGCAGCATTGGCAGGAGCGCGTATGGGGCGGTGGCGGTGCACGGAGGCGTCTCGCCGCTGCCACCGCGGCTGCGGGCTGTACGGTGCTCCATGAGCCTCTCTATCGGCGCCGGTTCGAGCGACATCGGAGACAGCGGATTCAGCTACCGTAAGAGAGATATTCGAACCCTAGCTCCCATGTGAATGCCTTCGCTGATTTGTTTTCGGAGGGCATAGAATTGGATGATATTGTAGGTATTCGCCAAAAAAAGAAGGGATGGTACTGTAGGTGGCCTTTGCGTTGCTGGTGCACGAGGCAAGGAATAATATGTGTGGGCTGTGCACAATTGAGCTGGCTTTCTGTTGGTTAATAACTGACAATGTTAATTAGTGGTGACCTGTATGAAAATAGTTATTGAATTCATATTTAAACCCCCCCCCCCCCCCCCTCTCATATCTAGGTTTTTTTAGATCTTAGACACGGGATCGATGTAGGCCGCGGAATATTTTTCTTAAACACTGTTGGCAGGGTCTTGAAGTTGAGACCTCTTGGCTCGGATACCATATTGAATTCATATTTAACAACCTGAGCATAAGTTGCATTGTGATCGTGAGGAAGTGTGGAGTTGCAACAGTTGTGCAAATGGTGCAGATTTAGAGGAATATTTATCGATTACAAGCTTTTCACTAGATAATTAGAGAGGAGAGATGCATATGCATTATGGGGACAGTTTAGCGGCACTGGGAAGGAATGTCAGTGACGAACACAGAATGCGGTTGCTGGTTCAGTACTATACCTTTGTTATCTGGGGGATCGATCGAACTAATGGACCCATGTTCTTTTTGTAGTGTTCAGTTAGCCGAAATAGAGGTTAGTATCGAGTGACAGAGAACTAAAATGATTTGTTTCTATTTCATTATTGACTTGCTGTCGTATACAACTATACATAATTACATACTCTCACCAACCACAGCTTGGAATTTATTACAATTTATGAAGTCTCAATGAACCTGCTTTATTATCATCATCGGTAACAAAACTAAATGCAGTCTGCAGCTCTAGTCACAAGTAATATTTTGTTCTTGAATGTCGACATGAAAAGCAAATTTGTAGGTAGATAACTTTCATTCATTTAGCTGTTATAACTTGTGTCTATTTGTATTTAGCTGTTTCTGCAGTTCTTCTTCTTGCAACTCTCAGTTGTTATTGTCACTGCTAAGAATGTCCAGATTCATATGCTCCATCCTTTCTGTTTATCCGAGGGCCTTGTCAGCAAAGTGTATGTGTTTCTCTGCAGAGTATGCTCCTGTCTTCCGAAGATACCGTGAGCGGGATCCCTACAAGCTTCTTGGTGTTGACCGTGATGCATCTGAAGAAGAGATTAGGAGTGCAAAAGACTTTCTAGTTCAACAGTATGCTGGTCACGAAGCGAGTGAAGAAGCTATTGAAGGTGCTTATGAAAAGATAATAATGAAGAGCTACCAACACAGGAAGAAAACCAAAATTAATCTGAAAACCAAGCTTTTAAAGCGAGTCGAGGAATCCCCGTCATGGGTAAAGGCATTTCTTGGATACTTTGAGGTGCCATCAATGGATATTATTTCCAAAAGGTTATTCTTTTTTGCTTTCATCGCTGGATGGAGCATTGCAACTTCTGCTGAGAATGGACCTGCATTCCAGGTATATGCTTTGATTATCCTGACCTTTGAAGGTGTTCCTTTTCTTGTTTGATGTCATGTTTCAGTCCTGTGGTTGCTTGTGGAGATTAACCTAAAAAACGTGAAATGTAACTTGTTGATTTCACAGAAGTACCAAATTGAGTGTCATTAAGTTCTAACCAATCACCAGCTATAAACTCACAATCGACAATACTTGCCCTGTGCATCTGTTTACTCATATTTCTGTATGACAGCTGAGAATTCAATAACAATGCCAATGCAAGGCCTGATAAGTCCTAGACTTGGAATATTTACTTATTAGAAGTTAGAAGAGCTTCCCAGCTTAGGGATCACTGTATTGACATGTAGTTTACCATCTGCAGCTCGCAATATCACTCTTCTCGTGCATATACTTCCTTAATGACAAGATGAAGAACCTTCTGAGAGCATCAACCACTGGGTTAGCGAAATTTCTTCAGCCAATGCCTTGACTTTTTATCCATAGCATGTTTGCTCACGCATGTGTTCTTCCAGGTTTGGAGTACTTGTTGGTGGCTGGATTGTTGGTTCTATGTTGGTCCCTCTTATCCCAACATTTATCATCCCACCTACATGGTCGCTTGAGCTTCTTACCTCCTTGGTTGCATATGTTTTCTTGTTTCTGGGGAGCACTTACCTCAAATGAAGCAATGTCAATCTTGTAACCGTAAATTGTAGTATCGTTTGGAAAATTTTGGCAGTTACTGAAATCTCTACAATTGCATGCACCGGCAATGTTGTTGAATCCTTCGTCCTTCGTTCAGCTCAGGGTAGAGACAACCGGCGAAGCCAGGTGCTTTGTTTACACCAGTTGTCCACTCATTTGTTTAATTAATTGTCCATATAGGGGGCTGTTCTTCGTCTCGCTGGTCCAAGTGAATCGCTGTATGGATCACCTGCTGAAGCTTAGGCACAGGGTCATGTCAGATTGTTAACTCATACGGAATGTACTATTTACATATTGATATTGATGTAGCGAAATTTTTGCATCTTACGTAATGCTGTTGCAACTTGCAAGTAGCATCAAAGTCGCAAATGTTATGGCAAGAATATCCCCAAAATGTTCTGGGGATAAGCCTGCCGATGTTAGATTTCCTCCAGCATGGTTTCAAAACTGTTGGGTGCACTTTTGGAATTTCAAAAACATTATTTTGATAATGTCACGACATAAACTCTTAACCTATTGATGATTAAGTTAAGTATTTGTATACCTGCTAAGATGAAAAATAAGATGAGCATCAAATGTTATAATTCTAGATAGATACATCCAAATGACTGAGCAAAACCGATCTGGACTTGCTGTGGCTGCGCTCTATATATCCTCATAACATAATTTGTGTCAGTCGATTTGCAACTGGGGATAGTGCCCCCCAGTTCAAAACTTCAAATAGAGTTTGATGCCGCTCCAATTAGATGTAGCCTGAGTTTGAGACAGGCCCAGGTAACGCCTGCGAGGGAGAGCCAGGACCTCACGGGAGGTGGGATGATGTGGCTTGCTGTGGCGTTGTCGCTGCCGGAGGAGGAAGCAGGTTCGCCTTTTGGGTGGAGAGGTTAGGGGTTAGGCTGGAGGAGGACGGTCAAGCAGAGCCGTTGGACTGACTTAAAAAATGGACCAAAAGAAGAAAATTCAGGCAATTGTGCCTCTTTACTTATGACCATCGTATATGCAGATCACATTTTCCTAGGTCTTTTTTTTACTTTAGCTACTTGTCACTGCCTTAAACAGTTTGCATTCTTATTCTTTTTTCAGATATCTTTGATTTGGTGTGTATTCAGTTTGTTTGTTTGTTACACTGTTATACTACTATTGCTTAAATTACTTCAGCAATCGTTCCAGTGATTCTCTTTTGTTTCACGGTGCTCATCTTTTTATCGCATTATAGTCAACATTGTTGGCTCGAACTGTAGCTCGTTCATTTTTGGTAAAACTCTTATATAGCTGTCATCAACTTTCCCTTTTCATTATGTTCTACATTGTTGGCTGAACCTGTTGCTGGTGTAGGTATTTGGCGTGTGTTTGCAAGTGCAATGAACAAATCTCTCTGATTCATATTAATTTTGTACTAAATCAGCGACAATTAATATGGATCGGAGGTAGTACTATTTTGATCTACTCCCTCCGTTCCAAAATATATTTCCGAGGTTCAACTTTGACCATAAATCTAACCAACGAGGCCGACTGCGGCAGGAGCGAAAATTATACCAATGAATTCGTATTCAAAAGAAGTTTTCAATTATATAATTTTTGCTCCCGCCGTAGTCGGTCTCGTTGGTTAAATTTATGGTCAAAGTTGAAGCACGGAAACCGAGGACGCACTATATTTTGGAGCGGAGTATACTTTTTGGTTTATGTCATTCATTTGTCTCGATACCGTTTGAGAAATGTTGGTTGGAACCAGTTGGTGGAGTGTGCTCCATTCGATGCCACTGCTAGGAGTTTTGTAGTTCAAACTTGTTGTAGTATTTATTTATCTTTGTGTTTCAATGCTTGTTGCTCCAGTCCTTGAGAAGTAACTGGGAGTCTAACAATTGCTCCAATTTCCAATTCACCACTAAACATACTTCACATGAAGCTCTTGATTTGCTTTTTATCAAAGATATTAGAGTGATATATATCCAGTTGTCTTGCTAATATGTGCAACTTCAGCGTACCATTGACATGTGGATGAGGAGGATGAAGGATTCCATGAGCACTCGACGATATTTTCTTTTTTTTTCTTTATGGTTTTCTTGCTGATGTTGGATTAATATAGAGCCTTGCTCATTCATTTTTATTTTATTTTTTATTTGTAAAACGCACCTGGTGAATTTGCGATGCAGGGTGCCCGCGCACTAAACACAACCTGACAGTTCAGAGCTACACAAATTTGAAAATAGCACAACAGGAGAGAGAAACAGCACTAGCCTAGATTTTACACATAAATACATAATCGAACAGCTACAAAGATTCTACACCAGAAATACAAACAAGATCTGGGCATAATGTGTTGGTAAACATTTGAGAAAAGAAGGGGAAAAAGCATCTCTGCAATTTCATAGGAAAACCAACCAAAAAAAATCACTCCCAAAGCTTAAGTAGGTACCGTCTGTACCTACAGTGTACAAAATGCAGAGATTAACCCTTCTGTTAGCACTAAAAGGGATCATTACACTAAAATGAGTCGCATCTGTCACTATATGCAGATCTGAGACCATTTCTTTTTTTAAACCCATCCATATATTAATCAGACAAACCAAGATTCTTACAATTATTATTCATTACATCTTCAAAGAACAGGATCATTCAAGCAGTCGTTCGAGAGGGCCGTATATGGAAGCAAGCGGGCATACTACGAGGAGACATGGGCGCCTTCTTTGCAGATGTGGAAGAGTGGACAGTGGAGCGTAGTTAGACATAGGAGAGAGAGGTGGAGGGTGGAGTGTTAGTGTGCAGTGTATATATGTAATCTGTAACGCTAACGTGGACGGGCTCTTTACCCCGGTCCCTTCTTTATAATATAGTACGCACACTCGTGCGTATTCGAGAATTTTTTTACAAAGGTAGCCATGCAGGGCGGAACACTATTACATAAGACACCCTCAGACCTGGTTTTAAAACAAAATTTAGCAATCTCATGCGCGGCCCTATTAGCCCGCCTATCAATCTTCGCAACCTTGAAATCCTTTATGAGCTTTGAGACGCTCATCGCCTCCTTTTTCAGATCAACAATAGGAGACCTGTCAATGGATTCTTTCTCTAGAGAAGCTGCAACATACGCACAATCAGTTTCTAAAATAACCGGTGTGTGAAGAGTAATACCGATGTATAACCCCGCGAGAGCCGCACGAAGTTCCGCTTCGTCCACGCAGGTGCAGGACTGAATAAAATCCCATGAAGAAATCAAGACTTCGCCAAGATGATTCCTGGCAATAACCTCGACACTAGCTGCTCTCATGCTTTCCACAAAACTTGCATCAACGTTTATCTTAATATACCCTTGGTCAGGGGGTTCCCAATCATGACGAAGATTCACGTTTGGGGTAACATACCTCCAATTATGTGTCACCCCCTCGCCTTTGATGCTGAAATCAACTTGCGCATAGTTTTTTCCTTTAGAAAAAGATTTTCAGTAATTTTCCACAAAAGTAACAGAGGCAGATAAGGATTCTTTCTCCTTTCCAAAGATCAAGTCATTCCTCAGATGCCACACTCTCGAAAGCATGAATAATACTTGATCGCATTCCAACGACCCCAATTGATCAAGCAGAATCAATATCCAGTCGAGCCCCGTAAGTCTGAATAGCTCCTCGCTAGGGATATTCCACACTTCTCTCACCGCGAAACGGAATGCGCGCGCCTTTGGACAGGACACAAGGGCATGGAAGGTACTCTCATCCTCCACCCCACATATAGTGCACCTGCCTGACACCGTTTGGTGGTGGGTAACTCTGTTTACCTGGGTAGCCAAACAGTTGGATGCAGCTCGCCAAGCAAAAGTTCTTATTTTTTCAGGAACATTGGCCTTCCAAATAACATCCCATGCACTCCTTTCCTTGCCAACGACAGTGCTGGACATTCTAGTCTCACCCTTTTCATCCTGCAGATTTAATGCCAGTCTATACGCACTTTTAACAGAGAACATGCCATTTTTCTCATAGTGCCAAGCAATTAGATCACCCTCACCTCCAGTCTGAATATGTAAATTTAGGATCTCATCAGCATCATGACTATAGGACAAGTGCCTTATTAAGTTTTCATCCCATCTTCTTGTTCCACTCATAAATAATTCAGAGACCCATTTCAGTCTAGTGCGGTTCTTTTTGACTACAATTCTGAGGCCGGAATTTCTAGGTAGCCAGTTATCTCTCCAAACATTAACATTTTTTCCATCTACCACTCTCCAGATCCCTTTTTTTTAGCAGATCCACTCCATGCATAATGCCCTGCCAATTCACGGAAGTAGCTTGCGGGAAGATGTGACCATTGGGATAATATTTGGCCCTCAAAACCTTAGCACATAATGCTCACCAGTAACCTCCACGCCTGCTTAGCCAAAAGAGCTTGATTAAACAACCTAAGATCTCGGAAGCCCATGCCTCCCTCTCTTTTTGGTTTAGTGAGTTTATCCCACGCTAGCCAATGTGTTTTCCTTCCGTCTTCTTCATCTCCCCACCAAAAATTTCTTATAATCTGAGCCAAATCATCACATAAGGAAACTGGGAATTTAAAGATACCCATGGCATACACTGGTAGCGCTTGCAACACTGCCTTGATTTGATTTTCTTTTATACCACTTGAGACATATTTTTCGATCCAATCTGAAGCTCATTTTAATGCCATATCTTTTGTTGATTGGAACTTGCCCACCTTCATTCTATCCTCAGGTACCGGTAAGCCAAGGTACTTATCTTTAAAACCTTCTGCAGTAATATTAAGAATAACCATAGCGGCCACCTGATCCTCCATACTACACTTTTTGCCAAACTTGATGGAACATTTATCGGGGCTCAGAAGTTGACCCGTTCCCACCTCATAGCCCGACAAAATATTTTTAATGACTAAGGCTTGATCTATGGACCCTTTGAAAAACAAGAGACTGTCATTCGCAAATAAAAGATGAGAGATACCTGGCGCATGTCTGTTCAAGTGAAATTCCTTCAGAGCACCTTTGTCACAAGCATCCTTTAACAACAAGGAAAGTGCCTTAGCAACAAATAGGAACAAATACGGCGATAAGGGATCCCCTTGCCCGAGCCCACACGAAGGATAAAAAGGTTCCAACAATTGTCCATTAAACCGGACCGAGAATTTCACTGATGTAACACACGTCATGATCCAGTTAATCCAAGATGGAGCAAACCCAAAAGCCCCCAGCATACTCTTTAAAAATTGCCAATCTACACGATCATACGCTTTTCCCAGATCCAATTTATATGCACAAAACTCTCCACGCTTATCTTTTAAAGTATTCAACGAATGAATACATTCGAAGGCAATAAGCGCGTTATCCGAAATTAATCTTCCTGGAATAAAGGCACTCTGAGTGGGAGAGATCATACCATCCAAAAGAGGTCTCAGTCTATTTACGAGGCACTTGGATATAATTTTATAAATGACATTACACAAGCTGATCGGTCTAAACTCCTTGATGGACTGAGGATTCTTCACTTTGGGAATAAGGACAATGGTAGTATCATTTACACCTTCGGGCATAACACCTGAGATAAAGAACTGCTGAACCGCCCTTACAATGTCCTCCTTGATTAAACCCCAATTCCTCTGGAAAAATCTTGCAGGAAAACCATCCGGACATGGGGATTTTAACGGACCTATCTGGAAGAGAGCATCACTAATCTCCTCCTCAGAAAACGGTTTACATAGCTCCGCATTCATATCATCAGTGACGAGAGGTTTCACAATGGAAATAATCCGAGATGGGTCAACCTTAGTATCACAAGTATAAAGGTGCTGAAAGAAAGAATTTGTGATACCTATGATTTCATCCAAGTTCTCCGTGATAGACCCATCACTACTCTTGATCGCAGAAATATTATTTTTCTTCGCCCTCCAAGAAGCCTTTCTCTGATTTTTTTTTGCATTACGGTCCCCCAAGATCATTTTCTCGATGCAAGACCTTTGCTTCCACATGATCTCTTCCTTTATAAGCAACTCATCTGTAGCGACCAGACCTCAAACAGTCTGATCTGTGTGCTTAGTGTCATCCTTGGATCAGTAATGCTGACACCACACGGTACTCGAAGGATTTATAACAGAGTAGCAATCACACACTTATTACAATCGAATGTCTCAAGAGAGAACTTAATAAAATAAATATGGCTTAAGGCCATCTAATACGATAACAATGAAGGCTTGGAAGAATAAGCGAGTCCATCAACTCCAACGGCATCATCGAGTATAGAACCACGACCTATGCACCTTACTCGTCGTAAATGCGAAAAGTCTGCAACATGAAACGTTGCAGCCCGAAAACGGGTCAGCACATGGAATATGCTGGCAATGTAACACATAGAGAGTAATGAAATAATAAGCCTATACTACATGCATATATGGTTGGTGGAAAGCTCTATGGTTACGGTTTTGCATAAAGCCAATTTTTCCCTACTGCAAAGGAATAAATTCATTTAACTATCATGGTGGTTGTGAAACATTGAGAATGGTTGACAGCATTCTCAATCCCAAATAAAAGTACTCATTAACAAACCCAACAATATTAATTTAGAAGTAACATGATGAGATTCACATGATATCCAAGTACTAGATACTCAAGATGTCCATAACAGGGACACGGCTAACCATGATTAGTTTATACACTCTGCAGAGGTTTGCGACTTTTCCCCACAAGACTCGATAGCCTCCGTTGGATTTCTCGCACTACATGATGTTTGAGAAAGCGGATGACCGAGACATAGTCTTTCGAAGCACTAGCACCTTACATGTGGGTAGACCGGTACACCTACTTTCCCCTACATCCGTTAGTCTACCCGTAAGAGTTCGCACAACTTAATCAACTATGCGAGCCCATAATGGCTTGTGGCTGCACACGGAAGTTTCTAGTTTGAATAATCTCATGATCCCTTTGAGCACGGGTGGCGGTCAGAAGAAATCTGAGGCAAGTCACGATAGAAACCAGGTGCCTCAATCCACCCGGATGTGTGTTTAAGTTGCCACCTTAAATAAACCATTAAATAACAATCTCACATCTGTCATGGATACACTCACCCAATCCACGTCTACTAGCATAGCATGGCATAATAAGCAAACGTAGAAGTAACTCCCAAAGGTTTGATAATAAAACAGGTAATAGGTACTACCTCATCTACTTCCCATCCCACAATTTAATTAGATCCTAATCATGCAATGTTTGAGGATAGATCTAATGCATAAAAACTGGGTATGAGAAAAGTATGATCAAAGTGTTACTTGCCTTTAGCGATGATCCATGAAACCTAGAGACTCAAGTAACAAAGCGACTCCGGGTAATCTATCGGACAAACAAACAAACATACAATAAATACTCATCTAATGCATAGGTAAAACTCAAATAGATCTAACCAGATAGTTCAACTTAAGAACTCCGGTTTGCAAAAAGAATCAAATCAAACGAAGCAACGAAAGTCAAACGGCGGAAGAAAACAGCTTCATTTTACTAATCTGGATCTAGGTCAAATTTTACAGAAGCAAAAACTGGTTTAAGTAGATTATTCGGAAAGAGGGTTTCGAGACGAAACTCTAGGCGCTTGAATCGCCTGATTCCGATAAACGAGCGAAAAGTTATACTAAAAAGAAAATCGGATCTGGAATCACGATCAGAAAAATCGCGGATTAAATCCGAGAAAAAGAAAAAGGACGAACGGTTAACGAACGGACGTTCGTTAACTAAACTAATCTGACGAACTCGTTCGTTAGAATGAACTAACGGACGAACGTCCGCTAATTAACCTAAACCGGAAAAAAAACCGAAAACTAAAAAAACAAAAAAAAACAAAAAAAAACCGTAATAAAAACCGCTCGGTTTTTATAAAAAACCGGCACGGAAAACGAGGCGGCGGTGAACCTCGGCGGCGGCGGCGGCGAACTCCGGCGAGGCTCGGCGATGGGCGAGGCGGCGCGGCGGATTAGGGTTAGGGTTCGGGCGTGAGGCGGAGTGGTAGTGACTTGGGCGGGAGGGAGGCGGGTGGGGCGGGTGGCGGCGAGGTGCGGGGTGACGGGCCACGGGCGACCGGGGGTGGCTATTTATATAGCGCCCCCGAGCGGTGTCCCGCTGCGGCCCGTAAATGTTCACTTTTTTTAATAATTACGCTCGAAAAAAAGTACTAAACGGACTCCAAAAATCCTGAAATAAAATTTTCCCGGCTTCTAAAATCAAGCCGGATTTAATGAACATTTATTTGGGGCCTAAATGCAATTTTGAAAACGCAGCATTTTCCTAAATTCAAATAAAAAGGCGAAAAACTCGAGAATAAAATCTTATTTGATTTTATTATTAAATCTTCATTATTTCTTTATTTTGGGAAAGTCATTTTATTCCCTCTCTCATATTTTGGTAGTAGAAATAGTTGAAGATAAAATAATTAAAATCAAATGATCCTATTTTCAAAATTTGAGAAAACTTAAATATGAAAATAACGAAAATTCCCAACTCTCCCCGTGGGTCCTTGAGTTGTGTAGAATTTCTAGGATCGAGAAAAATGCAACGAAAAAATATGATATGCAGTGATGCTCTATGTATAACATTCCAAATTGAAAATTTGGGATGTTACAAACCTACCCCCTTAAGATGAATCTCGCCCTCGAGATTCGGGTTGGCTAGAAAATAGGTGAGGTGGTCCTTAAGCAAATCTTCCTCTCGCTCCCGGTGGCTTCATCCTCCGTGTGGTGGCTCCTTGAACTTTGCAAAACTTAATGACCTTCTTTGCGGGTGACTCTGTTGGCATACTCCAAAATCTTAACCGTTTCTCCTCGTGGGTCAAATCCTCATTCAACTGAATTGCTTCCAGAGGCCTTTGTATCTCTCGGTGGTATATCGGCCATCTCTGCGTGACACTTCTTCAACCGAGAAACATGAAACACATCATGAACTCCTCGACAATCCTTCGGTAATTCCAACTCAGACGCAACTTCTCCCGTGCGTTCCAAAACACGATAAGGTCCTACAAATCGGGTGCTAACTTCCCTTAACTCCAAAGCGCTTAACTCCTCGGCGGCGATACTCGAAGATAAACTCATCTCGACTTCAGATTACATCTCCTTGCGTTTTGAATCCGCATAACTTTTACATCTTGTGGGGCTACCTTGAGCCTATCGCGAATCAACTTTACCTTCGCTCGAGACTCCTTAATCAAATCCGGTCCAAACAAGTGGCGGTCGCCAACTTCATCCCACAACAACGGGGTCCTGCACCTCCTTCCGTACAAGGCTTCGAAAGGTGCCATCTTCAGACTGGTTTGGTAACTGTTGTTATAAGAAAACTCCGCATACGGCAAATTGTCATCCCAACTTGATACATAATCCAAAGCACAAGCTCTAAGCATATCCTCCAAAATCTGGTTGACTCTCTCGGTTTGTCCATACATGCGTGGATGAAAAGTCATGCTAAACTCGATCTTGTACCCAAAGTTTCGTGCAAGCTGCTTCCGAACTTTGAGGTGAATTGGGTTCCTCTATCGTCACGATACTCCTTGGAACTCCATGCAAGCATACAATCCTCGGTCATGTATATCTTAGCCAATTTGGCACTTCTTTGTAAGTAGTCTTTCTTTGGAATGAAATGAGCTACCTTCGTCAAACGATCGACTATAACTCAAATCGAGTCATAGCTTTGAACGAGTCCTGGGCAATCCCGTGATGAAATCCATACCTAGTTTATCCCACTTCCATTCGGTATAGGCAATGGCTGTAACAATCCTGGGGCTTACGATGTTACGCCTTCACCTTCCGACATACATCACAAATCGCTACGTACTCTGCAATATCCTTCTTCATTCCGGTCCACCAGAAAGTATTCTTCAAATCCAAATACATCTTGGTATTTCCTGGGTGAATCGAATACGGTGAATCATGTGCCTCTTGCAGAATCAACTTCCTGATCTCCGGGTCATTGGGCACATAAACACGGTCCTCAAACCATAGGGTATCATGCTCATCCTCACGAAATCCCTTAGCCTTTCCTTCGCTCATTCTCTCCTTTATAGAGGCAATCTCTTTGTCAGTCTTCTGAGCTTCCCTGATCTTGTCCATCAAAGTTGACTGAATCTCCAATGCTGCTACATAGCCTCTCGGAACTATTTCCAAACATAGCTCTCGAAGATCCTCGGCTAACTCATTTGGTATTTCTCCCGTCATTAGTGTGTTGACGTGACTCTTACGGCTCAACGCGTCTGCTACAACGTTAGCCTTTCCGGGGTGGTAATGCAATCTCATATCATAATCTTTGATAAGCTCCAACCATCTCCTCTGTCTAAGATTTAGCTCCTTCTGCGTGAAGATGTACTTCAAACTCTTGTGATGCGTATACACCTCACAATGATTTCCAATGAGGAAATGTCTCCATGTTTTCAACGCATGCACTACGGCTGCTAACTCCAAATCATGCGTGGCATAGTTTAGCTCATGAGGCCTAAGCTGTCATGAAGCATACGAAACATCTCTCCCCTCCTGCATAAGCACTGCTCCAAGTCCTCGACGTGAAGTGTCGCAGTATACCTCATAATCCTTGGTCTGATCTGGCAGAATTAACCTTTGGTGAGGTAACCAAACGTTTCTTCAACTCTTGGAAACTAGCTTCACACTCCTCGGTCCAAATGAACTTGGTATCCTTCTTTAATAATTCTGTCATAGGCTTCGCAATCCTTGAGAAATTCTCAATGAATCTCCGGTAGTACCCTGCTAGTCCAAGGAAACTCCGGATCTCTCCAACTGTTGTTGGCGCTTCCCGATTTATTCTGATGACAACTTTAGTGGGGTCTACTGCTATACCTTCTCCGGATATAACATGTCCAAGAAATCCAACTTCCTTCAACCAAAACTCACACTTGCTGAACTTGGCGTACAACTGATGTTCTCTGAGCTTCTCGAGTACCAAACGCAAATGCTCCTTATGTTCCTCTTCATTCTTCGAGTAAACCAAAATATCATCAATGAACACCACGATTTAACTTATCCAAAAACTCCGTAAACACTTTGTTCATCATGTTCATAAAATAGGCAAGTCGTTAGTCAGACCAAATGACATAACGGTGTACTCATACAGCCCGTGCACAGTGGTAAAAGCCGTCTTAGGTATATCCTGCTCTCGAATCTTCAAGCGATGGTACCACGATTTACCGTCGATCTTGGAAAACACCTTAGCTCCTTGCAATTGGTCAAACAAGTCATTGATCATCGGTAATGGGTATTTGTTCTTGATGGTCACTTCATTCAATCCACGATAATCAACAACCATTCTTAAGGATCCATCCTTCTTCTCCACTAGAAGTACTGGTGATCCCCAAGGCGAAGAACTTGGGCGAATAAAACCTTTATCCAGTAACTCCTTAATTTGCTTCTTAATTTCCTACAAATCTTGGGCTGGCATCCTATATGGTCTCTTAGATATCGGCCCAGTGCCTGGCAGTAGTTCAATCAGAAACTCAATATCTCTATCCGGTGGCATGCCTGGCAACTCTTAGGAAACACGTCCGGAAATCCCTTACCACTGGTACTTCCTCCTGCACAACTCCTGATAAGGAATTTACATGTGCTCTCCTCGGCTCATGCCGTGATACATACTTGATTCTCCTTCCTTCTGGGGTGGTAAACAAAATTGTCTTACTGGCGCAATCGATGTTTCCTCCATACATCGACAACCAATCCATACCCAGAATTACATCCAATCCTTGGGATTCCAATATAATTAAATCCGTTGGGAAAACATGCCTCCCTATACTTAATGGCACTTGAAAACATCCTTGATTGGCCATATACTCCGCTCCCGGTGAGCTTACTAACATGGGTGTCTTAAGAGTTTTAGTGGGTAGGCTAAACTTATCCGCAAATCCCTTTGATATGAATGAATGCGATGCACGGTATCAAAAGAACAAGCTGCGATAAATGACTTAACCAAAAACTTACCTATTCGCATCCGGCCGAAGCTTCAACCTCCTCCACGGTAACGTGGTTCACTTGTCCTTTGTTGAAAGGATTCGCTTCTTTCTGAGCTTCCATTTCCATTTCCATTACGCCTTACAGACAATCGTTTGCATAATGCCCGGTCTTGCGGCACTTAAAGCAAGTGATGTGGCTCAGTCTACCTTGGATGGTGTTGACGGGTTGGTGCGGTTACATCCATTGCTTCCTCCATTCCCGTTCCCATTCTTGGTGCCATTATGGTTATGCTGAGCTACCTCCTCCATGGGTATGTTGAAATTGTCCTCCGGCTTGGGGTAAGCGAAGTTTCTGCGAGCTCGAGTTATTCTTCCCTGTCCATACTTCCTCTTGCTATTGTCAATCTGCTTCGCTTCCCTTCAATCATGAGAGCATGATCTACTAACTCCTGGTAGTTATTGAAAGTGGCTACCATCAACTGCATGCTTTCGACTCATCATTCGGTCCTTCGAAACTTCTCTGTTTAGGCGCATACATGTAGCGTCATCAGGGCATAACGTGCTAGCTTCTGAAATCATCTACATCTTGGCCGCTATACATCCTCCTTGGCGCAAGTTGCAAAACTCACGCTTCTTCATGGCCATAGCTCCTGCTTTGAAACATGGGCGACGGAAAGCTTCTTGGCCCGATCCCATGTGGCGGTGTCTCTGAGGTAAGTGGCTGTAAAATTCTCCCACCATCTTCTGCGGGTCCTTCAAGCTGGTGTGCGGCAAACTTCACCCTTTCTCCATCTGTACATCCTGCGGTGGTTAACTCCCTCCCTATCTTACGGAGCCAATCATACGCAACAATCGGTTCGGTGCTCTTTGGAAAACACCGTGGATTCAGCCTTAAGAACCGGGTCAAATGGTCAATTGACGGTGGTGGTGGCGGTGGGTTGTTGTTGTTGTTGTTGTTGTTGCCTTGGTTCTGTACCAATGTTTGAATCAAGGCATTATCTGCTGAATCAACTGAGTGATCTCTGGCAGGAAAACAAATCCGTGGTCGCGTCTCGGAGGCATCTGAGGGTTTAAGAAAAGACGAGAATTTAGAATAGAATGAGGTCTAGAGAGAAACACTACCCATATGCACATGAGACAAATCACACAATATCACTCCAATCAATTCAAACAAGGGCATACAACGGTCTATCTATCATTACAAAGTCTTGACTAAAACTAAAATAACATGGGGGTAATCTACTCTTTGTTATGGTGGTCAACTAGAAAAACTGCTCCGATGAAGACTCCATGATATCTCGCTCGGCTTCATCTTACGTAATCATCATCACTTTGGGATCAGAATTGGTGTCGTTGATGATGATGTAGTTCTCTGACAGTGCTATCTTCATCTTCTCCTCCGGTCTTGAATTTCCCATGAGTTCTTCAATCTTCTCCTTAAGATCGGCGTTATGTCCCACTAGAGCTACAATCTCCTCCAAGTAGTCATAGCGAGTGGCCTTAAGATCTCCTTCTAGTTCGATAATCTTGGCTATTGCTGTCTTCAACTCCATCATGTCTGCAAGACATCTGGTTCTCCTGGCGTCGAATGTGCTGGTTTAACTCCTGGATGAAAGCTGCAATGGATCGATCCTTCTTAGTGCCAACTATCTCCCATTGTTCATCTCGGCGCCCGCAAATCTGGTTGATAGTATCCTTGAGGTCTTCTTTGTAATCTTCTCCGATGCGTCCCATGGTTATGTGAGCTACCATGCTCTTTCCTAGGCTCCAAGTTGGTGCATTGAAAACACACTCTATGGGCTCCGTGATTGGCGCATAAGCGTCCTTAGGAACTTGAGCTTCAATCTTCGGTAGCTCTTCTTTGGGTAAAGTGGAATTGTAGGTTCCGGTGAAGCTTGGTAATCCGATGTTAAGGTACTTAGTGACTTCCTTGGTGTCGTCAGAAGGTGTATCCTCATCCATTTGAGTGAACTTGATCCTTGCTTCCGTCATCCTAAAAGAGTAGAAAAGATGAGGAGTTAGAAATGAGAAGAGAGTAGTGATCTTAGGGCTTTAGCTTAATGGTCGTGTCCTCTGATCGGCGTGGGCTCGATACCATCTTTGTAGCGACGGACCTTAAGCAGTCTAATCTACGTGCTCGATTATCATCCTGGATCAGATGTCGACACCACATAGTACTCAAAGGATTTATAACAGAGTAGCAATCACACACTTATTACAATCGAATGTCTCAAGAGAGAACTAAATAAAATAAATATGGCTTAAGGCCATCTAATACGATAACGTGAAGGCTTGGAAGAATAAGCGAGTCCATCAATTCCAACGGCATCACCGAGTATAGAACCACGACCTATGCACCTTACTTAAATGCGAAAAGTCTCGCAACATGAAGCGTTGCAGCCCGAAAGCGAATTGACACATGGAATATGCTGGCAATGTAACACATAGAGAGTAATGAAATAATAAGCCTATACTACATGCATATATGGCTGGTGGAAAGCTCTATGGTTACAGTTTTGCATAAAGCCAATTTTTCCCTACTGCAAAGGAATAAATTCATTTAACTATCATGGTGGTTGTGAAACATTGAGAATGGTTGACAGCATTCTCAATCCCAAATAAAAGTACTCATTAACAAACCCAACAATATTAATTTAGAAGTAACATGATGAGATTCACATGATATCCAAGTACTAGATACTCAAGATGTCCATAACCGGGGACACGGCTAACCATGATTAGTTTATACACTCTGCAGAGGTTTGCGCACTTTTCCCCACAAGACTCGATCGCCTCCGTTGGATTTCTCGCACTACATGATGTTTGAGAAATGGATGACCGAGACATAGTCTTTCAGAAGCACTAGCACCTTACATGTGGGTAGACCGGTACACCTACTTTCCCCTACATCTGCTAGTCTACCCGTAAGAGTTCGCACAACTTAATCAACTATGCCAGAGCCCATAATGGCTTGTGGCTGCACACGGAAGTTTCTAGTTTGAATAATCTCATGATCCCTTTGAGCACAGGTGGCGGTCCGAAGAAATATGAGCAAGTCTGATAGAAACCAGGTGCCTCAATCCACAGGATGTGTGTTTAAGTTGCCACCTTAAATAAACCATTAAATAACAATCTCACATCATCATGGATACACTCATCCAATCCACGTCTACTAGCATAGCATGGCATAATAAGCAAACGTAGAAGTAACTCCCAAAGGTTTGATAATAAAACAGGTAATAGGTACTACCTCATCTACTTCCCATCCCACAATTCAATTAGATCCTAATCATGCAATGTTTGAGGATAGATCTAATGCATAAAAACTGGGTATGAGAAAAGTATGATCAAAGTGTTACTTGCCTTGCTGATGATCCATGAAACCTAGAGACTTCGAAGTAACGGTAGCACTCCGGGTAATCTATCGCAGACAAACAAACAAGCATACAATAAATACTCATCTAATGCACAGGTAAAACTCAAATAGATCTAACCAGATAGTTCAACTTAAGAACTCCGGTTTGCAAAAGAATCAAATCAAGCGAAGCTACGAAAGTCAAGCGGCGGAAGAAAACAGCTTCGTTTTACTAATCTGGATCTAGGTCAAATTTTACAGAAGCAAAAACTGGTTTAAGTAGATTATTCGGAAGAGGGTTTGAGGCGAAACTCTTGGTGCTTTAATCGCCTGATTCCGATAAACGAGCGAAAAGTTATACTAAAACGAAAATCGGATCTGGAATCGCGATCAGAAAAATCACGAATTAAATTCGAGAAAAAGAAAAACGACGAACGGTTAACGAACGGATGTTCGTTAACTAAACTAATCTGACGAACTCGTTCGTTAAAACGAACTTACGGACGAACGTCCGCTAATTAACCTAAACTGAAAAAAAACAAAAACTAAAAAACAAAAAAAACCGTAATAAAAACCGCTCGGATTTTATAAAAAAAACCGGCACGAAAAACGAGGCGGTTGCGAACTCCGGCGAGGCTCCGGCGACGGCGGCGGGTGGCGGATCGGGCGGGCGGCGGCGCGGCGGATTAGGGTTAGGGTTCGAGGCGAGCGGAGTGGGCGTGGCGACTTGGGCGAAGTCTTGGTGTTGGCGGCGCGGGCTGGGCGAGGCCACGGCGGCGAGGTGGCTATTTATATAGCGCCCCCGAGCGGTGTCCCGCTCGAGTACGGCCCGTAAGGCGGTTCACTTTTTTTTAATAATTACGCTCGAAAAAAAAGTACTAAACGGACTCCAAAAATCCCGAAATAAATTTTTCCCGGCTTCTAAAATCAAGCCGGATTTAATGAACATTTATTTGGGGCCTAAATGCAATTTTGAAAAACGCGCATTTTTCCTAAATTCAAATAAAAAGGCGAAAAACTCCAGAATAAAATCTTATTTGATTTTATTATTAAATCTTCATTATTTATTTATTTTGGGAAAGTCATTTTATTCCCTCTCTCATATTTTGGTAGTAGAAATAATTGAAGATAAAATAATTAAAATCAAATGATCCTATTTTGAAAATTTGAGAAAACTCAAATATGAAAATAACGAAAAATCCCCAACTCTCCCCATGGTTCCTTGAGTTGTGTAGAATTTCTAGGATCGAGCAAAATGCAACGAAAAAATATGATATGCAATGATGCTCTATGTATAACATTCCAAATTGAAAATTTGGGATGTTACATCATCCATCTCCAGGAGAATTTTCTTTCTCTCCATCACGGCTGCCCTATCACTTCTTTTGAAAAGAATATTTAATCTTTTACAAGCAACCTCCAACTTTTTTGGGAGGTAACCAATATGATCTTGGCTCCAAGAGTGCAAAGATTTCATTAAATTATTGAGATTAGTCGCCACATCCTTTAAATCCCTAACTTGCGTACTTTTGCTCCAGCACTCCCTAACCTGTTCATTCAAGGCCAGACTTTCCCTCTCCCAAAAAGCTTCATATTTCAAATGCTTATTAAAAGCGACGTTAGGCCGACTACCCAACAACTGAATAAGCAAAGGGCAATGATCTGACCTGGAAGAAATGACATGTTGAATCTTGCATTGGGGAAACATAGCAGACCATTGAGGGCACGCCACCGCCCGATCAAGACGCACTTTGACATTTCGACAACCTTCCTGCTTGTTATCATACGTCCAAGGTACTCCGTGAAAACCCAGATCAAATAAATTGCAATCAGAGAGAACCTCCCGAAAATTATCCATGAGTTTAGACGATCTTTTATTACGAGAAAAATGCTCATTTTGCCACATAGCTTCATTAAAATCGCCGACCATGAACCAGGGGCCATGTGACGCCCGGATAATTAAGCTACAGTGATCCCACGCTAATGGTGCCATGTCACCACGGTTACTGCTGCTAATCTATCGTTAGGACAAAACCGGTACAAATTTCAAAATTCAAATTAATGATAACAATAAAAGTTTTCAAAAATTAAAACAAAAATGTTTGGATTGTACTAAATATTACAAAGTTAATTATGGTGCAACAAACCCATTTTTATAAAATGCCTAAGTAATTTAAAATGATTTAAAACAGAAAAGTAAAATAAATAAAAAGGTATAAAAAATAAAACAAAAGAAAAGGGACCCCCCCAATGGGCCAACCGGCCCACTGACAACAGCCATTTTGGCCCGGCCCGGCCGACCCACCCCACTCCCTTATCCCTCACACCGCTAACCCTAACCCCGTAAGCCTCCCCCCTCTCGATCCAATCTGGATCGAGAGACCAACTCCACGTCCTCTCGCCCCCGATGCGGATCGGCTCACTGACCACCTCGCCCTTGCCGCCGCCGCCAGTGCCCGGCCCGTCATGCGGACCTCGCCGAACGCCTCGTCCTCGCCGCCCCCCTCCCGGCCTTGTTCCTCACCCGCCGACGCCGCCCCGCCCGGACTCCTCCGCGCCCCTCCTCTCCGTCGCCGACTCGGCCCCGACCTCACCACCTCGACGGCGTCGACTGCCGGATCCCGCTTCCTCGCCGGATCTCCACTCCGTCGTCGGTCGCCCCGACTCTTCCTCAACACCCGCTGCCACGTACCCTACAACTACGGTGAGGCCCTCGGCCTCCCCTTCCCTTCGCTGACACTGCCGTCCGCACCGCGACCACCGCGACTCCCGTCCGCTGCCATCGACCGTTCCGCTCGCCGCATCATGGATGCGCCCGACCCCACCCTGGAGCCGCCCGAGGCCACCTCATGGCGTCCACCGTCGGGCTCCCTTGACGCCTGGAGCGCTTGGCGCGCCGTGGCCGTGGCCAAACGCCCACACCCCTACGACCAAGCCCGGCCATGGAGGGTCTCCGCCTTCCCCCGCCCAGCCCACCACCGCCTCCATCCGCGGCTCTGGCGCCGCCTTGGCCGTCGCCGTCCGGGCCTCCCCTCCCGCCTCGCCATTGCCGAGCGAGGTCACGACGCACTGGCCTCGCACCCTCGCTGCGGTGGCCTCGGGCACGGGCGCCCATTGCCCGAAACCGCCACGCCCGCACCCGGCGCCCAGCGCCCACTAGCGCCCGAAAACCCACTAAGGCCCCTGGGGCCTATGACAGATGGGCCCCACGCCCAGAACGTTTTTTTATTAAAAAAAGAGAATTAAAAAATATAATAATTAATTAATTAATAATAAAATTAATTAATTAATTAATTAACTAAATAATTAACTTAATTAATCTTGTTTAGTTTAACTAATTAAGATTAATTAACCTAATAAATAGTCACCCTAATTAACTCACATCGTTAATTAGCTAAACAATCCCTAACGGTGGGACCCACATGTCGAGGTTGACCAGTCGACCTCTATTATTCTTGACATCATGCTTGACATCGGCAATCAACATTACGGATAATGTTGCATTAAAATAATTAAATAAATCCTGAAAATGATTTAAATCTTTTAAAATTAATAGAGAATAAACCGTAACTCGGATTAAAATATTTTCAACATGAAAGTTGCTCAGAACGACGAGACGATTCCGGATACGCAACCCACTTGTCCGCCACACCCCCCTAACCTATCGAACTCGCAACTTTCCCCCTCCGGCTCCTCTGCCCGAAAACGCAAAACACCGGGAATACTTTCCCGGATGTTTCCCCCCTTAACCGGTATCACCTCATACCGAGTTAGGGCACCCCTAGCACCGTTACTTGTCATGTCATGCATCGATATGCAACTGTTTGCATGGTATTCATTGTTTCTTCCCCCTCTTCTCTCTGGTAGACTACGAGACCGACGCTGCTGCTACCCAGTTCGACTACGGAGTTGACGACCCCTCTCTCTTGCCAGAGCAACCAGGCAAGCCCCCCCCCTTGATCACCAGATATTGCCTATTCTACTCTATACTGCTTGCATTAGAGTAGTGTAGCATGTTACTGCTTTCTGTTATACCTATCCTGATGCATAGCCTGTCCTTGCTACTCATTGTTACCTTTACCGCAATCCTACTTGCTTAGTATGGGATGCTAGTATTCCATCTGTGGCCCTACATTCTTGTCCGTCTGCTGTGCTATACTATCGGGCCGTGATCACTCGGGAGGTGATTACGGTATATACTATATACTTATACATGATACATGTGGAGACTAAAGTCGGGTCGGTTGTTGGAGCACCATGAGTGGATCTTTGTGGCGGAGCTGACAGGGCAGGTTGAGACCGCCTAGGAGAGAGGTGGGCCTGGCCTGTTCGGCGTTCGCGGATACTTAACACGCTTAACGAGATCTTGGTATTTGATCCGAGTCAGCTCACGGGCCTATACGCACTAACCAACCACGTGGGAGAGATATGGGCACTCGGCGTCGTGGTATCACCGGCACTTCGTGACGTCGGCCGAGCGGCGGCCGGATTGGACCGAACGCCACTAGGCTAGGTGCGCTTCGGCAGCGTCATAGCGTGTAGGTGTGCTTTCGAGGCGATGGGCCTGGACCCTGTGCGCTTAGGTTTAGACCGGCGTCTTGACCTCTCTGTTGAGCCTAGGTGGGGCTGCGGCGTGTTGATCTTCCGCGGCGGGCATGACCTAGGAAAGTGTGTCGGCCAAATGGGATCAAGCGTGTTGGGTTATGTGGTGCACCCTGCAGTGAAGTTAATCTATTCGAATAGCCGTGATCTTGGTAACAGGGGCGACTTGGAGTTGTACCTTGACCTTATGATAACTAGAACCGGATACTTAATAAAACACACCCTTCCAAGTGCGGATACAACGGTGGTCGCTCTCTCTCGGGGATACGAGGAGGGATCACGGGTAGGATATTGCTATGTGATGTTACTTGGAGGACTTCAACCTACCCTCTCGCTACATTGCAAGGCGAAGGTGACGAAGCATAGTCTTGATAAGACTAGCTATCCCCTCTTATCTGGCATTACGATTCAGTCCTTGATATGGCCCTTTACACATATATCCATGCATATGTAGTGTAGCTCCTTGCTTGTGAGTACTTTGGATGAGTACTCACGGTTGCCTTGTTTCCCCTTTTTCCCCTATCTCTACTCGATTGCTGCGACCAGACGATGGAGTCCAGGAGCCAGACGCCATCGTCGACGATGACGACTACTACACTGGAGGTGCCTACTACTACGTGCAGCCCGCTGACGACGACCTGGAGTAGTTGAGGAGGATCGAGCGGGAGGCTGCGCCTCTTCGATCTGTATCCCGGTTTGTGCTAGCCATCTTATGGCAACTTGTTTAACTTATATGCGTACTCAGATATTGTTGCTTCCGCTGACTTCGTCTATGATCGAGCACTTGTAATTCGAGCCCTCGAGGCCCTCGGCTTGTATTATGATGCTTGCATGACTTATTTATGTTTTAGAGTTGTGTTGTGATATCTTCCCGTGAGTCCTCGATCTTGATCGTACACATTTATGCGTGCATGATTAGTGTATGATTGAATCGGGCGTCTGAAGTTGGTATCGAGCCGATCGCCTTTAGGAATCCCCTTCCCAACTCCTTGGCGAAGTCGAGTCTAGACTTTACAAAACTTTTACTAACATGGTCGCAGCCCATGGGCCCACGTCGCCATTGGGTGGTACTAGGATCTTTTACTCCTCGACCTTTACTGCGGGATTACGAACTCTCTTCTATTCGGGTTAAACGAATTTTTTCTAAAATCTAACTTTAGGTTCTCGAAAATACTTTCTCCCGGAGAGGCCCTTGATCCAGATGATCACCGATCGCACGGAAGATTTCGGAGATACTCTTTGATATTCTCTCGAGACTTTGTGCCCATCACTTTTGCTATTCCGACCAATCGATAAATCCTTATGGATAACTACTTACACTTGCCATTCTTACGATCATCCCCATTGATCTTGTTATTACAAGATACCCAAGTTTTCTCTATTGTTGAGAATACTTCGTGCCTCTTCGCCTAGCAGTTCTTTGCCACATGAATACCCCTTCAAATAAATCCTCGCACTTGTCGAGTATCCGCTCATCCCCAGTTGTTCATGAGTTTCGCAAAAGTCTTCAAAATACTATTCGATCTTCTGAAAATCCTCTGGAGCCTTTGGCTCTTGAAATTCTTGCTTGCTCGCATTATGGTTAATCCCATAAGTCTCGTAGTCTTATTGACATTCCTTGTCATTATCATTTTGGGTCTATTGACTCAATATGTTTCATGAATACTGCAATCATCATTGATCCTTATAAATTACCTTTAAATTTGAGCTCCCATTCTTTTAAGCTGGAATTGGTTCTCGACCAATCCTATTGTCGTTGATCATACCCTAAGGCTATTCAACTTATCCATCCCTAATCAGAGCATTGCTTCTGATCCCTTGATTTGGAAATCATAATTCCTTTGCATTTGACAATTGAGTTAGTCAGATGTTTCTATAATCTGATCTCCTTGCATTCCTCTTCCTCTAGTTGAGTACCGATGCTCACGTCAGATCCCTTGTGGACCACCAGATCCTTTGTTGGATTTTATCCGACAACGTCCTTCATATTCAATAACCTTGTGAGCCTTTCGTAGGATATATACCGCCTTTGGTAAATTGTATCCTCTGCTTTGTCAATCATACTCTACTAGTGTTATGTCAGATAAAATTTCAACACACAATTTCGTTGAAGGCGAGAAGTGAATGAAAGGTTATGCATTAAAGAAGTGGGAGTCGACCTTGAACCTTTGTGTTCATGCCCATGGACACGATGTAGATCCTATCATGGAAGCTTCTTGAAATAATAACTACTCCCTTGGTATAAGTTCATCCTATATCTGGGATTTGATCATTTACGATCGTGGTTTCCGACCATGTTCTCCTTTAAATACCATTTCTCGTGCAAGTTTAAGCACTTGTCTTCTGCAGAGCAATGCCCTAGTCCAACTTCTACTTTGATCTGTCATCGAGTATTACCCCCTGGTATCTCGAGATTATCATGGAACTGCATAACTTCTTATGAGTTCTTCATCAAGTGCTACATTCTCATTGATTCCAATTTTTCACGGGCTCTGAGTTATTTAACACTCAAAGACACCGATAACTGACTCGAGTCCGTGATCGCGATTAAGCAACTCTTGGTAACCTTCATTACTTACGAGTTTGAACTCAATCACGTCATTCCTAGCCTGTTTGGCTATATCCTTGTCGTGCCGATTTTAACTGTGCTACCTGGTCCTCTTCCCAGAGCATAATTTTTTACGATGAGCTAAGCTTGCGTCGTTCTTCCTCATCATATCAGTTTGCTTTGGACAACAAGCTTGATTTTGAGTTTGTGTCGTACGCATGGTCCCAATAACCTTCGCTTCACCATTCATTTGACTTGATGTCATCGCCGATCGATTACATCTTGAAATCTCTCGACAAAGTGTGTCGTGATCATCATCAACCTTATGAGCTCTTCCAGGATATCAAATGAGTTCATGATGAGAAATACCATCCTTGCCCTCGATGATCTGCGTTATCATCGACCACTTTATTGCCTTCCCACCAACACAAGCTTGTTCGTGTTTGGTGTTATACCTTGAGTTCCTTGCTATCCAGCAATTGTTCTTCTTTACCTTGGAGTATTACCATCCTTTATGTCAAGAATGTTGTGAGAATTACACCACCTCTTAAGAATTTGTGATACAGTGATGCTTCCCACCATCACCATTCTT
The DNA here is from genome assembly GCA_021605145.1 of Aegilops bicornis. Taxonomy (NCBI): domain Eukaryota; kingdom Viridiplantae; phylum Streptophyta; class Magnoliopsida; order Poales; family Poaceae; genus Aegilops; species Aegilops bicornis. The sequence continues at coordinate 443,233,548 of CM038673.1, forward strand.
TCTTGGTCCTTGTGTTGATTCCAACCGGTGTATCAACAAGTGAACGGTGCTGTTTGAATTCTGCCCTTCTAGCAACACTATTGATTTGAAGTTAATGGTCGGCCGTTCGTTCTTGGACTATTGATTATTGAATCACCATTCTGACATTGGTCGTGCAAACCCGACCCATATTTCGGGTGCACCTTTCAACCAATGTTTAATTGTGTATGTTTTCCTCGAGCATACATCATTATACCATTTGATCTGACAAATGCTATCCCCTTGTTCACATAATTGTGGAAATCCACCTTTTGGAAATCTCAAGGATTGTTACTGACACCATCAGCTACCCCGTCATCCTCTCTTTGGTTTAAATGATGAACTCTTGAGTTGAAACTTGCTTCCATAGTACATTCCCCAATAATCTTACAATGTCGTCTCGTCAATTTGTTTTGCACCTTTTCTTCTCGGGCATCCACGAGTGCGAGGTATCTCGACACCAACCAGATCTGAATCTCGATTGAGATATGGTGGCGAGGTTTATATTCCCAAGAGTTATAACATTAGCATTTGACCCGATAAGGTGATGTCATGCCTAGCACACCGACCGGAGGACCTATTGTTATAATTTTCCTTTTAGCAATGCTATCCATTCTTCCATGAGGAAATTGTAAGACTTATTCTACAAGCTGTTACGATGGATCCTTCGAGTATCCAAAGTCTGATCTTTACCCGGTGACCACGTCAAATGCTATCTCGAAGCATATACGTGATACTCGATTTTCAACAAGAACATTTGAAGCCCGGTGCTAATTGTTTCTTGCTCAATTATCCAAACACCTTTGTATGGGTAATGTCATGAAATTTCTCTCCCCTACCTAAGGAGTTTTCTACATAATATCCTGTCATGGATATCATGCTCTGCTTGTCCTTAGGAAGGATATACCCCTGATATACGTGTTTAAGCACATTTTCCTTCCCGTTGTTTTGTTCAAACTTTCTTGTAAACTACTTAACCGAGCGTTGGTAATCCCACCTTAGTTAAACACCTCGGTGTACCTTCTGTCTGGTGTAACCCTGTTTCTCTGTTGATGACTTAGGTAACCGCCGATGGACGAGAACTTTGCCTATTGGTCCGCCTCGTTCAACGAGCAGGAAAGTGGTTCTCTTCGTCCCTCACCCTTGGTACCAACGTTGTTGCCGACATAACTGACATGGTACTCTCTGACATGCCTTGCTATCATGACCGTGAAAGATGTCACTGCTCCTATTAAAAAAAACCACATGGTGAGCCCATAACCCACAGTTCCACAGGATCGAAACCTGATCACCTGTACACCCCTATTCCCAAAGTTATTCCTCATGGCGTGGCCTCGTATGTAATTCACGGGCCACCGTCCTAGTGATCTATCCTGGTATCAGACGCAATACTTACTCTCGCTACTCTGAACCCCTTTCTCACTCTGGTTCAGACTTCGAGCAACTATCTATCCGCTTGGAACCTCTTATTGTACCTCGTACCTTACTCTCGATGTATTTCTTATGTTCAACTCGAGAGATAATCTTATACTCATTCATGGGTTAAACCCAGATTGTTTCCCTCAAAAGCATTATGTCGTAGTGAGCTGCCCCTTATCCTTTCGTAAGTACGAGGGAGTTCCCGAAGAAATGATGACAAGTTTATCATGATGCATCGGAATAAAGAATTGAAGACATCAACGAAAGGGATTAACTTCTTCAAGAAGATCCGTTAGAATATCGTAACCAGAACTTTCCCCCTACTCCCCTCTTAAATCTCGGGACGAGATTTCTTGTAGTGGAGGAGAATTGTGACGCCTTGGGATAATTAAGCTACGGTGATCCCACGCTAATGGTGCCACGTCACCACGATTCTTCTTTGCTAATCTATCGTTAGGACAAAACCGGTCCAAATTTCAAAATTCAAATTAATGATAACAATAAAAGTTTTCAAAAATTAAAACAAAATGTTTGGATTATACTAAATATTACAAAGTTAATTATGGTGCAACAAACCCATTTTATAAAATGCCTAAGTAATTTAAAATGATTTAAAAGCAGAAAAGTAAAATAAATAAAAGGTATAAAAAACAAAACAAAAGAAAAGGACCCCACAATGGGCCAACTGGCCCAAATGACCAAAGCCAGCCCATCGCCCAAACCGACCCACCCCACTCCCTTATCCCTCACACCCGCTAACCCTAACCCCGTCGCTCCTCCCCCTCTCGATCCAATCTGGATCGAGAGACTCCCTCGTCCCTCATACTTCCCCCCCGATCTGGATCGGGCTCACCAAACCGCACCTCGCCTCCGCCGCTTGCACTTTGGTGCCGCCCCGGCCCCGTCGCCGGACCTCGCCGAATGCCTCGTCCTCGCCGCCCCCCTCCCGGCCTTGTTCCTCATCCATGGCCTTGCCCGCCTTGGGACTCCTCCGCGCCCCTCCTCTCCGTCGCCGACTCGGCCCCGACCTCACCACCTCGACGCCGTCGACTGCCGGATCCCGCTTCCTCGCCGGATCTCCACTTCGTCGTCGGTCGTCCCCGACTCTTCCTCAACACCCGCTGCCACGTACCCTACAACTACGGTGAGGCCCTCGGCCTCCCCTTCCCTTCGCTCGCACACCGTCCCGCACCAGCGCGCGACCACCGCGACTCCCGTCCGCTGCCATCGACCGTTCCGCTCGCCGCATCATGGATGCGCTCGACCCCACCCTGGAGCCGCCCGAGGCCACCTGCCTCCGCGCGCGTCCACCGTCGGGCTCCCACACGCCCTGGACCGCGCTTGGTCGCGCCCGACCGTGGCCGATAGCCCGCGCCCACACCCCCTCTGACCAAGCCCGGCCATGGAGGGTCTCCGCTCCCCCTTGCCGCTGCCCGCCCGGCCACCACCGCCTCCATCCAGCGGCTCTGGCCGCGCCACTTGAGGCCGTCGCCCGTCCGGGCCTCCCATGCTCCCGCCATCTTGTTGTCGAGCGAGGCCCGGCAAGCAGGTGGGCCTCGCGCCCTCATTGCGGTGGCCTCGAGCACTGGCGCCCATTGCTCAAACGCCACGCGCACCTCGGCGCCCAGCGCCACTAGCGCCAAAACCCACTAAGGCCCACAGGGCCTATGGCGAATGGGCCCCACGCCCGAGCGTTTTTATTAAAAAAAGAGAATTAAAAATATAATAAATAATTAATTAATAATAAAATTAATTAATTAATTAATTAACTAAATAATTAACTTAATTAATCCTATTTAGTTTAACTAATTAAGATTAATTAACCTAATAAATAGTCACCCTAATTAACTATTGTTAATTAGCTAAACAATCCCTAACAGGTGGGACCCACATGTCAGGTTGACCCAGTCAACCTCTATTGACTGCTGACATCAGCAATCACTGTTCTGGATAATGTTGCATTAAAATAATTAAATAAATCCTGAAAATGATTTAAATCTTTTAAAATTAATAGAGAATAAACCGTAACTCGGATTAAAATATTTTCAACATGAAAGTTGCTCGAGCAGCGAGGCGATTCCAGATACGCAACCCGCTCGTCGCCACACCCCTAACCTATCGAACTCGCAACTTTCCCCCTCGGCTCCTCTGCTGAAAGCATAAAACACCGGAATACTTTCCGGATGTTTCCCTTAACAGTATCACCTCATACCGTTAGGGCACCCCTAGCACCGTTACTTGTCATGTCATGCATCGACATGCAACTGTTTGCATGGTATTCATTGTTTCTTCCCCTCTTCTCTACGGTAGACTATGAGACCGGCCGGTGCCGCCCGGTTAAACTCACGGAGTTGACGACCCCTCTCTCTTGCGAGCAACCAGGCAAGCCCCCGATCACCAGATATCGCCTATTCTACTTTATCTTGCTTGCATTAGAGTAGTGTAGCATATTCTTGCTTTCGTTATACCTATCCCGATGCATAGCCTTTGTCCTTGCTACTCATTGTTACCTTTACCTGCAATCCTACTTGCTTAGTATAGGATGCTAGTATTCCATCTATGGCCCTACATTCTTGTCCATCTGTTGTGCTATACTATCGGGCCGTGATCACTCGGGAGGTGATCACGGGTATATACTATATACTTATACATGATACATGTGGAGACTAAAGTCGGGTCGGCTGTTGGAGCACCATGAGTGGATCTTTGTGGCGGAGGCGGCAGGCGAGTTGAGACCGCCTAGGAGAGGTGGGCACAGCCTGTTCGGCGTTCGCGGATACTTAACACGCTTAACGAGATCTTGGTATTTGATGCGAGTCGCTCACGGGCCTATACGCACTAACCAACTACGTGGGAGATATGGGCACTCGGCGTGGTATCACCGGCACTTCGTGACGCCGTGGCCGGCCGAGCTGGCGCGCCAGATTGGACCGAACGCCACTAGGCTAGGTCTGCTTCCGACCACGTCATAACGTGCGAGGTGTGCTTTCGAGGCGATGGGCCCGGACCCTGGCGCTTAGGTTTAGACCGGCGTCTTGACCTCTGTTGAGCCAGGTGGGGCTGCGGCGTGTTGATATTCAGCGGCGGGCATGACCCAGGAAAGCGTGTCGGCCAAATGGGATCAAGCGTGTTGGGTTATGTGGTGCACCCTGCAGTGAAGTTAATCTATTCGAATAGCCGTGATCTTGGTAATGTGACGACTTGGAGTTGTACCTTGACCTTATGACAACTAGAACCGGATACTTAATAAAACACACCCTTCCAAGTGCGGATACAACGGTGGTCGCTCTCTCAGGGATACGAGGAGGGGATCGCCGGGTAGGATTATTGCTATGTGATTTTAGTTGGAGGACTTCAACCTACCCTCTGCTACCTGTTGCAAGACGAAGGTGCCCAGAAGCGTAGTCTTCGATAAGACTAGCTATCCCCCTCTTATCCTGGCATTCTGCGATTCGGTCCAATCGATATGGCCCTTTACACATATATCCATGCATATGTAGTGTAGCTCCTTGCTGCAGTACTTTGGATGAGTACTCACGGTTGCCTTGTTCCCCCTTTTCCCCATATCTCTACCCGATTGCTGCGACCAGTCGATGGAGTCCAGGAGCCAGACGCCATTGTCGACGATGACGACTACTACACTGGAGGTGCCTACTACTACATGCAGCGCGCTGACGACGACCAGGAGTAGTTTAGGAGGATCCCAGGCAGGAGGCCTGCGCCTCTTTCGATCTGTATCCCAGTTTGTGCTAGCCATCTTATGGCAACTTGTTTAACTTATATACGTACTCGAGATATTGTTGCTTCGGTGACTTCGTCTATGATCGAGCACTTGTAATTCGAGCCCTCGAGGCCCCTGGCTTGTATTATGATGCTTGCATGACTTATTTATGTTTTAGAGTTGTGTTGTGATATCTTCCCGTGAGTCCCTAATCTTGATCGTACACATTTGCGTGCATGATTAGTGTACGATTGAATCGGGGGCGTCACAGGCCAGAACCAAGACATTTAACTCGTCTCAAAAGCTCCCACATGACGTACCTTTGGCTCGCCTTTGGTTCCCCATACACACATTTGCATCTCCATCTTGGTCCATCATCTTACATATGTACAGATCAATAAAATGGTCACCAAATTTATTTAATTCCACAGAGAAACGCTCATCCCAAAATATCGCTACCTTTGCCTTTACCCGGAACAGTAAATACATTTTTCATACCCAAACGATACTGCAAACTCTCAACATAATCTTTATTCTTTCTAGTTTCTGAAAGGAAAATGATGTTGGGTTGGTAAGACTTATTGATGCACACTAATTCTTGAACTGTACGAGGCCGACCCAGCCCTCTACAGTTCCAGCTGATCATTTTCATGGCTCCTGACGGGCGTCATCACACGCGCCCGTCAGTTGACCGACAGCCCCTAAGTCGGTAGCATCCTTAGCAGAGCCCTCCTCTTTTCCCTCCCCCACAGACTCCCTCCTTCTACCCTCAGCCACCTCCTCTCCTTCATCTACCTCTTTTGTTACATGCACCATATTCCCATCTATACCTATAAGAGTTTCCACCCTCTCACCACACACTTTTTTACATGCAGGAGGCATTACATTGACACCCCTGGACTCTATACTCTCAGAATTAGTACTTTTAAAACTAACCACAAGGTCCTGGCCATCAGACATGCGTATCTTGTTGCTCGTGGCGCTCATGAGAATTTGAGCAAAAGCCGCCTTGCCACTAGAGAGGTCGCTGCCACTGTTCGGGGGTGTAGGAACCCCAAACTGGACATGCGTCGCGCAAGCCGCGTGGACGACATCTCGTTCCTCTTGCCTCTCCCTATGCAATCTTCTCCACCGAGCCAAGTTCGTCGATCCACCAGGGGCAGCCAGGCTATGATCGCCACCCCCAGTAGCCTTGTCCATCTTAGTGCAAGGCCGAGCATCAGCTCTAGGCTTCACACTGGCTCCATTCGCCCCATCGAGGATCGGGGCAGCAACATTAGGCCCAAGTTGGCTGCCAACAGTAGCAGCCGGCCCTCCATCATGTGCAACATGATCAGAGGGAGTATCTTCCGTCCCATCCGCGGCACCAACAGCAGGTTGCGCCTTCGCATCGACCGCCAGCAGAGCAAGCTGGCTGTTATGAGCAGCCAACTCCTTGGACAACACTTGAATGGCGCCCTCGACGCCTTGGTCGCGTCCCTTATTGGGGTCAGTCAGCGAAGGGCACCCCACCTGGGCACCCCCTGACCCCAACTCATGGTTGTCCTCCAGTACGCCATGAACCGGATTACCCCGCCGCAGCGGGAAAGCCTCCACCGTCAGATTCTGCACAACAGTTGACACGACCGTGACGACCTTCTCTGGCAGCTTGACTGGCTCCCAGGACTCACTCTCTTGGGCCACCATGGAGAGCGGGCGTCCTCTGCGTCGCTCCGGACCAGCCACCGCCTGTGGCCTTTTCCAGAGCGCCGGCGCCTTGATGTCAATGGAGAAAGTAGGCTGCCGGAGCTCTTTGGGTATGCTGCAGAAACTCGCCGTGGTATGCCCCAACATGCCACAACAAAAGCAAAACTTAGGTAATTTTTCATACTATACATCATATAGGACCTCAGTTTTGTTGCCATCCAAGGTTGTTTCGATGGTGTCGATGAACTTTTTTCAGAGGCTCATCCACGCGATGCTCAATCCGAACACGAAGGTGCTCGTCGACGATCATCTTGTCCTTATGCGAAACCGCGACAGCTTTGCCGAGCTTGTCACCCACCAAGTAGCCCATCTCCACCGTCTTGAGCGGCACCGGAAGGCCCCAGATTTGTACCCATATTTTGATGGAGTTGAGGGGTACATTTGCTGGGTTGCCCCTCCCGTCGAAAGCCGCAAGCAGCACAACATCATCTCTGAAATGTCATGGCCCAGCTTGCAGCACATGAGTCCAGTCCCCCTCCTCCTTGAAGGTGATGATGAAGCGGCGGTCTTCGCTGGTGAAGCGCTGGGCCACAGCATCACCCCGCAGCCGCCACGGGCCTCTAAGCTCATTGAAGACCATCTTGGGATCAACCGGGTACGACGAGAGCACCCGACCGACCACCAGCTTTCCCGCCACCGCCCGCATAGCTGTTGGGGAACGTAGTAATTTCAAAATTTTCCTACGATCACGCAAGACCATGGTGATGGCATAGCAACGAGAGGGAAGAGTGTCCGTCCACGTACCCTCGTAGACCGAAAGCGGAAGCGTTATAACAACGCGGTTGATGTAGTCGTGCGTCTTCACGATCCGACCGATCCAAGCACCGAACATACGGCACCTCCGAGTTACGCACACGTTCATTTCGATGACGATCCCGGACTCCGATCCAACAAAGTGTCGGGGATGAGTTCCGTCGGCCTGACGGCGTGGTGGCGATGTTGATGCTCCACCGACGCAGGCTTCGCCTAAGCTCATGACGATATGGTGAAGTGGAATATGGTGGAAGGGGCACCGCACACGGCTAAGGAAAGATCTGTAGATCAACTTGTGTGTCTTGGGGTGCCCCTGCCCCGTGATATAAAGGAGGCAAGGGGAGGTGGCCGGCCCTAGGGGAGGCGCGCAGGAGGAGTCCTACTCCCACCGGGAGTAGGACTCCCTCTCCTAGTTGGACTAGGATTGGAGGAGGGGAAGAGGGAAGGCGCCGCCCCCTTCCTTGTCCTATTCGGACTAGAGGGGAGGGGGCGCAGCCCACCTTGGCTGGCCCTTCCTCTTCTCTCCTATGGCCCATTAGGCCCATGGACCTCCGGGGGTTCCGGTAACCTCCCGGTACTCCGGTAAAATCCCGATTTCACCCGGAACACTTCCGATGTCCAAATGTAGGCTTCCAATATATCAATCTTTATGTCACGGTAATCCGGGACTCCGAACAACCTTCGGTGCATCAATACTTATAAACTCATAATGAACTGTCATCGAAACGTTAAGCGTGCGGACCCTACGGGTTCGAGAACTATGTAGACATGACCGAGAACTATTCTTGGTCAATAACCAATAGCGGAACACGGATGCCCATATTGGTTCCTACATATTCTCTGAAGATCTTTATCGGTCAAACCGCATAACAACATACGTTGTTCCCTTTGTCATCGGTATGTTACTTGCCCGAGATTCGATCGTCGGTATCCAATACCTAATTCAATCTCGTTACCGGCAAGTCTCTTTACTCGTTCCGTAATACATCATCTCGCAACTAACTTATTAGTTGCAATGCTTGCAAGGCTTATATGATGTGTATTACCGAGAAGGCCCAGAGATACCTCTCCGAGAATCGGAGTGACAAAACCTAATCTCGAAATACGCCAACCCAACATGTACCTTTGGAGACACCTGTAGTACTCCTTTATAATCACCCGATTACGTTGTGACGTTTGGTAGTACCCAAAGTGTTCCTCCGTAAGCAGGAGTTGCATAATCTCATAGTTATAGGAACATGTATAAGTCATGAAGAAAGCAATAGCAACATACTAAGCGATCAAGTGCTAGGCTAACGGAATGGGTCATGTCAATCGGATCATTCTCCTAATGATGTGATCCCGTTAATCAAATGACAACTCATGTCTATGGTTAGGAAACATAACCATCTTCGATTAACGAGCTAGTCAAGTAGAGGCATACTAGTGACACTCTGTTTGTCTATGTATTCACACATGTATTATGTTTCCGGTTAATACAATTCTAGCATGAATAATAAACATTTATCATGAAATAAGGAAATAAATAATAACTTTATTATTGCCTCTAGGGCATATTTCCTTCAATAGCTGCCTCCAGGTTGATGGCGATCGGCTTGTTTAGAGACCTCGAGCTCGAGGCCTCCTTGCTCTTTCCGTTTCTACGGAGTTGGGGAGGTGCCGCCGCAGCCGTGAAGCCAAAAGCAGCTTTAGGGGTGTTGGTGATCGCCAGCCCTGTCGAATCATCAACAGTGGCCTTCCCCTTCTCCAGCCTCGAAGAGTTGCTCCTCTCCTCGGCCTCCACTTCAGTAGCCGCAGGGGACGAGAAGGCCGCGTCAACGACGACCACGTCGCCTTCCGAACCAGCCGCCGGGGCGCCCAGCTTGGCCCCCGAGCCCATGGCGCCACCGTCCAAGTCCATGTCGGCCTCACGACTGGAAGCCATCGGTTCCTGTTCAACACAAGGAAAGCAGAGCGCAGATACAGAAGGAACAGAGGATACCCAGTGATACGTCTCCAACGTATCTATAATTTTTGATTGCTCCATGCTATATTATCTTCTGTTCTGGACATTATTGGGCTTTATTATTCACTTTTATATTATTTTTGGGACTAACGTACTAACCGGAGGCCCAGCCCAGAATTGCTGTTTTTTGCCTATTTCAGAGTTTCGCAGAAAAAGAATATCAAACGGAATGAAACCTTCGGGAACGTGATTTTTGGAACAAACATGATCTAGGAGACTTGGACCCTAAGTCAAGGAAGCTTCGAGGAAGCCACGAGGTAGGGGGTGCTACCTCTTGAGCACTGTGTTGGATATTCTTGAAGAAGAAAGGGTGATGCAGCAAAGTAGCGTAAGTATTTCCCTCAGTTTTTGAGAACCAAGGTATCAATCCAGTAGGAGGCTACGCGTGAGTCCCTCGTACCTACACAAAACAAATAACTCCTCGCAACCAACGCGATAAGGGATTGTCAATCCCTTCACGTTCACTTACGAGAGTGAGATCTGATAGATATGATAGGATAATATTTTTGGTATTTTTATGATAAAGATGCAAAGTAAAATTAAAGCAAAGTAAAAATCAAAGGAAATAACTAAGTGTTGGAAGATTAATATGATGAAGATAGACCCTGGGGCCATAGGTTTCACTAGTGGTTTCTCTCAAGAGCATAAGTATTTTACGGTGGGTGAACGAATTACTGTTGAGCAATTGTGATGAATTGAGCATAGTTATGAGAATATCTAGGTATGATCATGTATATAGGCATCACGTCCGAGACAAGTAGACCGACTTCGCCTGCATCTACTACTATTACTCCACTCATCGACCGCTATCCAGCATGCATCTAGAGTATTAAGCTCATGAAAACAGAGTAACGCCTTAAGCAAGATGACATGATGTAGAGGGATAAATTCATGCAATATGATAAAAACCCCATCTTGTTATCCTCGATGGCAACAATACAATACGTGACTTGCTGCCCCTACTGTCGCTGGGAAAGGGCACCGCAAGATTGAACCCAAAGCTAAGCACTTCTCCCATTGCAAGAAAGATCAATCTAGTAGGCCAAATCAAACTAATAATTTGAAGAGACTTGCAAAGATAACCAATCATACATAAAAGAATTCAGAGAAGATTCAAATATTGTTCATAGATAATCTTGATCATAAACCCACAATTCATCGGTCTCAACAAACACACCGCAAAAAGAAGATTACATCGAATAGATCTCCACGAGAGAGGGGGAGAACATTGTATTAAGATCCAAAAAGAGAGAAGAAGCCATATAGCTACTAACTATGGACTGCTACCTCTTGAGCACTGCGTTGGATTTCCTTGAAGAGGAAAGGGTGATGTAGCAAAGTAGCGTAAGTATTTCCCTCAGTTTTTGAGAACCAAGGTATCAATCTAGTAGGAGGCTACGCGCGATTCCCTCGTACCTACACAAAGCAAATAACTCCTCGCAACAAACACGATAAGGGGTTGTCAATCCCTTCACGGTCACTTACGAGAGTGAGATCTGATAGAGATGGTAAGATAATATTTTTGGTATTTTTGTGATAAAGAAGCAAAGTAAAATAAAAGCAAAGTAAAAATCAAAGAAAATAACTAAGTATTGGAAGATTAATATGATGAATATAGACCCGAGGGCCATAGATTTCAGTAGTGGCTTCTCTCTAGAGCATAAGTATTTTACGGTGGGTGAATGAACTACTCTTGAGCAATTGACAGAATTGAGAATAGTTATGAGAATATCTAGGTATGATCATGTATATAGGCATCACATCCGAGACAAGTAGACCGACTCCTGCTCGCATCTACTACTATTACTCCACTCATCGACCGCTATCCAACATGCATCTAGAGTATTAAGTTCATGAAAACAGAGTAACGCCTTAAGCAAGATGACATGATGTAGAGGGATAAATTCATGCAATATGATAAAAAACCATCTTGTTATCCTCGATGGCAACAATACAATACGTGCCTTGCTGCCCCTCATCACTTTGGGAAAGGACACCGCAAGATTGAACCCAAAGCTAAGCACTTCTCCCATTGCAAGAAAGATCAATCTAGTAGGCCAAATCAAACTGATAATTCGAAGAGACTTGCAAAGATAACCAATCATACATAAAAGAATTCAGAGAAGGTTCAAGTATTGTTCATAGATAATCTTGATCATAAACCCACAATTCATCGGTCTCAACAAACACACAGCAAAAAGAAGATTACATCGAATAGATCTCCATGAGAGAGGGGGAGAACATTGTATTGAGATCAAAAAAGAGAGAAGAAGCCATCTAGGTACTAACTATGGACCCGAAGGTCTGAGGTAAACTACTCACACTTCATCGGAGAGTCTATGGTGTTGATGTAGAAGCCCTCCGTGATGGATGCCCTCTCCGGCGGAGCTCCGGAACAGGCCCCAAGATGGGATCTCGTGGTAGATGCAGAAGGTTGCGGGTGGAATTAGGTTTTTGGTTTCTTATCGATCGTTTGAAGTGCGTAGTTATATATAGGAGGAAGGAGTACGCCCGATTGGAGCAACAGGGGCCCACGAGGGTGGAGGCGGCGCTGGGGGGGAGGCGAGCCCCCTACCTCGTGGCCTCCTGGAAGCTTCCTTGACGTAGGGTCGAAGTCTCCTGGATCATGTTCGGTGAGAAAATCACGTCCCCAAAGGTTTCATTCCGTTTGGACTCCGTTGGATATTCCTTTTCTGCGAAACTCTGAAATAGGCAAAAAACAACAATTCTGGGCTGGGCCACCGGTTAATAGGCTAGTCCCAAAAATAATATAAAAGTGGATAATAAAGCCCATTAATGTCCAAAACAGTAGATAATATAGCATGGAGCAATCAAAAATTATAGATACGTTGGAGACGTATCAAGCATCCCCAAGCTTTATTCATGCTCGTCCTCGAGTAGGTAAATGATAAAAAAGATAATTTTTGATGCGGAATGCTACTTGGCATAATTTCAATGTAATTCTTATTAATTGTGGTATGAATATTCAGACCCAAAAGATTCAAGACAAAAGTTCATATTGACCTAAAAATGATAATACTTCGAGCATACTAACTAAGCAATTATGTCTTCTCAAAATAACATGGCCAAAGAAAGTTCATCCCTACAAAATCATATAGTTTAGTCATGCTCCATTTTCGTCACACAAGAATGCTCTCATCATGCACAACCCCGATGACAAGCCAAGCAATTGTTTCATACTTTAGTAATCTCAAACCTATAAACTTTCACGCAATATATGCGCGAGCCATGGACATAGCACTATGGGTAGAATAGAATATGATGATGGGGGTTATGTGGAGAAGACAAAATAAGGAGAAAGTCTCACATCAACGAGGCTAATCAATGAGCTATGGAGATGCCCATCGATTGATGTTAATGCAATGAGTAGGGATTGCCATGCAACGGATGCACTAGAGCTATAAATGTATAAAAGCTCAACAAAAGAAACTAAGTGGGTGTGCATCCAACTTGCTTGCTCACAAAGACCTAGGGCACTTGAGGAGGCCCATTGTTGGAATATACAAGCCAAGTTCTATAATGAAAAAACCCCACTAGTATATGAAAGTGACAAAACAAGAGACTCTCTATCATGAAGATTATGGTGCTACTTTGAAGCACAAGTGTGGCAAAGGATAGTAGCATTGTCCCTTCTCTCTTTTCTCTCATTTTTTGGGCCTTCTCTTTTGTGGCCTTTTTTTATTCCTCACTTGGGACAATGCTCTAGAAAATGATGATCATCACACCTCTATTTATTTACAACTCAATGATTACAACTCGATACTAGAACAAAGTATGACTCTATATGAATGCCTCCGGCGGTGTACCGGGATATGAAATGAACCAAGAGTGACATGTATGAAAGAATTATGAACGGTGGCTTTGCCACAAATAGTATGTCAACTACATGATCATGGTAGCAATATGACAATGATTAATGTGTCATGGTGAACGGAATGGTGGAAAGTTGCTTGGCAATATATCTCGGAATGGCTATAGAAATGCCATAATAGGTAGGTATGGTGGATGTTTTGAGGAAGATATAAGGAGGTTTATGTGTGAAAGAGCGTATCATATCACGGGGTTTGGATGCACCGTGAAGTTTGCACCAACTCTCAATGTGAGAAAGGGCAATGCAGTGCATCAAGAGGCTAGCAATGATGGAAGGGTGAGAGTGCGTATAATCCATGGACTCAACATTAGTCATAAAGAACTCACATACTTATTGCAAAAATCTACAAGTCATCAAAACCAAGCACTATCGCATGCTCCTAGGGGATAGATTGGTAGGAAAAGACCATCGCTCGTCCCCGACCGCCACTCATAAGGAGGACAATCAAAGAACACCTCATGTTTCAAATTTGTTACATAACGTTTACCATACGTGCATGCTCACGGGACTTGCAAACTTCAACACAAGCATTTCTCAAATTCACGACTACTCAACTAGCACGACTTTGATATTATTACCTCCATATCTCAAAACAATCATCAAGCATCAAACTTCTCTTAGTATTCAACACACTCGTAAGAAAGTTTTTACTATTCTTGAATACCTAGCATATTAAGATTATTTAAGCAAATTACCATGCTATTTAAGACTCTCAAAATAATCTAAGTGAAGCATGAGAGATCAATAATTTCTATAAAACAAATCCACCACCGTTCTCTAAAAGATATAAGTGAAGCACTAGAGCAAAACAATATAACTCGAAAGATATAAGTGAAGCACAAAGAGTATTCTAATAATTTCCAAATCATGTATGGCTCTCTCAAAAGGTGTGTACATCAAGGATGATTGTGGTAAACTAAAAAGCAAAGACTCAAATCATACAAGACGCTCCAAGCAAAAGACATATCATGTGGTGAATAAAAATATAGCTCCAAGTAAAGTTACCGATGGAAGTAGACGAAAGAGGGGATGCCTTCCGGGGCACCCCAAGCTTTGGCTTTTTGGTGTCCTTAGATAATCTTGGGGGTGCCATGGGCATCCCCAAGCTTAGGCTCTTGCCACTCCTTGTTCCATAATCCACCAAAAATCTTTCACCCAAAATTTGAAAACTTCACAACACAAAACTCAACAGAAATCTCGTGAGCTCCGTTAGAGAAAGAAAACAAAAGACCACTTCAAGGTACTGTAATGAACCAATTCTTTATTTATATTGGTGTTAAACCTACTGCATTCCAACTTCTCTATGGTTTATAAACTATTTTATCAGCCATAGATTCATCAAAATAAGCAAACAACACACGAAAAACAGAATCTGTCAAAAACAGAACAGTCTGTAGTAATCTGTAACTAACGCAAACTTTTGGAACTCCAAAAAATCAGAAAAAATAGGACGACCTAGGCAATTTGTTTATTGATCAGCAGCAATTGGAATCACTATCTTATTACGTTCTTGTGATTTTTAACAATTGTTTCGTGAACTTGAAAATTTCTGGAAATTTCTGCAAGATCAAATAACTATCATCCAAGAAGATCCTATAGGTTTAACTTGGCACAAACACTAATTAAAACATAAAAACACATCTAAACAGAGGCTAGAACAAATATTTATTCAACGACAGAAAGGAAATATATTGGGTTGTCTCCCAACCAAGCGCTATTCTTTAAAGCATTTTAGCTAGGCATTGATAATTTTAATGATGCTCGCATAAAAGACAAGAATTGAAGCGCGAAGAGAGCATCATGAAATACGTGACAAACACATCTAAGTCTAACATACTTCCTATGCATAGGCATCTTATAGAAAAACAAATCATAGCAAACAAAAACTAGCATATGCAAGGAAGAAGAAAGGAACAATAGCAATCTCAACATAGCGAGAGGTAATTTAGTAACATGGAAATTTCTATAACAATATTTTCCTCTCTCATAATAATTACATGTAGGAACATTATCAAATTCAATAATATAACTATCACATACAATATTCTCAACATGATCCACATGCATGCAAAGTTGACACTCTTCCAAAATAGTGGGATTAACATTAGCTAAAGTCATGACCTCTCCAAACCCACTTTTATCAAAAATATCATAAGATTGAACATTCTCCAAATATGTGGGATCTAAGTCGACACTCTTCCAAACCCACTTTCAATATTATTGCAAACATTATTATCAATCTCATATTCATCATGGGGCTTAAATAAATTTTCAAGATTATAAGAAGAACTATCACCCCAATCACGATCATTGCAACAAGTGGTAGACATAGGAAAACTAGCATCCCCAAGCTTAGGGTTTTGCATAATATTAGCACAATTGACATCAATAGAATTTATAATAAAATTATTGCAATCATGCTTTTTATTCAAGGAACTATCGTGAATCTCTTCATAAATTTCTTCATCACAATTTTCAGATTCACAAATTTCAAGCAAAACTTCATAAAGATAATCTAGTGCACAAAACTCACTAGAAATTGGTTCATCATAATTGGATATCTTAAAAATATTAGCAAGCGGATGAGGATCCGTAGATCTTACCTTCTCTGTTTAGGAATAAATACTCAACTATTTCAACCAAGCAAGCAAATGAGCCAAGAAAGACATCAAGGCAAACGAAAAGAAGAACGGAAAAAGGGCGAATAAAACGGCAAGGGTGAAGTGGGGGAGAGGAAAACGAGAGGCAAATGGCAAATAATGTAATGTGGGAGATAAGGGATTGTGGTGGGTACTTGGTATGTTGACTTTTGCGTAGACCTCCCTCGCAACGGCGCCAGAAATCTTCTCTGCTACCTCTTGAGCACTGCGTTGGATTTCCTTGAAGAGGAAAGGGTGATGCAGCAAAGTAGCGTAAGTATTTCCCTCAGTTTTTGAGAACCAAGGTATCAATCCAGTAGGAGGCTACGCGCGAGTCCCTTGTACCTACACAAAGCAAATAACTCCTCGCAACCAACGTGATAAGGGGTTGTCAATCCCTTCATGGTCACTTACGAGAGTGAGATCTGATAGAGATGATAAGATAAATTTTTTGGTATTTTTGTGATAAAGAAGCAAAGTAAAATAAAAGCAAAGTAAAAATCAAAGAAAATAACTAAGTATTGGAAGATTAATATGATGAATATAGACCCGGGGGCCATAGATTTCAGTAGTGGCTTCTCTCTAGAGCATAAGTATTTTACGGTGGGTGAATGAACTACTCTTGAGCAATTGACAGAATTGAGAATAGTTATGAGAATATCTAGGTATGATCATGTATATAGGCATCACATCCGAGACAAGTAGACCGACTCGCCTTCGCATCTACTACTATTACTCCACTCATCGACCGCTATCCAACATGCATCTAGAGTATTAAGTTCATGAAAGCAGAGTAACGCCTTAAGCGAGATGACATGATGTAGAGGGATAAATTCATGCAATATGATAAAAACCATCTTGTTATCCTCGATGGCAACAATACAATACGTGCCTTGCTGCCCCCTCATCCTTTGGGAAAGGACACCGCAAGATTGAACCCAAAGCTAACACTTCCCCCATTGCAAGAAGTATCAATCTAGTAGGCCAAATCAAACTGATAATTCGAAGAGACTTGCAAAGATAACCAATCATACATAAAAGAATTCAGAGAAGATTCAAATATTGTTCATAGATAATCTTGATCATAAACCCACAATTCATCGGTCTCAACAAACACACCTCAAAAAGAAGATTACATCGAATAGATCTCCACGAGAGAGGGGGAGAACATTGTATTGAGATCCAAAAAGAGAGAAGAATCCATCTAGCTACTAACTATGGACCCGAAGGTCTGAGGTAAACTACTCACACTTCATCGGAGAGGCTATGGTGTTGATGTAGAAGCCCTCCATGATGGATGCCCCCTCCGTGAGCTCCGGAACAGGCCCCAAGATGGGATCTCGTGGGTACAAAAGGTTGCGGCGGTGGAATTAGGTTTTTGGCTCCGTATCTGATCGTTTGGGGGTACATAGGTATATATAGGAGGAAGGAGTACGTCGGTGGAGCAACAAGGGGCCCACGAGGGTGGAGGGCGCGCCTGGGGGGGGGGAGGGCACACCCCCTACCTCGTGGCCTCCTGGAAGCTTCCTTGACGTAGGGTCGAAGTCTCATGGATCATGTTCGGTGAGAAAGTCACGTTCCCGAAGGTTTCATTCCATTTGGACTCAGTTTGATATTCCTTTTCTGCGAAACTCTGAAATAGGCAAAACAAATTAATTTGGGCTGGGCCTCCGGTTAATAGGTTAGTCCCAAAAATAATATAAAAGTGGATAATAAAGCCCATTAATGTCCAAAACAATAAATAATATGGCATGGAGCAATCAAAAATTATAGATACGTTGGAGACGTATCAGGCATCCCCAAGCTTAATTCCCGCTCGTCCTCGAGTAGGTAAATGATAAAAAGATATTTTTGATGCGGAGTGATACTTGGCATAATTTCAATGTAATTCTTCTTAATTGTGGTATGAATATTCAGATCCGAAAGATTCAAGACAAAAGTTCATATTGACATAAAAATGATAATACTTCAAGCATACTAACTAAGCAATTATGTCTTCTCAAAATAACATAGCCAAAGAAAGTTCATCCCTACAAAATCATATAGTTTAGTCATGCTCCATTTTCGTCACACAAGAATGCTCTCATCATGCACAACCCCGATGACAAGCCAAGCAATTGTTTCATACTTCTGACATTCTCAAACTTTTTCAATCTTCACGCAATACATGAGCGTGAGCAATGGATATAGCACTATATGTGGAATAGAATGGTGGTTGTGGAGAAAACAAAAAGGGAGAAGATAGTCTCACATCAACTAGGCGTATCAACGGGCTATGGAGATGCCCATCAATAGATATCGATGTCAGTGAGTAGGGTCTGCCATGCAACGGATGCACTAGAGCTATAAGCATATGAAAGCTCAACAAAAGAAACTAAGTGGGTGTGCATCCAACTCGCTTGCTCACGAAGACCTAGGGCATTTTGAGGAAGCCCATCATTGGAATATACAAGTCAAGTTCTATAATGAAAAATTCCCACTAGTATATGAAAGTGACAAAATGAGAGACTCTCTATCATGAAGATCATGGTGCTACTTTGAAGCACAAGTGTGGTAAAAAGATAGTAACATTGTCCCTTCTCTCTTTTTCTCTAATTTTTTTATTTGGGCCTTTTCTCTTTTTTTGTGGCCTCTTTTCTCTCTCTTTTTTTATTTTTTTATTTTTCGTCCGGAGTCTCATCCCGACTTGTGGGGAACCATAGTCCCCATCATCCTTTCCTCAGTTGGGACAATGCTCTAAATATGAAGATCATCACACTTTTATTTTCTTACAACTCAACAATTACATCTCGAAACTTAGAACAAAATATGACTCTATATGAATGCCTCCGGCAGTGTACTGGGATATGCAATGAATCAAGAGTGACATGTATGAAAGAATTATGAAAAGTGGCTTTGCCACAAATACGATGTCAACTACGTGATCATGCTAAGCAATATGACAATGATGGAGCGTGTCATAATAAACGAAACAGTGGAAAGTTGCATGGCAATATATCTCGGAATGGCTATGGAAATGCCATGATAGTAGGTATGGTGGCTGTTTTGAGGAAGGTATATGGTGGGTGTTTGATACCGGCGAAAGGTGCGCGGTATTAGAGAGGCTAGCAATGGTGGAAGGAAGAAAGTGCGTATAATCCATGGAATCAACATTAGTCATAAAGAACTCATATACTTATTGCAAATATCTACAAGTTATCAAAGCAAAGTATTATGCGCATGCTCCTAGGGGGATAGATTGGTAGAAAAAGACCATCGCTCGTCCCCGACCGCCACTCATAAGGAAGACAATCAATAAATAAATCATGCTCCGACTTCATCACATAACGGTTCACCATACGTGCATGCTACGCGAATCACAAACTTTAATACAAGTATTTCTCAAATTCACAACTACTCAACTAGCATGACTCTAATATCACCATCTTTATATCTCAAAACAATTATCAAGCATCAAACTTCTCATAGTATTCAGCACACTCATAAGAAAGTTTTTACTATTCTTGAATACCAAGCATATTAAGGTTTAAGCAAATTACCATGCTATTTAAGACTCTCAAAATAATCTAAGTGAAGCATGAGATATCAATAGTTTCTATAAAACAAATCCACCACCGTGCTCTAAAAGATATAAGTGAAGCACTAGAGCAAAACTATATAACTCAAAAGATATAAGTGAAGCACATAGAGTATTCTAACAAATTCCAAATCATGTATGGCTCTCTCAAAAAGTGTGTACAACAAGGATGATTGTGGTAAACTAAAAAGCAAAGACTCAAATCATATAAGACGCTCAAAGCAAAACACATATCATATGGTGAATAAAAATATAGCTCCAAGTAAAGTTACCGATGGAAGTAGACGAAAGAGGGGATGCCTTCAGGGGCATCCCCAAGCTTTAGCTTTATGGTGTCCTTATATTATCTTGGGGGTGCCATGGGCATCCCCAAACTTAGGCTCTTGCCACTCCTTGTTCCATAATCCATCAAAATCTTTCACCCAAAACTTGAAAACTTCACAACACAAAACTCAACAGAAATCTCGTGAGCTCCGTTAGCGAAAAGAAAACAAAAGACCACTTCAAGGTACTGTAATGAACTCATTCTTTATTTATATTGGTGTTAAACCTACTGTATTCCAACTTCTCTATGGTTTATAAACTATTTTACTAGCCATAGATTCAGCAAAATAAGCAAACAACACACGAAAAACAGAATCTGTCAAAAACAGAATAGTCTGTAGTAATCTGTAACTAACGCAAACTTCTGAAACTCCAAAAAATCTGACAAAATAGGACGACCTAGGAAATTTGTTTATTGATCAGCATAAATTGGAATCACTATTTTATCACGTTCTGGTGGTTTTTAACAATTTTTTTCGTGAACAGAAAGTTTCTGGAAATTACAGCAAGATCAAATAACTATCATCCAAGAAGATCCTATAGGTTTAACTTGGCACAAACACTAATTAAAACATAAAAACACATCTAACCATAGGCTAGAACAAATATTTATTTCTAAACAGAAGCAAAAGCAAAAAAACTAAAAATAAAATTGGGTTGCCTCCCAACAAGCGCTATCGTTTAACGCCCCTAGCTAGGCAAAAAGCAAGGATAGATCTAGGTATTGCCATCTTTGGTTTTAGGGAAAAAGAGAGCAAACTTATTGTAGGGGAACGTAGCAGAAATTCAAAATTTTCCTACATGTCACCAAGATCTATCTATGGATAAACCAGCAACGAGGGGAAGGAGAGTGCATCTACATACCCTTGTAGATCGCTAAGCGGAAGCGTTCAAGTGAACGGGGTTGAAGGAGTCGTACTTGTCGTGATCCAAATCACCGGAGATCCTAGTGCCGAACGGACGGCAACTCCACGTTCAACACACGTGCAGCCTGGTGACGTCTCCCATGCCTTGATCCAGCAAGGAGAGAGGGAGAGGTTGAGGAAGACTCCGTCCAGCAGCAGCACAACGGCGTGGTGGTGGTGGAGGAGCGTGGCAATCCTGCAGGGCTTCGCCAAGCACCACGGGAGAGGAGGAGAAAGAGAGGTAGGGCTGCGCCAACAGGAGAAGAACTTCGTGCGTTGGGCTGCCCCTTTGCCTCCACTATATATAGGGGGAGAGGGGGGTTGCGCCCCCACCTAGGGTTCCACCCCTAGGGGCGGCGGCCAGCCCTAGATCCCATCTAGGGGGCGGCCAAGGGGGGGAGGTGTGCCTCCCAAGTCAAGTGGAGGCCCTCCCCCTTAGGGTTTCCCCTCTCCCATGCACATGGGTCTTGGGGGGGCTGGTGCCCCTGGCCCATTAAGGCTAGGGCGCCCCCTTACAGCCCATGCTGCTGTATTGGACGTGGTGGAACATTTTCCGGACCTCCGGACCCCTCCGGAATCTTCCGGAACCTTCTGTAAGCTTCCCGGTACAATACCGGAAAAACCCGAACTTTTCCCGGAACCCGAACAACAACTTCTCTACTACCTAAAAGAAACAGAGTGTTCCGTTTCTCCTCTTACGTTCCTCGCTCTTCGTCCAGCCCTCTCGTACGACCCCCTCTCCCCTCCAGCGATTTTTTTCTCCCGTCATACGTTCGTCTTACCTCTCGTCCACCGCATGGAAACCAAGCAGCCTTTCCTTGATTCGTGGCAAAAAAGATTAGCGTAATTACAGGGTTCTGGGATTAAAAGGGAATCGGATCAATGTGTGCGCGCATGCATTGCTACAATCTCTACTATCTCTACTACCTAAAAGAAACGGAGTGTTCCGTTTCCCCTCTTACGTTCCTCGCTCTTCGTCCAGCCCTCTCGTACGACCCCCTCTCCCCTCCAGCGGTTTTTTTCTCCCATCATATGTTTGTCTTACCTCTCGTCCACCACATGGAAACCAAGCAGCCTTTCCTTGATTCGTGGCAAAAAAGATTAGCGTAATTACACGGTTCTGGGATTAAAAGGGAATCGGATCAATGTGTGCGCGCATGCATTGCTACAACGAAGGAAGGGCATTAATCAACGCTCGCTAATTACTGCGTGTATAACGGTATAAGATCTCTCGGGAAAAAAAATATGATACGACCCGTGTCATACGTTCCACCAGATGAAATCCTCTCCGTGACTGGTCTCAAAGCAATCCTACCAAATACAAATCAATAAAATCCCATTCTCCGGAAAAGCCGACATCTTGACGACGGCAATAACAGGATGGCGATTAATCAACAGGATGTCACAGGGCCAAGGAGAATACACCATTTAATCTCTCCACCTGAACCATCTCTTGATTGATTTTATAGCCCTCCTAGGAATCGCCATGGAATTACCTGTTTTCTCACATAACACCGCCTGCCTCGCCACACATCTGGCTTTCAATTTAAACCGGTATTCCATCTTTGGTATTTGGTAACAAATCATGGTAATCCAATCTCGTTCAAAAGGAAGGAAGGAATCAATCAATCAATCAAAAGGAACGAATCAATCACGTTAGTATTTGGTAATAGACTATTAATTTGAAAGAAAGGAATCAATCAGGTTCGTAATCAATACCAAATCAATGCAGAACATGCCATTTGCTAATAATCACGTCTGTTTCTTCTTTCGTCCAGCCTTCACTCCTCGTCGACCCCATGCACGGGATTCGCGACTGATTGACGCATGTCTCCATCCCTCTGAAGCATATCCCCTCACTGGTCGTCGGCGCCTCCATCCCCAGCACTCCCAGGCGATGTTGTAGGTCCTCACCACCATTCCTTCGACGAACAGTGTAACCATGGTCGCCGCTGCCTCCATCTCCCGCACGCTCAGCCGCTGCTGCGGGTTGGGGAGGCCGAGGGTGATGTGCAGCCTGAGTTTCATCTATTTGGTTCGAATCTATTTCAAGAAAGTGGAGTGTACATATGTGTTTGTTTTTACTGTTTGTAGGGCTTTGAGATGAATACGAGACCCCTTCAGAAGGTGAATGGCAGAAATATCAGATTTTTTGTGCCCTGATGATCACCATCAACACTATCACATTTCCGCTGATCATTAATTGTGTGTTTTTAAGTATGAGTGATTTATGTTGTGAATATGCAATGCAAGAGATGGACATGGAGAGACATACATGCCATGTATATGCCCTGAAGACCTTTCTCTCCGGTTCAAGCATTCCACTTTATTATGCGAGTCTGAATACTCTTTGTTTCTTGCTATCCGGCAATTCATTCAAGTGTTTGATTAATTGCTAATAGGCCAAGACTTAAAATATGTAGAAGAGTTTTCCTCCGGAATTTCTTTATTAAATGTTAAAACCGCAAATCACTTAACAATACAAGTGCTTTACAGATAAATGAGTTGCAAAAATATGAGCACCATTGACCAAAAGAATGCAATGCTGCACCTTCTTATTTTAGACTTTCACCATCACATGCAGTTCCTAACGCTAATTTTCATGCCATCACTTCTTCTGTCATTAGACTATGGCACTAATACTAACATTTACAAATAGGAGAGTAAAATTTCAACAAAACTAAGGCGATGTGTTTCTTACAGGAAAGCAAACGGTTGGCAATGTGAGCTAGCTCTGTACCATCCTTACTCAATTGTTCTCGACTTCTAGCTCAGCCGACCGCCAGTACAAAATCAATGATCGTGTTGGAGCATGCAAATTATGACATTTTGGATAATTTAAATTTTTAATTCATAGCAACGCACATGTATTATAGTGGATGGAGAACAAAGAAGAGTGAACACACATGTATCATAGCAACACACATGTATTATAGTGGATGACGAACAAAGAATCGTCTACGGCGTTTAACATCGGATGTGAATGATGTTTAACATAATTACTGTTTTCCCGTTGCAATGCACGGGCATTTAGCTAGTTCCATATATAAATCTTTACCTCCAGACCATTCCGGAACTCCTCGTGACGTTCGGTATCTCATTCGGGACTCCGAACAACATTCGGTAACCACATACAAACTTCCTTTATAACCCTAGCGTCATCGAACCTTAAGTGTGTAGACCCTACGGGTTCGGGAACCATGCGAACATGACCGAGGCGTTCTCCGGTCAATAACCAACAGCGGGATCTGGATACCCATGTTGGCTCCCACATGTTCCACGATGATCTCATCGGATGAACCACGATGTCAAGGACTCAATCAATCCCGTATACAATTCCCTTTGTCTAGCGGTATTGTACTTGCCCGAGATTCGATCGTCGGTATGCCGATACCTTGTTCAATCTCGTTACCGGCAAGTCTCTTTACTCATTCCGTAACACATCATCCCGTGATCTACCCCTTGGTCACATTGTGCACATTATGATGATGCCTACCGAGTGGGCCCAGAGATACCTCTCTGTCACACGGAGTGACAAATCCCAGTCTCGATTCGTGCCAACCCAACAGACACTTTTGGAGATACCTGTAGTGCACCTTTATAGCCACCCAGTTACGTTGTGACGTTTGGTACACCCAAAGCATTCCTACGTCATGGTCTAAGGAAAATATATTTGACATTAGAAAAGCTTTAGCATACGAACTACACGATCTTTGTGCTAGGCTTAGGATTGGGTCTTGTCCATCACATCATTACGCTAATGATGTGATCCCGTTATCAACGACATCCAATGTCCATGGTCGAAGCTGTAACCATCTATTGATGTACGAGCTAGTCTACTAGATGCTTACTAGGGACATGGTGTTGTCTATGTACCCACACATGTATCTGAGTTTCCTATCAATACAATTATAGCATGGATAATAAACTATTATCATGAACAAGGAAATATAATAATAACTAATTTATTATTGCCTCTAGGGCATATTTCCAACAGTCTCCCACTTGCACTAGAGTCAATAATCTAGTTCACATCGCCATGTGATTAACACTCACAGGTCACATCGCCATGTGACCAACATCCAAAGAGTTTACTAGAATCAATAATCTAGTTCACATCACTATGTGATTAATACTCAATGAGTTCTGGGTTTGATCATGCTTATGCTTGTGAGAGAGGTTGTAGTCAACGGGTGCGCAACATTCAGATCCCTATGTATTTCGCAAAACTTTATGTCATATCGTAGATGCTGCTACCATGTTCCACTTGGAGCTATTCCAAATTGTTGCTCCATTATACATATCCGGTATCTCTACTCAGAGCTATCCGGATAGGTGTTAAGCTTGCATTGACGCAACTCTTTACGTCGAACTCTTTATCACCTCCATAACTGAGAAACATATCCTTATTCCTCTAAGGATAATTTTGACCGCTATCTGGTGATCCACTCCTTGATCACCTTTTGTACCCTCTTGCCATATATGTAGCAAGGCACACATCAGGTGCGGTACACAGCATAGCATACTGTAGAGCCTACGTCTAAGGCATAGGGGATGACCTTCGTCCTTTCTCTCTTTTCTGCCGTGGTCGAGCTTCAACTCTTAACTTCATACCTTACAACTCAGGCAAGAACTCCTTCTTTGACTGATCCATCTTGAACACCTTCAAGATTATGTCAAGGTATGTGCTCATTTGAAAGTATTATTAAATATTTGATCTATCTTATAGATCTTGATGCTTATTGTTCAAGTAGCCTAATCCAGGTTTTCCATTGAAAAACACTTTTCAAACAACCCTATATGCTTTCCAGAAATTCTACATCATTTCTGATCAACATATACTCATCAGAAATTCTATAGTGCTCCCACTCACTTCTTTGGAAATACAAGTTTCTCATAAACTTTGTATAGACCCAAAATCTTTGATCATCTCATCAAAGCGTACATTCCAACTTCGAGTTGCTTACTCCGATCCTTAGAAGGATTCTGGAGCTTTGCATACTTGTTAGCGTCTTTCAGGATTTTCAAAAACCTTGGTTGTATCACATACAACCTTTCCTCAAGAAAACTGTCAAGGAAACAATGTTTTGGCATCCTATATGCAAGATTTCATAAATAATGCAAGAATCGCTAATCCAATTCCAACAGACTCTTAGCATCGCTACGGTGAGAAAGCCTCACCGTAGTCAACTCCTTGAACTTGTCGGAAAACATCTTTCACGACGAGTCGAGCTTTCTTAATGGTGATACTTACCATCATTGTACATCTTCCTTTTAAAATCCATCTTTACCCAACGTCCTTACGACCATCAAGTATTTCTTCCAAAGTCATGGATCATCTCTCGGATGTTATGGCCTCGAGCCATTAAATGAATCCGGGCCCACCATCGCTTCTCCATAGCTCGTAGGTTCATTGTTGTCTAGCAACATGACCTCTAAGACAGGATTGAGTACCACTCTGAAGTAGTACGTGTCCTTGTCGGCCTACGAGGTCCGGTAGTGACTTGATCCAAAAATTCATGATCACTATCATAAGCTTCTACTTCAATTGGTGTAGGCGCCACAGGAACAACTTCCTGTGCCCTGCTACACACTTGTTGAAGTGACGGTTCAATAACCTCATCAAGTCCCCACCATCCTCCCACTCAATTCTTTCGAGAGAAACTTTTCCTCGAGAAAGGACCCATTTCTAGAAACAATCACTTTTGCTTCTGGATCTGAATTAGGAGGTATACCCAACCATTTTGGGTATCCTATGAAGGTGCATTTATCCGCTTTGGGTTCGAGCTTATCACGATGAAACTTTTTCACATAAGCGTCGCAGCCCCAAACTTTCAAGAAACGACGACTTAGGTTTCTCTAAACCATAGTTCTCACGGTGTCATCTCAATGGAATTACGTGGTGCCCTATTAAAGTGAGTGCGGTTGTCTCTAATGCCTAACCCATGAACGATAGTGGTAATTCGATAAGAGACATCATGGTACGCACCATATCCAATAGGATGCAACTATGATGTTCGGACACACCATCACACTATGGTGTTCCAGGCGGTATTAATTGTGAAACAATTTCCACAATGTCTTAGTTGCGTGCCAAAGCTCGTAACTCAGATACTCATCTCTGTGATCATATCATAGACATTTTATCCTCTTGTCACAATGATCTTCAACTTCACTCTGAAATTACTTGAACCATTCAACAATTCAGACTTGTGTTTCATCAAGTAAATATACTCAACATCTACTCGAATCATCTGTGAAGTAAGAACATAACGATATTCATTGCATGCCTCAGCACTCATTGGACTGCACACATCAAAATGTGTTATTTCCAACAAGTTGCTATCTTGTTCCATCTTACTGAAAACGAGGCTTTTCAGTCATCTTGCCCATGTGGTATGATTTGCATATTTCAAGTGATTCAAAATCAAGTGAGTCCAAATGATCCATCTGCATGGAGTTTCTTCATGCGTATACACCAATAGACATGGTTCGCACGTCTCAAACTTTTCAAAAACGAGTGAGTCCAAAGATCCATCAACATGGAGCTTCTTCATGCGTTTTATACCAATATGACTTACACGGCAGTGCCACAAGTAAGTGGTACCATCATTACTATCTTATATCTTTTGGCATGAAAATGTGTATTACCATGATCGAGATTGAATAAACCATTCCTTTAGGTGCAAGACCATTGAAGGTATCATTCAAATAAACATAGTAACCATTATTCTCCTTAAATGAATAACCGTATTGCGATAGACATAATCCAATCATGTCTATGCTCGGTGCAAACACCAAATAACAATTATTTAGGTTTAACACCAATCTCGATGGTAGAGGGAGCGTGCGATGCTTGATCACATCAACCTTGGAAACACTCCCAACACATATCGTCAGCTCACCTTTAGCTAGTCTCCGTTTATTCCGTAGCTTTTATTTCGAGTTACTAACACTTAGTAACCGAACCGGTATCTAGGGTAGTTCTGCTTCAGTGTCCGTTCCCTCATTACAGAAGCACTTAGTCTCGGGTTTGGGTTTAACCTTGGGTTTCTTCACTAGAGCAGCAACTGATTTGCCGTTTCATGAAGTATCCCTTCTTGCCCTTGCCCTTCTTGAAACAAGTGGTTTCATTAACCATCAACAATTGATGCTCCTTCTTGACTTCTACTTTCGTGGTGTCAAACATCGCGAATATTTCAAGGATCATCTATCCACGATATGTTATAGTTCATCACGAAGCTCTAGCAGCTTGGTGGCAATGACTTTGGAGAAACATCACTATCTCATCGGAAGATCAACTCCCACTCGATTCAAGTGATTGTTGCACTTTCAGACAATCTGAACACAAGCTCAACGATTGAGCTTTTCTCCCTTAGTTTGCAGGCTAAGAAAATCATCGGAGGTCTTATACCTCTTGGCGTGAGCACGAGCACGAAATCCCAATTTCAGCCCTCGAAACATCCCATATGTTCATGACGTTTGAAGACGTCTTTGGTGCCTCAACTCTAAACCGTTTAAGCGAACTATCACACGCTTATCAAAACATGTATGTCCGATGTTACGCAACATCCATGCACGACGCTTGAGTTCAAAGACACTGGCGGTGCACTAATGACATAAGCTTTCTTACGTCCGTATAATCGCTCTTGTCAACTTTCAACTATATTTTCTCTAGGAACATATCTAAAACAGTGGAACTAAAGTGCGAGCCACGACATAATTTGCAAAGATCTTTTGACTATGTTCAGGATAATTAAGTTCATCTCATGAACTTCCACTCGAATAGACATCCTCTAGTCATCTAAGTGATTACATGATCCGAGTCAACTAGGCCGTGTCCGATCATCACGTGAGACGGACTAGTCATCATCGGTGAACATCTTCATGTTGATCGTATCCTCCATACGACTCATGCTCGACCTTTCGGTCTCTTGTGTTCCGAGGCCATATGCATGCATGCTAGGCTCGTCAAGTTAACCTAAGTGTTTCGCGTGTGTAAATCTGGCTTACACCCGTTGTATGTGAACATAAGAATCTATCACACCCGATCATCACGTGGTGCTTCGAAACGACGAACTTTCGCAAAGGTGCACAATTAGGGGGAACACTTTCTTGAAATTTTAATGAGGGATCATCTTATTTACTACCGTCGTTCTAAGCAAATAAGATGTATAAACATGATAAACATCACATGCAATCAAATAGTGACATGATATGGCCAATATCATTTTGCTCCTTTTGATCTCCATCTTCGAGGCTCCATGATCATCATCGTCACCGGCATGACACCATGATCTCCATCATCGTGTCTCCATGAAGTTGTCTCGCCAACTTATTACTTCTACTACTATGGCTACCGGTTAGCAATAAAGTAAAGTAATTACATGGCGTTGTTCAATGACACGTAGGTCATACAATAAATTAAGACAACTCCAATGGCTCCTGCCGGTTGTCATACTCATCGACATGCAAGTCGTGATTGCTATTACAAGAACATGATCAATCTCATACATCACATATCATTCATCACATTCTTCTTGGCCATACCACATCACATAGCATACCACCGCAAAAACAAGTTAGACATCCTCTAATTGTTGTTTGCATGTTTTACGTGGCTGCTATGGGTTTCTAGCAAGAACGTTTCTTACCTACGCAAAACCACAACGTGATATGCCAATTGCTATTTACCCTTCATAAGGACCCTTTTCATCGAATCCGTTCCGACTAAAGTGGGAGAGACTGGCACGCGCTAGCCACCTTATGCCCCAAGTGCATGTCATTCGGTGGAACCTGTCTCACGTAGGTGTACGTGTAAGGTCGGTCCGGGCCGCTTCATCCCACAATACCGTCAAAACAAGATTGGACTAGTAACGGTAAGCATATTGAACAAAATCGATGCCCACAACAACTTGTGTTCTACTCGTGCATAGAATCTACGCAATAGACCTAGCTCATGATGCCACTGTAGGGGAACGCAGCAGAAATTCAAAATTTTCCTACGTGTCACCAAGATCTATCTATGGATAAACCAACAACGAGGGGAAGGAGAGTGCATGTACATACCCTTGTAGATCGCTAAGCGGAAGCGTTCAAGTGAACGGGGTTGAAGGAGTCGTACTCGTCGTGATCCAAATCACCGGAGATCCTAGTGCCGAACGGACGACACCTCCGCGTTCAACACACGTGCAGCCCGGTGATGTCTCCCATGCCTTGATCCAGCAAGGAGAGAGGGAGAGGTTGAGGAAGACTCCATCCAGCAGCAAAGACAACGGGCGTGGTGGTGGTGGAGGAGCGTGGCAATCCTGCGGGGCTTCGCCAAGCACCACGGGAGAGGAGGAGAAAGAGAGGTAGGGGCTGCGCCAACAGAGAAGAACTGTGTGTTGGGTTGCCCTTTGCCTCCACTATATATAGGGGGAGGGGGCTGCACCCCACCTAGGGTTCCACCCCTAGGGGCGGCCAGCCCTAGATCCCATCTAGGGGCGGCCAGGGAGGAGTGCCTCCCAAGTCAAGTGGAGGCCCTCCCCCTTGGGGTTTCCCCTCTCCCATGCGCATGGGCCTTGGGGGGGCTGGTGCCCCTGGCCCATTAAGTCTAGGGCGCCCCCTTACAGCCCATGCTGCTGTACTGGATGTGGTGGAATATTTTCCGGACCTCCGTACCCCTCCGGAATCCTTCGGAACCTTCTGGAAGCTTCCCGGTACAATACCGGAAAAACCCGAACTTTTCCCGGAACCCGAACAACAACTTTCCATATATAAATCTTTACCTCCGGACCATTCCGGAACTCCTCATGACGTCCGGGATCTCATCCGGGACTCCGAACAACATTCGGTAACCACATACAAACTTCCTTTATAACCCTAAGCGTCATCGAACCTTAAGTGTGTAGACCCTACGGGTTCGGGAACCATGAACATGACCGAGGCGTTCTCCGGTCAATAACCAACAGCGGGATCTGGATACCCATGTTGGCTCCCACATGTTCCACGATGATCTCATCGGATGAACCACGATGTCAAGGACTCAATCAATCCGTATACAATTCCCTTTGTCTAGCGGCATTGTACTTGCCCGAGATTCGATCGTCGGTATGCCGATACCTTGTTCAATCTCGTTACTGGCAAGTCTCTTTACTCGTTCCGTAACACATCATCCCGTGATCAACCCCTTGGTCACATTGTGCACATTATGATGATGTCCTACCGAGTGGGCCGGAGATACCTCTCCATCACACGGAGTGACAAATCCCGATCTCGATTCGTGCCAACCGCAGACACTTTCGGAGATACCGTAGTGCACCTTTATAGCCACCCGATTACGTTGTGACGTTTGGTACACCCAAAGCATTCCTACGGTATCCGGAGTTGCACAATCTCATGGTCTAAGTAAAAGATACTTGACATTAGAAAAGCTTTAGCATACGAACTACACGATCTTTATGCTAGGCTTAGGATCGGGTCTTGTCCATCACATCATTATGCTAATGATGTGATCCCGTTATCAACGACATCCAATATCCATGGTCAGGAAACTGTAACCATCTATTGATCAACGAGCTAGTCTACTAGAGGCTTACTAGGGACATGGTGTTGTCTATGTACCCACACATATACCTGAGTTTCCTATCAATACAATTATAGCATGGATAATAAACGATTATCATGAAACAAGGAAATATAATAATAACTAATTTATTATTGCCTCTATGGCATATTTCCAACACTTATTATCTATGGAATTAATCTTTCTATTTTGACAAAGTACATGGCCATTAATGGTAGAAGAAAGATTAAGTATATTGCGGAAATTGGCATCTAGGCTAGCCTTTATCTCTTTGATTGATTTGTTTTGGTAAGAAAGCAAAAGAGATGTGATTTCAACTTTCTCGTTAATGGGGTGCCCAAATATAGTTTTCATCTTTTCATAGGTATCTATGGGGTCCCCT
The DNA here is from genome assembly GCA_021605145.1 of Aegilops bicornis. Lineage (NCBI taxonomy): Eukaryota > Viridiplantae > Streptophyta > Magnoliopsida > Poales > Poaceae > Aegilops > Aegilops bicornis. Next base: position 443,265,496 of record CM038673.1, read on the forward strand.
TCAAGAAAACCCTCTTCAAAAATAGAATCCAAGACTTGTTTGAACGAAGCGGGCAACCCAACAGAAAAGCTTTTTAAGTAAACATCAATTTGGTATTGAGGTACATAACTAGCACAGATCCTTAAGAGCCTATCCCAAGCATCTTTCAAAGATTCATCAAGTAAATAATGAAATATTCCAGAATCTTCTTCATCAAGATTGCTAAGGTTTTCATTGATAATTCCGGCAGGTTTTTCCATAGTATTTTTATTTATGAGTTTAGATAAGATAGCAGGATTGTCTAAAGCGCTAAAACTCGGGAGTGAAACCCCAACTATTTTTGGTTCTGACATGGCGAGGGAAAAACTAAAGAAAAGAGGTAAGCGGAAAAGAGAGGGCGAATAAAACGGCAAGGGTGAAGTGGAGGAGAGGAAAACGAGAGGCAAATGGCAAATAATGTATGCGGGAGATAAGGGATTTGTGATGGGTACTTGGTATGTTGACTTTTGCATAGACTCCCCGGCAACGGCGCCAGAAATCTTCTTTGCTACCTCTTGAGCACTGCGTTGGATTAACTTAAAGAGAAAAGGGTGATGTAGCAAAGTAGCGTAAGTATTTCCCTCGGTTTTTGAGAACCAAGGTATCAATCCAGTAGGAGGCTACGCACGAGTCTCTCTTACCTACATAAAACAGATAACTCCTCGCAACCAACGCGATAAGGGGTTGTCAATCCCTTCATAGTCACTTACGAGAGTGAGATCTGATAGATATGATAGGATAATATTTTTGGTATTTTTGTGATAAAGATGCAAAGTAAAATAAAAGCAAAGGAAATAACTAAGTGTTGGAAGATTAATATGATGAAGATAGACCCGGGGGCCATAGGTTTCACTAGTGGCTTCTCTCAAGAGCATAAATATTTTTACAATGGGTGAATGAATTACTGTTGAGCAATTGACAGAATTGAGCATAGTTATGAGAATTTCTAGGTATGATCATGTATATAGGCATCACGTCCGAGACAAGTAGACCGACTCCTGCCTGCATCTACTACTATTACTCCACTCATCGACCGCTATCCAGCATGCATCTAGAGTATTAAGTTAATGAAAGCAGAGTAACGCCTTAAGCAAGATGACATGATGTAGAGGATAAATTCATGCAATATGATAAAAACCCCATCTTGTTATCCTCGATGGCAACAATACAATACGTGCCTTGCTGCCCCCTCTTGGCCTTTGGGAAAGGACACTGCAAGATTGAACCCAAAGCTAAGCACTTCTCCCATTGCAAGAAAGATCAATCTAGTAGGCCAAACCAAGCGATAATTGAAGAGACTTGCAAAGATAACCAATCATACATAAAAGAATTCAGAGAAGATTCAAATATTGTTCATAGATAATCTTGATCATAAACCCACAATTCATCGGTCTCAACAAACACACCGCAAAAAGAAGATTACATCGAATAGATCTCCACGAGAGAGGGAGAACATTGTATTGAGATCCAAAAGAGAGAAGAAGCCATCTAGCTACTAACTATGGACCCGAAGGTCTGAGGTAAACTACTCACACTTCATCGGAGAGGCTATGGTGTTGATGTAGAAGCCCTCCGTGATGGATGCCCCCTCCGGCGGAGCTCCAGAACAGGCCCCAAGATGGGATCTCATGGGTACAGAAGGTTGCGGCAGTGGAATTAGGTTTTTGACTCCGTATCTGATCGTTTGGGAGTACGTAAGTATATATAGGAGGAAGGAGTACGTTGGTGGAGTAACATGTGGCCCACGAGGGTGGAGGGCGCGCCCTGGGGGGTGGGCGCGCCCCCTACCTCGTGGCTTCCTCTTTTGTTTCTTGACGTAGGGTCCAAGTCTCCCGGATCATAATCTTCCTAAAAATCACGTTCCCGAAGGTTTCATTCCGTTTGGACTCTGTTTGATATTCCATTTCTGCGAAACTCTGAAATAGGCAAAAAACAGCAATTCTGGGCTCGGCCTCCGGTTAATAGGTTAGTCCAAAAATAATATAAAAGTGGATAATAAAGCCCAATAATGTCCAAAACAGTAGATAATATAGCATGGAGCAATCAAAAATTATAGATACGTTGGAGACGTATCAGGGGGGCGCGCCTACCCCCCTGGGCGCGCCCTCCACCCTCATGGGCCCCGTGTTGCTCCACCGTCGTACTTCTTCCTCCTATATATACCTACGTACCCCCCAAACGATCAGATACGGAGCCAAAAACCTAATTCCACCGCCGCAACCTTCTGTACCCACGAGATCCCATCTTGGGGCCTGTTCTAGAGCTCCGCCGGAAGGGGCATCGATCACGGAGGGCTTCTACATCAACACCATAGCCTCTCCGATGAAGTGTCAGTAGTTTACCTCGGACCTTCGGGTCCATAGTTATTAGCTAGATGACTTCTTCTCTATTTTTGGATCTCAATACAATGTTCTCCCCCTCTCTCGTGGAGATCTATTCGATGTAATCTTCTTTTGCGGTGTGTTTGTTGAGATCGATGAATTGTGAGTTTATGATCAAGTTTATCTATGAACAATATTTGAATCTTCTGAATTATTTTATGTATGATTGGTTATCTTTGCAAGTCTCTTGAATTATCAGTTTGGTTTGGCCTACTAGATTGATCTTTCTTGCAATGGGAGAAGTGCTTAGCTTTGGGTTCAATCTTGCGGTGTCCTTTCCCAAAGGATGAGGGGCAGCAAGGCACGTATTGTATTGTTGCCATCGAGGATAACAAGATGGGGTTTTTATCATATTGCATGAATTTATCCTCTACATCATGTCATCTTGCTTAAGGCGTTACTCTGTTCTTATGAACTTAATATTCTAGATGCATCTGGATAGCGGTCGATGTGTGGAGTAATAGTAGTAGATGCGGTGAGTCGGTCTACTTGTCTCGGACGTGATGCCTATATACATGATCATACCTAGATATTCTCATAACTATATGCTCAATTTCATCAATTGCTCAACAGTAATTTGTTCACCCACCGTAAAATACTTATGCTCTTGAGAGAAGCCACTAGTGAAACCTATGGCCCCCGGGTCTATCTTCATCATATTAATCTTCCAATACTTAGTTATTTCCGTTGCTTTTTTTACTTTTCCTTTTATTTTACTTTGCATCTTTATCACAAAAATACCAAAAATATTATCCTATCATATCTATCAGATCTCACTCTCGTAAGTGATCGTGTAGGGATTGACAACCCCTTATCGCGTTTGTTGCGAGGATTTATTTGTTTTGTGTAGGTGCGAGGGACTCCCGCGCAGCCTCCTACTGGATTGATACCTTGGTTCTCAAAAACTGAGGGAAATACTTTCACTACTTTGCTGCATCACCCTTTCCTCTAAGGGAAAACCAACGCAGTGCTCAAGAGGTAGCAAGAAGGATTTCTGGCGCCGTTGCCGGGGAGGTCTACGCAAAAGTCAACATACCAAGTACCCATCACAAACCCTTATCTCCCGCATTACATTATTCGCCATTTGCTTCTCATTTTCCTCTCTCCCACTTCACCCTTGCCGTTTTATTCACCCTCTCTTTTTCGTTTGCCTCTTTTTCGCTCGCTTGTTTTGCTCGTGTGTTGGATTGCTTGTTTGTCATGATGGCTCAAGATAATACCAAATTGTGTGACTTTACCAATACCAACAATAATGATTTCCTTAGCACTCCGATTGCTCCTCTTACCGATACTGAATCTTGTGAAATCAATGCTGCTTTGTTGAATCTTGTCATGAATGATCAATTCGCCGGCCTTCCTAGTGAAGATGCCGCTACTCATCTAAATAGCTTCGTTGATTTGTGTGATATGCAAAAGAAGAAAGATGTTGATAATGATATTGTTAAATTGAAGCTATTTCCTTTTTCGCTTAGAGATCGTGCTAAAGCTTGGTTTTCGTCTTTGCCTAAAAATAGTATTGATTCATGGAATAAATGCAAAGATGCTTTTATCTCTAAATATTTTCCTCCCGCTAAGATCATCTCCCTTAGAAACGATATTATGAATTTTAAGCAACTTGATCATGAACATGTTGCACAAGCTTGGGAGAGGATGAAATTAATGATACGTAATTGCCCTACTCATGGTTTGTATTTGTGGATGATTATACAAATTTTTATGCCGGATTGAATCTTGCTTCTAGAAATATTTTAGATTCGGCCGCGGGAGGCACTTTTATGGAAATCACTTTAGGAGAAGCTACTAAACTCCTAGATAATATTATGATTAATGTTTTGAATGGAAAGATGGATGAACTTATGAAATTATTTGCTACTAAGAGCGTTTCTTCTGATCCTAATGATGTGCCTTTGTCTACTTTGATTGAGAATAATAATGAATCTATGGATGTGAATTTTGTTGGTAGGAATAATTTTGGTAACAATGCGTATAGAGGAAACCTTAATCCTAGGCCTTATCCTAGCAATTACTCTAATAATTATGGTAATTCCTAAAACAATTCTTATGGAAATTTTGATAAGATGCCCTCTGAATTTGAGACTAGTGTTAAAGAGTTTATGAATTCGCAAAAGAATTTAAATGCTTTGCTTGAAGAGAAATTGCTTAAAGTTGATGAATTGGCTAGGAACGTTGATAGAATTTCTCTTGATGTTGATTCTTTGAAACTGAGATCTATTCCTCCTAAGAATGATATCAATGAGTCTCTCAAAGCCATGAGAATTTCCATTGATGAGTGCAAAGAAAGAACCGCTAGGATGCGTGGTAAGAAAGATTGCTTTATGAATCTTGATAAAGATGAAAATCTAGAAGTTATTGATGTGTCCCCTATTAAATCTTTGTTTTGCAATATGAATCTTGATAATGATGGGACTGAATACGATCCACCTTTACCTAGAAGGCATTCCAAAAATTCGGAGTTTTTAGATCTTGATGCTGAATTTCATAAAAGTGGGATTGAAGAGAATGAAACGTTAGATGTTAATAAACCCACTATTTTGGATTTCAAGGAATTTAATTATGATAATTGCTCTTTGATAAATTGTATTTCCTTGTTGCAATCCGTGCTAAATTCTCCTCATGCTTATAGTCAAAATAAAGCCTTTACCAAACATATCGTTGATGCTTTGATGCAATCTTATGAACAAAAACTTGAGTTGGAAGTTTCTATCCCTAGAAAACTTTATGATGAGTGGGAACATACTATTAAAATTAAGATTAAAGATCATGAATGCTATGCTTTTTTTGTTTGGGTGCTAGTGTTTCCACGATTCCAAAAACTTTGTGTGATTTGCTAGGTTTCCGTGATTTTGATGATTGCTTTAAACTTGCACCTTGCGGATTCCACTATTAAGAAGCCTATGGGAAGAATTAATGATGTTCTTATTGTTGCAAATAGGAACTATGTGCCTGTCGGTGTCAAAACCGGCAGATCTCGGGTAGGGGGTCCCGAACTGTGCGTATAGGCGGATGGTAACAGGAGACAAGGGACACGATGTTTTTACCCAGGTTCGGGCCCTCTCGATGGAGGTAATACCCTACTCCTGCTTGATTAATATTGATGATATGGGTAGTACAAGAGTAGATCTACCATGAGATCAAGGAGGCTAAACCCTAGAAGCTAGCCTACGGTATGATTGTTGTTCGTCCTCACGGACTAAAACCCTCCGGTTTATATAGACACCGGATAGGTTAGGGTTACACAGTCGGTTACAATGGTAGGAGATCTACATATCCGTATCGCCAAGCTTGCCTTCCACGCCAAGGAAAGTCCCATGGGACACGGGACGAAGTCTTCAATCTTGTATCTTCATAGTCCAGAGTCCGCCAACGGTGATAGTTTGGCTATCCGGACACCCCTAATCCGGGACTCCTCGGTAGCCCCGAACCAGGCTTCAATGACGATGAGTCCGGTGCGTTGATTGTCTTCGGCATTGCGAGGCGGGTTCTTCTCCAAATTCCATATACTTGAATAGTGTCCGGCTTCTGATAAATGCTCCGCTCCTTGGCTTCTACGCCCAATAATGGCCATCTTCCACGTGTTTGAATGAATGCGAAAAGCCAGGGTATTTTTACAATTACCCCCCTAGATGCGCAAATGAGCTGCCTATAAAAGGGCGAGGTTCTAGATCTGAGTCACACCATCCCCTTCATGAAGCTTTCATCAGGCGCCTCGACCAAAGCCCATTCCATCATGGACGGTCGACGCGGCTCCTCCTCTCGCGCTCCCGGCCCTCGGCCTGAAATTGGGAGAGATGCTCAGTCCATAGCGAGCTAGTTATACTACAAGCCAAGGGATTTCTTCCCCGGCCTTCATGGGTCCGGTTCGAGCCGGACTTGCCACCTACAAGGGCGGAAAGCAAGCGGACAGTGTCCCCGATCCCTCTAAAGGAGAGCGGGTATGCTTCATCTCTTATCTAGTAAGAGGACTCGGATTTCCAATCCATCAGTTTGTCCGGGGGCTCCTGGAGTTCTACGGCCTCCAGCTGCACCACCTTACTCCTGCCTCCATCTTGCACATCGCGGGCTTCGTGGCCCTTTGCAAACTGTTCTTGGGCGTCGAGGCTCATTTCGGGCTGTGGAAGAGATTATTCTGCCTAGTACCCCATTCTCATGAGGGGTCAATATATCAAGTGGGCGGTTGAGCTATGGCGCATCGCCGGGATCGGATACCTATCCGGAACCCGAAGAAGGCGTCCAAGACCGGCCTTGAATGGTTTTACATGGAGGACGCCCCGTCACGGATCCTGTTCGGATCGACCTTCCGGAGTTCACAATGCTCCTCACGAAGAAGCGCCTGGCTGGCGCCCTCGGAGCCCCGGAGGGAAAATGACCGGGATGTCCTCTATCCGATGAGCCGAATAAGGTTCTTGGCTCATGCCGGATTGACCATGATTGGAGTCATGGCAATCTGCATTATGAGGGGAGTGCAGCCGCTCCAATATAGGGTCCACCCCATGTGGGATTTCAATGGGGAGGACGATGCCACCCGCCATGGCCGCAAAGGGCCAGGATCGGTCACCGAACTGGTGAAGATCTTTGTGACCTGTCCGATCCATGTTCCCATGGTTAAATATCTCATTTCGTGGTTTCTGCGCAGGAACTGCGCCGGTTTGTGGAGAAGATACACAGCCCGCCCCCACAACTCGAGGATCCGGAACGGTCCCTCGATCTGACCTCCGAAGAGGATCCGGATATAAAGGTGGAGTTGATCGACGGGGTATTCCAACAACTTAGCATCGACAATGCTTTGGTTGCCATCACGGCCGATTACCCCGGAATACTTCCAGCCTCACAAGTAACTGAGACCAAGGTCCCAATATTCTGATAATGACCCGTCCGTGCTTATTTCTCGATCACCGTATACCAATGGTGGTTCGCAGGGGGTACCTTCGAGGCAGGAAGCCGAGCCCGCGGTGGCTAGCCAACAAGAGGCGATCTGGCTCCATGAGCTAAAAAGGAGTGCGGTCCGGATCGAAACTCCGCCGCAGCGGTACGGTAGCGTCACCATGTTCCTAGGATTGATTCCTGGAAGGTGTACTAACGCCGACGCTCTTTTCAGAAAAGAGCGCCACGGACCGAGTCCGGAGAGGTTGCCAATCGAACCTCCTCGGCCAGGCTCCAAAGCCGGGTCCAGAATCAAGGCGAACACGAGGCGTCGCTTGACGCCTCCTCCAAAAGAGGATGCCGACAGATTGTCCGCCACCAACTCCGAGGTGGAGAGCGCCTTGAATCATAGGCGCCGCCGGACAGTTCTTCGTGGCGCATGTTTCTCCCAAGAGGCCTTGAATGCCTTTAATTCGGGAGATGCGCACCTCCGTGCCACTCAAGATGGTCTAGCCAGAGCCACGGGCGGTATGTAAAGGACATACGGGTAAGGAAATTTGTGATTATATATGCCAAGAGTCTCGAGACTTAAAATAGTTAGAATAGCTGATTTAAGGATCATTTGCTATGCAGGATCTTACGAAAAAGAATACCCGACTATCCCAGGAGCTTGAAGAGTGCAAGGCCCAACTTGAGGCCGCACTAGCCGCTCTGAGGGGAGCCACAGAGACCCCTTCCGTAATATACGCTTCAAAAGATAAATAGTTTATGAAGTGCGGCGGGTGTGTAAATCTGACAAAAACATTGCAGATGACGCCAGACTAGATCCGAACAAGCAACAGCTCTTGCGCCAGCTAAAGGCCGGCGAGAGCGTGCTTACAAGGGTGCGGCAGGAGAAAAATAACCTCCAAGATGACAACACCAAGCTGGATGAGGAACTAAAGGATATTCGTGCCCAGTTGTCTGACTCAGTAAAGGAGAATCGGCGGCTTCGTCGCGGCATTTTCGGTAAGTGCTTGAGCGAACTTTGAAAGAGTTCGGCGAGGAAGGCGACTAACATAAACATGTATGTAGGTTTTCTCACTGGTCGTCCTGAGGAGGAGATGCCCAGTTCTTGGGTGATCTTCTTCCCGAATTATGGCCACCGCATTTAAAACGAGTCCGGCAGGTGATGAAAGGCATCGGCTGTGCCTTGTGGCCATCTATCTCCTGCTCAAGGCATTGGGGAGCTGGCAGAGCTGCTTCAAGGAGCACGGCGGCACTTCCGGCTATGGAAGATATCGGCTGCCGTCAAAGGCGCCAAGGAGGCTCGGGCCATGGTAAAGACGCAGGTACACGGTGACCCAAACCACATGGCGAGGTCGGACTGTGGGGCCTGATGGGATGGAGATCCTCAGAAGCTGAGTGTACGGCCAAGTAGAATTGGCCGCCAAGTATTCCCAGCAAGATTGTAAATTAGATAGCCTATTAGATGGCATTGAGGAGGAATACAATGAGTCGAGTTGACTATGTAAAAATATGACATGAAAAAAATGTATTCTAGCCGGATTGTAGATCGTTTGTCATAGCGGACCTTTTCGCTTCGACCTCGGGACCCAATAGTCCGGAGTGTGTCCGAATACCTTCGTGGTTATATAAGAACCGGGGTATGCATGGAGACAAGGCGTAGGGGTCATTGTTGCTTTATGACGGACAAGTGCCCAACTACTTATGTTATATTACATGGGTAGTAAGAAACATCTTCCAGGAGAATAGTTCCGTTAAGGGTTCCTTTCATTTGGGATGCATGCCCTAAAGTGCATGTCAAATCTGCTATGAAAGCGTAAAATCATCCGGGGCAGATGGGTAAATAATTAAAAATCATCTTTCAGTTCACCGACCGAATATTCCCTTAAGAACGCTTAGCTTTCGGCTTCACCGGTCTGAGGTACACATCCAACCGACCCGGCAAGAATAATCGCAGAGGTGCTCCTTTACCACCTAGCCGAACAATCGGGAATGTAGGGTAAGCATAGGAGCCAGCAACCCAGCTTGGCCAAAACTTAAGTCATATCGATGCATATAATGGTGAATAAAAGGTACATGCGGAAGTTTAACGCATGTGTTGGGCATGAAGCCCGTATAAATAAGCTTCATTAAAGAAGCCCCGAGTATAATATAATGAGCGGACAGCGCGTCAAGTATGTGCTTGAAAAAAAGCGCCAAAGCGAGCCTCTAGAGGCTTCAAGAAGAAGGAGGAGGAAGGAGAGAAATAAAAGACAGCAAAAATAGAAAATGTGGGCGGAGGAAGGAGGCGAACTTGGAGTCCGGCGCTTAGGCGTAGAATCTTCGTGAGACGGGCTGCGTTCCATGGGTTCGGCTCGAGTCGGTTATCCGATGAGTTTCAGAGACGGTATGCTCCGCCGGTCGGGACTCGGTCGATGATGAAGGGACCTTCCCATTTGGGCTTGAGTTTGTCCTTTTTCTTGTCCTACAGCGTAGAACTAGTTCGCCAACGTTATAAGCCTTGGCCCGCATTTCCTCGCTTTGATATCTTCGAGCTGCTTTGTTGATAGAATGCGGAACGAGCTTTTGCCACGTCGCGCTCCTCCTCCAATGCATCCAAACTGTCCTGCCGATCGAGCTCGGCTTCTCTTTCTTCATACATGTGCACGCGAGGTGAGTCATGTATTATGTCGCAGGCGCCGCCTCTGCGCCGTACACCATAAAGAATGGTGTGAATCCGGTAGTACGATTTGGCGTGGTCCGCAGCCCCAGTACGGAGTCGAGCTCCTCAACCCAGTGCGTGTTAGATTCCTTGAGGGACCGCACTAGTCTGGGTTTAATGCCGCTCATGATTAGACCGTTTGCTCGTTCGACTTGGCCGTTGGTTTGAGGGTGATAGACTAAGGCGTAATCGAGCTTGATGCCCATGTTTTTGCACCATAGTTTGACCTCATCGGCCGTGAAGTTGGTGCCGTTATCAGTGATGATACTGTGGGGGACACCGTAACGGTGCACTACCCCTAATATGAAGTCTATCACCGGTCCGGATTCGACCGTTTTAACAGGCTTGGCCTCTATCCATTTGGTGAATTTATCCACCATGACCAATAGGTATTTTTGCTTGTGGGTTTCTCCCTTAAGGGGTCCAACCATGTCAAGCCCCCAGACTGCGAACGGCCAGGTGATGGGTATAGTTTTAAGGGCGGTGGGTGGCATGTGGCTTTGGTTAGCAAAAAGGCGGCAACCGACGCATCGTTGGACTAAGTCCTGCCAAGATCCGCCTCGGCCGTCGGCCAATAAAATCCTCAGACGGAAGGCCTTGCCTACAAGGGCCCGGGCTGCGGCATGGTGCCCACCCAGTCCGGCATGAATTTCAGTCAGGAGGTTTCACCCTTCCTCTTCGGAGATACACCTTTGAAGGACTCTAGTAGTGCTTTTCTTATAAAGCTCTCCCTCATGGACTTTATAGGCTTTAGATCGCCGTACTATGCATGAGCCTCATTTTTGGTCTTCGGGAGTTCTGCCTAGTTAGGTAGGCTAGGAATGGTTCCGATCCCACGGGCGATAACCGCCATTATTTCATGAGCGGAGGGTGTTATCTCGGGGCATAGCCTCCGGTTGTGTCAGTGTTGGCGTCGAGGCGGTGTGGTTGGGTCCGGATTGTTATTGCGGACTCCCTTCCCATAGTACGGATGGCTTGAACAGCCGTTCGAGAAAGATATTGGGTGGGGCGGCATCGCGTTTTGCACCGATGCGTGCCAATATATCCGCCGCTTGGTTGTTATCCGGGCTATATGATGAAATTCGAGCCCTTGAACCATGCCGACATTTTAGGACCGCATTGCGGTATGCTGCCATTTTCGGATCTTTGGCATCAAAGTCTCCGTTTATTTGAGATATTGCGAGGTTGAATCTCGCGCACCTCTAGGCGTTGAATGCCCATGGAGATCGCCATCCGGAGGCCGTGCGAAGGGCCTCAGATTCGCTGCGTTGTTGGAGTCCGTATACATTATCTGAAGGGCGATTGACTGTGTCCCCGGTTGGGGACGTCAGACGACGCCAGCCCCAGTGCCGGCCGACATTTTGGAGCCGTCAAAGTGCATGATCCAATTGGAGTATGCGCCGTACTCTTTAGGGAGTTAAAGCCATCCATTCGCCACGAAGTCGGCCAAAACCTCGTGACTTAATAGCTCGTCGTGGCTTATAGGTTATGTCGAATGGAAGGAGCTCTATGGCCCATTTAGCAATCCGCCCGTCGCGTCGCGGTTGTTTATAATGTCGTTAAGAGGTACTTCGGAGGCTACCGTTATCGAACACTCTTGAAAGTAGTGTCGCAGCTTCCGGGATGCCATGAACACTGCGTATGCTATCTTTTGATAGTGTGGGTACCGGGACTAGCATGGAGTTAGGGCGGTGTACACATAGTAAACCGGTTTTTGAAGAGGGAACGGTGTCCGTCCGCTTTCGCTCGACAACGAGCACCGCTACGACAACTTGATGTGTTGCGGGATATATAATAGCATTGGTTCGCATACGTTGCGGCCAGACCGGATTTGTTGCCAAAATGGCCTTTATTTCTTCGAGTCCGGCCGTGGTGGCATCAAATCCACTCAAAGTGTTCGGTCTTGGCGGAGGAGGCGGTAAAGGGTAACGCCTTTTCTCCCAAACGGGAAATAAAGCGGCTTAGAGCCGCTACGCATCCCATCAATTTTTGTATTTGTTTGAGGTCTTTTGGAATATCCAATTGTGACAGAGCTCGGATCTTAGCTGGGTTTGCTTCAATTCCTCTACCAGACACAATGAAGCCTAGGACCTTTCCGGCTGGAACGCCGAAGACGCATTTTTCCGGATTGAGCTTGATGTCATATTTTTTAAGATTGTCGAATGTGAGCCTCAAGTCGTCTACTAGAGTTTTGACGTGCTTGGTTTTGACGACCATGTCATCTACATATGCTTCCACTGTTTTGCCGATCTGGTTTGCCAGACATGTCTGATTCATGCGCTGATATGTTGCGCCGACGTTTTTGAGCCCAAAGGGCATTGTGTTGAAGCAGAACGGGCCGTATGGAGTGATGAATGCTGTTGTAGCTTGGTGCAGCTCCGCCATCTTGATTTGGTGGTAGCCGAGTACAGCGTCGAGGAAGCACAATGAGTCGTGTCCTGTCAGAAGCGCCAATAATTTGATCAATTCGAGGGAGGAAGGGATCCTTTGGGCAAGCCTTATTAAGGTATTTAAAATCAACACATAGGCGCCAGTGATTTATCCTTCTTTGGTACCATCACCAGTTTGCTAGCGGTCCGGATGTTTTATATCTCTGATGAATCCGGCTTCCAAAAGTTTGGCTAGCTCCTCTCCCATGGCCTGTCTTTTGGGTTCGGAAAAGCGCCGAAGAGCCTGTTTGACTGGCTTGAATCCTTTTAGGATATTTAGGCTATGCTCGGCTAGCCGACGTGGGATTCCTGGCATGTCTGAAGGGTGCCAGGCAAAGATGTCCCGCTTTTCTCGTGAGAAATTCTCGTAGTCTTGGCGTCTACATCGAGGTTTAATTGTACCCCAATGGAGGCCGTCTTTGCAGTGGTCCGTTGGGTGGACTTGGAATTTGACTATTTCATCCATTTGGTTTAAAAGAGGTGGACTTGGATCTTTTATCAAGTATCACATCGTCCCTGTTTCACCGTGGAGCGCATCGCGGTGAGTTCTTGACCGCTAGGGCTTGAGATAGTGCCTCTAGGGCTAGTGCGGCTGTCTTGTTTTCGGTAGCGAGTGCTATGTTCGGATCACTAGCGAGAGTGATGATTCCGTTAGGTCCAGGCATTTTAAGCTTCATGTACCCATAATGGGGTATAGCTTGAAAATTTGTGAATGCCTCTCGTCCTAACAAAGCATGATATCCGCTGTTGAACGGGGCCACTTGAAATGTGACCTCCTCGGACCTGTAATTGTCCGTGAAATGAACACTACGTCCGGTGTGATTTTTCTGTGCAGCATGCTTCCGGCTAGGGATTATTCCTCTAAAGGTTGTGCTGCTTCGCTCAATGCAGTTCGATCTATTTCCATTTTTCGGAGAGTTTCCTCATAGATGAGGTTTAGTCATTGCCGCCATCCATGAGTACCCTAGTAAGGCGAAAGCCGTCCACTATCGGACCGAGGACCAATGCTACCGGTGCTCGGGCTGTTCGAATTTAGGTTCGCCAACGGGCATTAAAGGTAATAGCCGTGTCCTCCATGGATTTATTGTTGCTACTTGGTAGACTTCGCAAGGTTATGGAGTGTTCGTTTCGCATGTTATTTGATGCGAAAGTCTCAAGACTATTAACACCGTCTTGGTGTTCTTTGGGCTGGGGTTCTGAAGCTAGAAGCTCTTCGCCACTTTTGGCAACCTGCCGTAGTATCCAACATGCTCGAAGGCTATGAGTTGGAGTGGCGCCCTCTGTACTGTGAATTTTGCAAGGTCCGTTTAGCCAACCCTCCAGTACGGTTCCGTACCCTTTAGGGGGTTTTGGTTTTTTGGTGTTTAACCTGTGCTTGATGATGATGCACCCTTTTATTTCGGACTAGGGATGTATTCGGGGCGGATTATCCCAAAATTTACTTTCGGTTTTCCAGCGCTCTCCATCGCACAAAGATACTTTTGTACTATGGTCACCAAGTCGAAAGCGTGTAATTTCGCTGACGACTTATGGCGTTTAGGATTCCCTTGTCCATGCAATTATTGCAGAAAATTGGGATTGCGTCCTCCTCTCGGCGATCCTTTATCCTGCTCAGTAACCGGAGGAATCGCCCGATAATGATGTCTTGTTTCAGCGGGCTCTTGCGAATTCGAGAGAGATCGCTAATGTTTGGGTGGGCGGGTGGAACTAGATCCTAACCCCGTCCAATTTAGGACTTCGGGGCCGAGAAGTTTTCGAACTCGGAAGTTTGGATTTTTGAGTGTTATCCAATGAGTCCAATCCGCCGCCTGACTTTAAGTTCAGGGCTTGATCAACATCCGTCCCTCTGCAGGAATCAGGCATGGAGGGATCGGGAATCCGGACGTAGCTAGTCCTTAAGATAGAAGAAGAATCGCCGCATTGCTCCTCTGTCACAGCAACATGATGGGTTGCCTGGGGAGAGTTGATCTCTCTCAGATCGGTTTTAAGCCCGATCCGTAGAGTGTGTGGCGACTCCCAGGGCGGCGATGCGATCCAAGAGCTCGTTTACGGAGGAGAGCTCGATCAGATCTAACTGTTCGGCAAGTTCCGAATTAATATGGAGATTGGTTTTGATGACTCGAGAGGTCATCGTCGGTATGATGGCGGCTGGCGGTCATAAGAAAACCACCTAGCCGAAGAGTCTGACCAGCAGCCAAGGCTCCTTTGGCGATAGTATCGTCTTTAAAGACGGGATGAGGCATCCTACCTGACGGCGACGGCACAGAGGAACTCTCAACGAAAGCACCAATGTCGGTGTCAAAACTGGCGGATCTCGGGTAGGGGGTCCCGAACTGTGTGTCTAGGCGGATGGTAACAGGAGACAAGGAACACGATGTTTTTACCCAGGTTCGGGCCCTCTCAATGGAGGTAATACCCTACTCCTGCTTGATTAATATTGATGATATGGGTAGTACAAGAGTAGATCTACCATGAGATCAAGGAGGCTAAACCCTAGAAGCTAGCCTATGGTATGATTGTTGTTCGTCCTATGGACTAAAACCCTCCGGTTTATATAGACACCGGATAGGTTAGGGTTACACAAAGTCGGTTACAATGGTAGGAGATCTACATATCCGTATCGCCAAGCTTGCCTTCCACGCCAAGGAAAGTCCCATCCGGACACGGGACAGAGTCTTCAATCTTGTATCTTCATAGTCCAGGAGTCCGGCCAACGGTGATAGTTCGGCTATCCGGACACCCCCTAATCTGGGACTCCCTCAGTGCCCGTATATTTTATCGTTCTTTACATAGATTGCAATCCTTCATGTCCTATTATTCTTGGTAGACCTTTCCTTAGAACGATTGGTGCAATTATTGATATGAAGGAAGGGAATATTAGATTCCAATTTCCATTAAAGAAAGGCATGGAACACTTCCCTATGAAGAAAATAAAATTACCATATGAATCTATCATGAGAGCCGCTTATGGATTGCCTACCAAAGATGGCAATACCTAGATCTATCCTTGCTTTTATGCCTAGCTAGGGGCGTTAAACGATAGCGCTTGTTGGGAGGCAACCAAATTTTAGTTTTAGTTTTTTACTTTTTGCTTCTGTTTAGGAATAAATATTTGTTCTAGCCTCTGGTTAGATGTGTTTTTATGTTTTAATTAGTGTTTGTGCCAAGTTAAACCTATAGGATCTTCTTGGATGATAGTTATTTGATCTTGCGTAAATTTCCGAAACTTTCTGTTCATGAAAATAATTGTTAAACATCACGTAACGTGATAAAATATTGATTCCAATTGCTTGACCAATAAAAAAATTCCTAGGTCTTCCTATTTTGGCTGATTTTTGGAGTTCCAAGTTTGCGTTAGTTCTGATTACTGCATCGCTCTGCTTTTTGATGATTCTGTTTTTCATGTGTTGTTTGCTTATTTTGATGAATCTATGGCTAGTAAAAGAGTTTATAAACCATAGAGAAGTTGGAATACAGTAGGTTTAGCACCAATATAAATAAAGAATGAGTTCATTATAGTACCTTGAAGTGGTCTTTTGTTTTCTTTCGCTAACGGAGCTCACGAGATTTTCTGCTGAGTTTTGTGTTGTAAAGTTTTCAAGTTTTGGGTGAAAGATTTGATGGATTATGGAACAAGGAGTGGCAAGAGCCTAAGCTTGGGGATGCCCATGGCACCCCAAGATAATCTAAGGACACCTGAAAGCCAAAGCTTGGGGATGCCGGAAGGCATCCCCTCTTTAAATCTACTTCCATCGGTAACTTTACTTGGAGCTATATTTTTATTCACCACATGATATGTGTTTTGCTTGGAGCGTCTTGTATGAT
Source organism: Aegilops bicornis (assembly GCA_021605145.1). Classification (NCBI taxonomy): domain Eukaryota; kingdom Viridiplantae; phylum Streptophyta; class Magnoliopsida; order Poales; family Poaceae; genus Aegilops; species Aegilops bicornis. The sequence continues at coordinate 443,281,737 of CM038673.1, forward strand.
TTGAGTTTTGATTTTTAGTTTACCACAATCATCCTTGCTGTACACACCTTTTGAGAGAGACACACATGATTCGGAAATTACTAGAATACTCTATGTGCTTCATTTATCTCTTTTGAGTTGTATAGTTTTTGCTCTAGTACTTCAGTTATATCTTTAAGAGCACGGTGGTGGATTTGTTTTATAGATACTTTTGATCTCTCATGCTTCACGTAGATTATTTTGAGAGTCTTAAATAGCATGATAATTTTCTTAAATAATCCTAATATGCTAGGTATTCAAGATTAGTAAAAAACTTTCTTATGAGTGAGTTGAATACTAAGAGAAGTTTGATGCTTGATGATTGTTTTGAGATATGGAGGTAGTGATATTAAAGTTCTGCTAGTTGAGTAGTTGTGAATTTGAGAAATACTTGTGTTAAAGTCTGTAAGTCCCGAAGCATGCACATATGGTAAATGTTATGTAACAAATTTGAAACATGAGGTGTTCTTTGTTTGTCCTCCTTATGAGTGGCGGTCGGGGACGAGCGATGGTCTTTTCCTACCAATCTATCCCTCTAGGAGCATGCGCGTAGTGCTTGGTTTTTGATTACTTGTATATTTTTGCAAAAAGTATGTGAGTTCTTTATGACTAATGTTGAGTCCATGGATTATACGCACTCTTACCTTTCCATCATTGCTAGCCTCTTCGGTACCGTGCATTACCCTTTCTCACATTGAGAGTTGGTGCAAACTTCGCCGGTGCATCCAAACCCCGTGATATGATACGCTCTTTCACACATAAACCTCCATATATCTTCCTCAAACAGCCACCATACCTACCTATTATGGCATTTCCATAGCCATTCCGAGATATATTTCCATGCAACTCTCCACCATACCGTTTATCATGACACGTTCATCATTGTCATATTGCTTTGCATGATCATGTAGTTGACATAGTATTTGTGGCAAAGCCACCGTTCATAATTCTTTCATACATGTCACTCTTGGTTCATTGCATATCCGGTACATCGGAGGCATTCATATAGAGTCATACTTTGTTCTAGTATCGAGTTGTAATCATTGAGTTCTAAATAAATAAAGTGTGATGATCATCATTTTCTAGAGCATTGTCCCAAGTGAGGAATAAAAAAGAAGAGAAAGGCCATAAAAAAAGAGAAGGCCCAAAAAAATGAGAGAAAAAGAGAGAAGGGACAATGTTACTATCCTTTACCACACTTGTACTTCAAAGTAGCACCATAATCTTCATGATAGAGAGTCTCTTATTTTGTCACTTTTATATACTAGTGGTAATTTTTCATTATAGAACTTGGCTTGTATATTCCAACAATGGGCCTCCTCAAGTGCCCTAGGTCTTCGTGAGCAAGCAAGTTCGATGCACACCCACTTAGTTTCTTTTGTTGAGCTTTCATACATTTATAGCTCTAGTGCATCCGTTGCATGGCAATCCCTACTCCTTGCATTAACATCAATGGGCATCTCCATAGCTCATTGATTAGCCTCGTTGATGTGAGACTTTCTCCTTTTTTGTCTTCTCCACATAACCCCCATCATCATATTCTATTCCACCCATAGTGCTATGTCCATGGCTCGCGCTCATGTATTGCGTGAAGGTTTATAAGTTTGAGATTACTAAAGTATGAAACAATTGCTTGGCTTGTCATCGGGGTTGTGCATGATGAGAGCATTCTTGTGTGACGAAAATGGAGCATCACTAAACTATACTCCCTCCGTTCCTTGATATAAGGTATATAGATTTTTGAGAAAAAGTCCGAAATATAAGGTGTATTGCGTTGCACCACTCGTTTGGATAATTTTTTTAGGGATTTGATTACATTTCCTTATATCGTGTAAGCTCCTCTATCTTCTCATGTTAATTAGTCATGTGTAATCTCACTCAAAACTTGTGAAATTTTCCTTCCACGTGCGTTCTTTAATTTCTGTGCCAAAAACTATACACCCTATATCTAGGAACGGAGGGAGTATGATTTTGTAGGGATGAACTTTCTTTGGCCATGTTATTTTGAGAGGACACAATTACTTAGTTAGTATGCTTGAAGTATTATTATTTTTATGTCAATACGAACTTTTATCTTGAATCTTTCGGATCTGAATATTCATACCACAAGTAAGAAGAATTACATTGAAATTATGCCTAGTAGCACTCCACATCAAAAATTTTGTTTTTATCATTTACCTACTCGAGGACGAGCAGGAATTAAGCTTGGGGATGCTTGATATGTCTCCAACGTATCTATATTTTTTGATTGCTCCATGCTATCTTCTATTTTGGACACTATTGGGCTTTATTATTCACTTTTATATTATTTTTGGGACTTACCTATTAACCGGAGGCCCCGCCCAGAATTGCTGTTTTTGCCTATTTCATAGTTTCGCAGAAAAAGAATATCAAACGGAGTCCAAAGGGAATGAAACCTTCGGGAACGTGATTTTTGGAACGAACATGATCCAGGAGACATGGACCCTAAGTCAAGGAAGCTTCGAGGAAGCCACGAGGTAGGGGGGCACGCCTACCTTGCCTGGGCGCGCCCTCCACCCTCGTGGGCCCCATGTTGCTCCACCGACGTACTTCTTCCTCCTATATATACCTCATTACCCCAAATGATCGACACTGAGCCAAAAACCTAATTCCACCGCCGCATCCTTCATACTCCACGAGATCCCAACTTGGGGCCTGTTCCGGAGCTCCGCCGGAAGGGGCATCGATCACGGAGGGCTTCTACATCAACACCATAGCCTCTCCGATGAAGTGTGAGTAGTTTACCTCAGACCTTCGGGTCCATAGTTATTAGCTAGATGGCTTCTTCTCTCTTTTTGGATCTCAATACAATGTTCTCCCCTTCTCTTGTGGAGATCTATTCGATGTAATCTTATTTTGCGGTGTGTTTGTTGAGACCGATGAATTGTGGATTTATGATCAAGTTTATCTATGAACAATATTTTAATCTTCTAAATTCTTTTATATATGATTGGTTATCTTTGCAAGTCTCTTCGAATTATCAATTTGGTTTGGCCTACTAGATTGATCTTTCTTGCAATGGGAGAAGTGCTTAGCTTTGGGTTCAATCTTGCGGTGTCCTTTCCCAAAGGATGTAGGGGCAACAAGGCACGTATTGTATTGTTGCCATCGAGGATAACAAGATGTTTTTTATCATATTGCATGAATTTATACCTCTACATCATGTCATCTTGCTTAAGGCGTTACTACTGTTCTTATGAACTTAATACTCTAGATGCATGCTGGATAGCGGTCGATGTGTGGAGTAATAGTAGTAGATGCAGGCAGGAGTCGGTCTACTTGTCTCGGACGTGATGCCTATATACATGATCATACCTAGATATTCTCATAAATATGCTCAATTATGTCAATTGCTCAACAGTAATTTGTTCACTCACCGTAAAATACTTATGCTCTTGAGAGAAGCCACTAGTGAAACCTATGGCCCCCGGGTCTATCTTCATCATATTAATCTTCCAATACTTAGTTATTTCTGTTGCTTTTTACTTTGCCTTTTATTTTACTTTGCATCTTTATCACAAAAATACCAAAAATATTATCCTATCATATCTATCAGATCTCACTCAGAATCGACCGTGTAGGGATTGACAACCCCTTATTGCGTTGGTTGCGAGGATTTATTTGTTTTGTGTAGGTGCGAGAGATTCGCGCGTAGCCTCCTACTGGATTGATACCTTGGTTCTCAAAAACTGAGGGAAATACTTACGCTACTTTGCTGCATCACCCTTTGCTCTTCAAGGGAAAACCAACTCAGTGCTCAAGAGGTAGCACCCACTTTTTGTGAAATTCTCCATGATTCCCTTCCCTGAAATACTCCCCTTTCTCCTCTGATTTCTCCCTTAGCACGATGCCATTAGCGCGGAGATTTAATCCAACAGAATCCCCAATCCCAACAGACACAAAACTGTAGTTAATTTTGGAAGAAACTGCTCCTTCTCTCTCAACATAACTCACGTTGACTTGATCCAATCTCGCCATATCAAGGGACAATATCACTACCCCAGCATGCCCGGGGGTAGACTGTCCTCCATCTCCCTTTGATTTCGCCACAGACGGATTCATCTTGAGGAAGCATCGGCCTTATCCCGTAATCTCCGCAAGCAGCCGTTCTGATCTGTCGCTCGCCGTAGTATATCTCTCCCCGCTGTTTGAAGGTGCTCCACTCCTTGCTGGAGAGGCCACCCACCCCCTCTCACTCCTCCCTCCGCCTTGCCATGCGCCCGGCCCGGCGCCGGCGCCGCCATGGCGGTCTCCCTCGGTCAACGGGTCGCCATGGCTATCACCAGAGCACCCACCACCGAAGCGTTATCCCTCCCCCGAATGGGATCTAAGACCATTTCTAATATAGTGCCAGAAAAAAATACTTCCAAACGTTCAACGAAGCCAATTTCTGCCTTTCAGATTCATCATCAAGTTCCTTCAAAAAAGATTCATCATCAAGAAGCTAGTGAACCGAAGGTAGCCGAAGTTGAAAATTCAAAAAAGAAAAAAGGTAGCCGAAGTTTTGCTAGCATTTTCATCTTGCATAAGGCCATAAAGGGTTGGATGGTAGTATTAAACTGTTGCAACTACAGCAAGAACAACACAAAAGAAACATCAGTCACGTCACTTCTTAGATGTCTTATGGTGGCAGATTATCCTAGTTGAATGCCTCAGTCACGTCACTTCTTATTTTTTCCATGTGTACACTCAAATTTCCACCCAAGCTTCTTGAAATCTTAGACAAAATAAGAAGACGTTGCATCTGGACTAAGAAAACCGAGCAAGGTGACAAATGCTCTTCTCTTGCTGCATGGGACATGGTCTGTCGACCCAAAGATAAAGGTGGGCGCGGAGTGATCAATATCAAAATCCATAATGAATCCCTGCTCCTCAAATTCCTCCACAAATTCTATAACAAAATGGATGTTCCCTGGGTAAATCTGCTGTGGGACAATCTCTACATCGACAAAATACCACATGCAGTGGACCCTGCCGGCTCTTTCTGGTGGTGCAATATTCTAAAATTGACACCAATCTTCAGGGGTATATCTCACGTTCAGCTGGTGGACGGTGCGACCACTTTGCTTTGGAAAGATCCGTGGGCGCGTGATGTGCTTCATGACTCCCAACCACGTGCCTTCTCATTCACTTTGCATGAAGACATCTCAGTTGCTGACTTCTGGGCCTCCAACGATCTGAATGAAACCTTCCACCTCCCCGTGTCACCGCTCGCATTGGAAGAAATATGCGACGTGCAGCTAGCCTTGACCAAGATCTGCCCTTCCACGTCAAATACTGTTATTTGGCACTACTTATGGGGCGCGGCCACTTTCAGACCTAAGGATTACTATTCTTATTTCTTTAGAGATGCTCAAACCTACCCCATGTTCAAGCACCTGTGGGAATCAAAATGTACAATGAAGTTGAAGTTGTTTGGCTGGCTGCTTTTTCACGACAGACTCAACACACGTAATATGTTGAAGCGGAGGCACTATAACATCGGAGATGACTTTGACTGTCTCCTTTGTGGGCTACCAATTGAAGAAACAGTGGACCATATGATCTTCACGACATGCTGGACCAAACTTGGTATTCAATGGACCCCCTTTGTTAACCGTCTCACTGCCCTCAAGCTGAACAGAGACTCCTGGCGTGACCCATTTTTCGTGGAAATTTTTCTCACTGCCGGATGGAGCCTATGGAAGGAAAGGAATAATAAACACTTTTGTGGAGTTGACCCTACTATTGGGTCCTGGTTTTCACGCTTCAAAAACGACCTAGGTCAACTCCAGCATAGAGTCAAGAAAGCCCATAGAGGCTCATTTGTCAACCTTTGTACTGCTCTAGGTTGATGTTTTCTATCTCTTTCTTACTTGACTCCTCCTGTGGAGAGCTGGTAATTCACCTCCTCCCTGGTCTGTGGGGAGGGGGAGTAGATGGACAGCTGAGTTATACACCTTGTATGTCTATGTAAACACCCCATTTATATAGATATATAAAACTACAGTGGGAGTTCTCTCCCACTGTCAATTCTCTCAAAAAACACAAAAGAAACATGGTAATATTAAACCGTTGCAGCTACAGCAAGAACAACACAAAAGAAACATGGTAATATCAAACCGTTGCAGCTACAACAAGAACAACAAAAAAGATGCAAATTGATTATTGAGCACGCACTGGCGGATGGATGGATGGACGACTGATTGGAGGAGACGAGCAATTAGTATACTATACGTACCACCATATTTTTTTACAAACAAAAAATATAGATGGACTTTATACGTACGTCACGTCATGATATGTGAGGAATCCGCGGTTTCGGTTCGTTAGTCGGATGGATTTTAACCGCCCTTTCCTTTGGCACGAGATCTGGGAACGATCCTTTCAGTTTTGGCTTTGGGTAATCCATCCATTGCTACAACTACTACGACCATCCCCACCCACTTTAAATTGTGTTGATTGAGATAGAACTTGCCTTACATAACACAATAGTCTTGTTGTGCATTTTAAAATGTTCACATATCCGCGAACAAACCTGTGGTTGTATTGTTAGGAGGACAGTGGTATCCCCAGCCCACCAGGGTTCAAATCCTGGTGATCACATTTATCCTCAATTTATTTCAGGATTTCCGACGATACGCCTTCAGTGGGAGGAGACGTCCCCGTCGACTACGAGGCACCTATGGTGACTCGTAAAATCTCAAGATGACAAAAGGTTCACATACCTCTTAAGACCAGTTGTGATTGTGCTATCTTTGTGTTATGTGGTTTCTTTTTTAGGGGCCGTCTTTATATTAGTTATTGATCATGAAGACAAGAAGGATGAACTCTTTGAGGGCAACACATTTGTAAACTGATTATTTCCTACCTAATCTCAATGTTTTGGTCTAAAAAAAGATGCAAACTGAAAATACCAAGAAACAACACTAGCCACTTTCCACATAAATACACAATCAAACAACTACAAAGATTCTACACCACAAATACAAACAAGATGTGGGCATAATATGTTGGTACACTTTTGAGAAAAGAAGGGGGGAAACCATCTCTGCAATTTCATAGGAAAACCAACGAAAGACTTTAACGGAGAAAAAAACAACACTCCCATAGCTTAAGTAGGTACCATTTGTACCTATAGTGTATAGAATGCAGATAAACCCTTCTAGTTAGCACTAAAGAGATCATTACACTAAATGAGTCGCATCTGTCATTATATTCAGATCTGAGATCATTTCCAAAAGTGCCAATAAAAAGACTGCCAATCGTTCAACGACGCCAGTTTATGCCTTTTAGATTCATCATCAAGAAGCCAGTGGACCAAAGATAGCCAAAGTTTTGCTAGCATTTTCATCTTACAGATGGCCATAAAAGGTTGGATGGTAGTATTAAATCGTTGCAGCTACAGCAAGAACATCACAAAAGAAACATGGTAATATCAAACCGTTGCAGCTAGAGCAAGAACAACAGAAAATATGCAAACTCATTATTGAGCACGCACTGGCTGATGGATGGATGGATGACTGTCAGGAGGAGATGAGCGACTAGTATACTATACGTACCACCGATTTTTTTTATTTTTTTAACCAACAACAAATATAGATGGTCTTTATACGTACGCCGCGTCATGATATGCGAGGAATCCGCGGTTTCGGTTCGTTCACCGGATGCATTTTAACCGCCCTTTCCTTTGGCACGAGATTTGGGATCGATCCTTTCAGTTTTGGCTTTGGGTAATCCATCCATTGCTACAACTACAACTACGACCACCCCCACCCCCTTTAAATTGTGCTGATTGAGATAGAACTTGACTTACATAACATGCTAATTTTGTTGTGCATTAAAATGTTCAAATATCCGCGTACCAACCTGTGGTTGATGTTTAGAAGGACAATGGTATCCTCAGCCCATCAGACCTCTTCCAGTGCAAAGGTGCTTAGAGGAGGTGTTAAGTGCATTAAATACCTTAGCAACTCAACTCCTCAATGCATACTCTCTCCTTCCATCTATATCGGGCCTAATGCGTTTTTTAAGACCGCCTTTGACTATTGACAAGATTAATAGTACATGACATGCACAATGTGAAAACTATATCATTGAAAGCTCCTTTCACACACGAATTTAACGGTGTGCTTTGTGTAAGTTGCATGTCATATATTATTGCTCTAATATTTGATCAAAGTTAGCCTCGAAAAATGCATTAGGCCTTATATAGATGGAAGGAGGGAATATGTGCTTAACTTATTGTTGCTAAGCACACTTTATTTAATGGTTTAGCACCTAAAGTCCTTCATGCATTGGTTAACTTCTTTCATTTAAGTGGTTTGTCTAGGTTCTCGCGCTTGGCATTGGTTCTTCCCGGGGTCACCAAAGTGCTCTCTCTCCTCCTTAATTACTGCGCCATGTCACTTTTTTGCTTATGTGGCATGCTTAGCACCTATACACGATGGAGCATTGAGAAGGGCCTCAAGGTTCAAATCCCAGTGATCGCATTTATCCTGAATTTATTTCAGGATTTCCGGCGATACGCCTTCAGTGGGCAGGGCATGCACGTGTGCCTTCATAGGGGTGAGTGTATGGGCGTATATATGAGCGCTTGCGTCTGTACTGTGTTCGAAAAATGTTCACATATCTCATGAGACCAGTTGTGATTGTGTTATCCTTGTGTTATGTGGTTTTTTTAGGGGTCGTCTTTGTGTTAGTTATTGATGATGAAGACAAGAAGGATGAACTCTTTGAGGACAACACATTTGTAGACTGATTATTTCCCACGTAAACTCAATGGTTTGGTCTAAAGGAAAGATGCAAACCGAAAATACCAAGAAACAACACTAGCCTAGACTTTCCACATAAATACACAATCAAACAACTACAAAGATTCTACACCACAAAAACAAACAAGATCTGGGTATAATATATTGGTAAACTTTTGATTAAAGAAGGGAAAAAAGCATCTCTGCAATTTCATAGCAAAACCAATGGAAGACTTAGCGGAGAAAAAAATACCACTCCCATAGCTTAAGGCCTCCTTTGTTCATAGGATAGGAAAGTCATAGGAATAATAAAGTCATATAAAATAAGATGACATGTATCTGAAATCCTATAAATATGAATAGAAAAGAAGATGCCCTTTAGTTCACATCATAGGATTTTTTCCATTAAGTCTAGGCTAATGTTTATTTTCCTATGAAATGTGAAGGATAGGAAGAGTTCCTTCATAGGAATAGGATTATATTCCTACAAACCAAAGGGCTCTAAAGGAATTTTTCCTGTACAAATCCTATCCTACGGGATTCCTACAAAATTCCTACAAACGGAAGGAGGCCTAAGTAGGTACCATTTGTACCTACAGGCAGTGTACAGAATGCAGAGATTAACCCTTCTAGTTAGCACTAAAAGGGACCATTACACTAAAATGAGTCGCATCTGTCACTATATTCCGATCTAAGACCATTTCTAATAGTGCCAGAAAAAAGACCCCAAACGTTCAACGGCGCCAATTTATGCCCTACAGATTCATCATCAAGAAGCTAGTGGACCAAAGGTAGCCAAAGTTTTGCTAGCATTTTCATCTTACAGAAGGCCATAAAGGGTTGGATGGTAGTATCTAACCGTTGCAACTACAGCAAGAACAACACAAAAGAAACATGGTACTTGCTACTAAACCACAAACATTTTGAATACGTAAACCACCAACTAAGATCTCTCTTTACAACTCTTGGCAAGCTTAACAGAATCCTTTGTCTCAATTAATAGGAATCATCATCCAGGATCTTCCTCTTTCTGCATATATAGTTTGCATCAATATATGAACCTGATATAATTAGCACAAAAATATTACCTTATCAATCATTTTTCCAGAAAACATAATGAATCAACAAAAAAAACTTAGGTGTGCAAGAAAAAATTATGTACATTTCAGGTTATTGCAAATGCTGCAAAAAGAAAAAAAAACAATCGACATGTGCATTCGCTGGGATGCAGAAAGAGATAGAAATAAACCTATAAGGTATTTGCAATAGGGTGACATCGGCCTTCTCTTGGTTTTTTGTGGAGGAGAAGGAAAAGGAAGAGTTCCTTCTCTTAGCTAGGAGATGATTCCCTTAGTGTGTAAAGGGAACACTATTTTCTCCATTGAACCATATGCCTTATGTTAGTTACAAGTTTTCTAATGGCAGCTCATTGTATAATATGGTTTCGTCTCTAAGTGGGTTGCTTTCTCTAACTGCTAAAGACACCCTTAGAGCAGTTTGATAGCTCACAAGGCTCATAACCTTGAGGTCACGGGTTCGATTCCCCCAGAAATCAGTGTTATTGCCATTCCCCACACCTTCCCCAGCATCTTGACCACATATTAGAACCATATACACAAATGCAAGTGCAAAGTTACTCAAAAGATTTGAAAACATAGTCTATTATAGCAAAAGATAAACACACAACATAATTGCTGATGCCCCACAGCTCCCAAACTAATCCACCTATCAATACTCCTAAAATACGTGAATGATTGATACTCTTCCGTCCGAAAAAGCTTGTCCCAAACTTGTGTCTCAAATGGATGTATCTAGCACTAACTTGATGGTAGATACATCCATTTGAGGGATAAGCTTTTCCGGACGAAGGGAACACTAAGTTACTACAGTAACATAAGCGAGTAGAGTTGTGAGTTGTGGCAACCTTTATGTAGGAATGTGCTACACTACATGGTTTCTGATTTGTCTTCAATTTAGAACTTCTGGTTCGTGGACTGTATTATTAGCAAGACAAAGGTGCCACATGAAACAGTGGATGCGTTTGACTGTCGTGCTATATTTAATTAGGAATTATTGCTCATAGCAGGCACTATCACTAAAACTGGATCATGACCGGGAAACCCTTTGTATCAGTACCCTGATAACAAACATCCGTAAAACTGGCCGTGGTCCGTTGATTTTATTTGGATCACACGACCTATATTTGTATGGTTCCCGTCATTAACGCTGGAATTTAACATCAAATTAATGCGTGAATTTAGCCTTTCCTAGTAAATCTAGCCTGCTCGGCCCACCCACTCCACCCAGTCTCACATCTCACGGGCAAGCCAATCCAGTCCCGAGCTCGTTGTGGTCGCTGCTCACGGTGACGGCTACCTCCGCCACGACCTGCTCGGCACCACAGCTCCGTGACGGCTACCTCTTCCACAACTAGCTCCGCACCAAGGCTACAGCTGCTCCACCTCGCCGGTGCTGCATCCCGCTCACGTCTACTTCGCGGGAACACTGCTCTCACCAACCCCCGTCGCCGCCTCAACAAAGGTTGCCGTTTGAACCGCAAAGAAGTTGCACGCGCATCCTAGCCGTCGCCCCTGGTATGTACTCAGCCGAACTAGGTTTGATTCATCTCATGTTTGATTCCTTTTTAATCAGTTGATTTGATTTGTTTCTGTGGATGCAATGTTGGCTTTGATAAATTTTGTTGAGTGAATCTGTTATATCTAATTTATAGTGGACCACTATTTAATCTAGCATTTTTGGTAAATTTCTTATGAAGAATTGCATATCAGAGTAATACTATGATTCACAATCTGGGTGATAATATTAGTTTTTGACAATATTTCAATTTTTCATGTTTCCATCCAAGTTTAGATCTGTTCCCACCTTGTAGGTAAGTGCTTCTCAGTTCTGTTGCATCTAAATTGCTATACAGATGCTTCTGGAGTCTTTATATTTTGCTTCCAAATGCCAAAAAAAACAAATCAATCTATATGTTGGTGAGTCAAAACTCAAAACAGACATCCCCTTGGTGGCCAAACATTTGTAGTTTTGCTTTAATTCTATGCTTCAATTTGTACCCATGTGTATAGTATATCTTCTATACATCTTGTATATAGCATATTTTCATCTAACCAGCAACTCGAACTTCAAATATGACACTCATTTGCTGCTACTAAATTCTTCATTCAAATATGACACTCATTTGCTGCTACTAAATTCTTCATTTTTCCGCTTCTCCTACTTACAACCGTAGAAAAAGTTCATGCACACATATAGTACCACATCTTTGTCTTCGTTGTAGGTGCTTTGCTTCTATACATCTAGCTCACAATCTTTGTCTTTGTTGTAGGTGTTTTCCTTCCACAGTTCAACCAAATTCTATAAACTTTTTGGAATGTAGGTGATCGAACCATCTGTGAGTTCTGCTCGGCGCCGCCCTTGATAACAAGGTGGCCATAGCCTCAAGCTGTATGTGTGACATTTACGGTGTTGTGGAAGACACAAATGAGCCAATGGCCTTGCCATGCCCACTAAGGATATTGTGGGTGGACAAGATTTAGAGGCTAGTGACGATATCCAGAAATAAGAGAAGGATGGATGCAGGAGGCTCCTCAGCGATTTGAGCCTCCTGGCCGTCGGATCGGCTCCTTGATGCGTTTCCGGCCGTCCGATCCCCCTCCCGAACGCCCTCGACCGTTGGATAAAAACTGGGCGCTTCGTTTCACTCCCGGCTGCCACCGCACGTAATTCAGTGACCCCGAGGGTATTTTCGTCATTTCACTTTCTAGGGGTATAAAAGGCGGCCACATTCCTGGTGAAACCCTAGCCGCCTCGCTCCCGCACTCCGCCTCCTCCCTCGCCCGCCCCGCCCCGCTCTCCCGCGCGCCTCCTCTCCCTTCCCCTTCCGCCTCCTCTCCTCCCACCCACATCGCCGCCGCCGCCCGGCCTCCTTCTCCTCTTCCTCTCGCCCCTAGCGCCACCGCTCCCGTGGCAAGCCCTAGCCGCCTCTCTCTCCCGCACTCGCGCAGCCCCTCGCCTCTTCCTCCCCCTCCTGCCCACTCGCTCGATCCTCCGTCGCCGCCTCGGTCGCCGGTTGATTCCGGCCGCTCCGGTGAGCTCCGGCTCCGCCCAACACACGCACGACTGCTCCTCGACGAGCTCTACCACCTTCATCGCGCCGATCTACTTTTCGTCGCCTCCTGTGGTCGCCCCTTCGATTTCCCCCGCTAGGGCAGCCATCGCCGCCAGTGCGCTCCCGTCACCCTCTCCTCCCGTTCCTCTCCCGTCACCAAGCTCAACGTCGTCGCTGCTCTCCCATCAGCCGCCGTCGGTGGTGCAGGACGCCGCTCACGTCGAGGAGGAGGGCCAACGGATCCAGGAGGAGGAGCACCCGCACCTCGTCAGCCACCGCCGACGCGAGGAGGGAGACCGTGGATGGAGATCGCGCGGTCCGCCGCCGCCGTGGGATGAGGAGCACCAGAGGATCTACGCCGACTGGTTCGTCCTCGCCGATCCAGGTGCGTGTTTGCAAACTTCGGGGTTCCCATCACTAAGCGCCCCAAACCGAAGGATTGGGAGGGATGGACGGCACTTCACCGATTCTCCGGTGGCTGCATCCCGGTGTCCTTGCAGATGGAGGCAGGCGCGTCACGGGCGCCACGATTGGTTCCGGATCGACCACACACCTTACGTAAAATGCGTCGCGTTTGCTCGCTTCGCCGCCATCGAGAAGGTGCGTTCTTCCTTTCCTCTTTCTCCTTCCAGACGCCCTGCTCTTCGTACCTCATGTGTGTTTGTTGGTTTGGCTTTGGCGTGGTTGTGAGGGTTTGGTGCCGTGGTCGTTCTTTGGGTCCGTGGCTGCTGTTCCTTCATCGATTTGGCCGTCCTTCCTCCCCTGCATCTCGGCTAAGGTGCTCATCTTCATGGCACACTCTATGAGAGGTTGATTGGTTAGTTTTTTGTACCTACCAACTGTGAAATCCAGGAGGATTTGTCATTATTGTTGTCATTAGTTGCCATTTGCATGTGTGGTCAGCTCCAAGTGTATTTGATTGGTCTGTATACGATATGTAAGGTTGATGATTATCTTATACATGTTTGGTTTAGTACTGTGAGATGTGTAGATTTAGGACTGAACATGTAGAGATGGGGGTTCTATGTGAACATTAAATCCCATTAGGCAATTCAAATCTTGGCGAATACGACATCCCACTTTTGTGAGCTATTGTTATCGCCTTCTTCCAAGTTGAATTCGATTAAAAGTGAATGTCATGTTTCTCTAATGACCACCAAAAAGTGTTTTCTTTGTAATTCCATTGTTGTAGGGTTACGACTCTAACCGGTTCCTAAAATTGTTCTAAGCATATTTGAAGGTTTTCTTATTACTATATTTTTACCATGGCCATATTCTTTAATAGCCACCATAGTCTTGATTGGTGATCGGTTTTTGGAACAGATCTTGCCAATCAAAAAATTGGACCACAATTGATGTACCTTAACGCACAAGGAGAGTCTCATTACCACTGCTAGAGCACATCAACCACCCTTCGTCTCGGTTTTGATTTGAAGACCACCACGATATTTGAGATCTGGATTGTCTGCATGATTTTGTTGGTAGTTGGCAGGTCTGGCCCATCCACAACATTTTCTATCTTCTTTACTTGTATGCTCATGATAATGTTGTTTCAAATATTATATTTTAGATATTTCTTTGGGATATTTCCTTTATGCATATATATCTTACAAACTGATGTCCACCGAAATTATCGAGAAATAAGAACCACGGGAGAATTTCTAGCGGTAAATTTTGCTTACCAGTTTTTGCCGCTCTGCTTTTAATGGCCAGGGTGAGTATAGCTAGATCAATAAATTAGGTACGGATGGTTCATTTTTTCCTTCCAATTTTATTCTGATAAGATATTTCATATTTCTTTGTTGACATGGGCCCTATTTCTTGCATGTGTTTCTTTAATTACAAGCCTCTGGTTATGTCTGACCAAAACTAAACTCTTGCTATGAATTATCAATGACGACAACATTCTACGCAATTTTATAAATTCTTATCTGAGTCGGTGATCTTTGATTCACTAGACCTCATTGTACTTTTCTATCTTCCCATTAATAGTTTGTACTCCCTCCATTCCATAATGTAATATGTTTACGCACTTGACTATGTTAGTTTGCAAAAAGCGGCTTACTTTGTGGGACGGAGGGATTACTTATTGTTATTTAGACAAATGATATCTACATCACTAGAATACTATTACTTTCGACTTTATCTTTCCCACTATCCTTCAATAATATCAGAATCTGGAGTCGGAGATTTCAGGTTGCTTAGGCGTTACCGGTATGTACTGAGAATACTCTTAATTATGTGCTTTAGCCTGCTGCTGTTAAACTGAAATAATAGTCCACTCTAAATGTTTGTAGTCCGCACTTGCTCATTCCATTGTACAAGAGAAGCTGCACACCTTGGTATACTCAGTTGTGTTCTTTGTGTAGTTGGATCGATCACAATTGCACTCCATGCTCCACAGAGGCGTGATATTGATTCTGTAAGGGAAGTTTGGGATCTTGCAAGCTGAACCGTGTATTAACAAGCTGAAACATAGTGATGACAGTGCCATTATTAACTTGATTGTATTTCACATGCTAGATGGACTTAATATTGTTTTCTCGACTTTTCTTTCTGTGCAACTATAGTAGTGGTGGCAGCCTTGGTTCATATATATTTTGTTGTCCCTCAACATGGACAAACAAACATCTTGGTGTACATTGGAGTCTGTTCTCTTCTAGGATCTCTCCTTTGTATGCCTTTTCCCAAACAGATGACTCTTGCCTATAGCACAATTCATCTTGAGATTTCTTTATGGGATTTTCACTAAATCCCATTTTCCATCTGATAGTGAGAATTTAACAGGTTATGAGTGTAAAGGCTCTCGGAATTGCATTGAAGTTAACATTCTCGTGGAGTGAACCAACTATTTATCCTCGGACCTAGGCTTTTGCTCTATTTGTTACAACTGCGTAAGCACCGGATAAACTATCTAAACAAGGTAAATGTTTTAGTTTGCCATACGGTTGTGCGTTGGTGCATCAAGTCGGATAGGGAACTTGAGGGAGCAAAAGTGTTTTCTCGGAGAAGATCCAATGGTGCATTAACATGATGACAATCATCCCATCACCCAAGAGAAGATCGATGCCTATTTACGGCATTTCTTCACACGATGGCACATGCACATTTGGTGCCACCGGCACCGCCTTAACTTTGCCTATTAGTTGCTCCTAAGTGGCACGGTAGAGGTTTACGAAAATAGCTCTCAAGAATCACGATGGTAAGGGCATTTGAGCATATAGTGCCACAGAAATTGTAGTTTAGGAGTATTGGCTTTTTACGAATGCAAGCCACATGACCATTATAATTGGACCACTATAATATTTAACTGTGCATATTTATGGATGTTGAGGTGTGAAACACACCCTTACAGTTTAGCGGTTGTTGTATATTTATTTTACAAGATTTAATTTAGAAAATATATCTCATAGCAATGCACTTATTTTAAATTTTTGGCGGAGATAAAAGCAAGACAAGGTTGACCTCACAATGCCCTTTGATTGAAATCATCACTATGAGAAGTCGCAAGCCTAGGTGGGCTCGACATTGAAAGAAAAACCATCGTAGTCATATTGCTCATTTGTCTACATGCTTACTTATTTAATCATCTTCGCTCAATTTCCACTTGATGTATGAATGCAGAGTATGTTTGATTCATGACCAACAGATAATGCTAAACCTTACATTGTCATACTTATAGTGACGGTCGATTGCATTCACTAGAGGAGATTCATGGTTGCGATATCTAATTTTATTAGTGCATTCTAACTTTAGAATGAGATCAACTAGAGGATTGCATCCATGGTTGCAATACTAATTTATATTGATTTGATTTTATATATTATGAACTTCAGTTTCTTTATATGCCAAAACAAAATCATCATTTTCAAATGTTTGTCGGTGTTAAATAATTAGGAACATAATAAGATGAGATCCTCTACTTCCATTCATCACAGTTTTGTGCCTAAGGAAAATCTTGGACGATATCTATATATAGTAGGCCTATTATGTTTTCTGGGTGCCATGTAGAATACTAAGATAAAATAATTTTAATTTTATATTTTATATTCTTTTATGTTAAAGAGGCTACAGTGTATGCGAGATCCTTGAATATTATCCAAAGTGATTCTCCTTCATATAGACCAAACTATTTTCTCGCTATCCATGAGACACACTATTTGAATAGTTTTCAGAATCCGATATTTCCTTTAGCAGATCCGTGTCGCAAAGATGCAAGCAAATCAAATGAAGGAGTGGAAGTTATATATCAAGCAAATCGGATGAAGGCGTGTGGACAAAGTTATATATCTAATAGCCAACCATGTAGTTTACTATGCAAGATGAAAAACAGTGTAGAAAAGTTATCTGGGACTAATACTATGGCCTGATTTTGGTTTTTATCATACCAAACCTTGCTTAGGTATTTCATGTCACATTGTATAACAAATGCGCCCATGGCATGTAGATAGGGCCAACTTTTAGATATATTTCCTTCACGAGATATATTGAGTAATATCGGATGTCAATCGAAAAGAGTTATATTAGAGGTTTGATCATTGAACTTTTTAGATTAATTCCTTGATACATTTCCATCCTGATGTAGTCTCTACATTTCCATCCTTACACACACGTGGAAGTTGGGGTTGACAAGTAGCACCACTTTGATTAAGTTGTCCTGTTACATGTGCTAAGTAGCACCACTTGCTTTCCTATTAATGCATCATGCGGTTTGATCTTGCCTTCCTACTAATGCATCATATGGTTTGATCTTTCACTACTTGGCCATATCGATTGGACCGGCACCCTTGCGCCAAGGCGCGTTCCCGATCTAGTCCAGAAATAAGAGAAGGACGGATGCCGGAGGCTCCTCAGCGATTTGAGCCTCCTAGCCGTCAGATCATTTCCTTCATGCAATTCCCGCCGTTGGATCTCACTCCGGATCGATTTCAGCCGCCGGATCGAAACCCGGCGCTCGCAGACCGTCCGATCTGGACCGACGCGCCCCGGTCGTGCCACCGCGTGTAAATAGCCTGCCCCGCCGAGGGCATTTCCGTCATTTCGCATACAAGCGTATAAATTGCCGTGCCGCCCATGGAGAAACCCTAGCCGCCTCTCTCCCGCACTCGCGCAGCCCATCTCTCTTCCTCCCGTCACCCCCCTCCTGCCTACTCTCTCGATCCCCACTGTCGCCGCCTCGGTCGCCGGCCGATTCCGGCCGCTCCGACGAGCTTTGGCGCCACCCAACACACACACAGCTGCTCCTGGACGAGCTCTACTAGCTTCACCGCGTCGATCTACTTTTCCTCGCCTCATGCGGTCACCCCCATCGATTTCCCCCGCTAGGGTTTTGATGGTGGGGGTGGGCCTCGCCTCCGGCGGCCGGGCCGCCTCCTCCTCCCCACCAGCGCCTCCCTCTCCTCCTTCCCCGCCTACGCCCGGCGTCCTCCTTCCGCCCCTCCGATCTGGCGCCGCCCAAACCCGAACGCCCCGCCCCGGCCCTGGGTCGTGCGCCGCCTCCGCCGCCGGCAGGAGGGGGCCGCGGTGGCCGCCGCGCAGCCTGACGACCAGGAGCTCCCCGGCGAGTATCCTATAGAGCACGCAGGGCTCGTTCCCCTCCCCCTCAAGCCCGCTCACCTCCCTCTCTCCCTCCCTCGCCCGTCTCTCTCTCCCTTCCGCGCCCCCTCCCTGCCCCACCGCCGTCGGCCGCCGCCGCTCGCCCGCGCACCCGTCGCGCCTACTCGTGGTGCAGCCACGTCTCCGCCGTGGCGCCCTCCACCTAACCCTAGACTGGCCACACGCGCGGCGGCGAGGACATCCTGGGCGGGAGCGGCCATGGCTCGTGGCAGCGAGGCCATCCCCTACTTGCAGAAACGGTTCCAGGCGAACGACGGCAGAAGTGCGGCTCTCCTCTTAGCCCGTCTCAGTTCTCTCTTGCTGTCTCAGTCCCCTTTCCAAACCCTAACCCTGACCCCTCTCCTCTTCTTCATTAACTGCCGGCGATTGGCATGCAGAGCATGAATCGAGGTGTGCCGCCTCTGATTTTGCAGTGTGCCCGACGGTTGCTTCTGCAGCAGCAGCGACGGCAAGCCTTGGACTGGCTTGGGACACCAGAAGCGGGCAACGAAGGCCATTGCCAGGTGCGTCCCTCTCCCTACTCCTCTCTGTGTGTTTCATCTGTTGTGAAAGTGGAAGGTAATTAGACATCAGAAGATTAACAGGAAAGATAAATTATGTCATATTTGTCCAAATTATATTGATGTTATTATTATTTTTAGATGATGTCTCTGTTATTCTTACTATAGATGATTTCTGTTCTTGCAACCTGGTTTTTTTAGGAAGACAGTAGATTTCCCTACCGCGTGTATTTATATTTTAAGTTTAGAAGGATGTACATGAAACATAAAATAAAATAAAACCAACACATGGAAGAGCCCTTTACTAGAATGCACCAAGTCAGATGAATGCCTCAACCCAAGGTTGCAGCCCTGAGTATAATAAATACGTGTTTTCAAAATGATGATCTTTAAAATAGATAGACGCAGCTTCTTCAAACATAACCTGATATTAGGTCAAACCTATATAATCAGTATCCACAATATGTCCTCAATTTTTGAATTAGTGAATTGCATCATTTTGTCCATGTAGTGCTTACATTCTTTTGTGGGATCAATTTAACCATACACGTTGCTCCTACATTCTGGCGTTTTGATTCCCGCAGACATCTTTATTGGGATGCCTAATTTTTCACGGAGTTCAAATTGTTTCAACTTAGGCTCTTGAATAAATTCAGTCCACTTTTCCTGATTTCAGATCATTACATACGTACCAGTACCACTTTAATAGTTAAAACCATGCGAAGCAATTGTGTCAAAACTATATATTTTGACTACTCTATTAAGTTTTTTTCTACTTGTAACTGTGTTGATCCTCATGTCCATTTGCTGATCAAGAAGCTAACATAGTAATGTGTGTAGTTGCAGCTCCAGAAAATTGGGAAGCAGTTCTTTGAGGTATTAAAAACATTAGGTTATCTGGCCAGGGCCCCGTAGATACAAAGGGCCGTGAAAAGGCTGGTTCTCTTCTTCCACCCAAGGTATTCGTCAATTGTCAGAGAGTTGTTCAGATTCGTAGTTTACAAAGTCCATTTACTATGAAAAATACATGAGGATGTGATCCTCTTTTGGGAGAGTGGGTTTTATGTAATTTGCAAATTCCCATAATTTTCTTGTGCTATGCTACCATTTGAAATGTTTAATAGCTAGGCAAAAAATGCAGTCTGTACATGGGTTCATGGCTAATGGAATGCAGATTGGCCATGGATTTGGGCCTATTGATCCACTAATTTTTGATTGATCTCATATCACTGCATATCTTCTCTTCAGAGGTGAGGTGAGGAGAGGAATTCCACCTCCCGGTTCGCTCGGCCTCAGCCAGGATCTTCTCCACCCTGCTCTTATGTTGTGAAAACTCATGCATGCCGAAAGCCGCCTCCATGCTGCAGCTGCCGCAACCTGTATGTAGTCTCTCTGTTCTTATTTTTTCTCTACATTTCTACTTGCTCTGCTAAAGTGTTACGCATGTGCTTGGTTGATTACTACTTACACTGAACTTGTATGAATGGACAACAGCCAGCATTAGGCTGATTCAGTTCCAGTAGCCAATTTATTTTTTGTTCTATATTATTCAAACATATATTTACATCTTTCTATATTGTCAGTTCGACATCTTCCAGTTGTTTAGTGTGTAAGATAGTTATATAATAGTTTTACTCCATGACTATCTCCTCCCCCTCCTGCTATTCCACTATCCATCTCTCTTCCTCTTCCTCTTCCTCTTGCTCACTGATTTTCTATCTAATTGACCATGAACAACGAATTCTGAAATGTACAAGTAGTAGATAGAGACCTGTCCAAATATGATTTGCCATATGCTGCTGCGCTTGGTTTAGAATCGGTTTACAAATATTAATTTCTTACTAATTGATACACACGTGACTACAGAAGCTGTATCAATTGTATGGATAGACTAGGATCCGGCGAACATGCATACATTCAGTTCTGCTCTACCCTCCAGTTTTGGTTGCCAATGTGATTGCTTGATATTTAACCTATGACTGATCTTGCTAGGTCCATGCTAATAACAATCCTCTTGCATTTAAATTTGAGTTTTACCCGGGCTCAAGTAATATGCACGTTATGAAAGGGCGAGAGTGCCAGATTTAATCGAGTGGGTAAAGGAAAATGGTACAAAACCTCTGTTAGAGTTGAATTCTGCTTGATGCATACAGGAACCGATATTGTGAACATTGGGTCCATTTGGGTTGTGGATTGATTTATTATGATGGCGAAACACGCCTATGGCGAGATTATATTCGATGATGTTGTGCACTCTTCACATGCTTAATCCTAGCTAATTGCTTCTCTATCATCTTTGAACTGCAGGAGATGATCGAGTTGGGCTCGGACGTTGCTGGCCGCCGGCTTGGTCTGCAAGAGGACTTTCCCCTGCTGCGGTAGGCCATGGAGAGAGTAAGATTTCATGGTCTTTTTGATCTCCTATTTCCTTTTCTATGTGGAGTAAGTATAATGATGATGGATCTGGACCTGTGTATTAGATTGTGACCTTTTTGCTCCTTTGCAAGCTTTGCACGTTTTTAGTATAGTTTTTCCATGCTAAATTGCTTAAGCATCATTCTGTCTTGACATGATATGCTAATTGGATCTTCACCTTGGAGGTTTATTGCATATGTACGTGGTTCATTTAGCGTTTAGTCTCAACCCTCAAGAGGTGCTAATTATGTTTTATTCCTAACTCTGTGCTTTAATGTTCAGTTCTGATGGGTTTCTTTCTTATAATGTTAGTAGAAAAGAAAAGAAATCAAATTGTTTAGGCTTCTTATAAATAGATTTATCCACCAGATTAAGTCGTAAACAAACATTCAGATTCAGGCCCTCTCCCTCTCCCTCTGCCTCTCAGTAAAAACAAGAGCCTTTCTTCAGAGTTACACTTGGTTGACTGATTTGGTTCCTTGGGTTCAGACCAGTTTCATCTTCTTTGGTTGATTGATGGATTGATCCGCTGATCTGCATTGCTTGCAGGGTGACCAAGTGATTGACTCTAGGGCCGCCATGGTGGTGCTCGTGGTGCCCGACGCCTGCTACTTGGCGCTCATTGGCAAAGCAATGGTGCTCTTTTTCCATTAACATGATACTAAGATAATAAAGCATGAGGGTTATGTAATTTATTCATGGTAATTTTAAAAGGAAAAAATCAAACTTGCAAAGATTTATGATGTTAGAGATTAATGCATTTATAAAATGCTCTCTTTTCCCCAGATTAAATGGCTAACACTCACATCTGTGTGCTTGACAACATGAATAGAGGTCACTCTCACCAAGTGCTTCTCAGATTATTTAATAAATATGTAATCCGAGTTTGAGGAGGTGCAATTCATTGATGATCTAAACTTTGAACTCTCTATTTGAAACATTATTATTTTACCCGTAGGCCATGATCCACGAGTATAGAACATGAATAGAGGTCACTCACCCCAAGTGCTTCTCAGCTTATTTAATAAATATGTAATCCGAGTTTGAGGAGGTGCAATTCATTGATGATCTAAACTTTGAACTCTCTATTTGAAATATTATTATTTTACCTGTAGGCCATGATCCATCAGCTTTTATTATGTTCCAGATACACTATTATGTCTGCTTAATGATCAGTGTGTTTATGCTCTATGGTTTCTTACAATTTTTCCTGGTCCCTTGCTTGGCCCTCTACTAGCTGCCAAGATCTGATGCTTATCTAGGTCTATTTTGCCCTGTTTTCACAGAGATGCGTTAGGGTTTATTCTCCTGATTGGTGGTTGGTAGTGCTCTTCTGCCTACAATGAATAGGTTGTTGCTCATGAGGATGGGTCGACCACGTTGCTTCCTTGCACAGGTGCTTGTCTTTTTCAGCTTCTACTATTTTCGCATTACATCCTATCCAACTTCTATTGTTTTGGCATGATGTGTGTTCATGGTGTTTGTTCACTGATATGTTTATTTTGGCATTATGTGTTCATGTTGTTTGTTGAAGGATCTACATCCTAGGTGTGGTTCTGTATATATTATGGCATTCGTGGTCTATTTTGGCGTTGTTGATTCATGTCCACGTAGATTCAGGTTTTGACTACATAGCAGTCTAGGCATGTATTTTCAGTTGAGTTAAGGATTTTTTTTTCTCGCCATGGTTGATGCTTGATGCAGCGGGGGTCTATTGATGGTAATTTCAAGTTAATCGAGTGGTCGCCGTCATGTCTGATGGCAATTTCGAGTTAATCTGTTCAATACCTAACAACATCTGTTCTCCTTTAGTTATCACCTTTTATTGTTCTTTTACTACTTATGATGCAAGATAGTTCTCTGGGTTTGTTGTTTTACCTTACAATACCTAACAATGGAGATTCATGTCGAGTGGCTGCACTTACGGTATTGAACTTCATGCCGAGTGGCTATCTTTTGTGGTCTAATGAACACACTGAAATGGATTCTGACTTATAATCTCATGCCGATATTAAGCACCACTATGTCTTGCTCCTATAACAATTGAATGTTTCTTCTTAACTTTATTGTTATTCTATATGAATGCATATGCTAAACCTGGATTCCTTCAACTTAGCATTATCCGCTTGATCAGAGTGTTGGGACCGGCACCCGCTTATTCTATATGAATACTTGAAGCGATCTGCTCGTGTGTGTGACTTTGTCCGATGATTAGGCTTTAGATTTTCTGCTGGTTTATCTTATGATTCATGGTAGCATTTGATTTTTTTTTCAATTACTATGTCTCAATTGTCGAACAGGACAGTAAGAATCTAATAAAACTCTTGCACAACAAAGATTGTTGTCCTTTAGTTACCCAGACCTTTGTTTTCATGGTATAAAACCAACTGTTGTCAACTTTAGTACTCTGGAAAATTATATAACCATTCTGAAATTTCCTATGACACAGGCTGAGACAAGCATTGTAAGGATCCCAGTTAGAATGATGCTTGATCTCCTGGTAGAGCATCTTGGGCTTCACAAGGCCATCTGAGACTCGGGCTCAATGAGAACACAATGAGAGTCATCATTCTCTCTGACACTGCTGTTCAAGACGACCGGATCTGTCCACCGCGCATGCCCCTTACCGGTGTATGAACATTGCATCCTTTAATTTACCCTGTATATGAACATTCCATTCTTCAAATGTGTTGTACTATCATTCTGGTGGCTATGGAGATGTGTTGTACTGTAGTTTTGGTATCCATTGATGATGTCTTGCTCCGAACTTGAATCTGTAGTTTTGGTATCTATTGATGATGTCTTGCTCCGATTACACTTGAATATTTCTTTTTTATTTTTTTATCCTGATTGAATACATATGATAAGCCTGACTTTCTACTAACTTCACGATTACATGCATGGGCATATTGTTGAAACCGGCACCTTTGCGCCAAGGCGCGCTGCTCGCGCCAAGGCGCGTTGCTGATCTAGTTGTCCACAGAAGAGACAATGTGCTAGCATTCAGCTCAAGTTTAACAAATTTTTGATTTCTTTGGATGCAAATTATATTATTTTTTGGAAGTAGATTCTAATTAATATCTCTAGAAGCAATGTCTGATTGATGGAAACAACAACATTTTTTTGGTTGGGGGCAATTCCATGTTTCACTTGACACAATTTTTTGGCCGTTGTATTGTCTATGCGTAGCAAACAATATACACTGATAGATTGTACATAAATTATCACTAGATCGAAGCAATCATCCGCTGGCATGGAACATTTTCTCAGTGTGACTAAGTTACATGTGTTTTTCTGCTTTATACAACTTGTTTCATGCTTCCGTGGATGCTTGCTTCAAGTACATTTTTTCTCTCTCCCTCATACAACTTGCTTTCTTGTTTCAATGGACGCACATGCTTTGAATTTGATCACGACGCTCTCGTTCCACAGCGGCTGCTAGCTTGTTCAATATATAAACCACGTAAGGAAGCACACGGATAGTAGAGTGAAGCAAGTATTATTGTGAATACATATCGTATGATATGAATCATGTTAATTTATGTTGATGTGGAAGCAAAATTTTGGCAACCAGAATGGAGCAAATATTTAGGTTGTAGGAAACAATATATTGGGATGAAGCACTATGATTTTGACGACGAGAAAGAAGCAAATAACTCCGTCGTTGGAGACATGTTATACGAGCTGATGAAGCATGTTAATTTGCAGTCTATGTAGAAGCAAAAAAAAAATAGTCAACGGAAGCATAGTTTTGGTGCATTGCAAATGAATAAAAACTATTTTTTTGGGTGTAAAAATAACTTTTATTTGCATTGCAATTTTTGGTACATTGGATGGAACGTTTGCCTAATAAGCAAACAAACAGCATGGGTGAGGATTCTTATTTCGCCAGATTGATTATTTTCCATTCAAATTCAGAATATGTTTCCTAGGATATGTTTTCCTTCCTAAAATCATGGATGAGTAACCCCGGGACTAAAAGCCTCTTAGGAAGCAAAGAAAATTTTAGAAAACAACAGTTCCGTTTAAAATGCGAAGCATTTTATTTTTTTTGGAAGCAACGATCTTGATTTGGAAGCATTGATCCTCACGATTGGAAATAAGTGAAATAAGAGCTTAATTGGAAGCAACGATCTTGATAAGGA
This sequence comes from Aegilops bicornis, assembly GCA_021605145.1. NCBI lineage: Eukaryota > Viridiplantae > Streptophyta > Magnoliopsida > Poales > Poaceae > Aegilops > Aegilops bicornis. The sequence goes on from CM038673.1 coordinate 443,307,316, forward strand.
ATCAAAATTTGCTTCCATTGCAATTTTCTTTCGGGAAGCAACGATCTTGATTAGGAAGCATTGGTCCATACGATTGGAAACAAATAAAATAGCTTATTTAATCATCCCTTGATTTCCGAAGTCGAAATAAAATTCAAAAAAAAATAGGAAAGAAACTAATCGCAGTTAATGCCAAATCCTGAATGCAAACTAACTCACGTAGGAATTCAGCTAGCAGATCGGAGGATGTGCATGCTTTCAATCGAATGGCCGCAAACTAGTCTCATAGGTAGCAAATATCAGTAGTCTGATGCCTAGTGCTTTCCATCATGACCTACCGTCCAACCTATTCCTTTATTAAGGATGTACACTCTTTTTTCCCATAATATATCAGCTGTTTTGCACTTTTTGTTTATTCTGCAATACCTGACATACACTTACCGGCCCCGTGGGGAAATAAAGGCGATCATCAAACATAGTACATCAAAGTTAATAAGTTTATTTTGGTAGTGCCATCTGAACGAATAGTTCATGGATTTGAATGTCCAACACATCAACGACCATCAGAAGTGCTTCCTCCATCCTAAAAATTTTGTTTTAGATTTGTCTAAATACGGATGTATCTAGTTACGTTTTAGTGTTAGATACATCTATATCGAGACGAATCTAAGACAAGAATTTTGAGACGAAGGGAGTAAGTTTTTACTTCAATTTAAATGCAAAAAAGAATAATAGTTTGCAAGGTGGTACCATGAGATTCTACTTCAATTTAAATGCATAACAAATTATGCAAGGTGGAGGCAACCCCAAGTCTCCACTCCACTAACATGTTGATTTTCTTTTTATCAAAGTAGCAAGATATGTTAATAGTCGAAATCATTTCAATGAACACAGGACAAATAAATACTCCCTCCATTTTTATATACTTCTTCTGTCCCAAATTTCTTGTCTTAGATTTGTCTAGATACGGATGTATCTAATACTAAAATGTGACTTGATATATCCGTATCTAGATAAATCTAAGACAAGAATTTTAGAACGGAGGAAGTACAAGGCTACAAACTCAAATTACAGGTAAAAAGATAAAATTACCTGGAGACACACATGGGGAGCTTGACGGCAAGAAAACTGTTGAGATTACAACACTTGACTAAATACATGTCGGCGTCTTCTCCGAAGCAGTCTTCACGTCTCATATACGGATGAGTTGACAGCAGTGCCTTGGCATTCATATCAACGGTAACCACCAAAACCTTGTCATAGCCACCATTCGTGCGCTCAGAGTCAGAGTACAAAAAATGTACCACATGGGCCTCCTCCATACTCACAAGAGGGAGTTGCAGAATATTGAAGTCATAGTCAGTGCGAAGAGAAGGCAACACTTGATCTGATCGCATACAAGCATCCATGACCCACTGCATGCCTCCGTTCTCTGTTATCTCCAAACTGTGGGAGATTATTGGTTATACCAGACAATGGCAACGTTCTTCGTGTCGTTACCTTGATGAAGACATTGTTTGGAGTTTACTCGGACTTGATCTTTAGGGTGAAAACCCACGGTCTAACCTCTGTGGTTGGATCGGGCGACGGCGGCGCTTGCGCGTCGTTCTCTTTTCGAAGGCATCGCTTTTGGAGAATCTTCATCGTAGTCATCATGCTGTCAAGAGATGGTTGGTGCGGATGGTCATTGGTGTATGTCATCAATCTTTGTTTTCATTGCTTACGAGATTTATTTTCCTTCTTTTGTCTCCGCCTATGCATAGCTTCGGTCTTTAATGACTTTGCTATTTGCCGGCGTGGTACTTTGTGTGCGTGTGTTAGTGTTGGCTGTGTGCATCTTTGATATGCAGATGCCGGGTGTGTATTCATTATAATTGTATCCCTTGATGCTATATCTTAAGTCAATAAAGAACACCCTTTGTAAAAAAAAACTGTGGAAGATTATGGTGTAGCCAGAATCGGATGCGCCGACAAGCTTTCCGTCATCACGGTCGACATGAACAAACTTGAGCAGACGGCCTTCATCGGTGACCGACACCCCGCGATACATTCGTAAGTATCCTCTATCCCCCGGTGGATGGCGAGAGCGATCCTGATAAGGTAAATCAAGGTAAGAGACGTCAGGCCTTCCTTTGGACACATCAAATAATAAGATACCTCCCACATGTGGTAATCAACCCAGCAGATATAATTCTTGAATGATATCACCGTATCATCTGACCAAAGAGAGAGATCCAACTTTTCGTGCTCAGGATGGAGGATCGGTAGCTGCTTAACCTCCCACGCGGCACCGTCACCTCTACCGTCGGTGGTGAGCACGGAGAGTCCAGCTTCCCACATGCCGCTGTCTGGAATTGGAATAGTTTGGTCCAGCTGCGCCACAGCCAACACTTGTTCATCGCGGCACAAGAAACCAACACCTTGCGGGAAGAGCAGGTCGGTGCACCATACTTCGGATGAGCAGGTCGGTGCACGCCGGAAGCCGTCTGAGCAGCGGCGGCTGGTCCGGTGAGGCGACTCTGCAGACGAAGAGATCCTGATGGCACATCAGGGCCAACGACGACTCGCCCGGCTTTACAAGGTCGGTGATCATGAACAGAAGGCTGTCGCCGTGGGCCGCCACGAGGATCCGTGCCGCTCGGAAACAGCACGTAGAGGCGGGAGGTGCCCGGGGGATCGGCGAGGCAGAGCGCGATGCCGAAGTCGACGCCCTGGGAGGTGGTGCCTTGGGCCCTCAGGGGCCGGTAGCCCTTCTCCGGCAAGGATGTGTCGGCGCCCCTTCTGAAGGCGAAGCGATCTAGCAGCACCCAGTCCGGGAAGACGGCGGCCATGGCGCGGGCCATCCCCTGGTTTGGCGCGGCGCGCAGCGTTGACTCCAGTAGCCGCGCTAAAATGCACCGCGCGCCGCTCCAGCAGCGCGCAAAAAATGCAGCGCGCGTTCATTCTATAAACTAGATGTATACATCAATAGCATAGATAACTAGATAGATTGCATAGATTTTTTAAAACGATACAAAGGTATTTTACATCGGAAGCACATATTGCATAGATAAAAACGACAAACGATAAAAACTAGATAGATTACATAGATAAACTACTCTAAGTCGCTATCATCATCACCATTATCATTCTCGGCGGTGTCGTCCGAGGTATCGAGCCATATGTCCAACCAACGATCATCGTCTACCGTGAAGAACGACTGTCCACCTGCTGCAACGAGATCGGACTGCGGATTCGCCAATGCCTTCTGCCGACGCCTGTCCAACCGCTCCTCGCGGCGCCTTCGCGTGTCCTCCTCGCGGCGCCTTGCCCAAGAACTTGCTTTCGTGGCGGCGTCCTCCGGGTGGCGTCGGGCGCCACTCGCCATGACCCGCTTCGTCCTCTTGGGTGACGAGGAGGCGGCGCTATTGCCGCTTCGGCGTGCTCCGACGGTCTTGTGCCGTGTTCGACGAAGCGGGCGGCGTCCGGCGCCTTTGGAGCGTGTACACGTCTTGAAATTTATTCGCCCGCGGCCGGCTAAGCGCCACGCCGCCGCGTCGTCTGCTGGCGGCCTCGCGCCGTTCCGTAGGTGCCGAGGCCGAGCCGAGATCGCGGGCGTATCTCGAGTAGTAACCGCCGTTAGGCGCGGCGAGACGCCGCGGTAGCCTAACGCTCCTCGGCTGGCGGCGGCGGCATGGTGGCGCGTCGGTGGCGGTCTTATTTGGAAGCGGTGGGCGTAGCGTAGCGAAGGAAGAGGAAGAGAAGTCGTGGAAAAGGCGCGTGGCGAGCGCCGCATTTTATAGGCACGCCGGAAGCGGTGCGCCAAAAAAGACGCGCGAGCTGGCGCCTTTTCCCGCCACCGCTGGAGCACGGTAAAACATCGCGCGCGTGCTAAAAGCTGGATTTACCGCGCGCGCGTCTTTTGGCGCGGCCGTTGGAGTTACTCTTACAACGTAAGGTTGAGGCGGTGGGCTGGTGCTACTCGTGGGCTGGGTCGGCCTAAATGATTAAATGAGAAAATGAATCAGAGCCCTCACAGTTAAAACAACATATAAGGTTGAGAGGTTAGGGAGCCCAGTGCCCCAGGCCACGAGAGCATTTCTTGTATAATTCTGAACATTTGTTTGGTTCACGTTGACATTTTACAAATACATGATGATCTTTTATATACATGATAATATTTTTAAAACATTCTTAAACATCTTTCAAATACATGAAAATGATTTTTAAATATGTGTTGAACATTTTAATGCACATTGAACTTATTTTTCAAATGCATTATGAATGAATTTTCAAATATATGTTTGAACGTTTTTTGAAATCCATGTTAGAAAATTTCAAATACGTGTTGAACATTTTTTAAATACACACTAAACATATTTAATATATGTGAAACATTTTTTAGATACACCTTGAGCATTTTTATTGAAAATACACGTAAAATATATTTTAGTACACTGTAATTTTTATACAGGCTAAACATTTTTTTGATACACGTAAAACATTTTTAAAATACAGGAAACATGATGAATTTTTTTCAAATACATGGTGAACATTTTTTGAATACATGTTAAACTTCTTTTGAATAGTAAATGTTGAACATTTTTATATACATTGAATACACATTGGAAAATAAATACATTGAAACATTTCAGATACACATTGAATATTTTTTTCAGTTACACGCTGAACATTGTTTACAAAATACTAATTGTACATTTTTGTATAAACGTTGAACATTTTGCTGATACATGTTGAATTTTTTATATACATGATGAATATCTTTTTAAATACATGTTTCAACATATTTTTTATACATGTTAAGTATTTTTTGAATAAATGTTGGTCATGTTTTAATACACGTGACGTATTATTTAAAAATTGTCTGAACAATGTTTTTACACTCCATTGACATTTTTTTAATGTGTGATGAGTGATTTAAAAAATTTAAGTACATTAGCTTTTGTAATATATAAGGAATAACAAAAATGAAAGAACATGATCGCGAAAGTTACAGCCTGGTTGCAGGAGGTCGAACGAAAAACAAAGCCTATTAACGGGCCGGCCCACATCGGAACAAAGTGTAGGCGAGACGGAGGTACAGCTCGCAACAAGCGAGGTATAGCCCTCCTATGTGACGCCATAAAGTTGCTAAAAAAAGTCACACCATCTACTGATTTTAATGCACCAAATAATTATATTTCCGCGTGGGAAGAACGGGTCATGGCCAAGTATGCCCCCAAAGAGGATCTACCTTGCGCGTGATGCCGTGGAGCTCCTCCCCGGTGGCTTCGTCTCGGATCATAGTTTTACCCCCCCCCCCCCCCAAGGAAATATGCCCTAGAGGCAATAATAAAGTTGTTATTTATATTTCCTTATATCATGATAAATATTTATTATTCATGCTAGAATTGTATTAATCGGAAACTTAGTACATGTGTGAATACATAGACAAAATAGAGTGTCCCTAGTATGCCTCTACTTAACTAGCTTGTTTATCAAAGATGGTTATGTTTCCTAGCCATAGACATGTGTTGTCATTTGATGAACGGGATCACATCATTAGAGAATGATGTGATGGACAAGACCCATCCGTTAGCTTAGCATTATGATCGTTAAGTTTTATTGCTATTGTTTTCTTCATGACTTACACATGTTCCTCTGACTATGAGATTACGCAACTCCGAATACCGGAGGAACACCTTGTGTGCTATGAAACGTCACAACATAACTGGGTGATTATAAAGATGCTCTACAGGTGTCTCCGATGGTGTTTGTTGAGTTGGCATAGATCGAGATTAGGATTTGTCACTCCAATTGTCGGAGAGGTATCTCTGGGCCCTCTGGGTAATGCACATCACTATAAGCCTTGCAAGCAATGTAACTAATGAGTTAGTTGCGGGATGATGCATTACGAAATGAGTAAAGAGACTTGCCAGTAACGAGATTGAACTAGGTATAGTGATACCGACGATCGAATCTCGGGCAAGTAACATACCGATGCCAAAGGGAACAACGTATGTTGTTGTGCGGTTTGACCGATAAAGATCTTCATAGAATATGTAGGAACCAATATGAGCATCCAGGTTCCGCTATTGGTTATTGACCGGAGATGAGTCTCGGTCATGTCTACATAGTTCTCGAACCCGTAGGGTCCGCACGCTTAACGTTCGATGACGATATGTATTATGAGTTATGTGATTTGATGTACCGAAGGTTGTTCGGAGTCCCAGATGTGATCATGGACATGACGAGGAGTCTCGAAATGGTCGAGACATGAAGATTGATATATTGGAAGGTTATGTTTGGACACCGGAAAGGTTTCGGATAGGTTCGGGCATTTTTGAATCTGGGGTTACGGAACCCGGGGGCTAAGGGGCCTTCATGGGCTTTAGTGGGAGAGAGGAGGAGGCGTCCAAGTGGAGGCCCCCCCCCCAAGCCCAATCCGAATTGGGGAGGGGGGCCAGCCCCCCTTTCCTTCTCTCTCTCTTCCCTTTCCTTCCCCTCCTAGTTGGACTAGGAAGGGGGGGGGGGGAACCTACTCCTAGTAGGAGTAGGATTCCCTTTGAGCAGCGCCCTATGAGGCCGGCCGGCCCCTCCTCCACTCCTTTATATACGGGGAGGGGCACCCCATAGACACACAAGTTGATTTCTTAGCCGTGTGCGGTGCCCCCCTCCACAGATTTCCACATCGGTCATATTGTCGTAGTGCTTAGGCGAAGCCCTGCGTCGGTAACTTCATCATCACCGTCACCATGATGTCGTGCTGACGAAACTCTCCCTCAGCCTCAACTGGATCTAGAGTTCGAGGGACGTCACGGAGCAGAACGTGTGCAGATCACGGAGGTGCCGTGCGTTCGGTACTTGATCGGTTGGATCACGAAGACGTTCGACTACATCAACCGCTAAGCATTTAACGCCCGCTTTCGGTCTACGAGGGTACGTGGACACACTCTCCCCGCTCGTTGCTATGCATCTCCTAGATAGATCTTGCGTAATCGTAGGATTTTTTTTGAAATACCGCGTTCCCCAATAGTGGCATTCGAGCCAAGTCTATGCGTAGATGTTATATGCACGAGTAGAACACAAAGAGTTCTGGGCGATAATAGTCATACTGCTTACCAGCATGTCATACTTTGATTCGGCGGTATTGTTGGATGTAGCGGCCCAGACCAACATTACATGACCCCGTTCATGAGACTGGTTCTACCGCCGTGCTTTGCACACAGGTGGCTAGTGGGTGTCTGTTTCTCCAACTTTAGTTGAATCAAGTGTGACTATGCCCGGTCCTTGTTGAAAGTTAAAATAGCACACTTGACGAAAAATCATTGTAGTTTTGATGCGTAGGTAAGAACGGTTCTTGTTAAGCCCGTAGCAGTGATGACCCACAAGTATAGGGGATCTACCGTAGTCCTTTCGATAAGTAAGAGTGTCGAACCCAACGAGGAGCAGAAGGAAATGATAAGCGGTTTTCAGCAAGGTATTCTCTGCAAGCACTGAAATTATAGGTAACATATAGTTTTGTGATAAGATAAATTGTAACGAGCAACAAATAATAAAAGTAAATAAAGTGCAGCAAGGTGGCCCAATCCTTTTTGTAGCAAAGGACAAGCCTGGACAAACTCTTATATAAGGAAAAGCGCTCCCGAGGACACATGGGAATATCGTCAAGCTAGTTTTCATCACGTTCATATGATTCGCGTTCGGTACTTTGATAATTTGATATGTGGGTGGACTGGTGCTTGGGTGCTGTTCTTACTTGAACAAACATCCCACTTATGATTAACCTCTATTGCAAGCATCCACAACTACAACAAAAGTATTAAGGTAAATCTAACCATAGCATGAAACATATGGATCCAAATCAGCCCCTTACGAAGCAACGCATAAACTAGGGTTTAAGCTTCTGTCACTCTAGCAACCCATCATCTACGTATTACTTCCCAATGCCTTCTTCTAGGCCCAAATAATGGTGAAGTGTTATGTAGTCGACGTTCACATAACACCACTAGAGGCTAGACAACATACATCTCATCAAAATATCGAACGAATACCAAATTCACATGACTACTAATAGCAAGACTTCTCCCATGTCCTCGGGAACAAACGTAACTACTCACAAAGCATATTCATGTTCATAATCAGAGGGGTATTAATATGCATAAAGGATCTGAACATATGATCTTCCACCAAATAAACCAACTAGCATCAAATACAAGGAGTAATCAACACTACTAGCAACCTACTAGTACCAATCTCGGACTTGGAGACAAGAATTGGATACAAGAGATGAACTAGGGTTTTGAGAGGAGATGGTCTTTGGTGAAGATGTTGATGGAGATTGCCCTCTCCCGATGAGAGGAGCGTTGGTGATGACGATGGCGATGATTTCCCCTCCGGAGGAAGTGTCCCCAGTGAACAGCTCTGCCGGAGCCCTAGATTGGTTCATGAAGGTTCCGCCTCGTGGCGGTGGAGTTTAAATCGAAAGGTTGCTCATGATTTTTCCTCGACGAAAGACCTCATATAGCGTAAGATGGCCATCGGAGAGCCAACAGGGGTCCCACGAGGTGGGGCGCCCCACAGGGGTAGGGCGCGCCCCCACCCTCGTGGGCTGTGGGTCCCCTCCGGTGAACTTCTTCCGCTCAATATTTTTATTATTTCCAAAAATGACTTTCGTGGAGTTTCAGGGACTTTTGGAGTTGTGCGAATAGGTCTCTAATATTTGCTCCTTTTCCACCCGAATTCTAGCTGCCGGCATTCTCCCTCCTTATGTAAACCTTGTAAAATAAGAGAGAATAGGCATAAGTATTGTGACATAACGTGTAATAACAGCCCATAATGCAATGAATATCGATATAAAAGCATGATGCAAAATGGACGTATCAAGCAGCAACGTAAAACTTGCAACAAAAAAGTAGAGGACGTCTAACTTGTTTTTGCATGGCATGTGATGATGTGATATGGTCAAGACATGACAAGATATAAATTGTTATATGAGATGTTCATGTTTTTGTAAAGTTATCGGCAACTGGCAGGAGCCTTATGGTTGTCTCTTTATTGCATAAGATGCAAGCGCCATGTAATTGCTTTACTTTATCGCCATGCGATAGCAATAGTTGCAAAAAGCAATAGTTGGCGAGACGACCATGTGACGATACATTGATAGAGATCAAGATGATGGAGATCATGGTGTCATGCAAGTGACGATGGAGATCATGACGGTACTTTGGAGATGGAGATCAAAGTCACAAGATGATGATGGCCATATCATGTCACATATTTTTTATTGCATGTGATGTTTATCTTTTATGCATCTTATTTTGCTTAGTACGACGGTAACTTTATAAGATGATCCCTTACTAAAATTTCATGGTATAAGTGTTCTCCCTGAGTATGCACGTTGCGACAGTGCTAAGACACCACGTGATGATCGGGTGTGATAAGCTGTACGTTCACATACAACGGGTGCAAACCAGTTTTACACATGCAGAATACTCGGGAGAAAGTTGACGAGCCTAGCATATGCAGATATGGCCTCGGAGCACTGAGACCGAAAGGTCGAGCGTGAATCATATAGTAGATATGATCAACATAGTGATGTTCACCATTGAAAACTACTCCATCTCACGTGATGATCGGACATGGTTTAGTTGATATGGACCACGTGATCATTTAGATGACTAGAGGGATGTCTATCTAAGTGGGAGTTCTTAAGTAATATGATTAATTGAACTTTAATTTATCATGAACTTAGTCCTGATAGTATTTGCATATCTATGTTGTAGATCAATAGCTCGCGCATAGCTCCCCTGTTTTATTTTTGATATGTTCCTAGAGAAAACTAAGTTGAAAGATGATAGTAGCAATGATGTGGACTAGGTCCGTGATCTGAGGATTATCCTCATTGCTACACAGAATAATTATGTCCTTAGTGCACTGCTAGGTGACATAACTATTGCAGGAGCAGATGCAGACGTTATGAACGTTTTGACAAAGCTCGGTATGATGATTACTTGATAGTTTAGTGCACCATGCTTTACGGCTTAGAACCGGGACTTCAAAAATGTTTTGAACGACACGGAGCATATAAGATGTTCCAAGAGTTGAAATTGGTATTTCAGACTCATGGCTGAGTCGAGAGGTATGAGACCTCTGACAAGTACTTTGCCTACAAGATGGAGGAGAATAGCTCAACCAGTGAGCATGTGCTCAAATTGTCTGAGTACTACAATTGCTTGAATCAAGTGGGAGTTAATCTTCCAGATAAAATAGTGCTTGACAGAGTTCTCTAGTCACTATCACCAAGTTACTGGAACTTCATGATGAACTATAATATGCAAGGGATGATGAAAACGATTCCCGAGCTCTTCGTGATGCTGAAACCAACGAAGGTAGAAATCAAGAAAAGCATCACATGTTGATGGTTGACAAGACCTCTAGTTTCAAGTAAAAGGGCAAGGGAAAGAAAAGGAACTTCAAGAAGAATGGCAAGCAAGTTGCCACTCCCATGAAGGAGCCCAAAGCTAGACCCAAGCCTGAAACAGAGTGCTTGTACTGTGAAGGAAATGGTCACTGGAAGCGGAACTACCCCAAATACTTGGCGGATGTAAGGGCATATTTATCCCTTAATTGTTTTGGTGATTGATGACAATGCTTTTTGCAAACTAATCGTGTGCATTGAGTATTTCAGGCATCTCATCACTATGCACAAGACGATTTGGTGCCCCTCGAAGACTATTGAAGACGGTGTTTCTCTACGTTTCTTTTCGGTGGATTTGAGTCGTAGGAAAGCCGTACTATTAAGAGGGGGTCCGCTTTGGAAAGGTTTGGGTGGGATCATCACGTACACGTCTACTCCATTTGCACCTCCTTTCCTTTGGTCTTTGGAGCATCCTCCGTCTGTTCACGTCTATGCAAATTGTCGTGTTTGCTGAGCTTGGGCATGCAGTAGTACTGCTCCTAGGAGCGGTAGTACCGCAGGACCTTGCAGTAGTACCGGGCCCTGACACGATAGTACCGCAAGCGCCCACGGTAGTACCGCTCCCTTGGAGCTGTACTACCATGACCCCAAACCAGGCGTTGTTGCGGCTGCAGTAGTAGGGGTGGATGTAATTTTTTACATCCACGCCCTACGCGGTAGTACCGCGCCCGGTGCACGGTAGTACCGTGCGTTCTGGCCTGGCTCAGCATCTTACGCAGCAGTAGGAGAGGATGTAATTTTTTACATCCGCACCCCGCGCGGTAGTACCGCTCCTGGGTTACGGTACTACCGTGCCGGATTTTTGCATTGAATCCAACTCAGCGGAAGTTTCCACGGATGTATTTTTATATGTCCGTGCCTTCCCGAAATGTGGAACATCCTTTCCTTGTGGTAGTACCGCAAGGGGGAGCGGTAGTACCGCACCAGCGGTTCTACCGCCCTCTACTTTAGTACATTTGGGCTGTCCCGGTTTGTGCTGCTCGGGCGGTAGTACCGCGGGGCCCTGCGGTAGTACCGCATGCCCTTGCGGTAGTAATGCGGCCCTGGCGCGGTAGTACCGTGCAACACGGTACTACCGCGCAGGCTGGGTTGGTGGATAACGGTTGGATTTGTCCCTCACTATATAAGGTGTGTCTTCTTCTCCGAGTTGACTATCTCTTCCATTCCTAAGCTCCATTGTTGCTCCAAGCTCCATTGTTGCCCGATCTCTCTCCCTAGCCAATCAAACTTGTTGATTCTCTAGGGATTGGTTGAGAAGGCCCTGATCTACACTTCCACTAAGAGAAATTTGATTCCCCCCACTAATCCCTTGCGAATCTTGTTACTCTCGGGTGTTTGAGCACCCTAGACGGTTGAGGTCACCGCGGATCCATATTCCATTGTGGTGAAGCTTTGTGGTGTCGTTGGGAGCCTCCAATTAAGTTGTGGAGATTGCCCCAACCTTGTTTGTAAAGGTCCGGTCGCCGCCTCCAGGGGCACCAATAGTGGAATCATGACATCTCGCATTGTGTGAGGGCGTGAGGAGAATACGGTGGCCCTAGTGGCTTCTTGGGGAGCATTGTGCCTCCACACCGCTCCAACGGAGACACACTTCCCCTCAAAAGGAAGGAACTTCGGTAACACATCCTCGTCTTCACCGGCTCCACTCTTGGTTATCTCATGCCTTTACTTGTGCAAGCTTATTTGTGTTATATCTCTTGCTTGCTTGTGTGCTTCTTGTTGTTGCATCATATAGGTTGCCCACCTAGTTGCATATCTAGACAACCTACTTTGATGCAAAGTTTAAATTGGTAAAGAAAAGATAAAAATTGTTAGTTGCCTATTCACCCCCCTCTAGTCAACCATATCGATCCTTTCAATTGGTATCAAAGCCTCATCTCTTTATTAAGGACTTTGCCGTCCGAAGAGTATGGTTGACACCGTAGACGGTGGGGAGGAGCACTCCGGTGTGAATCCGATCTCGTCTACGGCCGATGGGGGAACCGCGGTCTCTCGTGTGGAATTCAATGTGGCTTTGGACACATTGAAAACCTCCGTGACGACTGAGGTTGAAAGCATGTTTAACAAATTCATAGAAGGGCTTAAAATATCCACCGCACCGATGAAAGTGGGTGATCCCACTAACAAGCTGACGGATGCTAACTCCAACAAGGGGGAAGCTACTAGTGAAAAGGCTCCTTCTTCTAGTGGTAAAAATGGCACCGGCATCTTTGCCCATGTGGAACCTCCGCTTGTTTACGGTGGACCGATTCCTTCTACTCATTTGAATCATGCCGGTCCTCCCCCTAAGATTGTGAAAAATGAGGACTTTGATTCTTGGGTTTATCGTTTTAAGCGTCATTTGAACCATGTTAATACTAACCTTTGGAGAATCATTGAAGAAGGTTTTTATCCGCATGACCGAAGCGACTTCACCCCTAGAGAAGCCGCGGACAATCAATTCAATGAGAATGCTCTCTTCATCATCCAAGATGCTATTCCACCCGAAGATCTTGCTCACCCCGACCATTCATCGTGGCCAAGGATGCATGGCGCCACGTTGTGTCCCTCTACCGGGGAAGCATAAGCATTCAACGCTCCAACTATGAAGTGGTGCGAGATGAAGCCGATGAGTTTGCCATGAAAGAAGATGAAGAACCTCGTGAGCTTTATCGGAGATTGACTACTCTCGCGGTCTCACTCCGAGATCATGGGAGCAAGGATACGGATGACAATGGGATCAAACGCAAATTCCTCAAGGCCATGATGCCTTACCACAAGGCCATGTCCTCCGTCATTCGTCAAAGGCCGGACTTCCACACCTTGTCCTCAAGTGAAGTGTTGGATGAGTTTGTGGCTATGAGCATCTTGGACAAGACCGCCGATAATGCGATGTTATGCTCTCAAAGAGCAAAGAAGCCCAATCTTGCCTTGAAGGCTAAGGATAGTGTGGAAGAATAGGAAGAAGAGGAAGAAGAGGAGAGCAATCCCGAAGATACAAAGTATGCTTATCATGAGCACATGGCTCTTGCTTCAAGGCAATTTTGGAGCAAGAAGAACACGAGGCCCAACTTCAACAAGAACAACTCAAGTGGCGCAAAGGTCAAGCAACGAGTGAGGACTTGCTATAATTGTGGCAATGTGAGCCACTTTGTTGCGGAATGTCCATATGAGAAGAGGGAAGATAATGGTGGCAAGCTCATCCGAAAGGACAAGGCCAAGACTTTCCCCAACAAGAGTAATTTCACCAAGAAGACTCCTCCCAAGGGGTTGGTGGACCAAGAAGAGTACCATGAGGATGATGATGATGATGAAGATGGTGAGTCAGTTGCCATGGCCTCCGTTGCCATTGCGAAAACTCCACGGGTGTCTCTCTTCGACTCACCCAATGAGAACATAACCGCCAAGTGCCTTATGGCCAAAGCCACCAACAAGGTAATTGAAAGTGCAACTATCCCTGGGTGGTTTTGGTAATTCCTAACAACATATAGCTCATTGAGCTAATGCTATTCCAAGATAAATATTTTAGGAAAGCTCAATGATTGGCATGGCACGGATTAGAAAGTGGACCCTTCAAAATGCTAAGGACAAAAGATTGGCTCAAGCTCAAAGCACAAGACTCTACATTTTCTATTTTAGTGATCCAAGATCACATTGAGTCTATAGGAAAAGCCAATACTATTAAGAAGGGATGAGGTGTTGCTTAATGAGATTCTTGCTCAAAATGCTTAGTGATATGCTCCAAAACCCTCCACTACTTTCCCATATCCACATATGTCCCAAACCATAAGTCTAATTCGGCCCCACCGATTCTTTCTATCCAGAGCCACCGAGTTCAGTTGACATAGCCATTGCCAGAAACCCTAGTCTTTTCGGTCTCACCGATAGGGATCTAGGTCTCACTGAGATGGGATTGCAAACTCTGTGTTTCCCTTCGTAACATTTCGGTCAAACTGAGATGAGTGATTGCTCCCACCGAGATTGCAATGCAAACTCTCTGTTTCCCTTTCGTAACATTTCGGTCCAACCAAGATGAGCGAATCGGTCCCTCCGAGTTTGCCTGACCAACTCTCTATTTGACTATTACCAAAATCGGTCTCACCGAGTTTGTGTAATCGGTCTCACCGAGATTACGTTATGCCCTAACCCTAATGATATCGGTCCCACTGAGTTGAAATGTCGGTCCCACCGAGAATCCTAACGTTCACATTTTGAACCAAATCGGTCTGACCGGGTTCTCTGAATCGGTCCCACCGAGTTTGGTGATTTGTGTGTAACGGTTAGATTTTGTGTGGAGGCTATAAATACTCCTCCACCCGCTCTTCATTCATGGAGAGGGCCATCAGAACATGCCTACACTTCCAACACATATTTTCTGAGAGACAACCACCTACACTTGTGTTGAGGTCAAGATATTCCATTCCAACCACATAAATCTTGATCTCTAGCCTTCCCCAAGTTGCTTTCCACTCAAATCTTCTTTCTACCAAATCCAATCCTATGAGAGAGAGTTGAGTGTTGGGGAGACTATCATTTGAAGCACAGAGCAAGGAGTTAATCATCAACACACCATTTGTTATTTCTTGGAGAGTGGTGTCTCCTAGATTGGCTAGGTGTCACTTGGGAGCCTCCGTCAAGATTGTGGAGTTGAACCATGGAGTTTGTAAGGGCAAGGAGATATCCTACTTCGTGAAGATCTATCCTAGTGAGGCAAGTCCTTCGTGGGCGATGGCCATGGTGGGATAGACAAGGTTGCTTCTTCGTGGACCCTTCGTGGGTGGAGCCCTCCGTGGACTCGCGCAACCGTCACCCTTCGTGGGTTGAAGTCTCCATCAATGTGGATGTACGATAGCACCACCTATCGGGACCACAGATAAAAATCTCCGTGTCAACATTGCGTTTGCTCCCTCAAACTCCTCCCTTTACCGTCATATGCAATTGTTTTACATTCTGCTGCTATACTCTTAGAATTGCATGTGTAGGTTGATTGCTTGACTTGTGCTAAGTTGCTAAAATCTGCCAAGAACTAAAATTGGGAAAAGGCTAGTTTTTTATTTGGTCAAGTAGTCCAATCACCCCCCTCTAGACATACTTTTGATCCTACAAGTGGTATCAGAGCTTTGGTCTCCATTTTGTTTGATTTCCATAGCTTTTGGTGGTCATAGCCTTGGTTTGACAACCTAGGAGAGTATGGCGTCTAGCGAGGGAAATTACCACCGTAGAGGTCCTTACTTTGATGGTACAAACTTTGCTAGTTGGAAGCATAAGATGAAAATGCATATTCTTGGACATAACCCCGCCGTTTGGGCTATTGTGTGTATTGGCTTGCAAGGTGAATTCTTCGATGGGAAAGAACCTAACCGTGAAGGTACCGCGGAAGAGTTGGAGATGCTACAATACAATGCTCAAGCTTGTGACATTCTCTTCAACGGATTGTGCCCCGAAGAATTCAACAAAATCAGCCGTCTTGAGAATGCAAAGGAAATTTGGGATACTTTGATTGATACGCACGAAGGTACCGACTCCGTCAAGGAATCCAAATTGGATGTGCTTCAAAGCCAACTTGACAAGTTCAAAATGAAGGATGGTGAAGGTGCCGCTGAAATGTACTCTAGGCTTGCTCTTATCACAAATGAGATTGCCGGCTTAGGAAGTGAAGAGATGACCGACAAATTCATCATCAAGAAGATCCTAAGAGCCTTGGATGGAAAATATGATACCGTGTGCACATTGATCCAAATGATGCCCAATTACAAAGATCTCAAGCCAACGGAAGTCATTGGAAGAATTGTTGCTCATGGGATGTCACTCAAGGATAAGGAAGAGCTTCACAACAAGTCAAGTGGTGCTTACAAAGCCTCGTGTGATGCTCCCACATCATCAAGTGAGAAGCAAACCTTCAATGAAGAATTGAGCCTAATGGTAAAGAACTTCAACAAGTTCTACAAGACTAGAAGCAAAGAAAGAAGTTCCAAGTCAAGGTCCTACAATGACAAAAGATCTTCTAGTCATGAGCGAAATTGCTACAATTGTGGAAGACCCGGACACTACTCCAATGAGTGTACGACCCCCTACAAAAGAAGAGAAGATTCTCCCAAAAGAAGAAGTAGAATAGAAGAATCACCACCAAGAGAAAGGAGGAGTAGAGATGATCGTTATGAACGAAGACCCTCTCGGAGAAGCAAGGATTCAGAAAGGAAGGAAAAGTCATCAAGGAGCTACACAAAAAAAGTACATCAAGCTCATGTTGGTGAATGGGTATCCGGCTCCGACTCCGACAATCACTCCGAAAGAAGTTATCACTCCGACCCCGAATATACTCAAGATGAAGGTGTTGCCGGTCTAGCACTTGTGTCAACCAACTCCTACGACATATTTGACTCACCAAATGAAGGAATTGGAAGATGCTTCATGGCCAAAGGTCCAAAGGTAACACATCCCGAGTATGTTGATTTCAATAGTGATGAAGATGATTTTCTAGGTGATGATGATTTACTTGTTGACAACTCTAGTGATGAAGACTATGATGAAACGTTGATTAATCATGCTAATCAAGATAAAACGAATGATGATGATAAGAAGGAGATTGAGTGTCTAGCTAAAGAACTAAACACTCTTAAGTTAGCTCATGAAACTACCTTGGAAAATCATCGAGAACTTTTAAAGACTCATGATAAGCTATGATTTGAAAAACTCAACCTTGAGCAAGAGCATGAGTTTTTAAAGGCAACCAATGATGATCTTCGCAAGAAAAGTTCTTCTTACATTGCCAAGCGTTTACTCTTGTCTACTTACATGCCACAAGTTAAATCTAGCAACAAGAACAAGAAAGATGCTTCATCTAGTAGTAACAATAAATCATGCTAAATCCAATGTTGTTGCTTCTAGTAATTCTCTTGATTCCACTAATTATTCTCTTAGCCAAGTTACACTTGAGCAAGAAAATAGCTTATTGAAGGGAATTATAGAGAAATGTGTTTACAAGAGCCTTGCCGGAAGTAAGCAATTTAAGGAAATTGATGCATTTGAAGATGCACCTAAGGCCTTGGTCAAGTGGGTTCCCAAGACTACATCAAGTTCTACTTCATCAAGTACAACTACAAGGATTCCCATCAAGATGGTGTGGATCCAGAAGAAGAAGAACTAGAAGTTCTTGAGGGTGACTCCGCCAACATACTTCACTCTTATCATTTTGGCAAGGACAAGTGCAAACAACTTCCATATCTTGCACTAGTTCAAGGAGTCACAAACCCTCTTGTTGGTAAGACAAGGGACAAGGTAACCTAATGCTTTCATGGACATCATCTTGTGTATGCATCACTCTATGTCTATGGATATCCTTGTTTGTTCCTTGTGGGACTAACTCGTGTAGGTATTGAAAGTGCAACTCACTCCAAAGGATTGCTCCAAATGATCTACATCAACATTGAGCATCTACATCTTCAACACCTACATGAAGTCATCATCGACAAAACCCAAGGTTAGTTCATCCCTCGTAGGGGGGATATCACATCTAGGGGGAGCTTTACTCTAATCAATTGAGCTAAAGCAACTCTAATGGTGTGAACACAACAATGCTTTATGTAAAAGTGGTAACCCCACTTGTGCTTAAACGATGAGTATGCCCTATGATCAAATGTTCTCATTTGACTCCTAAGTCAATATACTCATATATAGATGACCTAGTCATCGCCAAATTGCTTGATAGATGCTAGAGTGTTTGTGCATGCTTTGTCACATATTTCATTTGCCATTTTTTTGTGTGAGCATGTTGGTTGCACATTTTACTCATTCGAGGACATCCATTTGTTGTTTTGATTGTTTGGCTCTTTCTCTTTTGCCAAATGGATGGACAAGAATGCCTAAGAACTCCCTCTAGCTATCTATGCTTTTCTCGTCTCAAACTCTATTCATGCTACATCACAAAGTTTGATCAAGTCAGGTTCGAACCACTCTGTGTGAGGAGCACTCGGAGTCCCCGATTCGTCATAGACTTAAACCTCCAAAACCTCTTTGTGCGTCTCGGTCTGACCGATTCATCCTTTTCGGTCCTACCGAGTCACTAAGTTGATCTAGGGTTTTCAATCTCGGTACAACCGATTAGAACTTTTCGGTCACACCGAGTTGCAGTAACTGCTTGCAGTTTTACATCTCGGTGCCACCGAGTCGTTCCACTCAGTCACACCGACAGGGTCAGGTTATATATACCGACGGGCCAAAATTTGGAAATTTTTTCGAACCTCCTCGCCCGCGCGTAACCTACTCTGCCTCCTCGGGTCTCCGGATCATCCTCTCGTCGCCAGCAACCTCCCGCCACTGGTCTCCACCGCCGTCGACGGAAATCTCCACCGCCGTTGCCGCCGTAGCAAGTTCGTCACTGAACTAGGGTACGCACTTGAACTTTGTGCTAATCCTTAACTCCGAATCTTAGCACATTGTTTTGCCATGATTCTTGCCACGATTGAAATCATCCAGTCCAGCGAAAACATCCCGTAGATTAGTTTTGATTTGAAAATTTAGGGTTAGGTCTCCGCTGAATTCATCTCGGACCGACCAAGTTGTAGAAATCGGTCTCTCCAATTTTGACTTAGGCCAGAGCACATGCGTTTTCAGTCTGACCGAAAATCGCAAATCGGTGTGATCGAGTTCGATTCTCTGTGAAACCCTAGCAGTCTTGGTACCACCAAACTGTTACTCGGTCTGGCCGAGCTCACTAGTTTAGGTTCCAAAAGCTGCTTCGGTATCATCGAGATTTCAAATCGGTAGATCCGAAATGCTTTCTGTGAAGAACTAAAACTAAGTTTTCAAGTCATCCTTTTTGCAAAACTCCTGTACTTTGTGATGCTCATCTACTCTACCTCATCTATAACCTATTCATGTGGTCTGCTGTCAGAGTATTTGCAGAGATGTCTGACCAGAGTGATAGTCAGAACAGGTCTGAGCAACTGGTGCAGATGAGTGAGGGTTCAGATCCCTCTAGCAGCTATGATGAAGGCAGCAGGAGCACTCCAAGCAATCTGCCAAAAGCTGCCACCAGGAAAAGGAAGAAGAGAACTTCTGACTCTGAGGATGAAGATTATGTGGCTGTTGAAGATGAAGCCACTTCAAAGAAGGAAGTTGAGGGAATCCTGGATTAGGGGGTATCCGGACAGCCAGACTATATCCTTTGGCCGAACTGTTGGACTATGAAGATACAAGATTGAAGACTTCGTCCCGTGTACGGATGGGACTCTCTTGGCGTGGAAGGTAAGCTTGGCGATACGGATATGAAGATCTCCTTCTGTTGTAACCGACTCTGTGTAACCCTAGCCCCCTCCGGTGTCTATATAAACATGAGGGTTTAGTCCGTAGGACAACAACAATCATACCATAGGCTAGCTTCTAGGGTTTAGCCTCTACGATCTCGTGGTAGATCAAGTCTTGTAATACTCATATTCATCAAGATCAATCAAGCAGGAAGTAGGGTATTACCTCCATAGAGAGGGCCCGAACACAGGGTAAACATTGTGTCCCTTGCCTCCTGTTACCATCCGCCTTAGACGCTGATTCGGGACCCCCTACCCGAGATCCGCCGGTTTTGACACCGACATTGGTGCTTTCATTGAGTGTTCCACTGTGTCGTTGCTGCAAGGTTTGATGGCCCCTTCGATCATCGACAATGATGCGGTCCAGGGTGAGGTTTTCCTCCCTGGACAGATCTTCGTGTTCGGCGGCTTCGACTGCGGGCCAATCGTTTGGCCATCTACAGCAGATCGAAAGCTACCCCCCTGGCCATCAGGTCAGGCTTGGAAACTTGAATTACAGTGCCGATATCCGCAGAGACTTGATCTTCGACGGGTTCGGGCCCATGCCAGGTGTGCCGCACGATCACGACGAGCACGATATAGCTCTGCCGTCAGACGGTGTTCGGGAGATCACACCAGCAACTACTCCGGCCTCTAGTCCGGAGCAGATCGCGCCATCCGAGGACGGGAGGATAGATTCCAGCACGGAGGTTGCGCCCTCAGTGGCGATAGAGCCGAATACTGACCTTACCCCTCACGAGAGCCGTGTCGCCGAACCGTTGGACTCGTCCACGGCCACGGACTTCGTACCACCCGTGCCCATACCTATCGAATCCGATTGGGTGCCCATCATGGAGTTCACCTCCGCAGATGTCTTTCAGCACTCGCCCTTCGGCGACATACTGAACTCACTGAAATCCCTCTCCCTGCCCGGAGAACCTTGGCCAAACTATCTCTGGCTAGAGTGGGATGCGGACGACGAAGAAATTCAATCCCCACCCACCACCCACTTAGTAGCCACTGTCGACGATTTAACCGACATGCTCGACTTCGACTCCAAAGAAATTGATGGTATGGACACCGATGCCGGAGACGAACAGGAACCACTGCCCACAGGGCACTGGACCACCACCTCATCATATGACGTATATATGGTGGATACACCCAAAGAAAATAATAACGAGGATGCAGCGAAAGATAGCTCCCACGACAAGCAATCAAAACAGCGCCGTAAGCACCGCTCTAAATCCCGCCTTGGCAAAAACAGCGACAACATCGCAACAAGAAGCCAAATTGACCAAGCGATAGAGAAGGGTAAGCCAGCGGATGACGAACAAAGTGCGGAGCCGCTGTCCGAGCACGGCTATGCCGAGCATCAAGACAACCAGCCCGTCTCCGATCAGGAGAACAGTCCGGACGACGACGAGCGCATCATCACGGAAAGGCATTTGGAGCAAGAAAGGCTTATGGCCACTGCAAGAAGTCTGAAGAAGCAGAAACAAAGGCTCAAGGCCGCACAAAACACACTCAATAGTAGATGGAATAAAGTGCTCGACACGGCAAAAAAGTACGGTGGCAGTCGCCCCACGAAGAGCTACTCAAAGTGGAAGCTTCTGCCGGAGTTCGACGACGAGGCCTTCGAATCCTCACAGCCAAAAAACAAAACCGCCAATCGGTCGGATCGACGACCTCGTGGCCGCGATAGGGTGGCCAACGAGGCCGCACATAAGTCAAGATACATGACCAACGCGAGGACCCGCATCAACGGGCGGGCGCAGCAGATCCATCTACGGATCAAGGAAACACGCCCAAAGACTCCGCCAACACCAAATACTACAACCGTCCAACGCCATGGCACAGCCAAATACAGGGTGCCGCACACCCCTATGCTTCTCCGACGAGGTATTAGACCATGAATTTCGAAGGGTTCAAACTAGTTAACATAGAGGCATATGATGTAACCACGCACCACGGGTGCGGATCGAGGACTTCATCCTCCATATTCACATGGCTCGTGGAGACGATCTCCACGCCATCAAATACTTACCCCTCAAGCTCAAAGGACCAGCTCGGCACTGGCTGAAAAGCCTCCCTGAAAATTCCACCGGAAGCTGGGAAGAACTTGAGGACGCTTTCCGGACTAACTTTCAAGGGACTTATGTCCGACCCCCGGACGCTGATGATTTGTGTCATATAATTTAACAGCACGGAGAGTCAGCCCAAAAGCTTTGGAATAGGTTTCTCACTAAGAAGAACCAAATTGTCGATTGTCCGGACGCTGAAGCCCTATAAGCTTTCAAGCACAGCGTTCGAGACGAATGGCTTGCCAGACACCTTGGCCAGGAAAAGCCGAGAACAATGGCAGCCCTAACAAGCCTCATGACCCGCTTTTGCACGGGCGTGGACAGCTGGTTAGCTCGCAGCAGCACCGGCGACCCAAGCACATCCAAGGTCCGGGACGGCAATGAAAAACCACAACGCAGTAAAAACAAGCGCCGGAATAAAGAAGACAGCCCAGACAACACGGCGGTAAACGCCGGATTTAGAGGCTCTCGACCGAGTCAGCGAAAAAAGCCCTCTAAAGGCAACATAGATGAACCGACCAGCCTAAACAAAATTCTAGATAAACTATGTCAGACCCACGGCTCCCCAAAGAAGCTCGCAAATCATACCCACAGATTGCTGGGTCTTCAAGCAGTGGCAAGCTAAACGTCGAACACAAGGGGAGGACACTCCGGCGAGGACGAGGATACGCCGCCAAAGAAGACACTGGGGATGTAAAAATTCCCGCCAGAAGTCAAAAAAGTAAATGTTGTCCACGTGACAAAAAGGAGAGGCAAATACGCACTCCGAAATACACGAGCTATAGAGCCCGTCACCCATGAGTCCCGCCACTGGTCGGCCTGCCCGGTCACTTTCGATCGCATGGATCACCTAATAAGTATCCGGCAGGAAGGATCAGCCGCCTTGGTGCTGGACCCAATAGTAAACGGATACCACCTTACACGAGTCCTTATGGACGGCGGCAGTAGTCTAAATCTGATATACCAGGACACTGTCCGCAAAATGGGGATAAACCCAACAAACATCAACCACAGTAATACTACCTTCAAGGGAGTAATACCAGACACAGAGGCTCACTGCACGGGCTCTCTAGCACTAGAGGTTGTGTTCGGCTCGCCCGACAACCTCCGGCGCGAAAGGTTAACCTTTGACATTGCTCCATTCCGAAGTGGCTATCAAGCACTACTCGGACGAGAGGCTTTCACCCATTTCAATGCAATACCACATTACGCTTTACTCCAACTTAAAATGCCCAATCCGCGCGGCACCATCAAAGTACATGGAAATGTTGAGCGTTCGTTCCGAGCAGAAGAACGCACGGCTGCTTTAACAGCCGAAAACTAGACGGCCTCATCACCAGAGACGATGACCGGTTGTTAGGACCGCGAACACGATTAGATGAGTCCGGCCAATCATTGATAGATATTGGTTTGATGGTTACACCCGTATAGACGGTACCAGGGGCTTCGCCGCAATAATTCGGCTCATCTTTACCCATCTCAAATTTTTCATGGTTTATTTATAATAACCAAATTTTTGCACAACAACTTTTCACTAAGCACCTCTCTTTTACAGATGACGATCGTGCTACACCTGTCTAGGATACGGCACAACAGAGACACAGGCGCAGACGTGCAGCAGGGACCCGTGCAAAGGTTTCTCTTTAGATTAAGACCCTGCGTAAACCTTTTTTACTGTCTTTTGTTGTTCACATCCTCCGGATTCTCAATACAACCGAGAAGGATGTTGACGTCTTGGCATGTGGCCACGTCGTAATATTGCTCGCACTGGACACTATGGGTTCATTATCCAAGGGCATCACCTAAGCCCAATATATGTTTCAAAGCCCGAACACCTTAGGGAGTGTTCGGCTTCGCGAGTTAGGCCTTATATGCATCAGCTCCGAATCATGTCTTTGGTCAAATATTGGGTTTGTCGGGCTCCTGTGTTTTGCTACCTTACGTTCTGCTCTATCGGCTAAGGTGGCACTAGGAGAACTCTTGCGATTGTGCCCTGGCTAGCCCGGACGAGCACCTCAGTAGAGAAAGCCGAAAATTGACTGTCATGATAAAGCGAGAGACTGTTTAACCACTCGATGACTTATCGGAATCTTTGGGATTCCTCTGCATTAACGAAGGGCCGTTTCCCGGCCAGGCATGACCGCGCCCCGTATTCGGATGAGTGCGGAGCCACCAGGGGCTATATAGTAACCCCACTGTCAAACTCCTATGGCTAAGTGAAAGTGTTAAAGCAATGTAGTCCGATTGCCTAGTTCGCTGCGCTATCACCTCTTTAATGGACCAAGACGTTGGATCAAGTGTGAACATGCGTCTTCTGCGAACACCCCCGCATTGTATGCGTGGGGGCTGAAGCCGACGACTGCAAACTTTCAGGTTATATAAACATATACATAAACGGCCGCATGTGAGGCATCATAACACTTTTAGGCAAAAGTATAAAAATAGCCTTTATATAATTTAGTAAAACATTGTTTTTCAATGGGAATACATGTCATTCGAACATAATATTCTTCGAGCACTGCGCTTCTATTGCACGAACGCCTTCAAGGACCTCATCAAAGTAGTGCTCGGCAGCTACCCGGCTAATTGCCGAACTAGGGGCTGCAATTGCGGTGGCTTCCATCTCCACCCAGTGTGTTTTGACACGGGCAAGCACCATCCGCGCACCCTCAATGCACGCCGACCTCTTCATAGCGTCGATGCGCGACACAGCACCAAGGAACCACTGCACCAAGCTGAAGTAACTGTCGCCTTGGCCCCGCCGCCACAGTGATCCACAATGCACCTCATGGCGAGTCCGGACAACCTATGGAGCTCGGCCCATTCGCCATTCACTCATTCAGAGGAAGCGACGCGCTGGACCATTAAATTGCGACGAACAGCTTCTCCACTTCACAATCTCTTTGATCCTTGAAGAACTTCGATCGCATCAAAGACTCGCCGCTAAATCCAGAATAGGCGTCTGCAGAACTCCACAGCCGGGTCCAAAGGAGCATACTTAGGATCTACGAACTTCATCCGCAGCATAAAGGGCTTCCCGCCGATATCCCGGCATGACACAGCTCCTCCTTCATCGCTCTAATTGTAGAGCGGGATTCCTTGGCTGCTACCATGGCCTTCTCCACTCCATGCCTTCGCCGCTTTCCTTCTCAAGAAGCCGGTATCGGTCGGCGGCATCACTTAACTAAACGGCCATCTTGGCCATCTTCTTCTTACTTTGGCAATGGGCAGCTTGTTCGCCCTCACTCTTCACCCACCTTTAGAGCGGCATCACTTTTCCTGGCTTGCTTTTTGGCTCGGGCAAGTTCCGCCCGAAGGGTCTCCACCGCCGCAGCTCCATCTGCATTTCATAACATGTTCAAGATACTGGCATTACGCTCCTCTTACCATATGCTGAAATCTGGAGAAATTACATACCCTGTGCCTCGTCAAGCCGCTTGTTGACAAGCACGATGTCGGCATCTACCGCATCAAGTCGCCGCGTTAGCTCGGCAACCTCACAAGTCCGGCTAGCCACCGGACCTCCTGCCACCTGCATATGAAGACGCCTGGATTATTACCTGCGACCATGATCCTCTGTTTACTGCCGTTTCCGACGGCAACCAGAGTCTCAGGGGCTAGTATCTGCATAGGGCACGTTTTAAACATGTGCGGTACTATTAAAAATACACATCACTTTGCGTACCTCAAAACCTTTCAGCAGACTCATAAAGGCTTCATGGAACCCGCTTTCTGCGGATAAAACCCTCTCAACCACCGCGCCCATTAGCACACGGTGCGCTTCTGAGATAGCCGCCTGCTCTAGCAGATCCTTCAGTGCATCCGACCGCATGACATGCAGAGCCGGACCCTTCCGGTTGCTCTCTCCAAGAGCCGGCTACTGAGGACTTCGGGTGGCGAGAGAATCACCCTCTGGCCTTGCCGGATCGGGAGGACCCCTCCAAGACGACACCTCGGGGTCGCCCGCCTTGTAAGGCGGGATGGTGTGGGGAGGCGTTTCGCTCTCCATCATCTCCGGAGGAAGATCCCCCGAAGACGGACTCTGCCGAGAAGGGTCACGATCCGGACTACAAGACGGATGTTTCGGTTATTTTCCTCGTAAGTAAAGCATGATGTTTTTACTATTAAACCCTTTCTTTTACTTACAGCTCAATGGAGGGCAGATCTCTTGCGGGCTGCATTTACCGGGATATCTCTGGCCAGGACCCTCTGGCGAAGATTTCTTCCCCTGTTTAGAGACTATTGTCTCCGGGCCTTCAAAGGCGGTCCTTTTCCTTCCTTGGTGAGAGGGAGCTTTGGCTTCTTCTCCCCGGTTGTCCGCCTTTGCGGAGGCATCAGCCTCTTTCTTCCCACCTTTATCCTCCCCTGAGGGCGCTTGGTAGGGCACAAGCTCCAACATCCGGACTAGTATCGGATCCGGTGAGACCTCGGGAGGGGGGGCCGACACTGATTATCTTCGCCTTTTGTTATCCAAATTCCTGGTCAAAGAGCGACTTTTCGTAATGATGTCATGATTAATAGAAATACAACGTGTTCGGCCATAGGGCGACTTACTTGGGTATCTGGACGATTGCAGCTTAGACCCGCGTCCTCGGTGGAATCCGGTCACACTGCTTGTGGTCCGAAGTACAATTTGTACATCTCCTCGGGCGTCATGCTGAGGAAGTGATGAATATCTCGTGGTCCCTCTGAATTGAATTCCCATAGACGGAGGGGACGATGTTTACAGGGCAGGGTTCGGTGAAGTAACATTACTTGCGTTACTGTGACCAGATCAATATCTCTTTCGAGAAGATCCCGGATGTGACCCTGCAGTATGGGCACGTCCTTCACTGGCCCCTAGTTTAGCCCCTTGTTGATCCATGACGTTAGTCGTGGAGGGTGACCCGAGTGAAAGGTAGGTGGGGCCACCCATTTGGTACCCCTGGGAGCTGTGACATAAAACCATTCTTGTTTCCATAAGCTGGACACCTCCTGGAAAGAACCCTCGGGCCATGGGGCATCGGCGCTTTTGCTTATTACAGCACCTCCAAGATTCTGCATACCTCCCTCGATTGTCTTTGGCTCCACTTGAAGGTCTTGAGCCACAGGCCAAAGTGAGGGGTGATGCGGAGAAAAGCTTCATTACACGATAAAAAGACGAAATGTGGAGAATAGAATCCAGAGCTAAATCATGGAAGTCCAGCCCGTAATAGAACATGAGCCCCTCACGAAGGGATCCAGAGCCGTGCCTAGCCCTCGAAGGAAGTGAGATATGAATACTACGCCTCGCCGGGTTTGGGAGTAGGTATGACCTGCCCTTGAGCAGGCAGCCAAGGTCATAATCTCGCCGGGTCAAGAACCTGGCCTCTCTTAACTTTCTGACGTCTTCCTCCGTGACGGAGGAGGGCATCCACCGACCTTGAAGGTTGGATCTGGACATGGTTGAAGGTCCGAAGCGCCTGACCTGAGCTTTGGGTGTTGGAA
Organism: Aegilops bicornis; assembly: GCA_021605145.1. Lineage (NCBI taxonomy): Eukaryota > Viridiplantae > Streptophyta > Magnoliopsida > Poales > Poaceae > Aegilops > Aegilops bicornis. Next base: position 443,334,567 of record CM038673.1, read on the forward strand.
CTTGAGGCGGGGGAGGGATTCGATTTAGTTCGAGGAATAAAAAAGGATAGGCCTTGGTCTCTTTATAAAGAGGGTGAATACCAGTTGTCCTCCTCGTGACTGTTTGGGACTTGCCTATAATCGAGGAGTCATACCAACGGGCACGATTGGGTTACCCACGCCCGTATTGATGAGAATCCCGTGATAAGGGGACACGATCTCTGCTTCGACAAGACGTGCCAAGGAAACCGCCTTGCGATATGCGCCAAGGATGGTCGAAAAACACGGTTCGATAATAACCAGGCCATGGCATGATGTCATGGTGTCAAATACATCAGCAGGTCGGATTTGTGAATATTATTCTCTCTACGGTGGAATGTGGAACTTGTTTTGCAGAGCCGGACACTATCCTTGTGTTCAAGATCTTCTATGGAGTATACGAAGGAGGAACCCGCCTTGCAATGCCGAAAACAATCTGCTACCGGACTCATCGTCATTGAAGCCCGCTTTAGGGGCTACCGAGGGAATCCTCGGATTAGGGGAACCAGGACAGCGGACTATATCCTTTGGCCGGACTGTTGGACTATGAAGATACAAGATTGAAGACTTCGTCCCGTGTACGGATGGGACTCTCTTGGCGTGGAAGGCAAGCTAGGCGATACGGATATGAAGATCTCCTTCTGTTGTAACCAACTCTGTGTAACCCTAGCCCCCTCCGGTGTCTATATAAAAAGGAGGGTTTAGTCCGTAGGACAACAACAATCATACCATAGGCTAGCTTCTAGGGTTTAGTCTCTACGATCTCGTGGTAGATCAAGTCTTGTAATACTCATATTCATCAAGATCAATCAAGCAGGAAGTAGGTTATTACCTCCATAGAGAGGGCCCGAACCTGGGTAAACATTGTGTCCCTTGCCTCCTGTTACCATCCGCCTTAGATGCACAGTTCGGGACCCCCTACCCGAGATCCGCCGGTTTTGACACCGACAGAAGTTCTTAAGAAAGAGTATGGCACAGCTGCTGCAACAAAACCTGGTCTGAAAACAAAGACGCCAGCAATAAGACAACCCATGTCAAAAGTCAGAACATCAACTGCTGAAGCTTCAAAATCAGCTATTGAAGAAGCTGAGAAAGGGAAGAAGAGGAAGGAGAGGGTTAAGAAAACAATGGCCAGAGTCATTGGAAAGCCCTCCATGATGCAAGAACCTTCAGAAGAAGAGGAAGAGGAAGAGGATGCTGCACCAGCACCCAAAGCACAAAAGCTTATGGGAGATGCAATTAAATCAGGGGCTGCTCCATCAAAGCCCAAAGGTGCTCCCAAGGCTGCTGCTCTAGCTCCAAAACCAAAACCCAAGAGAAGCACTAGGAACATAACCACTGAAGAGAAGAACAAGGCCCTAGTGCCTCAAGCTGCTGAAGAAGAAGAAGATGATTCTGTTGTTTTAAGAAAGCTAAAGCTCAAGATCCCTGACCACACTGATGCACACCCAGTTGCAGAAAATATGAAAATCAGGAAGGATGCAAGATTGAGAATATGGAGAAAGTCTGATCCATATGCTATCAGGAGAAGGACTGCTGTGGACTACAGATTTCACACTAAGGAACAACAGGACTTCTATGAGACTATTCTGCTTGACAAGAAGCCCATTGTGTGTGATATGAGATGGTTGACTGGGAATTCATCAAGGAAAATGAGGATCACTTCCCTAGTGTGCTTGATAGCTTCAAGGCATGTGGAGTGGACACTTTTGTTGCCCAGAAGCTCACCAAGTGGAATGATGAGCTCATCATGCAATTCTACTCCACTGCACACTTCTATCCAGATGGAAGGATAGTATGGATGTCTGAGGGTACTAGGTACCAGTCTACAGTTGAGGAATGGGCCAAGCTTATAAATTCTCCTGAGGAACATGAGGATGACTTGGACATTTATGCAGAGAAGAAGAAAGACCACAACACTATGGCCAACATGTACAAAGAGATCCCAGATGCTGCCTTGGATACACATATATGTTTGGATCAGTCCATTACCTGTTGCCTGGTCTACCAACCATAAACCGGATCTTAAGGCACACACTGCTACCCAAGTGAGGTGATCACAAGATGATCAGAGGACATGCTATAAACTTGCTGCACATATTTGATGTCCCACAGAAATTCAAAGTCATGAGCCTGATTGTTGAGACAATCAAGAGGACTGCTGCTGACCAGAAGAGAAGTTGTGGGTATGCCCCACATATTCAGGAGCTCATCAACTCAAAGATGGGAACATGCACATATCTTTTGGACAAGGATCACCTGCCCATCTATCCTGAATTTGAAGATAACACTGTAGTGATGAATGAGAATGAACCATCTTCAGCTCAAGCACATGAGAAGAGAGAGAAGGCTAAGGCTGAGAAGGCTACAAAGATGCCAACTGTGGAAGAGGCATCTCAGGTATTCTTGAAGAGGAAGCAAGACTAGCTTGGATACTTGATCCAATCCACCCTGAAGATTGAGAAGGGCTTGGCCACGCTGACCAAGAACTAGGAGAGTCTGGAGAGAATCATTGAGTAGAAATTCTATGACCTTGATGTCAAGGTAACAGAGATCCAAACTGCAGTTGAGCAACTTCAGGAGGAAGCTGAGGAGAAGAAGGGCAAGTCTACCACAGATGCTTTTGCCAGAGTACCCAGAGGACAGAGATCTGCTGCAGTGCCAGTGACAGACACCAGAGCTACAACATCAACACCAGCAACTACCTCCAGCAGCTACTCCACCAGCTCCAGCTACTTCATCTGAAGCATTCGTTCTTGGAGTTCTCTCGACACCTCCTACCGAAGATCAAGCTTGAGAGTCGTTTAGCACTATGCATTCTTGAAATTTTTGGTAACTTGTTGCCAAAGGGGGAGAAAAATGTATAGATCATAGTCTTCGAGAGAGAGAGAGAGTGTTGGTTTTTATCTCTCTTTGCACTTATTTGGTTTGGTTTGAAACTTTATTGTGTGCTTGTGTGAGCTACTTGTGAGATACTTGTTTGATCATATGTTTGATCATATGCTACCCTTAATGCTTGTTGGATGATATTATTTCTTATATCCTTATATGATCATTCACTTGTTTTGGTGATGAGTGCATGCTTTAACTTCTATCATTTTGAGCGCTGCACCAAGATGTATGTGGCACGGAAGAGTAACCCATGATCCTAATCGATTGTGCATTTGCATTCAAAAGCAAATTTTAAATAATGCACAAATTTAGGGGGAGCTCTTGCTTTTCACATACTTCTCAAAGCGACGATGTTTTTCAATCTTATTTGTCAATTATCGAAGCTTTGATCTATATGTTGTCATCAATTACCAAAAATGGGGAGATTGAAAGTGCATCTATCCCTCGGTGGTTTTGGTAATTCCAAACAACATATAGCTCATTGAGCAAATGCTATTCCAAGATAAATATTTTAGGAAAGCTCAATGATTGGCATGGCATGGATTAGAAAGTGGACCCTTCAAAATGCTAAGGACAAAATATTGGCTCAAGCTCAAAGCACAAGACTCTACATTTTCTATTTTAGTGATCCAAGATCACATTGAGTCTATAGGAAAAGCCAATACTATTAAGAAGGGATGAGGTGTTGCTTAATGAGATTCTTGCTCAAAATGCTCAGTGATATGCTCCAAAACCCTCCACTACTTTCCCATATCCACATATGTCCCAAACCATAAGTCCAACTCGGCCCCACCGATTCTTTCTATCCGGAGCCACCGAGTTCAGTTGACATAGCCATTGCCAGAAACCCTAGTCTTTTCGGTCTCACCGATAGGGATCTTGGTCTCACCGAGATGGGATTGCAAACTCTCTGTTTCCCTTCATAATGTTTCGGTCAAACCGAGATGAGCGATCGTTCCCACCGAGATTGCAATGCAAACTCTCTGTTTCCCTTTCGTAACGTTTCGGTCCAACCGAGATGAGCGAATCGGTCCCACCGAGTTTGCCTGACCAACTCTCTGTTTGACTATTACCAAAATCGGTCTCACCGAGTTTGTGTAATCGGTCTCACCAAGATTATGTTATGCCCTAACCCTAATGATATCGTTCCCACCGAGTTGACATGTCGGTCCCACTGAGAATCCTAACTTTCACATTTTGAACCAAATCGGTCTGACCGAGTTCTCTGAATCGGTCCCACCAAGTTTGGTGATTTGTGTGTAACGGTTAGATTTTGTGTGCAGGCTATAAATACCCCTCCACCTACTCTTCATTCCTGGAGAGAACCATCAGAACATGCCTACACTTCCAACACATATTTTCTGAGAGACAACCACCTACACTTGTGTTGAGGTCAAGATATTCCATTCCAACCACATAAATCTTGATCTCTAGCCTTCCCCAAGTTGCTTTCCACTCAATCTTCTTTCTACCAAATCCAATCCTATGAGAGAGAGTTGAGTGTTGGGGAGACTATCATTTGAAGAACAAGAGCAAGGAGTTCATCATCAACACACCATTCATTACTTCTTGGAGAGTGGTGTCTCCTAGATTGGCTAGGTGTCACTTGGGAGCCTCCGTCAAGATTGTGGAGTTGAACCAAGGAGTTTGTAAGGGCAAGGAGACCGCCTACTTCGTGAAGATCTACCCTAGTGAGGCAAGTCCTTCGTGGGCGACGGTCATGGTGGGATAGACAAGGTTGCTTCTTCATGGACCCTTCCAGGTGGAGCCCTCCGTGGACTCACAAGAACTGTTACCCTTCATGGGTTGAAGTCTCCATCAACGTGGATGTACGTTAGCACCACCTATCGGAACCACGGATAAAAATCTCCGTGTCAACATTGTGTTTGCTCCGTCAAACTCCTCCCTTTACCTTCATATGCAATTGTTTTACATTCCGCTGCTATACTCTTAGAATTGCATGTGTAGGTTGATTGCTTGACTTGTGCTAAGTTGCTAAAATCTGCCAAGAACTAAAATTGGGAAAAGGATAGATTTTTATTTGGTCAATTAGTCTAATCACCCCGCTCTAGACATACTTTTGATCCTACAGTAACCCCCAACATAAAAAATACCATCATTACTAATCCCTCTTTGACGGATTGCATTGATGATAATGAGGGTTCTAATGGGGAGGAAAATGAGTTTGAGTCTTTTATGAGTAAGCTTAAGGGTAAATCCAAGAAGCACTTTGTTGCTCTCTTGGAACAACTTGGTGAAGCCAATGACATGATTGAGGCTCACGAAGAAACCAGCTCTAAGATGGAGGGGCATAGTCATGACTATGCCGATGAGATATTGGATCTCTCTAACGCTCTTGAGGAAGAGCGTAGTCATCGTTTGGCTCTTGAGGAGTCATACAACGATGATCGTGCTAAACTAAAGAAAGATCTTGATCATGCTTTTGTTGTATCTCGTGTGCTAAATTCCGAGAAGGCCAAACTTGGGGTTGGTCTTGCTAGACTCCAGGAGGAGTTTGATGTACTTCACAAGGCTCACAAGGTCTTGAAGGGTATTCATGCTAGTTTGATGATCAACTTCAAGTGAAGCTAACCAAGGAGAAAGCCACCTTTCCTCATATGGTTTTAATTGATAATGCAAATGCTACTAACCCTTGTTGTGAGCATGTGCATCTTGTTGAGGAGAATGCCAAGTTGAAGGAGCAACTTGAGAAAGGCCTTGTGTCGTGCATACAAGGAGAGAAGAACCTCAACGACCTTTTGAGCAATCAAAAGGAAGTTGTGGCCAAGGAAGGGATTGGGTTCACACCCGTGTCCAAGAACAAGAAGAAGAATGACAAGACCAAACGACCCCCTCCTCTCAAGCAAACCTTTGTGAAGGAGGGAGAGGGTGCTTCCAAGGAGAAGAAGAACAATGTGAAGGGTGGTGATGTCAAGAAGGGCAATGCCACCCCTTCCAACAGAGCCGACGACTTTAACCCTTCTTATGTGTTGTGCCATGCTAGTGATGGGCATGTTTATGCCAAATTTGTTGGTTCTCCTTATGAGTACATTGAATGGTCTATTTGGGTTCCTAAGACCCTTGTCACTAACATCAAAGGACCCATTAAAAAATGGGTACCTAAAACCAAGCATTGATCTCTTGTAGGTGTTTGCTTCCGGCGGGGGATCATGGTTGCTCGATAGTGGAGCTGCAAATCATATGACCGGAAGCAGGGAATTGGTGGTGGATGTTCACAAGATTCCATCTATGCCCACCAATGTCGAGTGGGGTGATGCCTCGTCTTCTAAGGTATTGGGACTTGGCAAGGCTGTCATTTCTCATGATCTCACGATCGAGAAGGTCATGCTTGTTGAGTCACTTGCATACAATTTACTTTCCGTTCGTCAACTTGCACTCATGGGTTTTGCCACTTTCTTTGATATTGATATTGTGGCCCTCTTGTGGAGCAAGAGTCTTAAAGTAGCCTTTGTTGGGCATGTCGAGAACGGTCTCTATGTGATTAACTTTTCAGAGCGACCACTAAGACCACGACATGCCTAATGGCTAAAGTTGACGTGGGATGGCTTTGGCATCACCGTTTAGCCCATCTCAATATGAGATATTTGCAAAGTCTTCTCAAGGGGGACCATGTCCGTGGACTAACAAATGTTAGTTTTGCTAAAGATCGTGCTTGCAGTACTTGTATCGAAGGAAAGCCTCATGAAAAGGCTCACCCTCCCACGACTATCATTTACTCGAAGAGGCCTTTGGAGCTCCTTCACTTGGATCTCTTTGGGCCTCCATCCTTTGATAGCCTTGGGTGTAGAAAGTATTGCTTGGTGATTGTGGATGATTATTCAAGATACACTTGGGTATATTTCTTCAAGAGGAAGAGCGAGACCCAAAAAACCATCATTGACTTTGCAAATGAAGCCCAACGTCAACACAATGCGAAGATCTTGACAATGAGAAGTGACAACGGCACCGAGTTCACGAACTACACCTTGGATGAGTTTCTTAGTGATGAGGGGATCAAGCATCAATATTCTGCACCATACACCCCTCAACAAAATGGTGTAGCGGAGAGGAAGAACCGAACGTTGATGGACGCGGCAAGGACCATGATGGTGGAGTTCAAGTCTCCATACAACTTTTGGGCCAAAGCCATCAACACCGCGTGTCATGCATCAAATCAGCTCTATCTCCGCAAAGGCTTGAACAAGACTCCATATGAGATTCTCACCGGTAACAAGCCCAACCTCAAGTACTTTTGAGTGTACGGGTGTAAGTGTTTCATTCTCAAGAAAGGTGTTTGTTTTTCCCAATTTGAGGCTAGAGCATATGAGGGTCGATGTCTATTCTTGTAGACGTTGTTGGGCCTCCAAGTGCAAAGGTTTGTAATATAGTAGAAAATTTCCATCAAGTGGATGACCTAAGGTTTATCAATCCGTGGGAGGCGTAGGTTGAAGATGGTCTCTCTCAAACAACCCTGCAACCAAATAACAAAGAGTCTCTTGTGTCCCCAACACACCCAATACAATGGTAAATTGTATAGCTGCACTAGCTCGACGAAGAAATGGTGATACAAGTGCAATATGGATGGTAGATATAGGTTTTTGTAATCTGAAAATACAAAAACAGCAAGGTAACAAGTGGTAAAAGTGAGCGTAAACGGTATTGCAATGCTAGGAAACAAGGCCTAGGGTTCATACTTTCACTAGTGCAATTTCTCTCAACAATAATAACATAATTGGATCATATAACTATCTCTCAACATGCAACAAAGAGTCACTCTAAAGTCACTAATAGCGGAGGACAAACTAAGAGATTATTGTAGGATACGAAACCACCTCAAAGTTATTCTTTCGGATCGATCTATTCAAGAGTTTGTACTAGAATAACACCTTAAGACACAAATAAACCAAAACCCTAATGTCACCTAGATACTCCAATGTCACCTCAAGTATCCGTGGGTATGATTATATGATATGCATCACACAATCTCAGATTCATCTATTCAAACCAACACAAAGTACTTCAAAGAGTGCCCAAAAGTTTCTACCGGAGAGTCAAGACGAAAACGTGTGCCAGCCCCTATGCATAAGTTCACAAACGGAACCCGCAAGTTGATCACCAAAACATACATTAAGTGGATCACGTGAATATCCCATTGTCACCACAGATAAGCACATGCAAGACATACATAAAGTGTTCTCAAATCCTTAAAGACTCAATCCGTAAGATAACTTCAAAGGAAAACTCAATCCATTACAAGAGAGTAGAGGAGGAGAAACATCATAAGATCCAATGTAATAGCAAAGCTCGCGATACATCAAGATCATGCCAAATCAAGAACACGAGAGAGAGAGAGAGAGAGAGAGAGAGAGAGAGATCAAACACATAGCTACTGGTACATACCCTCAGTCCCGAGGGTGAACTACTCCATCCTCGTCATGGAGAGCGCCAGGTTGATGAAGATGGCCACCGGTGAGGGATCCCCCTCCTGCAGGGTGCCGGAACAGGGTCCCGATTGGTTTTTGGTGGCTACAGAGGCATGCGGCGGCGGAACTCCTGATCTATTGTGTTCCCGAGTGTTTTTAGGGTATATGGACATATATAGGCGAAAGAAGTTGGTCAGGGGAGCCACGAGGGGCCCATGAGGGTGGGGGCGCGCCCAGGGGGGTAGGGCGCGCCTCCCTGCCTCGTGGCTTCCTCAAGCTTCCCTCGACGCCTACTCCAAGTCTCCTGGATTGCTTCCGTTCCAAAAATAACTCTCCCAAAGGTTTCATTCCGTTTGGACTCTGTTTGATATTCCTTTTCTTAGAAACACTGAAATAGGCAAGAAACAACAATTTGGGCCGGGCCTCCGGTTAATAGGTTAGTCCCAAAAATAATATAAAAGTGTATAATAAAGCCCATTAAACATCCAAAACAAAATATATAATAGCATGAATACTTCATAAATTATAGATACGTTCGAGACGTATCAGCATCCCCAAGCTTAATTCCTGCTCGTCATCGAGTAGGTAAATGATAAAAGAAATAATTTATGAAGTGTGAATGCTAGCAGGTGCAAAAGTTTGATCAATGGTAATTTCAATCATCTTTTCTAGCATCATTATATATCATAACAGTAGCTCAACTCATAAGACTTTTCATGATCAAGTAACAAACTATTCACATGTTAAAGTATAGATCATAAACTTTCTTAAAAACTAACAAACCATGTTATTAGTCATCAAACAATTACAATTCATCTTATTTTCAGGAAGGGTCTACGTCATGTAACATACCAAATTTTCAATTTGGAATGTTATACATTAGATCATCTTTGCATATCATGTTTTATTGCATTTTGGTTGATCCTAGAAATTCTACGCAACTCAAGGACCCACAGAGAGAGTTGGGGATTTCATTATTTTCATATTCGAGTTTTTCTCGAATTTTGAAATGAGGATCGTTTGATTTTAATTATTTTTCTCTGAAATATTTCTTTTATTAAAATAAGCGGATAAAATGACTTCCTCAAAATAAAGAAATATCAGAGATTTAATGTTAAAATCAAATAAGATTTTTATTCGGAGTTTTGTCGCTATTTTATTTGAATTAGGAAAAATATGCGTTTTTCAAAATTGTGTTTTGTTCCCAAATAAATGTTCACCTTGTCCGACCTATTTTTATAGGACGGGGAAAATTTATTTCGGGATTTTTGGATTCTGTTTAGTATTTCTTTTCTTTTTTTCCGCACGTCATAAATATTAAAAAAAAGTCAAACCGATTTCTGGCTGTACCCGGCCAAGAGACCTCGGGCCGGCCTTTTATAAGTTGCCGCCTGCACCCCGCAGCCCAACCAACCCCGGCCACATCAAGACGCCATTGCCGCTTCCCCCGCTCCCGCATAAATGCCGTATAGGCGACATTACGCCAATGAAGGCCCTGAAGCCAAGAATGGAAATGGCAATGGAAGCTCTGGGAAGAAGCCCAACCCTTTCAACATGGGACAAGTGAACCACGTTAACGTGGAGGAGGTTGAAGCCCAGCCAGATGCAGTAATAGGTAAGTTTTTGGTTAAGTCATTTACTGCAGTCGTACTTTTTGATACTGGTGCATCGCATTCATACATACCAAGGGGATTCGTGGATAAGTTTAAACTGCCAACCCAAGCCCTTAGGACACCCATGTTAGTAACCTTGCCAGGAGCAGAGTATATGGCTAGCCTATGGTGTGATCGGTTACCATTAAGGATTGGTAACTACTTGTTTCCCTCAGACCTAATAGTACTGGAGTCACAAGGACTGGATGTGATATTAGGCATGGTATCGAAGTATGGAGGGAACATTTACTGCGCCAGTAAGTCGATCTTACTCACCACCCCAGAAGGAAGAAGGATCAAGTATGTATCTCGGCATGTGCCGAATAGGACTCAAGTAAATTCCTTATCGAGTTATGCAGAGGAAGTACCCGGTGGTGAAGGATTTTCCTGATGTATTTCCAAAAGAGTTGCTGTGCATGCCACCAGATAGAGACATTGAGTTTTTGATTGAGCTTTTGCGAGCATGGGGCCAATATCTAAGAGACCGTATGTAATGCCCACAAAGGATTGAGAGGAAATTAAGAAGCTGATTAAGGAGTTCTTGGATAAAGGTTATATCCGCCCAAGTTCGTCACCTTGGGGATCCCTCAAAGACTTCTAGTGGAGAAAAAGGATGGATCATTGAGGATGGTTGTTGATTATCGAGGATTGAATGAAGTGACGATCAAGAACAAGTACCCACTGCCGATGATAAATGATTTGTTTGACCAGCTGCAAGGAGCAAAGGTGTTTTCCAAGTTCGATTTGCGATCAGGGTATCACCAGCTAAAGATTCGAGAGCAGGACATACCTAAGACAGCTTTTCCAACGAGGTACGGGCTGTATGAGTATACCGTTATGTCATTTGGTCTGACTAACGCACCTGCCTATTTTATGAACATGATGAACAAAGTGTTTATCGAGTTTTTGGATAAGTTTGTTTTGGTGTTCATTGATGACATTCTGGTCTACTCGAAGAACGAAGAGGAACATAAAGAGCATTTGCGTTTGGTACTTGGTAAGCTCAGAGAACATCAGTTATACGCCAAGTTCAGCAAGTGCGAGTTTTGGCTGAAGGAAGTTGGATTTCTTGGACATGTTATATCCGGGGAAGGAATAGCAGTAGACCCCACCAAAGTTGTCACTGTGACAAATTGGGAGTCACCCACGTTAGTTGGAGAGATCCGGAGTTTTCCTGGACTCGCAGGATACTACCGGAGGTTCATTGAGAATTTCTCAAAGATTACAAAACCCATGACGGAGTTGTTGAAGAAGGACACCAAGTTCAATTGGACTGAGGAATGTGAGGCCAATTTTCAGGAGTTGAAGAGACGCTTGGTTACATCACCAGTGTTGATTCTGCCAGATCAACTCAAAGATTATGAAGTATATTGCGACGCTTCTCGTCGAGGACTTGGAGCCGTACTTATGCAGGAGGGAAGATTGTTTCATATGCCTCCCGACAGCTCAAACCCCATGAGTTAGACTATGCTAAGCATGATTTGGAGTTAGCAGCCGTAGTGCATGCGTTGAAGACATGGAGACATTTTCTCATCGGAAACCATTGTGAGGTATACACGGATCACAAGAGTTTGAAGTATATCTTCACGCAGAAGGAGTTGAATCTCGTGCAGGAGATGGTTAGAGCTAATAAAGGATTATGATATGAGATTGCATTATCATCACGGAAAGGCTAACGTAGTAGCCGATGCGTTGAGCCGAAAAAGTCATGTCAACACACTAATGACCAGAGAGTTACCCAAGGAGTTAGCAGAAGACCTTCGCGAGGTATGTTTGGAGATAGTTCCGAAAGGCTACGTAGCAGCATTGGAGATTCAGTCTTATTTGATGGATAAGATCAGATAAGCTCAGAAGACGGACAAGGAGATTTCCGAGATAAAGGAAAGGATGAGTAAAGGAAAAGCAAAAGGATTTCGTGAGGATGAGCACGATACCTTATGGTTTGAGGACCGCGTATATGTGCCAAATGATCAGGAGATCGTGAAGTCGATTCTGCAAGAGGCCCATGATTCGCCATATTCGATTCACCCAGGAAATACCAAGATGTATCTGGATTTGAAGGATAGTTTCTGGTGGACCGGAATGAAAAAGGATATTGCGGAGTATGTAGCAGTTTGTGATGTATGTCAAAGAGTGAAGGAAGAGCATCAGAAGCCAGCAGGATTGCTACAAGCATTGCCGATACCCGAATGGAAGTGGGACAAGCTAGGCATGGATTTTATCACGGGATTACGCAGGACTCGTTCAGGCTATGACTCGATATGGGTTGTAGTCGATCGGTTGACGAAGGTATCCCATTTCATCCCAGTGAAGACCACTTACACCAGTGCTAAGTTGGCAAAGATATACATGACCAGGATCGTATGTCTGCATGGAGTTCCGAGGACCATTGTATCAGATAGAGGAACCCAGTTTACATCAAAGTTTTGGAATCAGTTGCATGAAACTTTGGGAACCAGGCTAGAGTTCAAGACAATTTTTCACCCGCAGTATTTAATGGATGACCGAAAGAGTCAATCAGATTCTGGAAGACATGTTGAGAGCTTGTGCCTAGAGTATGGATCTAGTTGGGACGATAATTTGCCGTATGCAGAGTTCTCTTACAACAACAGCTATCAAGACAGTTTGAAGATGGCCCCTTTCGAAGCACTGTACAGAAGGAGGTGCAGAACACCATTGTTGTGGGACGAAGTTGGAGACCAACATTTGTTTGGACTAGATTTGATTAAAGAGTCTGAAGAGAAGGTTAAGCTGATTCGCGATAGACTCAAGGTAGCCGATCCAGGCGAGTAAGAGTTAAGCGGATTCTAAACGCAAGGAGACAGTTTACGAAGTCGGAGACAGAGTGTAGCTTCGTGTATCCCAACTTCGAGGAGTGAAGCGCTTTGGAGTTAAGGGAAAGTTAGTGCCACGTTTTGTGGGACCATACAGAGTTTTGGAACGTATGGGATAAGTTGCCTACAAGTTGGAATTACCCGAAGGATTGTTCGGAGTTCACGATGTGTTCCACGTTTCTCAGTTGAAGAAGTGCCACGCAGAGATGGCTGATATTCCTCTGAGAGATACAGTACCGCTGGAAGCGATACGGTTGGATAGTGATTTGACATATGAGGAGAAACCAGTCAAGATACTCGAGTTTGCCAGCCGAGTTACACGCAACAAAGTAATCAAGTTCTGCAAAGTTCAGTGGAGTCACTATAATCAAGATGAAGCCACCGGGAACGAGAGGAAGACCTACTAAGGATCACTCTCACCTATTTTCTAGTTAACCCGAATCTCGAGGGCTAGATTCATCTTATAGGGTAGGTTTGTAACATCCCAAATTTTCAATTTGGAATGTTACACATTAGATCATCTTTGCATATCATGTTTTATTGCATTTTGGTTGATCCTAGAAATTCTACGCAACTCAAGGACCCACGGAGAGAGTTCGGGATTTCATTATTTTCATATTCGAGTTGTTCTCGAATTTTGAAAAGAGGATCGTTTGATTTTAATTATTTTTCTTTGAAATATTTCTTTTATTAAGATAAAAGAGAGAGGATAAAATGACTTCCTCAAAATAAAGAAATATCAGAGATTTAATATTAAAATCAAATAAGATTTTTATTCGGAGTTTTGTCGCTATTTTATTTGAAATAGGGAAAATATGCGTTTTTCAAAATTGCATTTTAGGCCCAAATAAATGTTCACCTTGTCCGGCCTATTTTTAGAGGACGGGGAAAATTTATTTCGGGATTTTTCGAGTATGTTTAGCATTTCTTTTCTTTCTTTTTCTGCACGTCCTAAATATTTTTTAAAAAAGTCAAACCGACTTTCAAGGCTGCATCGGGGCAGAGACCTCGGCCGCCCTTTATAAGCCGGGCCATCACCTCATAGCCCAACTAACCCCGCCACGCCAAGACGACGCTGCGTTGTTGCCGCTTCGCCAAGACGCCGCCGCCATTGTCGCCGCCGACCACCGCCACCGGAGCCGCCGCGCCGCCTCCCGCCGGAGTTCGAGGTAGGTGCCGGTTTGTTTAAAAAAACTAAAATTGATCGGTTTTATTTTGTAAACCCTAGTTTCGTTTCGTTTAGATCGGTTCGGTTTATTTTTATTGGTTTCATTATATAGCGAACGCCCATTCGTTCATTCGTTTAACGAACGATTTTCACCGTTTAGCCGCAGACAGCGAACGTTCGTTCGTTAGCCTGTTCGTCAGTTTTTCTTTTTCTCGGATTTTCCGCGATTATTTTCGATCGCGATTTCTGATCCGATTTTCGTTCTAGTATAACTTTTTGCTCGTTTATCAGAATCAGGAGATTCAAGCGCCTAGAGTTTCGTCTCGAAACCCTCATCCTGTTTAACCAACTTAAACAAGTTTCTGTTACTGTAAAATTTGACTTTAGGCCAGACTAGTAAACGAAGCTTGTTTCTTTCACCGTTTGAGTTTTGTTGCTTCGTTCGATTTGATTCTTTTTGCAAACCGAAGTTCTTAGGTTGAATTTTCTGGTTAGATCTCTTATTTGAGTTTTAGCCGTGCCCTTGCTTGTTTGCTTATTGTATGCTTGTTGTTTGTTTGTGATAGAATACCCGGAGTGCGAAGCGTGCTTCTACGAGTCTCTAGGTTTGGAACATCAGCAAGGCAAGTAATAATTTGATCATACCTCTTTACTACCCAGTTTTATTGCATTAGATCAATCCTCAAACAGTTGCATGGTTAGGATCTGAATTAAATTGTGGGTTGGGAAGTAGCTGAGGTAGTACCTATTCACCTGTTTATTATCACACCTCGAGTTACTTCTACGTTATGCTTATATTGCTATGCTATGCTCGTAGACGTGGATTGGGTTTGAGTGTATCCATGACTGATGTGAGATTGTTAATTAATGGTTAAACTTAAGGTGGCAACTTAAATACAAATCTGGGTGGATTGAGGCACCTGGGGAATTCCAGTGATTGCCTATATTTTTTTGGAAATCCCGGGGTACCGTGTGATTCTCCTATGGACTGCCACCCAGGCTCAAATGGATCATGAGATTATTCATACTAGAAACTTCCGTGTGCAGCCACAAGCTATTATTGGCTCTAGCATAGTTGATTAATTCATGTGAACTCTTACAGTGGTAGACTAGCAGATGTAGGGGATGTAGGTGGTACGGTCTACCCATCGTAAGGTGCTAACGCTTCTGAAAGACTGTGTCTCGGTCATTCGTTTCTCAAACACCATGTAGTGCAAGAAATTCAACGGAGGAGATCGAGTCTTGTGGGGAAAAGTGCACAAACCTCTGCAGAGTGTACAAACTAATCATGGTTAGCCGTGTCCCCGGTTATGGACATCTTGAGTATCTGGTTCTTGGATTATCATGTTGATCTTATCACTACTTAATTAATTTGATGGGTTGTTAATGACTACATTTAATTGGGATTGAGAGGGGGTTTACCTTCTCAATGTTTTCAACAAACTTTGTAGATAAATAAAATATATTCCTTTGCAGTAGGGAAAAATTGGCTTTTCGCAAAACATATTAACCATACGCCTTCCACCGACCATATATGCATGTAGTGATAGCATTATTCGTTTCATTACTCTCTTGTGTTACATTGCCAAAGCATATTCCATGTGACCCTTTTTTTTTCGGGCTGCAACGTATCATGTTGCAGACTTTTCATACGACGAGTAAGGAGCCTTAGGTCGTGGTCTTTCACTCAGTGATGCCGTTGGACTTGATGGACTCACTTTATCTTCCAAGCCTTCCATTGTTATCGTATTAGATGGCCTTAAGCCATATGTATTGTAATAAGTTCTCTTTTGAGACATTCGATGTAATAAGTGTGTGATTGCTACTCTGTTATAAATCCTTGAAGTACTGTGTGTCAAAGATTACCGACTGTGGATGACACTTATACACAAAGATCGAATTTGTTTGAGGTCCTGGTCGCTACACAAAGATGGTATCGAGCACACACCGATCAGAGGACATGACCACTAAGCTAAAGCCCTAGATCACTACTCTCTTCTCATTTATAACTCCTCTCCATTTTCTACTCTTTAGGATGGCGGATGCAAGGATCAAGTTCACGCAACCGGATGAAGACACCCCATTGGGACGCCACTTGAAGGAAGTCACTAGGTACCTGAACCTGAACATTGGAATACCAAGCTTCACAGGGACTTACAATGCCACTTTACCAGAAGAGGAGCGCTGGATGATTCAAGTTCAAGTTCCAAGAAGGACATCCATGCCAGTCACTGAGCCCATAGAGTTTTCCTTCGATGCCCCAACCTGGAGTCTAGGAAAGAGTATGGCAGCTCACATCACCATGGGACGCATTGGAGAAGTTTACCACAGTGATCTCAAGTATACAATCTACCGGATTTGTGGGCGTCGAGATGAGCAATGGGAGATGATCAGCACCAGGAAGGATAGATCAATTGCCTCTTTCATCCAGGAGTTAAACCAGCACATTCGATGCCAGGAGAACCAGATGTGCGCATGCATGACAGATTTGAAGAAATCGATGACAAGGATTACGGAGCTGGAGGAAGAACTCAAGGCTACGCGCGAAGATTATGAGGAGGAAATCGTCATACTAGTGGAGAAGAATGACGACCTGACAAGGTAGCTAGGAGTTTTCATGGGAGATCCTGCGCCAGGAGGAGAAGATGACAGTTCCACTTGCCCGGAGAACTACATCATCATTGACGACACCGACTCAGACCCTGACGATAGCGATGATGACTATGTTGATAAAGCTGGAGCAGATATCATGGAGTCTTCAATCGATCAATTTTTCTAGTAGACCACCAAATCAGTAGTAGTATTCCACCATGTACATAGCATAGTCCAAGCACTTATGTAACGATAGTTCTAGACCGATTGTATGCCCTTGTTTGATCTGATTGACTGATATGTTTGTGTTTGTCTCATGTGCATATGGGTAGTGTTTTCCTCTAGACCTCATTCTATTCCGTTTTCTCATCTTTTCAAAACCCAGCAGATGCCTCCGAGACGCGACAATGGATTTGCTTTCCCACCGGAGCTCACTCAGTTGATCCAGCAGCAGAATGCATTGATGCAGATACTAGTCAAGAATCAGAACCAGGGGAACAACAACAACAACCCACCACCACCCCCACCAGTTGATGTAACATCCCAAAATTCTAAATTTTGGAATGTTATAAACAAATAGATAGTTTTGATTGATTGCTTGATTGATTGACTGAAAGTGAGTGAATTCGAAACTTTTTGAAAGTTAAATGAGAGGGAATAAAAGGACTTTCCCAAACTTTCATTTTGCTTTTATGATCTTCGAATTCAAATTCTTTTCATCACAAAACCACGGAGAGAAGATGACATGACTTCTTCCATTTATTTAAATGACAAGGTGTTGAAAATATTTGAATTTCATTTGGAAAACATTTCCAATTCTGAAACTTTATGCAACTCAATGATTTTCACGAGCGAAGATAAAATGACTTCTTCAAATTTTACGAAATATGAGTTGGGAGTTTTCAAAGAATTAAATTCAAAGTTCCTTTGAATTTATTTTTCAATTTGGAGTTATTTGAGTTTTATTCAAATTATTTTTCTCCAAAACAAAATATATGGAAATAGGGTAACATGATTCCCTACATCAGAAAATTGGAGAGAAATTAATTTGAAGTCATTTTGGTATTTTAAAAATGATTTTTATTGGATTTTATTAGAGCTGAAACACTCTTTGCTTTATTTGAATTTGTGTGTATTTTATTTGAAGCTAGAATAATGTTCATGTTGTAGGAAATTCTTTTCTGAAAATTTTGATATATTATATGCCTATATAATATATTTATTTATTTGGTTTTATTTTATTTTTAATTGTCTCTATAAAAAAATTCTTTAAAAAAAACAAAAAGCGCATGGCGCCTTTGGGCCAAAGGCCCAAGCCGCTAGCCGCCGGCCGGCCACAAGGCCATCGCGCGCGCACCTGGGAAGCCAGGGAGCCGCCTCCTTTTCCCAAGTCCTAGTAGGACTCTTTTCCTACTTCGTTTATTCCGTATCTATTCCTAGATCTATTTCCTAGGATTCCTAATCCTAATCTATTTCTTGCCCCCTACCCCAAGCAAAACCCTCCCTCCCAATATAAATACCCAAGCACCCCTCCAACACATCAAATCAACTCTCCTCTCCTCTCCTCTCCCCACTTCTTGCCCGCCGCCCACGCCGCCGCCGCCCACCCGGCGCCCCACACCTGCCGCTCCCTCACCACGCCGCCGCCAAGTGCTGCCGCCCTACGCCGCCACCGCCGAGCCTCGCCTCTTCGAGGTACTAGCCTCAAGGCACACGTTTTCTAGATCGGTTTCCGTTCCGTTTCTAGATCGGTTTTTCGTTTGGGTTTCCTTTCCGAAACCCTAGATCGATTTTCGCCGGTTTTTCTTTTCGGTTTTGTTTAGCGAGCATTCGCTCGATAGATTTTTCTTTTTATTTTTAATTCCCGTCAGGGACCTATACGTAGTCCCTAATCTTCAAACGTTCATAACTTTTTACTAGTAAGTCGGAATCCATGAAACCAACGCCCACTTCTTCGTTATGATCTCCTCTATCCAAGAATACAACTCAAACATGTTTTTGAAAGTTTTAAAATTTGATTTCAAACAGATTTGTATTTGAACTTCGTTTGATCATAACTTGAGTTTCAGAACTCCGATTTAGTTGATTCTTTTTGCAAATCGAAGCTCTTGACCTAAACTTTCTGATAAGGCCAAATACACATAGTTTTGGTACTGTTAGAAATTGTTTTATGCTGCAAGAGTTATTAGATTGGTTTTGACCTTTTCCGAATTGTTTCTTCGATCCTTCCGATCTTTTAGTGATTGCTTATGTGTGGTTACTATTGCTTGATTACGATACATTGACCGGAGTGTGACGAGTAGAACTATCAAGAGTTTTGAGTGTGAATCATCTTCATCAACTTTGCAGGCAAGTAACACTTGATCATATCTTTTCTACTACCCAGTTTTTATGCATTAGATAAATCCTCAAACACTTGCATGGTTAGGATCTAATTAAATTGTGGGATGGGAAGTAGATTGAGGTAGTACCTATTACCTGTTTTACTTATGAACCTTTGGGAGTTACTTCTACGTTTGCTTATTACGCCATGCTATGCTAGTAGACGTGGATTGGGTGAGTGATATCCATGACGGATGTGAGATTGTTAATTAATGGTTTATCTAAGGTGGCAACTTAAACACACATCCGGGTGGATTGAGGCACTGGTTTCTATCAGGACTTGCTGTATTTCTTCGGACCGCCACCCAGGCCCAAAGGGATCATGAGATTATTCAAACTAGAAACTTCCGTGTGCAGCCACAAGCCATTATGGGCTCTGGCATAGTTGACTAAGTTGTGCGAACTCTTACGGGTAGGCTAGCTGATGTAGGGGATGTAGGTTGGTACGGTCTACCCACATGTAAGGTGCTAGCGCTTCTGAAAGACTATGTCTCGGTCATCCGTTTCTCAAACACCATGTAGTGCGAGAAACCAAACGGAGGCGATCGAGTCTTGTGGGGAAAAGTGCGAAAACCTCTGCAGAGTGTACAAACTAATCATGATTAGCCGTGTCCCCGGTTATGGACATCTTGAGTATCTAGTTCTTGGATTATCCTGTTGATCTCATCACGTTACTTAATATAATTTGTTGGGTTTAATGAGTACTTTTAATTGGGATTGAGGATGTCATCAACCATTCTCAATGTTCAACAACCACCATGATAGTTAAATAAATTTATTCCTTTGCGGTAGGGAAAAATTGGCTTTTGCAAAACTGTAACCATAGAGCTTTCCACCAGCCATATATGCATGTAGTATAGCTTATTCTTTCATTACTCTCTATGTGTTACATTGCGGCATATTCCATGTCTTGACCCGTTTTGGCTGCAACTTTTCATGTTGAGACTTCTCGCATTTACAGTAAGTGATACGTTAGGGTTACGATTTCCTATACTCAACTTTGCCGTTGGTGTTGATGGGAATCCACAACCTTGTTGCTTCCGCTATATTTGGATCGAGGTAATAGTATTTACGTTACTTTATACATGTGATTTACCTCTGTTATAAATCCTTCGAGTACTGTGTGTGTCAGCATACCGATCCAGGGATGACACGAAAGCACAGAGACTTGATCCATTCGGGTCGGGTCGCTACAAGATGGTATCAGAGCACATGTTGACTGTAGGACGTGACCCTAGAAAATGGCAAGCCCATAGGAAAGATTTTTCTCTACAACTTCATTTTCAAAAAGATCTTTTACCTCTCTTCTCTTCTGAGCTTATTCAAATATTCCTTTTTAGTGAGACCATATCCTTTTCCTTTTGACCACTCGAAATTTGACTGATGAGACCACTCCAAGGAGACAAGATATCGGACAACTAAGACCATTTGGAATGAAGATGATTTTACCGTGTAAACGGAAACTACAACGGTGAAGACTCCGAAGACTAGGAGATTTGAAGGCTCCAAATAAATTCCGGATTTGTATGACCTAGGAAGGTTACGCTTATGGAATTGAGAGATTATGGAAGTAATCAATACCCGAGATTAAGGTGTATTGGAGTAAGACCAGGATCTGGAGTATTACATCAAGGAGTTAAGATGGACCTACAAGAAGCGTATTTAATAAGGAAGCGGTTCGTGAAGAACTCGGGACCCGAAGTTGAAAGTAGACAAGTCAAGGAGCAAAACATCGAGATACCGGAGGTTTGTCAAGAATTGAAGGACAGTAGGATCATGGTTCATGCCAAGGAAGTTGAAACCAGAAGTTTGGAATGCAACTCCATGACTATTAAAGAACGTCACGAGAGACTCTGCGTCAATGGAGCTGATATGGCAAAAGAACTTGAGAAGGACAAACATGATTGGAAGAAGCCGTTAGAGACATGAACAAGACTTGAAGAGTTTGATGGCTTTGAAGATTTATTGACCGACCCCTGTTACATACCTACGTTAGATGCGACGATTGTGAGCTGTCATTTGTTTGATGTTTTTTCGACAGCCACAATAAAATCTGTCTTTTCAAAACCATTGTTTGTATTGTGTGCATCCCTCTCGATCTCTCTTATCCCACCCCAAACCCATGGACCCATTAGAGGATGGATGGAGATGAGCTTGTATTTTCTGGACCGATGAGTTAATTAAAGATGGACCGATGGATTCGTAACATGGAGGATCACATGGAGAATAACCCTATAGCCTGAAAGGATATGACCCACATGCTCTTGATTGCTTTGAAAGAGGTGCTGCTATATCCGTGGAGGATGTACCAAACCATCAATGTGGCGGGAGTAACCACTTGGGAGGAATTTAAGTTGACCTTGCCAAAGTCCCGGTTTGTGTCCCAGAAGTTGAGCCTTATGGAAAAGATATGGAGAAAGTGCATACAAGCCTTGTGGAGAAATAGCACACAACCATAAAGAAAACAAGGACGAATACCCTTATAATCGGAGGATTATCAAAGGAGTTAGCCGAGTATCTCAGGGAACTTGGTTGGGGATTGTTCCCAAAGATTTTGTTGCAGCAATGGAAGTTCAGTCTACATTGTTGGGAAAGATACGTGAAGCCCAGAAGGATGACAAAGAGATTGCTGAGGTAAAATAGAGGATGAGTAAAGGAAAGGCCAAAGGTTTTCGTAAGGATGAGCACGACACCTTATGGTTTGAGGACAGTGTACATGTACCCAATAATGCAAAGATCAGGAAGTTAAAACTTGGGAGGCTCATGACTCACCATACTCAATTCGCCTCGAAACACCAAGATGTATTTGGATTTGAAGGAGTGTTTCTGGTGGACTGGTATGAAGAAGGATATTATGGAGTATGTAGCCGTATGTGATGTATGTCAGAGAGTGAAGGCAGAGCATCAAAAGTCAGCAGGATTATTGCAGCCTATGCTAATACCTGAATGGAAGCAGGATAAGCTTGGCATGGATTTCATTACCAGATTTCCCATAACCCGATTGGGATATGATTCTATCTGGGTAGTAGTTGATTAGCTTGACCAAAGTGGCTCGCTTTATTCCAGTGAAAAACCACCTATACAAGTGTGAAGTTGGCCAAGATATATTTGACAAGGATCGTATATGTCGCATGGAGTTCCGAGGACCATCGAGAGGAACACAGTTTACCTCAAAGTTTTGGAATCACCGCACTGCACTTTGGGTACTAGGCTAGAGTTCAGTATAGCCTTTCATCCGCAGACAGATGGATAGACCGAGAGAGTCAATCAGATTCTGGAGGACATGTTGAGAACGTATGCGCTAGATTATGGATCTAGTAGGGATGATAATTTACCTTACGCAGAGTTTCTCATACAACAACGACTACCAAGTCGATTGAAGATGGCCCCTTTTGAAGCTTTGTATGGGAGAAGTATCCGGACACCGTTGATATGGGATGAAGTTTGAGACCGTCGGTTGTTTGGACCAAATGTGATCAAGGAGTCAAG
Organism: Aegilops bicornis; assembly: GCA_021605145.1. Lineage (NCBI taxonomy): Eukaryota > Viridiplantae > Streptophyta > Magnoliopsida > Poales > Poaceae > Aegilops > Aegilops bicornis. The sequence goes on from CM038673.1 coordinate 443,357,017, forward strand.
AGAATGTTAAGTTGATTCGAGATAGGCGAAGGTAGCTCGATCCAGGCGTAAGAGTTATGCAGACTCAAAACGCAAGGAGGTAGTCTATAAAATCGGAGAGAGCATATCTTTGTGTGCCACCTCTGCGAGGAGTTAAACGATTTGGAGTTAAGGGAAAGTTAGCCCCGAGATTTGTAGGACCATACCGAGTTTTGGAGCGTATGGGAGAAGTTACCAACAAGTTGGAGTCACCCGAAGGACTGTTAGGAGTTCAGGATGTGTTTCACGTTTCCCAGTTGAAGAAGTGCCATGCAGAGATGGACAATATTCCCCTGTAAGAACGCTTGACCCTGGAAAGGATAATGAGGTTCCACGAAGTGGAGTATGGATTTCATAAGTATAAGTTTTATCACGGTATGTGGGACATCCCACGAGGATGAAGAGATGAAGTGTTATTGGATATAAAGGAGGTATGATGTTGGAAATATGGATCAATGGAAATTCCATGATGAGTTTGAGTAATCATGTCTTAGTTCGGTGCCAATAGAAGGAAGGAAGACATTACAATTGGATGGATTTTAAGTATACAGGAAGTTGGATGTTGGGATAATGATCAGTTGCCCAGATGATGTGTTCAAGGATTATAAGTGATGAGATGGGCCATAACCCACAGGCCGCAGGACCTGCCAAGAAGCAAGCACACTCTTCTTTGAAGGAGAAACCTGGAAGAGTTATGATTTTATCAACCGAGCGATTCTATAGGAGTTTACATAAAACACGAGAGTTGTTAAGGAGCGATAGATGTTTGTTTGGCTTGCAGAATCAATGGATTTTCCGAACTTGGTTCGTCGACAAGAGAAATTCTGCAATGCTCGTGAGGATGACCGAGTGTTAGAATGCGAGATTCGCTAAACCATGTACAAGGAAATGATTTGGGTGCGGGATGGATTGATCACCATACCGACTTACTCTTATTATTCGCTTTGCTATATGGAATGGTAAATCTGAGTGACTTACCTATAGCAGAGACGCAGCGATATTAAACCTTGTTTAAACCTTAGAAAGGTATAGGTATTGTTTTTCCCTTGTACACGGCGGTTGTTGCCAACCGTAGGTTATACGGTGAGGTTCAACGGACCCATTGCATGCAGGACAAACCATAAATGGTTGACCACCAGAGATATCGATAGTTGTTTAGAATTGGCGCCCGGACCGTCGACTATGAAGACCCAATTTCGGATAACCTTACCAAGTAAAGGACAAAAGTATTGAGGAAAAGGTTATGCCGCTCTGAGGAAGAGCCCAGAGAAGGAATTATCCTTACAACTCGAGAAGACCAACAACATCGGGAATAAGGATGGAGTATCTGAGTTTTGATGGAACCGTAACAATGCTTCTAAGGGTGGTAGCACCCGAGACCCCGGAGACGATCGATGGATTTTGAGAAGACCCCAAACCCTAACCTATTTCTTTCTAGCCTCTCCGAATCTCGAGGACGAGATTCAGTTTAAGGTGGTAGTTTGTAACATCCCAAAATTCTAAATTTTGGAATGTTATAAACAAATAGATAGTTTTGATTGATTGCTTGATTGATTGGTGAAAGTGAGTGAATTGAAACTTTTGAAAGTTAAATGAGAGGGAATAAAAGGACTTTCCCAAACTTTCATTTTGCTTTTATGATCTTGAGGATTTCAAATTCTTTTCATCACAAAACCACGGAGAGAAGATGACATGACTTCTTCCATTTATTTAAATGACAAGGGGTGTTGAAAATATTTGAATTTCATTTGGAAAACATTTCCAATTCTGAAACTTTATGCAACTCAATGATTTTCACGAGTGAAGATAAAATGACTTCTTCAAATTTTACGAAATATGAGTTGGGAGTTTTCAAGAATTAAATTCAAAGTTCCTTTGAATTTATTTTTCAATTTGGAGTTATTTGAGTTTTATTCAAATTATTTTTCTCCAAAATAAAATATATGGAAATAGGGTAACATGATTCCCTACATCAGAAAATTGGAGAGAAATTAATTTGAAGTCATTTTGGTATTTTAAAAATGATTTTTATTGGATTTTATTAAAGCTGAAACACTCTTTGCTTTATTTGAATTTGTGTGTATTTTATTTGAAGCTAGAATAATGTTCATGTTGTAGGAAATTCTTTTCTGAAAATTTTGATATATTATATGCCTATATAATATATTTATTTATTTGGTTTTATTTTATTTTTTAATTGTCTCTATAAAAAAAATTTCTTTAAAAAAAAAACAAAAGAAGCGCAGCGCCTTGGGCCAAAGGCCCAAGCCGCTAGCCGCCGGCCGGCCACAAGGCCATCACGCGCGCGCACCTGGGAAGCCAGGGAGCCGCCTCCTTTTCCCAAGTCCTAGTAGGACTCTTTTCCTACTTCGTTTATTCCGTATCTATTCCTAGATCTATTTCCTAGGATTCCTAATCCTAATCTATTTCTTGCCCCCTACCCCAAGCAAAACCCCTCCCCTCCCCAATATAAATACCCAAGCACCCCCCCTCCAACACATCAAATCAACTCTCCTCTCCTCTCCTCTCCCCACCACCACTGCGCCGCCGCCCTACGCCGCCGCCGCCCCACCCGGCGCCCCACACCCGCGCCGCGCTCCCCTCACCAGCCTTGGCGCCGCCAAGTGCAGCGCCGCCCTCGCCGCCACCTTGGAGCCCTCGCCTCTTGAGGTACTAGCCCAGCAGCGCCACGTTTTCTAGATCGGTTTCCGTTCCGTTTTCTAGATCGGTTTTTCGTTTCGGTTTCCTTTCCGAAACCCTAGATCGGTTTTCTCGCCGGTTTTTCTTTCCGGTTTTGTTTAGCGAGCATTCGCTCGATAGATTTTTCTTTTTATTTTTAATTCCCGTCATGGACCTATCCGTAGTCCCTAATCTTCAAACGTTCATAACTTTTTACTCGTAAGTCGGAATCCAACGAAACCAACGCCCACTTCTTCGTTATGATCTCCTCTATCGATAATACAACTCAAACATGTTTTTGAAAGTTTTAAAATTTGATTTCAAACAGATTTGTATTTGAACTTCGTTTGATCATAACTTGAGTTTCGTAACTCCGATTTAGTTGATTCTTTTTGCAAATCGAAGCTCTTGACCTAAACTTTCTGCTAAGGCCAAATACACATAGTTTTGGTACTGTTAGAAATTGTTTTATGCTGCAAGAGTTATTAGATTGGTTTTGACGCTTTTCGAATTGTTTCTTGATCCTTCCGATCTTTTAGTGATTGCTTATGTGTGGTTACTATTGCTTGATTACGATACATTGACGGAGTGTGACGAGTAGAACTATCAAGAGTTTTGAGTGTGAATCATCTTCATCAACTTTGCAGGCAAGTAACACTTGATCATATCTTTTCTACTACCCAGTTTTTATGCATTAGATAAATCCTCAAACACTTGCATGGTTAGGATCTAATTAAATTGTGGGATGGGAAGTAGATTGAGGTAGTACCTATTACCTGTTTTACTTATGAACCTTTGGGAGTTACTTCTACGTTTGCTTATTACGCCATGCTATGCTAGTAGACGTGGATTGGGTGAGTGATATCCATGATGATGTGAGATTGTTAATTAATGGTTTATCTAAAGTGGCAACTTAAACACACATCCGGGTGGATTGAGGCACTGGTTTCTATCGAGGACTTGCTGTATTTCTTCGGACCGCCACCCAGCCCAAAGGGATCATGAGATTATTCAAACTAGAAACTTCCGGTAATGCAGCCACAAGCCATTATGGGCTCTGGCATAGTTGACTAAGTTGTGCGAACTCTTACGGGTAGGCTAGCTGATGTAGGGGATGTAGGTTGGTACGGTCTACCCACATGTAAGGTGCTAAGCGCTTACGAAAGACTATGTCTCGGTCATCCGTTTCTCAAACACCATGTAGTGCGAGAAACCAAGCGGAGGCGATCGAGTCTTGTGGGGAAAAGTCATAAACCTCTGCAGAGTGTACAAACTAATCATGATTAGCCGTGTCCCGGTTATGGACATCTTGAGTATCTAGTTCTTGGATTATCCTGTTGATCTCATCACGTTACTTAATATAATTTGTTGGGTTTAATGAGTACTTTTAATTGGGATTGAGGATGCAGTCAACCATTCTCAATGTTCAACAACCACCATGATAGTTAAATAAATTTATTCCTTTGCGGTAGGGAAAAATTGGCTTTTGCAAAAGCTGTAACCATAGAGCTTTCCACCAGCCATATATGCATGTAGTATAGCTTATTCTTTCATTACTCTCTATGTGTTACATTGCGGCATATTCCATGTCTTGACCGTTTTGGCTGCAACTTTTCATGTTGCGAGACTTCTCGAACTGACGAGTAAGTGATACGTTAGGGTTACGATTTCCTATACTCAACTTTGCCGTTGGTGTTGATGGGAATCCACAACCTTGTTGCTTCCGCTATATTTGGATCGAGGTAATAGTATTTACGTTACTTTATACATGTGATTTACCTCTGTTATAAATCCTTCGAGTACTGTGTGTGTCAGCATACCGATCCAGGGATGACACGAAAGCACAGAGACTTGATCCATTCGGGTCGGGTCGCTACAGTTGACCACTTAGCCCGTTTTCTTAGGCTGAATCCGCGGGTGTTCTCTAGTAGCACCGAGCCGACTGTTGCAGATGATTGGCTTCGCAAGATTGAAAGGGAGTTGACCACTGCAGGATGCACAAATGCGAAGAGAGTGCGTTTTGTCGCACATCAGCTTGATGGACCCGCAACATCTTGGTGGGAGAATTTCATAGTCACTTACCCTATTGACACTATGACATGGGACCAGTTCCAACAGGCTTTTCGCACTGCCCATGATTCAGCATGAGCTATGGCCACGAAGAAGCATGAGTTTCGCAACTTACGCCAAGGAGGGTGCACTGTTGGACAATATGTGGATGAGTTTAGTAAGTTAGCACGTTATGCCCCAGATGACGTCGCTACAGATGTAGCTAAAATGGAAAAGTTTTTGGAAGGACTGAATGATGAGCTGAGCATGCAGTTGATGGTGGCAAATTTCAATAACTATCAGGAGTTGGTGGATAGAGCTCTCATGCTTGAAGGGAAGCGGCAGATTGATGACCGCAAAAATGACGTATGGATAAGGGAAGTACAATTCTGGAGCCCAGCAGAGACCCCGTTACACCCCGAATTCAGGAGGACTTGTTCATAACCATGGAGGCCACACTCATAATGGAGGAAGTACGCACAATCATAGTGGCCCCAAGAATGGTAACGGTAATGGAGGAAGTAGCGGACAAAACTGTTCCAACCCGGCAACACCCGCCAAGAAGGATCTAAGCCACATGACTTGCTACAAATGCCAGAAGATCGAACATTACGCCAATGAATGTCCTGAAGCCAAGAATGGAAATGGCAATGGAAGCTCTGGGAAGAAGCCCAACCCTTTCAACAGGGGACAAGTGAACCACGTTAACGTGGAGGAGGTTGAAGCCCAGCCAGATGCAGTAATAGGTAAGTTTTTGGTTAAGTCATTTCTGCGATCGTACTTTTTGATACTGGTGCATCGCATTCATACATATCAAGGGGATTCGTGGATAAGTTTAAACTGCCAACCCAAGCCCTTAGGACACCCATGTTAGTAACCTCACCAGGAGCAGAGTATATGGCTAGCCTATGGTGTGATCGGTTACCATTAAGGATTGGTAACTACTTGTTTCCCTCGGACCTAATAATATAGGAGTCAAAAGGACTGGATGTGATATTAGGCATGGTATCGAAGTATGGAGGGAACATTGACTGCGCCAGTAAGTCGATCTTACTCACCACTCCAGAAGGAAGAAGGATCAAGTATGTATCTCGGCATGTGCCGAATAGGACTCAAGTAAATTCCTTATCAGGAGTTGTACAGGAGGAAGTACCAGTGGTGAAGGATTTTTCGGATGTATTTCCAGAAGAGTTGCCAGGCATGCCACCAGATAGAGACATTGAGTTTTTGATTGAGCTTTTGCCAGACACAGGGCCAATATCTAAGAGACCGTACAGAATGCCCACAAAGGATTGAGAGGAAATTAAGAAGCAGATTGAGGAGTTACTGGATAAAGGTTATATCCGCCCAAGTTCGTCACCTTGGGGATCCCCAGTACTTCTAGTGGAGAAAAAGGATGGATCATTGAGGATGGTTGTTGATTATCGAGGATTGAATGAAGTGACGATCAAGAACAAGTACCCACTGCCGATGATAAATGATTTGTTTGACCAGCTGCAAGGAGAAAAGGTGTTTTCCAAGATCGATTTGCGATCAGGGTATCACCAGCTAAAGATTCGAGAGCAGGACATACCTAAGACAACTTTTCCAACGAGGTACGGGCTGTATGAGTATACCGTTATGTCATTTGGTCTGACTAACGCACCTGCCTATTTTATGAACATGATGAACAAAGTGTTTATCGAGTTTTTGGATAAGTTTGTTTTGGTGTTCATTGATGACATTCTGGTCTACTCGAAGAATGAAGAGGAACATAAAGAGCATTTGCGTTTGGTACTTGGTAAGCTCAGAGAACATCAGTTATACGCCAAGTTCAAAGAAGTGCGAGTTTTGGCTGAAGGAAGTTGGATTTCTTGGACATGTTATATCCGGGGAAGGAATAGCAGTAGACCCCACCAAAGTTGTAACTGTGACAAATTGGGAGTCACCCATGTCAGTTGGAGAGATCCGGAGTTTTCTTGGACTCGCAGGATACTACCGGAGGTTCATTGAGAATTTCTCAAAGATTACAAAACCCATGACGGAGTTTTTGAAGATAGACACCAAGTTCAATTGGACTGAGGAATGTGAGGCCAGTTTTCAGGAGTTGAAGAGACGCTTGGTTACATCACCAGTGTTGATTCTGCCAGATCAATGCAAAGATTATGAAGTATATTGCGACGCTTCTCGTCGAGGACTTGAAGCCGTACTTATGAAGGAGGGAAGAGTTGTTTCATATGCCTCCCGACAGCTCAAACCCCATGAGTTAAGTTGTGCTAAGCATGATCTGGAGTTAGCAGCCGTAGTGCATGTGTTGAAGACATGGAGACATTTTATCATCGGAAACCATTGTGAGGTATACACGGATCACAAGAGTTTGAAGTATATCTTCACGCAGAAGGAGTTGAATCTCAGGCAGAGGAGATGGTTAGAGCTAATAAAGGATTATGATATGAGATTGCATTATCATCCCGGAAAGGCTAACGTGGTAGCCGATGCGTTGAGCCGAAAAAGTCAGTCGACACACTCATGACTGGAGAGTTACCCAAGGAGTTAGCAGAAGACCTTCGCGAGCTATGTTTGGAGATAGTTCTGAAAGGCTACATAGCAGCATTGGAGATTCAGTCTACTTTGATGGATAAGATCAGAGAAGCTCAGAAGACGGACAAGGAGATTTCCGAGATAAAGGAAAGGATGAGTAAAGGAAAAGCAAAAGGATTTCGTGAGGATGAGCACGATACCTTATGGTTTGAGGACAGCGTATATGTGCCAAATGATCAGGAGATCAGGAAGTTGATTCTGCAAGAGGCCCATGATTCGCCATATTCGATTCACCCAGGAAATACCAAGATGTATCTGGATTTGAAGGATAGTTTCTGGTGGACCGGAATGAAAAAGGATATTCGGAGTATGTAGCAGTTTGTGATGTATGTCAGAGAGTGAAGGCAGAGCATCAGAAGCGGCGGATTGCTACAACCATTGCCGATACCCGAATGGAAGTTGGACAAGCTAGGCATGGATTTTATCACGGGATTACCCAGGACTCGTTCAGGCTATGACTCGATATGGGTTGTAGTCGATCGGTTGACGAAGGTATCCCATTTCATCGATGAAGACCACTTACACGGTGCTAAGTTGGCAAAGATATACATGACCAGGATCGTATGTACGCATGGAGTTCGAGGACCATTGTATCGAGATAGAGGAACCCAGTTTACCTCAAAGTTTTGGAATCAGTTGCATGAAACTTTGGGAACCAGGCTAGAGTTCAGTACAGCTTTTCACCCGCAGACGGATGGACAGACTGAAAGAGTCAATCAGATTCTGGAAGACATGTTGAAAGCTTGTGCCTAGAGTATGGATCTAGTTGGGACTATAATTTGCCGTATGCAGAGTTCTCTTACAACAACAGCTATCAAGCCAATTTGAAGATGGCCCCTTTCGAAGCACTGTACGGAAGGAGGTGCAGAACACCGTTGTTGTGGGACGAAGTTGGAGACCAACAGTTGTTTGGACTAGATTTGATTAAAGAGTCTGAAGAGAAGGTTAAGCTGATTCGCGATAGACTCAAGGTAGCCCAGAATAGGCAGAAGAGTTAAGCAGATTCTAAACGCAAGGAGACAGTTTACGAAGTCGGAGACAGAGTGTATCTTCGTGTATCCCAACTTCGAGGAGTGAAGCGCTTTGGAGTTAAGGGAAAGTTAGCGCCACGTCTTGTGGGACCATACAGAGTTTTGGAACGTATGGGAGAAGTTGCCTACAAGTTGGAATTACCCGAAGGATTGTCCGGAGTTCACGATGTGTTCCACGTTTCTCAGTTGAAGAAGTGCCACGCAGAGATGGTGATATTCCTCACGAGAGATACGATTACATTGGAAGCGATACGGTTGGATAGTGATTTGACATATGAGGAGAAACCAATCAAGATACTCGAGTTTGCCAGCCGAGTTACACGCAACAAAGTAATCAAGTTCTGCAAAGTTCAGTGGAGTCACTATACCGAAGATGAAGCCACCTGGGAACGAGAGGAAGACCTATGGAAGGATCACTCTCACCTATTTTCTAGCCAACCCGAATCTCGAGGGCGAGATTCATCTTAAGGGGGGTAGGTTTGTAACATCCTAAATTTTCAATTTGGAATGTTACACATTAGATCATCTTTGCATATCATGTTTTATTGCATTTTGGTTGATCCTAGAAATTCTACACAACTCAAGGACCCACGGAGAGAGTTGGGGATTTCATTATTTTCATATTCGAGTTTTTCACGAATTTTGAAAAGAGGATCGTTTGATTTTAATTATTTATCTTTGAAATATTTCTTTTATTAAAATAAAAGAGAGAGGATAAAATGACTTCCTCAAAATAAAGAAATATCAGAGATTTAATATTAAAATCAAATAAGATTTTTATTCGGAGTTTTGTCGCTATTTTTTTTGAATTAGGATAAATATGCGTTTTTCAAAATTGCATTTTAGGCCCAAATAAATGTTCACCTTGTCCGGCCTATTTTTAGAGGACGGGCAAAATTTATTTCTGGATTTTTGGATTCTGTTTACTATTTCTTTTCTTTCTTTTTCTGCACGTCGTAAATATTAAAAAAAAGTCAAACCGACTTCGGGCCGTACCCGGCAAGGATACCTCGGGCCGACCCTTTATAAGCCACCGCCCGCACCCCGCAGCCCAACCAACCCCACCGTCGCCAAGACGCCAAGACGCCGCCGCCGCTGCCGCGCCACGCTCACGGAGTTCGAGGTAGCCGCCGGTTTGTTAAAAAAAACCGATCGGTTTTATTTCTTAAAACCTAGTTTCGTTTCGTTTAGATCGGTTCGGTTTATTTTTATTGGTTTAGCTATATAGCGAACGCCCGTTCGTTCGTTCATTTTAACGAACGGTTTTCACCGTTTAGCGCGAGCGACAAGCGATCAATCGTTAGCTTTGTTAAATCGATTTTATTTTTCTCGGATTTTCCGCGATTATTTTCGATCGCGATTTCTGATCCGATTTTCGTTCTAGTATAACTTTTCGCTCGTTTATTGGAATCAGGCGATTCGAGCGCCTAGAGTTTCATATCAAAACCCTCTTTTTGTTTAACCAACTTAAACAAGTTTTTGCTACTGTAAAATTTGACTTTAGTCCATATTAGTAAACGAAGCTTGTTTCTTTCGCCGTTTGTGTTTTGTTGCTTCGTTCGATTTGATTCTTTTTTCAAACCGAAGTTCTTTAGTTGAACTTTCTGGTTAGATCTCTTATTTGAGTTTTACCCGTGCCCTTGCTTGTTTGCTTATTGTATGCTTGTTGTTTGTTTGTGATAGAATACCCAGAGTGCAAAGCGTGCTTCTACGAGTCTCTAGGTTTCGCGGAACATCAGCAAGGCAAGTAACACATTGATCATACCTCTTTACTACCCAGTTTTATTGCATTAGATCAATCCTCAAACAATTGCATGGTTAGGATCTGAATTAGATTGTGGGTTGGGAAATAGCCGAGGTAGTAAATATTCACTTGTTTATTATCAAACCCTGGGAGTTACTTCTACGTTATGCTTATATTGCTATGCTATGCCCGTAGATGTGGATTGGGTTTGAGTGTATCCATGACTGATGTGAGACTGTTAATTAATGGTTAAACTTAAGGTGGAAACTTAAATACACATCTGGGTGGATTGAGGCACCTGGGGAATTCCAGTGATTGCCTATATATTTTTGGAAATCCCGGGGTACCGTGTGATTCTCCTATGGACTGCCACCCAGGCTCAAAGGGATCATGAGATTATTCATACTAGAAACTTCCATGTGCAGCCACAAGCTATTATGGGCTCTAGCATAGTTGATTAAGTCGTGTGAACTCTTACAGAGGTAGACTAGCAGATGTAGGGGATGTAGGTGGTACGGTCTACCCATCGTAAGATCCTAACGCTTCTGAAAGACTGTGTCTCGGTCATCCGTTTCTCAAACACCATGTAGTGCGAGAAATTCAACGGAGGAGATCGAGTCTTGTGGGGAAAAGTGCGCAAACCTCTACAGAGTGTACAAACTAATCATGGTTAGCCGTGTCCCCGGTTATGGACATCTTGGGTATCTGGCTCTTGGATTATCATGTTGATATCATCACTAATTAATTAATTTGATGGGTTGTTAATGACTACTTTTAATTGGGATTGAGAGGGGGTTTACCTTCTCGATGTTTTCAATAAACTTTGTAGATAAATAAAATATATTCCTTTGCAGTAGGGAAAAATTGGCTTTTCGCAAAACATATTAACCATAGAGCCTCCACCAGCCATATATGCATGTAGTGATAGCATTATTCCATTCATTACTCTTTTGTGTTACATTGCTAGCATATTCCATGTGCTGTCCCGTTTTTGGGCTGCAACGTATCATGTTGTAGACTTTTTAGACGACGAGTAAGGAGCCTTAGGTCATGGTCTTTCACTCAGTGATGCCGTTGGAGTTGATGGACTCACTTTATCTTCCAAGCCTTCCGTTGTTATCGTATTAGATGGCCTTAAGCCATATTTATTGTAATAAGTTCTCTTTTGAGACATTCGATGTAATAAGTGTGTGATTGCTACTCTGTTATAAATCCTTCAAGTACCGTGTGTGTCAGCATTACCGATCCAGGGATGACACTTATACACAGAGATCAGACTGTTTGAGGTCTGGTCGCTACATGTCATAGCTTTGATTTAGCAAACTTCACATACTCAACTATCATTTAATCTTTCACAATTGCTAACACTCACGTGATATTTATGGGTTCAAAGTTTTAATCAGACACAGAGAAAGATAGGGGCTTATGGATTCGCCTCCCAACCTTTTACCTCAAGGGTAATGTCAACAATAATAGTTCATGATGCCTCACATCCAATTGGATATATATATCAGGATCTTTCCAACACAATGTGCTTGCCAAAGGATAAAATGTAAAAAGGAAAGGTGAAGATCACCATGACTCTTGCATAAGGTATAAGACAAGAATAAAAGATAGGCCCTTCGCAGAGGGAAGCAGAGGTTTTCATGCGCTTTTATAGTTGGATGCACAAAATCTTAATGCGAAAGAACGTCACTTTATATTGCCACTTGTGATAGGGACCTTTATTATGCAGTCCTTTGCTTTTATTGCTTCCACATCACAAGATCGTATAAAGCTTATTTTCTCCACACTAATAGATCATAGATATTTAGAGAGCAATTTTATTGCATGCACCGATGACAACTTACTTGAAGGATCTTACTCAATCCATAGGTAGGTATGGTGGACTCTCATGGCAATACTGGTTTAAGGGATGTTTGGAAGCACAAGTAGTATCTCTACTTGGTGCAAAGAATTTGGCTAGCATGAGGGGGAAAGGCACTCTCAACATGTTTGATGATCCATGACAATATACTTTATTTCAGATATATTAAAACATAACCCATTACGTTGTCTTCCTTGTCCAACATCAACCTTTTAGCATGACATATTTTAATGAGTGCTCACAATCATAAAAGATGTCCAAGATAGTATATTTATATGTGAAACCTCTCTTCCCTCAATATTCTTTCATGAATTGTTCAAGTGACCAATACAATGTTTGCTAACCTTCAATAAATTTACCACCTCTACTTCTTATATGTGAAGTCATTACTCCCGTTGGGATAAGCATATGAAACATATATAATTTCAGATTTATGATATTCGCTCATTCAACTATTTACTCATAGGATATAAGTGAAACACACGAGTAAATGACAAACTACTCCAAGAAGATATAAGTGAAGATCAATGAGTAGTTAAATAATTATTTAGCTATGTGAAGACTCTCCCATTTAATAATTTCAGACCTTGATATTTTATTCAAACAACAAGCAAAACAAAATGACAATCTAAGAATAGCAAACATCATGTGAAGAAGAAAAAACTTAGGCTCAACCGATACTAACCGATAGTTGTCGAAGAGAAAAGGTGGGATGCCAACCGGGGCATCCCCAAGCTTAGATGCTTGAGACTTCTTGAAATATTATCTTGGGATGCCTTGGGCATCTCCAAGATTGAGCTTTTGTGTCTCCTTAATTCCTCTCATATCACAGTCTCCCTAAATCTCAAAAGCTTTATCCACACAAAACTCAACAAGGACTCATGAGATAAGTTAGTATAAACCAATGCAAAAACATTATCATACTCTACTGTAGCAAACCATTAAAATTATTATTCAACATTGCATACTAAATGCCTCTGCATATTTAATAGTCCTATCCTCAAATAGAATCATTAAAGAAGCAAACATATGCAAACATAACAGCAATTTGCCTAAACAGGACAGTTTGTAAAGAATGCAGCAAGATCCATACTTCCCTAGCTCCAAAAATTATGAAAGAAAATTCCCACTGTAGTAAATTTATCAGAGCTTATTATGCAAAAGGTTTCAACATTTTATCACATTCTGACTTTTCTAGGGAATTTTTGCAACAGCGGTAAACTTTCTGTTTTCAAACAACGACATGTAGACTTGTAAAATAAGCATGGTAAAGGCTATCCTTGACATTTTTATTGAAAATAGAGATGCAAAACATTATTATACATAACAGAAAGCAAATACTAACAAAATAAAATGAAGCTCCAAGAAAAACACATATCATGTGGTGAATAAAAATATAGCTCCAAGTAAAGTTACCGATGAACGAAGACGAAAGAGGGGATGCCATCCGGGGCATCCCCAAGCTTAGGCTCTTGGTTGTCATTGAATATTACCTTGGGGTGCCTTGGGAATTCCCAATATTAGGCTATTGACACTCCTTATACCATAGTCCATCGAATCTTTACCCAAAAATTGAAAACTTCACAACACAAAACTCAACAGAAAACTCGTAAGCTCCGTTAGTATAATAAAATAGATCACCACTTAGGTACTGTTGTGAACTCATTATAAATTAATATTGGTGTAATATCTACTGTATTCCAACTTCTCTATCATTCATACCCTCCGATACTACTCATATATTCATCAAAATAAGCAAACAACACATAGAGAACATAATCTGTCAAAAACAGAACAGTCTGTAGTAATCTGCATCAAACGCAAACTTCTAGAACTCAGAAAAATCTGCCAAAATAGGAAAACCTAGATAATTTGATTATTGATCTACTACAATTGGAATCCGTATTTTATCACTTTCTGGTGATTTTTAAAAATTGTTTTCGTGAGTAGAAAGTTTCTGTCTTTTTCAGCAAGATCAAATAATTATCATCCAAGAAGATCCTATAGGTCTTACTTGGCACAAACACTAATTAAAACATAAAACCACATCTAACCAGAGGCTAGATGATTTATTTATTACTAAACAGAAGCAAAAGGCAAAAAACAAAAATAAATTTGGGTTGCCTCCCAACAAGCGCTAACGTTTAACGCCCCTAGCTAGGCATGATGATTTCAATGATGCTCACATTAAAGATAAGAATTGGAACATAAATAGAGCATCATGAAGAATATGACGAGCACATTTAAGTGTACCCACTTACTATGCATAGGGATTTTGTGAGAAAACAACTTATGGGAACAATAATCAACTAGCATAGGAAGGCAAAACAAGCATAACTTCAAGATTTTTAACACATAGAGAGGAAACTTGATATTATTGCAATTCCTACAAGCATATATTCCTCACTCATAATAATTTTCAGTAGCATCATGAATGAATTCAACCATATAACCAGCACATAAAGCATTATTTTCATGATCTACTTGCATAGAAATTTTACTACTCTCCACATAAGCAAATTTCTTCTCATGGATAGTAGTGGGAGCAAACTCAACAAAATTACTATCATGTGATGCATAATCCAATTGGAAATTAAAATCATGATGACAAGTTTCATGGTTATCTTTATTCTCTATAGCATACGTGTCATCACAATAATCATCATAAATAGGAGGCATGCTTTCATCATAATAAATTTGCTCATCAAAACTTGGGAGGCTAAAAATATCATCTTCATTAAACATAGCATGCCCAAGCTTGTGGCTTTGCATATCATTAGCATCATGGGTATTCAAAGAATTCGTACTAACAACATTGCAATCATGCTCATCATTCACATATTTTATGCCAATCATTCTATGTAATTCTTCTTCTAGTACTTGAGCACAATTTTCCTTCCCATCATTTTCACGAAAGACATTAAAAAGATGAAGCATATGAGGCACCCTTAATTCCATTTTTTGTAGTTTTCTTTTATAAACTAAACTAGTGATAAAACAAGAACTAAAATATTCGATTGCAAGATCTAAAGATATACCTTCAAGCACTCACCTCCCGCAAGAACGCTTTAAAAAGAGCTTGATGTCTACTATGCAACCTTCTTCTTGTAGACGTTGTTGGGCCTCCAAGTGTAGAAGGTTTGTAGAACAGTAGCAAATTTCCCTCAAGTGGATGACCTAAGGTTTATCAATCCGTGGGAGGCGTAGGTTGAAGACGGTCTCTCTCAAACAACCCTGCAACCAAATAACAAAGAGTCTCTTGTGTCCCCAACACACCCAATACAATGGTAAATTGTATAGGTGCACTAGTTCGGCGAAGAGATGGTGATACACGTGCAATATGGATGGTAGATATAGGTTTTTGTAATCTGAAATATAAAAACAACAAGGTAACAAGTGGTAAAAGTGAGCGTAAACGGTATTGCAATGCTAGGAAACAAGGCCTAGTGTTCATACTTTCACTAGTGCAAGTTCTCTCAACAATAATAACATAATTGGATCATATAACTATCCCTCAACATGCAACAAAGAGTCACTCCAAAGTCACTAATAGCGAAGAACAAACGAAGAGATTATTGTAGGGTACGAAACCACCTCAAAGTTATTCTTTCGGATCGACCTATTCAAGAGTTCATACTAGAATAACACTTTAAGACACAAATCAATCAAAACCCTAATGTCACCTAGATACTCCAATGTCACCTCAAGTATCCGTGGGTATGATTATACGATATGCATCACACAATCTCAGCTTCATCTATTCAAACCAACACAAAGTACTTCAAAGAGTGCCCCAAAGTTTCTACCGGAGAGTCAAGTGGAAAACATGTGCCAACCCCTATGCATAAGTTCACAAACGGAACCTGCAAGTTGATCACCAAAACATACATCAAGTGGATCACGTGAATATCCCATTGTCACCATAGATAAGCACATGCAAGACATACATAAAGTGTTCTCAAATCCATAAAGACTCAATCCGATAAGATAACTTCAAAGGGAAAACTCAATCCATTACAAGAGAGTAGAGGGGGAGAAACATCATAAGATCCAACTATAATAGCAAAGCTTGCGATACATCAAGATCGTGCCAAATCAAGAACACGAGAGAGAGAGAGAGATCAAACACATAGCTACTGGTACATACCCTCAGCCCCAAGGGTGAACTACTCCCTCCTCGTCATGGCGAGCGCCGGGATGATGAAGATGGCCACCGGTGAGGGATCCCCCCCTCCGGCAGGGTGCTGGAACAGGGTCCCGATTGGTTTTTGGTGGCTACAGAGGCTTGCGGTGGCGGAACTCCTGGTCTATTGTATTCCCCGATGTTTTTAGCGTATATGGACATATATAGGCGAAAGAACTCGGTCAGTGGAGCCACGAGGGGCCCACGAGGGTGGGGGCGTGCCCAGGGGGGTAGGGCGCACCTCCCTGCCTCGTGGCTTCCTCGAAGCTTCCCTGACGTCTACTCCAAGTCTCCTGGATTTCTTCCATTCCAAAAATAACTCTCCCGATGGTTTCATTCCGTTTGGACTCTGTTTGATATTCCTTTTCTTCGAAACACTGAAATAGGCAAGAAAACAACAATTTGGGTTGGGCCTCCGGTTAATAGGTTAGTCCCAAAAATAATATAAAAGTGTATAATAAAACCCATTAAACATCCAAAATAGAATATATAATAGCATGAATACTTCATAAATTATAGATACGTTGGAGACGTATCAAGGGCATATTTGTTGGTTATGCTACAAACTCTCATGCTTACCGTGTCCTCAACACTACAAAAAAAGACACTTCCGTGATGATACATGTTTGTCACAGTAGGTCGCGTTTTTTTTCATGCATGTACATCCATGACAAATTTATGACAGAATCAAGATAGTCATACTGTCTTTGTCAGAGAAGTGTTCCATGACATTACCAAAATTATCATCACGGAAGTGTCCACTTCCATGACGATAAATCACGCGTCCGCGAAGTGCTTTCGTCAAGGGTGACCGACACGTGGCATCCACCGTAACGAACGCCGTTAAGCTATCGGGTCAGGTTTTGGATCCGATAACCCGTTAATGTACCGGGACCAATGGGGATTTTCCATGTGTAAAATTACGATTGGCTAACGGAAACACGATGTCGACTCGCGTTGGCACAGGTGTCACTCATCCAATGGGCGAGATGCTCCTATGATATGCTGACACGTGGACCGACCCAAAAGTGGACCATAAAGTTTAAATGGGCCGGCCCAACTAAAGGCCCACAAGATTTTGTGGTCCATAATGGGCCAGCCCAGCAAAAGGCCCATGAGATTTTTCGTATCATAATGGTCCGGCGCAGCTAAAGGCCCACGCGGTTTTGCAGGCCATAATGGGCCGGCCCAGCTAAAGGCCCGTGAGATTTTGCGGACCATAATTGACCGACCCAGATAAAGGCCCAACATTCTCAGTTAAGGCCCGTACGGCTAGTGTCAAATCAGCCCGTCAACGGCCTGTCCTAAACTTGTCATCATCGCGGCCCATGATCACTTATGGCTCGTTAACAGTCCGGTAAGTATATGGGCCGAATTACAGCCCGGTGTATTTTCGCCCTGTTGAAGGTCCTGCTTCATTTGGGCCCATTTACAGGTGTAACATCCCAAAATTCTAAATTTTGGAATGTTATATTAGATAATTAACTATGCTTGTTGTCTGATTGATGGTTTGATTGATTGAGTGAAACTGAGTGGAATCTGAAAACTTTTGAAAGTTGAATGAGAGGGAATGAAATGACTTTCCCAAACTTTCCCTTTGCCTTTTGGATCCCAATGAATTCAAGTTCATTCCAACACCAAACCCTAGAGTGAAGATGACATGACTTCTTCCATTTTGAAATGAAAAGGGTTTTGGAAAAGATTTAAATTTCATTTGGGAATATTTCAAATTCAAAGCTTTATGCAACTCAATGATTTTCATGAGGGAAGATAAAATGACTTCTTCAATTATATGAAATATGAGTTGGAAGTTAAAAAGCATCAAATTGAAAATCATTTGAAAGTGCCTTGAAACCCGCTTTCAAATTGAGTTTTGGAATTTGAATTCAAACATTGGCAAGTGGGAATCATTTCAAAATCTATGCCTGATAAATACTTGAGCAAAAGTATGAGAGGAGTAAATATGACACTCCAAAAATATCAGAGGAAAACAATGCCAAAAGTTTTGAATTCAAATCTGAGTTTTAATTGAATTTGAAAAAATGAATTTTTATAAAGTTTGGATTTTGCCTTTGGAAAAATGTTCAAATGATAGGGAATATTCTGATCATTTTGGTATATATATGTCCTATATAAAATATTTATATTTTATAAGTTATCTCTGTTTTGTTTTTATTAAACCCCCAGCGCCACCAAAGCATTTGACCAATACCAAGACTGCCCACCAGCGGCCCAACTGCCAGCCAATGAGCAATGAGCCGACCGACCCTCCTCGCCTGAAACCTCTCCGGCTCGGTCGACCGACCGAGACCGCCTCTCCCCTTGTCAGGCGGACCCGCCCGTCTTCAACCCCCACGCCACGCCACGCGCGCCGATCGCGGATCTCGCGAGATCCGGGATCCCGATCCTCCCGATCGCCTCCCTTACCCCGGGACGAGGCCCCGCCCTATAAAACCCTCCGCACCCCATTCCCCTAGCCCCTCGCGGAGCTCCCTCCTTCTCTCGACGAGCTCATGGGAGCCGAGTCCCGCCGCCGCCATTTTAAATGCGCCGTCGCCGCCCTAGCCACTCCCGATCACCCCCGACTCCACCAAGAGCCTCCCCGAGCTCGTCCGCACCCCCCAGGCCACTCCCCCGACCTCCCCGACGCCCGGAGCCCTCGGCACACTCGTCGTCGCCGCCGCCGCCGCCGCCGAGCTCCGGTAAGCCACCGGAACTCCCCTCCCCCGTCCGATGCGTGATGAACGGCTAGGATTAGATCACCCCCGAAGGGGTATTTCTTTTATAATAAACCGGACCGGCCCGGTTCGTTTACGGTTTATTTTCATTAGGGTTTTATTTTTTAGCCCGGCCCGTTTCAGTTTAACCCTAGGGCCCGTTTAGGTTATTTTACGCACAGTGCGTAGTTTAGGCCCATTAGGCCCTTTTTCTTTTATTTTTGTTTTCTGTTTTAACAGAATATTTTCTGTTTTGAAAAATTCATATCTTTTATTCTGTATAATATTTTTAGGTGATTCTTTTTTTGTTGGTTTTCAAATTTTCTGTAGTTTCTGTAGAATATATATTTAGCTATGTTAAAATTAATTAAAATTGCTTTAATTTAGTTTTAGTCAGAATAGTAAATCTGCTATAACCTGAGTTAGAAAAATTATTTTTGGATGATTCTTTTTGTCCCAACTTTATTTTTGACATTTGCCAAACCATAGGAATTAATTTGGGTATTTTAGGATTAATAAAAAATAGTTTTAAGCAGAATCTTGTTAATCCTAATTAATTAACTAGCTACTGCTTTTCCTATTATTTTAATTAGTAAATAAATTTATTTTGAACATGTGATTGATTATTATAGGATAGTTTCTGTCACTTTATAGGATGAACTTTTATTTATAATAAATAAAAGTTTTATTTTATTTTTCTTTATAGAAATTGAATTAGGCCTAATAGGAGTTTTACTATAGCTTTTAAATTGATTCTTTTTGCTCCTAATTGCTTAATGCATCCTTTTCTGTTAAGTTAACAAAAACTCATGCTTAGGTTATGTTAAGAAAAATTTTGTTATATAAAACTAGTTTTAGTTGTTGCTTGAAGTAGGAAAAATTTGAGTTGGATTTCTTCGAGTTTTCCTTTGGGTTTTGATTCGTTTGTTTTGGTGTGTTATGTTACTGTGCTATTGTGTTAAGTGATCATATGCTATATGCTTATTGTGATATTTGTTTGTCTCGGTAGAATTTCCGGAGTGACAAATAGTTCTACCAAGTCATTATTCGAGAGTGTTGTTATCTTCATCAACTTACCAGGCAAGTTCACTTTGACCATGCTTTCGTACCTATATTTTATTGCATTTAGTGACATCTTTGCAACCACCCCTCAGTAGTGTTATTGAATCCTTGTAGTTGAGTAGTATGCATGAGGTAGGAACCCATCCCCCTGTTACCAAGCCCGGACGATATTTTATTTTAATGCTACGCTATAGTAGACGGGGTTTGGTATGAGTACTTTCGGGGAGTGGTGTGAGAATGGAGGATTCTACGTCAATGACGACAACTCCATGATGGCATCTGCAAGGACTGCATCTTCAAGACCTCAAGACTTCAAGACTCGAGACAGAATTCAATACACACTCTTTGGGTGAAGGGCGGTTGTGGGCACCTGGAGGAACCGGTGGTTGGCGGGATGCATGGAGAAGCGCCATGACATCTTGCGGAAAGCTTCACCCGAGACTCAAAGAGACGGAAGAATACTTCATGCCGGAAGCTTACCTGCAACCGCAAGTCATTATGGGCTCGGCTTGGTTGACCTTAGTGGTGACTCTGGCTGGGGCGGTACTAGCGGATGTAGAACTACGGTAGGATGGGATGAGTACTGGACGGTGGTCGAGGAACTCTTGGAAGACCATGTTTCGGTCATCTTGTTCTCAAACACCACGAAGTGCGAGAACGTAAATAGAGGGATCGAATCTTGCGGGTAAAGTGTACAAACCTCTGCAGAGGGTTAAACCTAATCGATTAGCCGTGTCCCGATTACGGACAATTTGAGCCTCTGGACTTGGATCTATCTCGGAACTCTCAACACCGGACTAATAACTTAATTGTGGGCAACTTATGATGATTTTGGGCTATGAGACATCGGTTGGCGGAACCATGTCATGACAGAAAAAACTCCATAGTACAGACTTCATTTATTCCTTTGATGTAGGTAAAATAAAATCAGCTTTTACGCAAACAAAACTCGGAATCTGAGCCATAAAGCCATATTGCATATAGTATAGTTTTATCATCTGTCTTCTCACATTGTGATCTTGCGGTACATTCAATGTCTTGACCTACACGGCTGCAACGTATCATGTTGCAGATATTTCCTCGACGAGTAAGAGTTACGATCTGAGGTTACGGTCTACACTCAACCCGCCGATGGCGTTGATGGGACTCCACACCCGTTTGATTGTTTCGGCCGAGTATTATGAGGTATATATCAGTTTACGTTATTTATGCATGTGATTGCACTTTGATATATACATTGATGTACTGTGTGCCAAAGATATCGATCCGTGGATGGCACAAAGAACACGTAGGCTTGACCGTTCGAGGTCGGGTCGCTACAAAAATGGTATCGAGCACATGTTGATCAGAGAACGTGACCCTAGAAATCGGAAAGCCCTTGGACAGGATATCTCAAAAACTTTATTTTCAAAAGACTCTTACTCCTCATCTTTTACGATTTTATCAAATAGACACTCTCACCTCAAATAGTTAGAATATACACCTTTCCCTTTTGACCACACGGAAGATCAATCAAGTCGCTCCAAGAATTAAAGATATCGGACAACCGATGGCCATTTCAGAGTAAAGAGGATTTCACCATGCGTTGGAAGAATTGCAGCTGCAACAATTGAAGACTCAAGACTTGAAGAATTTGAAGTTCTGAAGAATTATTTGACCTTTAGAGACCAAACCTGTTATACACCCACGTTAGATGCGACGATTTGTGAGCTGTCATTTGTTTGATGTTTTCCGACAGCCACAAAGTAAAACTTGTTTCTTCAAAACTATCGTTTGTATTGTGTGTATCCCTCCCCACCTCTCTCATATCTCATCCCAAAACTTTTGGACCCATTAGATGATGAATGAAGTTGGACCGGTATTCTCTGGACCAAAAACCCAGCCGGAGGCAGAGCTATGGATTCAGAACATGGAGAATCACTTCGGGAGCAATTTGGTTTCAAGGAAGAATGAAGTATCTTACGCTCTTCAGTACTTTGAAGGAAGTGCTGCAACATGGTGGCAGATGCATCAAGCTATATAGGGATGGAATGGAGCAAAGACTTGGGAAGAATTCAAGAAGACTCTGACAAGATCTCGTCTTATCCATGATACACCAAGAAACAAACCTTGTACCTGTAAGATTTGCGGAGAAATAGGACACACCCAGGAGGAACACAAGGATGTATGCCCTCATTGTGAGGAGAAACACCCAGCTGAGGAATGCCCAACTAGTCAGGTGACTTGTTTCTTGTGTGAAGGAACCACCCACTACCCGACTCAAGGTCACATTTACCCCATGGTGCAACAAACTATTCAGGAGCAGGAAGAAGGAATGAAAGAAGCCCTCCGAGAAGTTATGAAAGAACCTGTGATGAAGGAATGTGTTGAAGACCCTGATGGAGAAGGCCTCAACAGATTTTACTCCAATGCCTGCTATTCATGTGGAGAAGGACATTTTTCGCAGTATTGCACCAAGGAAAGAAATGAGTATCTTGGATATTTCTGACAGGCGAAGTGAAGTTTGACCCTCGAAATAGAAGCTACGATCATTACAGAGAAATCCAGGAAGAGAAAAAGAAGGCAACCTGAACAACACAATTTTCGCAGAGAAGGACCTGAGTCATATCACTTGTTACAGGTGCAAGGATTTAGGTCATTACACTAGTAAATGTCCAGAAAAGAAGCCAAGAATCCAAGGAGCCTACATAATCACAAAGAAGCCCCGAGACATCTCGGAAGTCATTTGTTTTCGCTGCAAGGAAGCAGGACATTATGCTACTAAATGTCACAACAAGATGAAAGCTGGAGTTGAGTAGTTGGAATTTTAATATTGGAAACAAGAGTAGTAGAAAGCAATTTCATTTTCATGAGTTCAATGAGTTGAGTTATGTAATGGGTGCTCTGAGTTTGTAATGGATTCATGAAATCAATAAAGTTAAGGTGACGTGTTTTCATATGTTTAATTTTATGAGTTGTTACTCTGTGAACAAAGATTTTGACCATTTTCGAGGATATGAGAAATATGGTCTATGGATGGATTTGTGAATTCCATTTTAAGGGTGAAAGTACCCTATGAAGAACACTAGACCAATGGAAATGGAAATGTGTCCCACAGGTTGGAGTTTGGAAAAAATGAGTTGAAGTTTTATTTTGATATGATGGTATGAAGAAACAGAGTACTCTTTGGATTTAAAGGAGGTGTAATATGGAACATGAGAGTTACTCCAAGGATGAGCTAAAGCTGCACTAGTGTTGAAGTGGACCATAACCCACAGGCCCAGGATTTTGAAAAGGAACAGATGTAACCTTGATGAAGGAAGAAATTTGGATATAAAAATGACGATAATCTAGCCCGACCGAACTTATGGCCTGTTAAAGGCCCGTGTATTAGGTCGGCGCATTTACGGCCCGTCCGAATTTCGGCCTGTGAAAGATCCGCATTGTAAATGGGCCCAATCTCACTTTCGGTCTTTTAAAGGCCCATGT
This sequence comes from Aegilops bicornis, assembly GCA_021605145.1. NCBI lineage: Eukaryota > Viridiplantae > Streptophyta > Magnoliopsida > Poales > Poaceae > Aegilops > Aegilops bicornis. Next base: position 443,380,415 of record CM038673.1, read on the forward strand.
TTTTATGGGCTCGAGATATTTACACCTGTAAATGGCCTATTGTTACTGAGGGCCCAAATTATGTTTAGGCCTGTTAAAGGCCCACTATGGGCACAAGCCTACCAGAAAAATATGAAATCTTATGCTGATTTAGGCCCAGATATTTTTAGTGGGCTACATGCAAATTTCGGCCCATAATTGTTTTTAGCCCAATTGGAATGGGCCCGACGAATGTTGGCATGTTGGGCTCCTACGAAGCTTTCGGCCAAATACATTACTAAGATAAACCTACACTATACAAAAATAGCATCATAATTAATGCAACCTTTGGCAGCAGCATAAATGTTGTATCACAACAAAAGGCCTGTTGGCATAAAGTTTACAGTCCTTGCAGATAAAAGCACCATCAGATGTCTAGAAGCACAAATCATTTGACCTGAGTGCTAATGTTTCAGGCTGTAGAATCTGATGGAGCAGCACGATCTTCACCTTTTTCCGCCATTGCTCTTGAACAACGGTTTAATGTCTGATAGTCTGGTTTCAAAACCATTCATATCTTGACGACATTTGTCAACCACTATTCTTGTTTCCAAAACGACGTCCATTAGGGATTGGACTTGTGTCTGGAGCATAGATATATCACTCTGTCTAGCAGGAAGATTTTGTTCAGTAGGCGATTTGGACGAGGTTACCTTGACAACCAACCCAGAATTACGCAGGAAGGTGCTTTTTGCACTGTTAGTGGAGAGATACTGGCCTTAGACCGCAAAGAGGTGACATTGTGCATGTGGTAGCCTCGTCACCTTTAGGTGGTTGTGGCTGTTCAATCATCTTTTTCATAGCTTCCTGAAAGTTTGAACTTGTAGATTAGTGTACCAGATAAGTTACTAATGAGACAAAAACAAACAAAGTAGGTTACACGTTTATACATAACTTATTTTGGTGAACTACTGTAATACATTAGCATGTATTGTAGTGCGAACTACATAATAAAATCACTTTCGGAACATATGTCCATGTAGCATGTCTACTGTATTGTCTATTTCCTCACATTCGTTGACATATAAGGATAAAGAGACCTGGTTTAAAGTAGGATGAACATAGTATGACATCATTCATATCATGGGCAAACAGATATAAAACAAATAGGTTATTTTATCATTGTGTGCGCACGTGAACATAACAACTAGAATACAGATCAAGACCAAAAGAATATCCTTCATCTCTTTTAAACCATGTAAGGTGAAATGATACGTTAAGACAACTGTGTATAAAAGTGAACAGAGTAACGGACATTGGCTGCAAACCAAGTAGTTAAATGAACACATCACAGTACCAATCAGTTCAAAGCCGGGAGGAGTAAGGACTTACAACAATGGCTTGAACTGGTGTGCTCATGCCCTTCATCTTGGTGTGGCAATCCTTGAAGATTTGCACCGCATTCGGTTCAGGTTCTTTTTGGTCGCATAGGCTTTCCTCTGTATTTGGAACAAGTCAATATAGATACGATAATATGGCACAGAAAAAGAAGGAAGTAGCAGCTATTTACAAGAGCCTCGTAGTGTGCAATATAGCTACGAGATCCTGTTGTCTGTTGGAATTTCACTTTAGAACGGTTGGTCTTGTTCTTCAAACAGTTAGCCTAGAAGAAGATACACTTGTAAGGCACATACATAAATAGAAGTTCAATATGCGGTGCGATCAAATACATATAGCCTACACGATACTTTGGATCAGACCGGTGTTTAACAAGGGCTGTCCGGTCTTCATCATGTAATATATTCCACTTTGGAGATGTTTGGGCGATTTCATTGTTAGCCTTGCCTTCAAAGTGAGATTTTCTAAGGTGGTACCGACTTTGTCAGCAGAAAGCATCGAAAAACATGAGTGCATGCTTGTTTAGTTGCATCATCTTTCCGATCCAACTTGAACCTCATCATTGAAAAAAGAATGTGAGTCTTATTAGGAGGAAGCTAGAAAGTATGGGATGAGCAAGACAATATTACTAATTGCAATGAATAATATTACTTACGGATAAATGGTCAAGGAAAGGTGTTAAACCGGGTATTGTCTTTCTTATCCCTGCACTGGATCCACGTTGGGAGGATACGTGCATGACACCTAACGACAACGGCTGCCTCTGATACTAACTTGGCTGACTCTGTAGCATCACGTGGCCTTTCTAAACCTGCCTCAAAATGGATCTCCATTCTTCCTCCTTTAGATTTTGTTAATCTGTCAAGCATTATCCCTGATGTCCGTTTCCGCTTGCGTCGTGGTGCTAGTTCAACAATGAATATGGAAAGTGTTAGTGTACATTAAACTTTGAGAGCACATATAAAGGAGCATGCAACTGCAACTTGACTCGGTCAGGTACCGTCTTGGTGTTGATGCTCATTAGGTTCATCTGATCTTGCCAAGTCCTGTTGTGTCAGCGTGCTTCAGAAGTAGTGTTCGGTGTGAAGGAAGCTTGGGAACTGGCCAATCCGGAGAAAACGAACGAGTAACTCGTTGAGATGATGGTACAGTTGAAGCGGATGCTGCAGCTGGTGGAGCAGGTGATATTGTGTTTGTAGATTTAGCCGGTGGACTTGGACCTTCTACTGCACTATAAGTACCAGCAGAATCTGGACGGCCGATCCTTTTCCGTTTCACCCACGAGTAACACCACTCGCTACTTTATTATTTTCCTTGCTCTTTTTTGACTTTGCCATGTCAAGCCGTACCCACAACACAAAAGAATAAAATCGCTCTTCAGAACTCATTGATGCATGATACAGACAAGCAATACTTTGATGTAAGACAACCGTATGAGGATGGAATATGTAAGGAAAACAAGACGTCATGACATATTCACAGCTACGATGTGTAAACTAAGCAGAAGGATTTTCAAGAAAATAGAAGTTATGCAAGCTAGACACCATATGAAAGATGCAACCAATATTACACTCCCAAGTTAAAAGTGTCTTGTCATAAGTGGCAATTCGAAAAATTAGAAGCAGTACAACGTAGAAATCAATGCAAGATGCAACCACTATCAAACTGCCATGTTAAAAGTGTCCAATCATGAGTGACTGATGCAGGATACACAACAGCGGTACTTTGATGTAAGAACATGGTATGATAGATAGATGCAGTGTATTCTAGACACAAAACGCTATGTCATATGCACATGTATAACGTATGAACTCAGCAGGTGCAATTTAATCAAAATAGAAGAAATACAGGCTAGACAACATATGCAACATGAAACCAATTATCACACTATCAACTTAGGGCAAGCACCTGCGATGGAGTACGGGAGATGAACTCATCATGTAGACTTGGGACTTCAACTTCATTAGCGATGGCAGTGGAAAATCTAGAGAGTCTCTGTTTTGCGTCGGTGCGGAGGACCACCAACATCCCCTAACTTACTCTTTTCCTTCCTATTTTACGATATTGCCTTATGAAGTCAAAACCACAAGAAGATGAATAAAATTAGCTCTGCATAAATGGTTGATGCATGATACGTATTTAACACTACTTTGATGTAAGGCAAGCGTAGGATAGGAGGATGGAATATATACAAAAAAGATAGCGTTTCATATTCACACGCATTTATAGGAGGATGGAATATGTATGAGAAAACTTGATGGCGAAGGGCATTTCAACAAAATTAGAAGAAATGAAAGCTAGGCACCATATGAACATGCAACCAATATCACTCTATCGGGTAAAAAGTGTCTCGTCATAAGTGCCATTTCAAGAAATTAGAAGCAAGACAAGCTAGAAGACAATGCAAGATGCAACCTACATCACAGTCCCAAGTTAAATGTGTCTTATGGGTAAGTGATCATTGCAGGTATAAGTTGTAAGCTACGCAGATGCAATTCAACATAATCAGAAGCAATACAAACTAGACATCATACGGAAAACACAACCACATATAGCAGTTCCAAGTTAGAGCAAGCACCTGTGATGGTGGAGTAGGGGAGATGTGCTCATCATGTACACATATGTTCTAGAAACAGGAACACATGTCATATTCATAGGCATTATGTGTAAAGTAAGCAGATGAAATTCAACAAAGTTAGAAGCAATACAAGCTAGACATCATACGCAACATGCAACCACATATAATAGTGCCAAGTTAGAGCAAGCACCTGTGATGGTGGAGTAGGGGAGATGTGCTCATCATCTACACAGCTACGTTGTCTGTCTAGCCTTGAATTGTCTTGCGAATCTTGTTGGGAGGATGGCGGAGTAGAATCTGTAGAGAACCTCCATTTTAGTTGCTCGGAAGGACCACCATCATCCAATGCCTTGCCAATTTCCTTCAGCTTTATTGATTTTGCATTGTGAGGTCAAACCGACAAGAAAAAGGAATATAATTCGCTCTTGAACTCATTCATGCATGATCTTGTGAACACTACTCTGATGAAAGGCAAAGTCATGATACGAGGATGGAATATGTACGAAAAAATGGATGGCTTGACATATTCACACCTATGATGTGGTAACTAAGCAGAAGGCACTTCAACAAATTATAAGCACTACAAACTAGACACCATATGAAAGGTGCAATCAATATCACTCTGCCAAGTTAAAACTGTCTCGTCATAGGTGGCATTCATCAAACTAGAAGCAATACATGCTAGAAATCATATTCAAGATGCAAACCAATATCACACTGCTAACTTAAAGGTGTTCCATCATAAGTGACTGATGCAGGATACACAAGAAGAGTAGTTTCATGTAAGAACATGGTGTGATAGACAGATATAGTATGTACCAAAAACAGGAAAGCGTGTCATATTCACACATATTATGTGTAAGCTAAGCAGATGCAGTTTACACTAATTAGGAGCAATACAAGCTAGATACCATATGCAACATGCAACCAGATATCACACTACCAAGTTAGAGCAAGCACCTTGGATGGTGGAGTAGGGGAGCGGAGACTTGGACCTTGTAATGCACTATCAGGACAAGGAGAATCGGTACAGATGCTCCGTTTACGTTGCTGCAGAGGACGACCATCATCGCCTTCCTTACTCTTTTCCTTCCTCTTTCTTGATTTTGCCTTGTCAAGTCAAACCCACAAGAAAAAGGAACAAAATTTGCTCTTCAGAACTCATTGATGCATGATACTGATGAACACTACTCTGATGAAAGGCAAAGTCATGATACGAGGATGGAATATGTACGAAATATGGACGGCTTGACATATTCACACCTATGATGTGGTAACTAAGCAGAAGGCACTTCAACAAATTAGAAGCACTACAAACTAGACACCATATGAAAGGTGCAATCAATATCACTCTGCCAAGTTAAAACTGTCTCGTCATAGGTGGCATTCATCAAAATAGAAGCAATACATGCTAGAAATCATATTCAAGATGCAAACCAATATCACACTGCTAACTTAAAGGTGTTCCATCATAAGTGACTGATGCAGGATACACAAGAAGAGTAGTTTCATGTAAGAACATGGTGTGATAGACAGATATAGTATGTACCAAAAACAGGAAAGCGTGTCATATTCACACGTATTATGTGTAAGCTAAGCAGATGCAGTTTACACTAATTAGGAGCAATACAGGCTAGATACCATATGCAACATGCAACCAGATATCACACTGCCAAGTTAGAGCAAGCACCTTGGATGCTGCAGTAGGGGAGCGGAGAGTTGGACCTTGTAATGCACTATCAGTACAAGGAGAATCGGTACAGATGCTCCGTTTACGTTGCTGCAGAGGACCACCATCATCGCCTTCCTTACTCTTTTCCGTCCTCTTTCTTGATTTTGCCTTGTCAAGTCAAACCCACAAGAAAAAGGAATAAAATTTGCTCTTCAGAACTCATTGATGCATGATACTGATGAACACTACTTGCATGTAAGGCAACCGCATGATAGGAGGATGGAATATGTATGAAAAACAGGACGGCGTGACATATTGACATGTATGATGTATAAAGTGTAAACTAAGAACAAGGTGCTTGAACTTGTTAGAAGCAATGCAAGCTAGAAACCATATGAAAGATGAAACCAATATCACTCTGCCAAATTAAAAGGGTGCCCTAACAAATGTATTAGACCAAATTAGAAGCAATACATGGCATGTAACATCCCAAATTTTCCATTTGGAATGTTATACATTAAGTCATCATGCATATCATATTTTCTTGCATTTTGTTGATCCTAGAAATTTCACGCAACTCAAGGACCCTCGGAGAGAGTTGGATATTTCATTATTTTCATATTTGAGTTTTCCCAAATTTTGAAAATAGGATCATTTGATTTTATTTATTTTATCTTCAATTATTTCTACCATCAAAATATGAGAGAGGGAATAAAATGACTTTCCCAAAATAAAGAAATAATGAAGATCTATAAAAATATCAAATAAGATTTTTTCGGAGTTTTTCGCTTTTATTTGCCTTAGGGAAAAATGCGTGTTTTCAAAAATTGCATTTTTGGTCCCGAGTAAAAGTTCATTTTGTTCGACTCGTTTTTAGGAGTCGGGGAAAATTTACTTTGTAAATTTTGGAGTTCGTTTAGATTTTATTTTATTCGTTTTTCTGCACGCTATATATTAAAAAAAAACCACGGCGCCCACTTTGGGCCAAAGGGCCAGCCCGGCCAACCGCCCTCCCTCGCGCCACACAGCGCCGCCGCCGCCCGGCCCGAGTCCGAGGAGGACTCCTCCTCCTCCTTTGCTTGCCCCCTCCCCAAGCTACTCTCCCCCTTTATATACCCCTCATCCCTCTCCTCCCCAACCCTTGCCGCCGCCTCTCCTCGGCCGCCGCCCCAACCCTTGGCCGCCGCCGCCGCCCTTGCGCCGCCGCCGCCTTGCGCCGCCGCTGCCGCCTTGAACGCCCGCCCGCCGTGACGTCGTCGCCCCGCCACCTAGCCGCCGCCCCGCCGGAGCCCCATCTCGTCGAGGTAGCCGCGCCACGCCACCCTCCCCCTCGGTTCGTTTTTTTTAAAAAACCGTTCCGGTTTTCTTTTTCCGTTGTCGATTTTTTTCGAAACCCTAGATCGGTTTTATTTTCCGGTTTTGTTGTTTAGCGAGCGTTCACCGGACCGTTCGTCTTAACGAACGTGATCACCGGTTATTCCCGGTTAGCGAACGTCCGTTCGTTTAACCGTTTGTCGTTTTTCTTTTAATCGGATTTAATCCGCTGTTTTCCGATCTCGATTTCAGATCCGATCTTCGTTCTAGTTTATCTTCTCGCTCGTTTATCGGAATCAGGTGATTCATGCGCCTGGAGTTTCGTTTCGAAACCGCCGTTCCGATTAATCAACTTAAACAAAGTTTTGCTACTGTAAAATTTGACCTAGTTGCAACTTGCTAGAACCGAGTTGTTTTCTTTCGTCGTTTGACTTTCGTTGCTTTATTTGATTCGATTCTTTTTGCAACCAGGGTTCTTAAGTTGAACTTTCTGGTCAGATCTTTTTATTCGAGATTTACCCATGCATTAGATGAGTACTTATTGTATGCTTGTTGTTTGTCTGTGATAGATCACCCGGAGTGCGCCGCTTGTTACTTCGAATCTCTAGGTTTCGCGGATCATCAGCAAGGCAAGTAACACTTGATCATATTTTCTCTACTACCCAGTTTTATGCATTAGATCTATTCCTCAAACACTTGCATGATTAGGATCTAATTAAATTGTGGGATGGGAAGTAGATTGAGGTAGTACCTATTACCTGTTTTACTTATGAAACCTTGGGAGTTACTTCTACGTTTGCTTTTTATGCTATACTATGCTAGTAGACGTGGATTGGGTGAGTGTATTCCATGACAGATGTGAGATTGTTAAATTAAAGGTTTATTTAAGGTGGCAACTTAAACACACATCTGGGTGGATTGAGGCACCTGGTTTCTATCAGGACTTGCCTGTTTTTTTTGGACCGCCACCTGTGCTCAAAGGGATCATAAGATTATTCATGCTAGTAACTTCCGTGTGCAGCCACAAGCCATTATGGGCTCTGGCATAGTTGAGTAAGTCGTGCGAACTCTTATAGTGGTGGACTAGCAGCTGTAGGGGATGTAGGTGTACCGGTCTACCCATCGTAAGGTGCTAGCGCTTCTGAAAGACTATGTCTCGGTCATCCGTTTCTCAAACACCCTGCAGTACAAGAAACCAAAAGGAGGCGATCGAGTCTTGTGGGAAAAGTGCGCAAACCTCTGCAGAGTGTATAAACTAATCATGATTAGCCGTGTCCCCGGTTATGGACATCTTGAGTATCTAGTACTTGAATATCATGTGAATCTCAACATGTTACTCTAATTAATATTGTTGGGTTTTTAATGAGTACTTTTAATTGGGATTGAGGATGTCATCAACCATTCTCAATGTTTAACAACCACCATGATAGTTAAACAATTTATTCCTTTGCAAGAGGGAAAAAGCGGCTTTATGCAAAACTGTAACCGTAGAGCTTTTCCACCAGCCATATATGCATGTAGTATAGGCTTACTCCTTCATTACTCTCTATGTGTTACATTGCCAGCATATTCCATGTGCTGACCCGTTTTCGGGCTGCAACTTTCATGTTGCAAACTTTTCAGACGACGAGTAAGGTGCTTTAGGTCGTGGTTCTATACTCAGTGATGCCGCTGGAGTTGATGGACCCACTTATCGTCCAAGTCTTTCGCTGTTATCCTTATTAGATGGCCTTAAGCCATATTTATTGAATTAGTTCTCTTTTGGACCATGATGTAATAAGTGTGTGATTGCTACTCTGTTATAAATCCTTGAAATCTTGTGTGGTGTCGACATTCTTGATCCGGGGATGGCCTTTGAGCATAGAGACTTGATCCATTCGGTCGGGTCGCTTCTGAGAGATGGTATCGAGCACTGACCGTAGGACACGACCATTAAGTTAAAGCCATAGATCACTACTCTCTTCACATTTTCTAACTCCTCATCTTTTCTACTCTTTTAGGATGAAGGACGCCAAGATCAAGTACGCCCAACCGGATGAAGGCACACCATTTGGATTTCACTTGAAGGAAGTCACCAAGTAACTGAACATTGGACTACCAAGTTTCACCGGGACTTTCAACGCCACTCTGCCTGAAGAGGAGCGCTGGAAGATTCAAGCTCACGTTCCGAGAAGGACATTCACCCCAATCACCAAGCCTATAGATAGTGTTTTCAGTGCACCAACTTTGGAGTGCAGGAAAGAGCATGGCAGCTCATATCACCATGGGACGCATTGGAGAAGTTTACCAAGAAGACCTCAAGGACACCATCTATCAGATTTGTGGACGCCGAGATGAACAATGGGAGGTAGTCAGCACCAAGAAGGACAGATCCATTGCAGCTTCCATCCAGGAGTTAAACCAGCACATTCTACGCCAGGAGAACCAGATGTGCAATGATATGATAGAGTTGAAGAATGCAAAGGGAAGGATCATCGAACTTGAAGGAGAACTAAAGTCTACACGTAAGGACTACATGGACGAGATCATAGCTTTAGCAAGACACAATAACGATCTTAAGTATGAGATTGAAGAACTCAAGAAGAAATTGGCGCTCAAGAATGAAGACAAATCGTCATTTGTCCGAGCAACTACATCATCATCGGCGACACCGATTCGGATCCAAGTGAACCCGACTTTGAAGATGAAGTCGAGCGGACATCATGGAGTCTTCCACCGGTTCAAATTAATAGATGACCCCCACATGTTAGTAGTATTCCCTCCATGTAACATTTTTAGTTCACGCACTTTTGCGATAGTTAGACCGATGTAAGCCCTTGTTTGAAATGAATGAAGTGATTTTGTGTGCATTTGCTCATATACATTGGGTAGTGTTTCTCCTTAGTCCCCACTCTATTCTTAATTTCTCGTCTTTTCTAAACCCATCAGATGCCTCCGAGACGCGACCCCGGGTTTGTTTTTCCGCCGGAGATCACCCAGTTGATTCAGCAGCAGAACACTTTGATCCAAACCCTAGTACAGAATCAAGGCAACAACAACAACAACAACCCACCGCCACCACCCCGGTTGACCATCCTGCTCGTTTCTTAAGGCTGAACCCGCGGTGTTTTCCAAAGAGCACCGAGCCGATAGTAGCAGATGATTGGCTCCGTAAGGTAGGGAGGAGTTGACCACTGCAGGATGTCTGAGATGGAGAGAAGGTGAAGTTTGCTGCACACCAGCTTGAAGGACCCGCAGCAGCATGGTGGGAGAATTTTACTGACCACTTACCTGTAGACAACATCACATGGGATCAATTTCAACAAGCTTTCCGCCTTGCCCATGTTTCAGAGGAGCTATGGCCATGAAGAAGCGTGAGTTTCGCAATTTACGCCAAGGAGGAAGGACTGTTGGCAAGATGTGGATGATTTTAGTAAGTTAGCACGTTATGCCCCGGATGACGTTGCTACGGATCTCGACTAAGCGGGAGAAGTTTCGGAAGGATTGAATGATGAGTTAAGCATGCGATTGATGGTAGCAAGTTTCAATAACTACCAGAGTTGGTAGACCGTGCCCTCATGATTGAAGGAAAGCAGCGACAAATTGAGAATCACAAGAGGATGTATGGGCAGGGGAAGTATAACTCTGGAGCCCAGCAGAAGCCCCGTTATACCCCTAAACAGGGAGTTCAGTTTCAGCATACCCATGGAGGAGGTAATTCGCACAACCATAATGGCCACAAAAATGGAAATGGGAATGGAGGAAGCAACGGCCAGAACCGGACCATACCATCCACCCCAACCAAGAAAGACCTGAGCCATGTCACCTGTTACAAGTGTTCCAAGACAGGACATTATGCAAATGACTGTCCCGAAGGCCAAGGTGGAAATGGAAGCTCTGGAAAGAAGCCAAACCCTTTCAACAGGGGACAGGTGTACCACATTGATGTGGAGGAGGTTGTAGATCAGCCCGATGCAAGATGTCGGTAAGTTTTTGGTTAAGTCATTTACTGCACTAGTTCTTTTCGATACCGGTGCAACGCATTCATACATATCAAGGGATTTGTAGAAAAGTATAGCCTGCCTACCGGATTCTTAAACCCCTATGCTAGTAAGCTCACCAGAGGCGGAATATATGGCGGAACAAGGATGTTTTCAAGTGTCATTAAGTATAGGAAGGCATGTGTTCCCGACGGATTTGATCATTTTGGAATCCCAAGGATTTGATGTGATTCTCGGTATGGATTGGCTGTCGATGTATGAGGGAAACATCGATTGCGCAAGTAAGACGATTTTGCTCACCACACCAGAAGGAAGAAGGATTAAGTATGTATCGCGACATGGACCAAATAGGAATCAAGTAAATTCCTTATCAGGAGTTGTGCAGGAAGAGGTGCCAGTGGTGAAGGATTTCCCTGACGTATTTCCCGAGGAGTTGCCAGGAATGCCACCGGATAGAGACATTGAGTTTTTGATAGAGCTTTTGCCAGGAACAGGCCCAATATCGAAGCGACCATACAGGATGCCCGCACAGGATTTGGCGGAAATCAAGAAGCAGATTAAGGAGCTATTGGATAAAGGTTATATACGCCCAAGTTCTTCGCCTTGGGGATCACCCGTACTTTTAGTAGAGAAGAAGGACGGATCGTTAAGGATGGTTGTTGACTATCGTGGTTTAAACGAAGTAACAATCAAGAACAAGTACCCACTACCAATGATAAATGATCTGTTTGATCGGTTGCAAGGAGCTAAAGTGTTTTCCAAGATCGATTTGCGATCAGGGTACCATCGATTGAAGATTCGAGAGCGTGACATACCCAAGACAACATTTACCACGAGATATGGACTGTATGAATATACCGTTATGTCATTTGGACTGACTAACGCTACCGCCTATTTCATGAACCTGATGAACAAAGTGTTTATGAAGTTTTTGGATAAGTTCGTCGTGGTGTTTATAGATGATATTTTGGTTTTCTCGAAGAATGAAGAGGAACATAAGGAACATTTGCGATTGGTTTTGGAGAAAACTAAGGGAACACCAGTTATATGCCAAGTTCAGCAAATGTGAGTTTTGACTAAAGGAAGTTGGATTTCTTGGACATGTTATATCCGGAGAAGGGATAGCAGTTGACCCCACAAAGGTTGAGACCGTAATCAAATGGGAAGCACCAACAACAGTTGGAGAAATCCGGAGTTTCCTTGGACTCGCAGGATACTACCGAAGATTCATTGAGAATTTCTCAAGGATTGCTAAGCCTATGATGAATTCTTTGAAAAAGGGTACCAAGTTCATATGGGTGAGGATTGTGAGGCAAGTTTTCAGGAGTTGAAGAAAAGATTGGTTACCTCGCCAAAGGTTAATTTTGCGGATCAGACCAAGGATTATGAGGTGTATTGCGGCGCTTCACGCCGAGGACTTGGAGCGATGCTTATGCAGGAAGGAAGAGTTGTTTCGTATGCTTCACGACAGCTTAAGCCTCATGAGTTGAACTATGCCACACATGATTTGGAGTTAGCAGCTGTTGTGCATGCATTGAAGACATGGAGACATTTTCTCATTGGAAATCATTGTGAGGTGTACACGGATCACAAGAGTTTGAAGTACATCTTCACGCTTGAAGGAATTAAACCTCAGACGGAGGAGATGGTTGGAGCTTATTAAGGATTATGATATGAGATTGCATTATCACCTGGGGAAGGCTAACGTTGTAGCAGACGCATTGAGCCGTAAGAGCCACGTCAATACACTAATGATGGGAGGACTACCCAAGGAGTTAGCTGAGGACCTTCGAGAGCTATGTTTGGAAATAGTTCCGAGAGGCTATGTAGCGACATTGGAGATTCAGTCTACATTGATGGACAAAATCGAAGAAGCTAAAAAGGCAGATAGGGAAGTTGCCTCTATAAAGGAGAAAATGAGCGAAGGAAAAGCTAAGGGATTTCGTGAGGATGAGCACGATACCCTATGGTTTGAGGACCGTGTGTATGTGCCAAATGACCCGGAGATCAGGGAGTTGATTACGCAAGAAGCACATGATTCACCATATTCGATTCACTGGAAATACCAAGATGTATTTGGATTTGAAGAATACTTTACGGTGGACGGAATGAAGAAAGATATTGCAGAGTATGTAGCGATTTGCGATGTATGTCGAGAGTGAAGGCGAGAACATCGGAAGCGGCAGGATTGTTGCAACCATTGCCGATACCCGAATGGAAGTGGGATAAACTAGGCATGGATTTCATCACAGGTTTGCCAAAGACTCGTTCTGGCTATGACTCGATTATGGTTATAGTTGACCGCTTGACGAAGGTAGCTCATTTCATTCCAGTCAAGACTACCTATAGCAGTGCTAAGTTGGCAAAGATATACATGACCAGGATTGTGTGTTTACACGGAGTTCCGAGGAGTATCGTATCAGATAGAGGAACCCAATTTACCTCAAAGTTTTGGAATCGGTTACACGAAACATTGGGAACCAGGCTGGAATTCAAAGATGCCTTCCCACCCACGTGACCGATGGACGATGAGAGAGTCAATCAGATTTTGGAGGATATCTTTGAGAGCTTGTGCACTAGATTATGGATCTAGTTGGGATGATAACTTGCCGTATGCAGAGTTTTCTTATAACAACAGTTACCAAACCAGCTTGAAGATGGCACCTTCGAGGCTTTGTATGGAAGGAGGTGCAGGACACCGTTATCATGGGACGAAGCCGGAGACCGTCGATTGTTTGGACCAGATTTGATCAAGGAGTGCGAGCAGAAGGTTAAGTTGATTCGCGATAGGCTCAAGGTAGCCCAGTCCAGACAGAAAAGCTATGCGGATTCAAAACGCAAGGCGATAGAATATGAAGTTGGAGACGGAGTATATCTTAGAGTATCCCCACTTCGAGGAGTTAAGCGTTTTGGAGTTAAAGGAAAATTGGCGCCACGTTTCATTGGACCATATAGGATCTTGCAACGCATGGGAGAAGTTGCGTATAAGCTGGAATTAACAGAGGGACTGTCAGGAGTTCATGACGTGTTCCATGTTTCTCAGTGGAAGAAATGTCATGCCGAGATGGCGGAAGTACCGCTAAGAGATACAGTGCCACTTGAAGCAATTCAGTTGAAGGATGATTTGACATATGAGGAGAAACCAGTCAAGATTCTCGATTATGCCAGCAGAGTTACTTGCAGCAAGGTTATCAAGTTTTGCAAGGTTCAGTGGAGCCACCACACTAAGGATGAAGCCACACAGGAAAGAGAAGAAGATTTGTAAGGACCACCCTCACCTATTTTCTAGCCAACCCGAATCTCGAGGCGAGATTCATCTTAAGGGGTAGGTTTGTAACATCCCAAATTTTCAATTTGGAATGTTATACATTAAGTCATCATGCATATCATATTTTCTTGCATTTTGTTGATCCTAGAAATTTCACGCAACTCAAGGACCCTCGGAGAGAGTTGGAGATTTCATTATTTTCATATTTGAGTTTTCCCAAATTTTGAAAATAGGATCATTTTATTTTATTTATTTTATCTTCAATTATTTCTACCATCAAAATATGAGAGAGGGAATAAAATGACTTTCCCAAAATAAAGAAATAATGAAGATCTATAAAAATATCAAATAAGATTTTTTCGGAGTTTTTCGCTTTTATTTTCCTTAGAGAAAAATGCGTGTTTTCAAAAATTGCATTTTTGGTCCCGAGTAAAAGTTCATTTTGTTCGACTCGTTTTTAGGAGTCGGGGAAAATTTACTTTGTAAATTTTGGAGTTCGTTTAGATTTTATTTTATTTGTTTTTCTGCACGCTATATATTAAAAAAAACCGGCGCCCACTTTGGGCAAGGGCCCAGGCCCGGCCCAGCCGCCCTCCCTCGCCTTGTGCCTTGCCAGCGCCGCCCGCCCGGCCGAGTCCGAGGAGGACTCCTCCTCCTCCTTGCTTGCCCCCTCCCCAAGCTACTCCCCCTTTATATACCCCTCACCCCTCTCCTCCCCAACCCAGCCGCCGCCGCCTCTCCTCGGCCGCCGCCCAACCCTTGTTGCCGCCGCCGCCGCCCTTGTGCCGCCCGCCGCCAGGCCGCCCGCCGCCGTCATCGTCGCCCGCCACCTAGCTGCCGCCCCGGCGGAGCCCCATCTCGTCGAGGTAGCCGCGCCACGCCACCCTCCCCCTCGGTTCGTTTTTTTTAAAACCGTTCCGGTTTTCTTTTTCCGTTGTCGGTTTTTTTCGAAACCCTAGATCGGTTTTATTTTCCGGTTTTGTTGTTTAGCGAGCGTTCACCGGACCGTTCGTCTTAACGAACGCGATCACCGGTTATTCCCGGTTAACGAACGTCCGTTCGTTTAACCGTTTGTCGTTTTTCTTTTAATCGGATTTAATCCGCTATTTTCCGATCTCGATTTCAGATCCGATCTTCGTTCTAGTTTATCTTCTCGCTCGTTTATCGGAATCAGGTGATTCAAGCGCCTGGAGTTTCGTTTCGAAACCGCCGTTCCGATTAATCAACTTAAACAAAGTTTTGCTACTGTAAAATTTGACCTAGTTGCAACTTGCTAGAACCGAGTTGTTTTCTTTCGTCGTTTGACTTTCGTTGCTTTATTTGATTCGATTCTTTTTGCAACCAGGGTTCTTAAGTTGAACTTTCTGGTCAGATCTTTTTATTCGAGATTTACCCATGCATTAGATGAGTACTTATTGTATGCTTGTTGTTTGTCTGTGATAGATCACCCGAGTGCGCCGCTTGTTACTTGAATCTCTAGGTTTCGCGGATCATCGCTAAGGCTAGTATCACTTGATCATATTTTCTCTACTACCCAGTTTTATGCATTAGATCTATTCCTCAAACACTTGCATGATTAGGATCTAATTAAATTGTGGGATGGGAAGTAGATTGAGGTAGTACCTATTACCTGTTTTACTTATGAAACCTTGGGAGTTAGTTCTAGTTTGCTTTTTATGCTATGCTATGCTAGTAGACGTGGATTGGGTGAGTGTATTCCATGACAGATGTGAGATTGTTAAATTAAAGGTTTATTTAAGGTGGCAACTTAAACACACATCTGGGTGGATTGAGGCACTGGTTTCTATCAGGACTTGCCTGTTTTTTGGACCGCCACCTGTGCTCAAAGGGATCATAAGATTATTCATGCTAGTAACTTCCATGTGCAGCCACAATCCATTATGGGCTCGCATAGTTGAGTAAGTCGTATGCGAACTCTTATAGTGGTGGACTAGCAGATGTAGGGGATGTAGGTGTACCGGTCTACCCATCGTAAGGTGCTAGCGCCACGAAAGACTATGTCTCGGTCATCCGTTTCTCAAACACCCTGCAAAGACGAGAAACCAAACGGAGGCGATCGAGTCTTGTGGGAAAAGTGCGCAAACCTCTGCAGTGTATAAACTAATCATGATTAGCCGTGTCCCGGTTATGGACATCTTGAGTATCTAGTACTTGAATATCATGTGAATCTCAACATGTTACTCTAATTAATATTGTTGGTTTTTAATGAGTACTTTTAATTGGGATTAAGGATGTCATCAACCATTCTCAATGTTTAACAACCACCATGATAGTTAAACAAATTATTCCTTTGTAGTAGGGAAAAAGCGGCTTTATGCAAAGCTGTAATCAGAGAGCTTTTCCACCAGCCATATATGCATGTAGTATGGCTTACTCCTTCATTACTCTCTATGTGTTACATTGCCAAAGATATTCCATGTCTTGACCCGTTTTGGGCTGCAACTTTCATGTTGCAGACTTTTCGAACGACAGTAAGGTGCTTTAGGTCGTGGTTCTATACTCAGTGATGCCGCTGGAGTTGATGGACTCACTTATCTTCCAAGTCTTCCGCTGTTATCCTTATTAGATGGCCTTAAGCCATATTTATTGAATTAGTTCTCTTTTGGACCACGATGTAATAAGTGTGTGATTGCTACTCTGTTATAGATCCTTCGAAGTACTGTGTGGTGTCAGCATTACTGATCCAGGGATGACGCCTGAGCACAGAGACTTGATCCATTCGGGTCGGGTCGCTACATGGCAACATGCTAGAAATAATATGCAATATGCAACGAATAAAGGTGACTCATCCTAAGTGATTGATGCAGGATACAGAAGAGAGGTAGTTTCATGTAAGAACAAAGTTAACACATAGATGTAGTGTGTACCAAAAATAGGAAGGCATGTCATATTCACAGGTATAATGTGTAAACTAAGCAGATGTAATTTACCCTAATTAGAAGCATTACAAGCTAGACACCGTATGCAACATGCAACCACATATCACACTGCGAAGTTAGAGCAAGCACCTGTGATGGTGGTGTGGGGGAATTGCGGTCATCATCTAGAGAGCTACATTGACTATCTTCATTTAGCCTTGCTATTTCTTGAGAATCGTGTGGGAAGGATGGCACTGCACTCTTGAAACAAGTATGGCGTCTCACAGTAACCCACCCGGGTGACTGTCTCATCATAAGTGATTGACGAGGGATACAAAAGAGCATTAGTTTGATGTACGAACATGGTTAATAAACATATGTAGTACTCCCTCCATTCAAAATTACTTGTCACAAAAATGGATGTATCTACAACTAAAATACATCTAGATAAATTCATTTCTTGGACGAGTAATTCCGAAGGGAGGGAGTATGTATCAAAAACAGGAAGGCATGTCATTATCAAAGGTATAATGTGTAAAGTAAGCAGATGCAATTTAACCAAATTGGAAGCAATACAAGCTAGACACCATATGCAACATGCAACCACATTTGATAGCGCGAAGTCAAAGCAAGCACCTGGGATGGTTGTGTGTGGCAATTGAGATCATCAACTGCAGAGCTACGTTTACTGTCTCCAACTACTGACACTGCATCCTTTAGAGCGCTGAAACGCTTAGTGCTTATCTTCGAATTACACTGGAGCGACTTCTGTCTTTTCTTTTCAGCATTCATCAACACTGCGTCAGAGTCTGAAATACCCATGCATAAAAAACAATAGTGTGAGTATGGGTGAAGTGTGTGCACAATTAGTACAGTGTAAAGGTAGCAGATAGCAGGTCGGTGAGAAATAAATGACGGGAGACATATGATAGCTCTGCAACATGCATGACACACTAAATTACTACAGGATTCTATGAAAATAACATTCGACTGAAAACAAATAGGTCAGTTCATTTTTTCTGCACCGTCCGATGTACAAAGAATGGGCAGATCGCCTTCATCTACCTCCAGCCAGTCAGTGTTGACGATCTTCCTCGAAACGGCAGCGACCACCGGCCCAGTCCCCTGCATGCGCCCTCCCCTCGACCTCACCGCACCGCCGTGCTTGGCACCGCCCGCCGGCAATCCATTCAAGCCCTACAGACCTCTAGATCGGGCGCAAGCAACTCCTGCGCCCCACACCCCTATGATAGACACCGATGCGCCGCTTCCCCGGTGAACAAGCGGACTAGGTGCTCCACGCGCCTAAGTGGGTGCTGCTTCTTTTAATTGCGGTTCGACTGACCCTGAATTGAAATCCAGGTGGGCTACTGACCTCTAGCAAAGGTGAAATAGTAAATGGGGGAAACCTTGTGCATTTAGTATCACGAAGAAGATACAGTAAGAAGCACTCAACTAGTTTCTTTCGCGGGATGAATACGGTGTGAGCAGAGACGTAAGGTTTGCACGAATAAGGGAAGAGGAGTACCTCTTTCTGCTGGCGATCTTGTGTCCTCATACATTTTCCAACGATCTTCTTGTGGTTCGCCGGAAACGAGAAGTTGTGGAGGACGGTGCAGCCTTGGACGAACCCATGGCCAAGTTGTTGAGTGTGGTGCGGTGGCCGTCTATCGGCGGCGGGGAAGCAGATCCGAGGCAGCGAACGACGGTGTAGCGGGAACAGCTCCGGTGCGGTGGACGGTTCCGACAGTGGAGCGGCAGCAGTGAGGCGTAGGACGGCGAGGTCAGAGTGGTTCTGGTACGGCGCATGTCGGCGTCGGCGTCGTGGAGGCAGCTCTACCTCGTCTTCAGCTGCTAAGTCCTTGAGGGCATTGCGGTTGCGTTGGACGACGACATCGGGATACCGGCTCCGGCGTGATGGAGGAGGGCGGCAGTGGATTGGTCGCTATGGGGTCGAGGACGGAGGAGGCTGGGGTTTTGCGGCTGGTGGAGAGGGCGTTTTGGCGCCCATGGAGTATGAATGGGGAAACGGAGGGAGGCGGGGAACTAAGGGGGGACAATGTTTCGGTTTGGGACGCGCTTGT
Organism: Aegilops bicornis; assembly: GCA_021605145.1. Taxonomy (NCBI): domain Eukaryota; kingdom Viridiplantae; phylum Streptophyta; class Magnoliopsida; order Poales; family Poaceae; genus Aegilops; species Aegilops bicornis. The sequence goes on from CM038673.1 coordinate 443,399,546, forward strand.
TTGCAATTTGGGGAAAGTTACAAACTTTGCCCCATCTAAAATTTCGGACATATTGCGGGTTGGGGGTAGGACAGTAATCTCAAGTGTCCCAAATATGGACGGGATAGATTTCGGCCGAGCGCATGGGTGTTTAGGCGCCCACGGCGTATGAATGCTTCTAGGAGGCGGTTGAGACTTGCGTCTTGGTGAAGTTACAAATCTACCCCGGTTTAGACCTTTGGACATCGGGCCGATAGGCTACACGGGCCAGAGTCAGGACAGTAATTTCCTACCACCAAACATTTGTCTCACGCGGTTTCGGGTGACCAGAGGCCTATTTGGGCTTCGTTCAATATTTGGGAGCAGAAGCATTAACGTTTTCGGTTCTCTTGAATTGGACATTCAGGATTTGTCAAACTTCACAAATCTTTACTCTTGTAAATCCTAAAGCTACGATTATTTTGGAATGGAGGTGGTACATTTGAATATACATTGTACACGAGTATATATTAAAAAATATGCAACTTACCTCAGTTCATGCATGGTTCCAGATATAATCTCCTTGGTTGCAAAAAAATTAGACATGCGTATGAATATATATAGCATGTTCAAACGCACAACAAAGATTGATGCCCCCTTTTACATCTGATTTACAAATGCCATTATCTCGTGTTCAAATAGATGAATGCACTTCCTATGAATTTGAATCTTCGAAACCCCCTTTATGTTGAATTCGACATGTATTCTATTTCGTAGCTAGCAATTTGGAATGTATCCATGCAAGTGACAAATGTATAAAGTCCTTCACATTAACAACATGGAGTGCACTAATTAATGTTTATATATGAATTGCAAAAGCATCCATTGCATGTATTTCGAACCGCACTCACTCTATGGATCGATAATATGAAATAAACACATGCACATGCTAGAATTCAATAGAGTATGGGTGTCTGATAGACCGATTTTCATCCATACACAATTTGCAAAATTCATGATCTCATCCAAAAATAATAATGCCATTTATATTTTAATTTAATGCTTAGAACCGCCTTTTACACGTAGATGCACTATGCCTTGGCCCGTTCTCACAAACGCGCTATATATCTCTCTATCTACCACATAAGTGCACACACTTTATATGCATCGGCATTTGTCTTTCACACATGCTCACAATCTCTCTTGGGGTGTCGGGGAGTCTCACGCACATGCTCTCTCTGTATCTCTCTCTCTCTCTTTCTGACTACTATGTACCACTCTTTTCACTAATCTCAGTTGGAAAACACTATTTCTCTCACATGCATATATACACATGCACGGTCTCTACTAGCCCTCTATAGGCACATATATGTTCCTACGTGTCTCCCGCATGCCCATTATGTTTAGGCCTCTCTCGCACACATTACCCCCCCCCCCCAGACACACCTCTCTCTTAGTAGTTGGCAGATATGATTCCATCATATCATTCGGTAGGATATCCCCGATCGTTAGGCTAGATGGTATCTGAGGCAAAGTTTTACCCTAGTTCAGACCCTTGCAGTTGAGGAAAAAGCCTACTCCTGGTACTGTATATTAGTGATAGGGGTGTGTACAAATTGCACGTGAATACCAAGCATTGTGCGTGTGTGTATACTATCGACGAACTAGCCCCCAAGATTCTATAACATATTTGGGGCCTAGGGTTACAGATAATATATAGTCGGCTTATCACCAGTGGGGATAGAGTCCTCCGCGACTCTGGTAGCTAGCTTCGTGTTGTACGCCGAGTCCTCCACATGGGTCTTCATATAACGCGTCTCGATCCAACCTATGTGGCGCAGGATGGAACCAACCCATGAGTCCTCATGTTGACCCACCACAACTAGAAACGATGTTCCCACCACACCACACACGCAATCAGCCACTAAGAAAATAAGCATATACAATAGTACAATGTTATAATGAAAGTTAATTGCATGGTGCATCCAAAAATATTTGTTCTGCATTGTGAATGTTTATATATTCTCCTAAAATATTAGTCACGGGAAAGAGAAATGAAGGGCATATCTCCCCTTGTCTCCATCGAACATCCCCTCTTTCTACACCGCTTTCACGTACGCACACAAACTATCTCTCGACCCTCTAAAAGTATGCATGTCCACGACACATTCACGCATGACAGTCACTGTATTTCAAGCTAAAGCACTATACAATCACTGGAGTTCAGAATATGCTCATTATGGTCACCGTACACATTCTCGTTGTGATCATACGGTATCTAGCTCACGATTCGTCTCCGTATTTTCTTGATGACACTGACGGACTTTGCATTTGATGCGTGCTCCGTATTTTGTTGACGACACTTACGATCATTGTATTTGAAGGGAAAGCATGATATGGTCACTGGACTTCAGAATAAGCTCATCATGGTCACCACATACATTTTGTCGTGCTAACCAACATGTGGTTGGATGGTTAGGAGGACAGTGGTTTCTTCGAGCCTAACAGGGTTAAAGTCCCGGTGCTCGCATTTATCCTGGGTTAATTTCAGTATTTTTCGACGATGTGCATTCGGTGAGAGGAGACGTTCCACTCGACTACGAGGCACCTATGGTGGCTTCATAAAATCTCAAGATCATATGCTGGCCCACTCTCTCGAAGGTGCTCATAGGGGTAGGGTCTACGTGTGTGCGCTTATAGCGGTGAGTGCTTGCGCGTATATATGAGCCCTTGTGTCTGTACCTTGTTAAAAATACATGTCATGATTATACGGTCACTGGTTCACCCGTACAACTCCGTATTTTGTTGATGACACAATCAATTGACCAGTCAAACGTTCCACATGGCGCAACTAGTGTTGCACCATCGGGGTGCGTAACCGTGGGGCCCACCTGTCAGCCCGTATATGAAAGAAAGAAATGGTAGTTTGAGTCTGTATTGTGTTAATAAAATACATTTTCGGGTGATCAAACGGTCACTGGCTCACCATACAACTCCGTAATTTGTTGATGACACGATCAATTGACCAGTCAAACGGTCCACATTTAGCAGCGCACATTACCATAGGGCCCACCCATCAGCGCGTATATGAAGGACATAAATGGTAATAAATTAGTGGTCGGTGGGTACTCGAAGTTGTGAGACCTCTGGTTGGCGATGCCGGCGGTGGGGAAGCGTTGATTGGGCGGTGGGGTGGGGATCGCGGAGAAAAAGCTTCGGCTGGGGACCTAGAGGGATGGCGGTGCAGCGGACCGGGCGGTGAGGAGTGGTTTGGGCGGGCGGGCGTGGCGTGGCGCGAGCAGCTGGCGGCGGGGGACGGCGGTTCGGCCAGTGGTGGCTGGCGACTCAGGGGGGTGGAGTTCGATGATAAACTGCAGGCCCTTGATTTCTTATCCAATGGCTGGAAAATCTAACGAGCAGAGATGAAAAAGTCAGTGGACTGACGTGTAGCCTCACCCCGCACGTACACATGGACACACGTAAGATACGCACGCATGCAGGCGTGCAACACTGACACGTACACATAACGAAGACACGCACGCATGCAGGCGTGCAACACTGACGCATACACATGCACTCACGAACACACGCACGTACGCACACATGCATGCAACACTGAAATGTACCCTTGCACGCACGCAACACTCGCACGCCTGCATGCACACAACACACGATGCAAGACACACGCTCAACCTATACGTGCATGCACCCTTTGTTAAGGACATGGATTGTTATGGGTATTAATCAATCTTATCTGTGATAAGCAGAACATTGATGTTTGTAGCGGTCTTTATGAATCACAACATATCGAACGGGCTATCAACATAGTCGGCTTATCTACATGAAAATGATGACGTCACACTCAATGAACAATCATCGGTTTATGAAATGCCCGCTTCTGACCGCCCTGGCCCACCAAAGGTTCCTCTGCTGTGCGCTGCCTGCGTTGGGTCACTGACATGCAGGCCATGTACGCAAAGAGCCCACACGTCAGTGGAAGAACGACGCGCTGTCCTACGTCAGAGTCGAGGGTGCCACTCGCTGCACGCCCAGCTGAACACGCCTCCTTGCCGCATTCAAATGCCTCCATGAATCCCGCCCGTGTGGAAGCCGAGAAACCCACTCTAGACACATGTCCGTTCATGACCGGGCCGACATTAAACGTAACGCTGGCCGAGCTCCTCCCGTCCGCCGTCTATTGAATCTCCTATTTAAACGAGGCCAAACGCCGGCCAAGAATCGCACACCTCCACCGCTCCCCTATCTCCTTCACATTTTGTCCACTCTTACAATGGCTTAAGAAGAGTAGTTATTCCGCATCCAAGCCGGCTGGGTGGCCCTCCGAGCCCGCCGGATACGAGCTATGCAGCTCGCTGATCCACCTCCCTCCCCTCGCCCAACGGAGCCAGTTGCCGCCCAAAGCCGGCGCGCGGTTCAACAACTCGCCGCTCCAGGCCAGCTCGACGAGGCGGCGCCGGCGTCGTTCTTTGCCGTCACGCCGCCGCCTCGTCCCGCGTCTCCCGTTTACGTGGCCAAGACTCCCATGCCGGCGGCCGCGCCATGCAAGCAGCGACAGAAGCCGGGTGCGCGGAGAGCGACGAGTCGGTGGCGAGCGCCTCCGCGTCCGCCGCCATCATCAAGGAGAAGCAGAACACGGGAGGCCGCCGCCGCTTGGGTCCCATGAAGGCAACCACGGAGGCGATGACGGCGTACAAAACAGGTGTCTTGACGGAACCTTTTCTTGCGAGGACCTTCGTCGACCCCGCATATACCTCCGGGGCTCCCGGCAGTTCGGTGATCGTGCTGCCGGACATGAGGAACACAAATCGATCGACGGGCGACCACTTAGGCCAGGTATTATATACCTGTGCTGTCTATAACTAGCATCACGTAGTTCATTTGAATGTAATAAAATCCGTCATGTTTGTATGAAAATCCGGTATCTTATATGATTTCCGTCGTTGTTTATATGAAATATCGCCATGTTTGCGTGAATTTTGTCCGGTTGGTTGACTTGTTGTCATAATGTGTGCGGCTACGGTTGGATGGCGTAATTTGCGGGTCGCCGGTCGGTCTGCGGGCGGCTCGGGCGGCGTGGTGGGACAAAAAGAACACAGCTCGTGCGAGCTTGTCTCCAACGTGCACGCTGGAGGATGCATGAGAACCCGAGCATTCCTCGTTCATCGGTGGCAAAGGCACCGGTGGACAAAAGGGTCGCCAATATTTGGCTACCCCAAGCAAGATCCAAACAACCCCTCCCAACAGATTCAAATCCCTCGGTCGCCGTCGAATTTTGCCATGTGTTGTTTTCATGGACTAGCAAGATGCCCGTGCATTGCACAGAACATCAAGATGCATTTTTTTTTACAAAACACCTGTTGTGATTGACCCATGCAGGAGTAATCCCATTTTGTAAAAACTAATGATTTCTCGAGAATTTTATCGGATAAATGGTATCTCGAGAATTTTATCGGACTCCATTTTTGTATACAAGGCCACGAACCCATATTACAGGTACCAAGGCAAAAATTAATGTCTTCTAACTCAATGTTGCAAGCCACCTTGTTTCCTTGTTTGTCGTGTAAATTAATGTGTATTCTTCTCTTTCATGCACATCAAGCCAATGCTCACACTCCCGCATGCATGCAAGGGATAATTAATGTCCTCCTTTGCTAGTAGTACTACGAGGCAAACACCATTAATATTGCATCCATTAGTGTTAGTGGCCTTGTATATCTACAAATTGTAATTTTGATAGTGGCCTTGTATATAAAAATGGAGGGAGAAAGATGAGAGATAAGGTGAGGAGGAGTGGGGCGTGGTGGTGACTGGTGGTCAGACTGGGCGGAGGCATGGGGATGGACGGCGCATTATGTCTAGGTTTGTATCTCTATGGTCCCTCTCACACACACCCACATAGGTGGGGGACATGCACGAAGATAAGAGGTGCACGCACGATGCACGTACTCCCGTCTCTTTCCCAACCACACCCGCGCGGGTACACGGTGGTGATCATTTCTGTACGAAAAGGCAGCCCACGTGGTAACTTGACACGTGTACTGGTTGTCCACTAGATGGAGGGAGGATCGTCTACCACGGGTGAACAAACAAATTTCGACTTGACGCGTTATGTTAAAAAGAGGCAAATCATGTGGGGCCTACCTTAGAGGCAAGGCTTTATACACTGGAGTACTTTTGATGTGTCCCGTCAACTCGCAGAACGAGGAGAAGCTTGCTTAGTACGCCGTCTCCCCCGCCCACGGGCGTGGTGGCTCGCAGGATGAGGTGAAGCTTGCTTACTACGCCTTACGGCTGCTCCCTCGCCCACGCGCGCCGTGGCTCGCAGGACGAGGAGACAATTTTACTAGTACTCCATCCGTTTACTCCTCGTCCCTAATACCTTGGTTAGAGAGATTATCATATTGTTTGGAATATATATGTCCTTTAGTACTCCCTCCATTTACCTATACAAGGCCATTATAAAAAATACATTTTGCATCTATACAAGGCCACAAATAGTAATCGAGACAAAAGTTACTACTCCCTCCTTTCCAGTTTATGGCTCAATTTCAAAATCTCTCCAACCAAGGTAGACGGTGAGTGGTCGAATTAATTTTGTACTCCTAGTTTGCACAAGTAATTAGTACGCCTGCTTTTTCTCAAGAAGTTATGTTTACCGAGGCATTAATTAGAACGAATGGATGAATGACCACTAAATTTCCATGAACTTCTACATGCATTGGTGAGTTTTCTCTTGACACTGCTTGCATCGGGTGATCTAACACACCTCGAAATCCAACATGTGATGGTACTACTACTAGTAGTAGAATTTAGACTTATAAAACGGAAAAAGGAATGTTTTGTAGATGAGCCCTATAAACCCTAGTGGGTACATACTTCGTAAAATCAGATTTTCCCAAAACTAAGTCGCTCAACCTTTATTTGCTTGTTTCTCTTCCTGCCTCCTTGCCTAGAACAGACTATGCCAAACTCCCCTACCTGCAGTGCGGGAAAAGACCCGCCGTCGCCTTTTTTTAGTCCGAGTTTGTATCGGTGGATCACGCGAAGCAGCAAAAACCCAAGCCGTGTCTTGTACTCCTCCGTCGACGCTCGCTTTCATGAATTTTGTACTTCCTGTCGCCGACATGTGGGACATATAGACTCCAGGTCGACGTGTCAAGCACCAAATAACAGTGCAGAACAGCAGGGGGACGCACTTTACTGCATCGCCCAAAGAGTAGTAGTAATGAGCAATCGACGTCAAATCACAATGCCGCACCTTCCTGCCAGACGAAGCAACCATCATTTCACACTTGGTTTGCCATCATCTCAAACCACGTAGTATTGCTTCGCCTCAAGAGGGACACGCGCATCGCCTTTGGTACATCATGACACGTGGGACCGCATGACAGTGCCATGCTCCCCGCCGATCGCTCGGTAAAATCACCTCATTTTACTACTATATTTCCTCCGTATCGGTTTACATGGCATGCACGTCGTTCTAGGTTGAGAATTTAGCGGCTATATATGTGATGAACAGTATATGTTTAGAAACTACATCCGCTTAATAATCCAATGATATACTTTTTGTGACATAGTAACTCAGATTTAGTTAGTCAAATGGATGACCTAGAACTACGTGCACGCCCTATAAACCGAGACGTCCAAAAAAACAAGACGGAGAGGGTAGTTCAGTACGTATCTTTTTAGATCAATATAGTCGGGATTCACCAAGGAGCAAAACCAAGTGGTAGGCTGCACCTGTCGTGTTGGCGTAGCGACTCAAGCGAGGTCGATCCGCATACCTAAAATGGCGACACACTTAACAAGACCCTTTGGCCGACATGTGGCTCATCCACCGTCTTGTTCCACGTGTGATGCACCAAATTACAGTTCGAAGCAGTGGTTGGAATTGGAGGCGCCCCGGTCGTAGCGCCGCAGTAGTAGAAAATGAGCGATGAGGGGTCAAATCACAAAGCCCCACCTTTCCCGCATTAAGCTGGACGGACAAAGCAACCATCATTTCACTCTAGGGCGCAAGAGCATAAAGAAAAGAGAAAACCAATGATGCATGCGGCAGCTACCTAGGGTACCCTAGGGTAGGGGTCTCCACTACAGATCATTTTTTGAAAGCGCCTCCACTGCAAATCGGCTTGTCCCTCGTCCTCTTGAAGAAAACCGATGATGCGTGCGACGGTAGGGTTTGTAGGAGTACTACTAGGGCATGCGGTGCCACGTCGTAGTAAACGGGAGAGGGGTTGAGTTCGAGTCGATGCCTTAAATATGTGTGGGCCTCTTGGTTTTAGGGGAACGAGGCAACATTTTGGGTTCGGGGACCAGTGGAGATATAGTAATGCATACAAAAATTGTGGACGTAGGTTCGACCGAAAGGCAATGATGCATGGGCCCTGCATTTTGATATACCCGGGGCCGCGTGAAATTTGTTACTCTATTCAAAACTAGTAAGGTACACATGGATTGAACGCATGAGATTTCGAAACCAAATTATGAATAAATACACACTATAGCATGTAAAGCTTTGAGTCATATATGCATGATGTAGATGTTCGTTTAGTTCTTATAGTTCATCTCACTCAAAATCAATTAGTTTTATAAAAATGTTAAGATTCATGGGGTTGTGCAGTGTAAAACGTAAAGTAAAAAACAAATAATGGCATTTCATTTAGAAAACAAATCAATTATGATACGGAAGATTCTGGAACAAAGGAGAAGTGCATGTGTTTTGAGGTTTGTGCATTATGCTTAAGTTCAACCATGGAGTCTTCTAAATTGTACATGTGGCAGATCTGGTGGAATGTTGATGATATCCAATGACCAGTAGTGCTCGGATTTGTCATCTCTGCACTGTCGGATTAGCTTCATCCAGCAACCATCTTTCAAGTTATTCGCACACTATATAGTTCTTGTGCCATAGTTGCATGTCTTGGAAAAAAGCTACTAGTGGGTTGTACTAGCTATTTAGGAATATAAGATGTATACATGGAAGTTGTAGGGAAAGAGATGACATGGAGTATCTCAATTCCTATGAGTAGGGATTGGAAAAGAGATGTCATTTGGTTGACATCATAGGAACTTTTCTATTGAATCTAGAGATGACATGTATCTCAATTCCCATGAGGAGGGACTAGAAAAGAGATGTAATTTGGTTCATATCATAGGAACTTTTCTATTGAATATATGCTAATGTTTATTTTCCTTTGAAATTATGGGAGTATAGGAATCCATTCATATGAACCAAGTGGCTCTAAAGCTATAGAAATGATATCATGTTTATTTCCTTTGAAATGTGGAGTACATGAATCTATTCCTATGAACCAATTGGCTCTAAAAGAAAAAATCCTATAAAAATCATATCATATAGAGTTCCTATGATATTCCTCCACACAAAAGGATGGTTGAAATTGCTGCAGGTGATACGATGGTCTTTCTTTGTAGACTCCTCCCCCATCTTTATAGTTACCTCTCGAAGATGAATGAAATGATATATACAGGGTATTCTACATGTGCAATTTGGTACACGAAAACTTGGTAAAAGTTTGCGAGGTTTGAATTTTCAATAAAGCTATATGCACTGCATTTTGGAACGGAGGGAGCATATGGCAGTTGCTAACAATCACGTGGAAGATTTGTGTGTAGGAGGAGTGGCTGTTCTGTTGAATGACATGGCAAAACTGACACTGTCGGATCCCGATCTAACGGTTCTTACGGCGTCGGGAAAAGGCTTGTGGCGAACGTTTGTCGGATAATGATTTACGGACACATGCATTGCATTGATATGTGCCCCACTCTCTCACGCACACGCACCCTCCCGAGTCCTCTTGCACCCACCGTCTATCTGCAGGTAGACGTCACACACATATGTGCTCTTCACACCCTACCCTCAGAACTTCTAAAAAACAAAAGACGTCGCGCACATTTTATTTTAGCTCACATGTCACACACTTATACTATTACTCTTGTGGCGAACGTTCTTTGGGCATAGTGTAAGTGCATCTAGTGCCACCCCTAGTTGGTTTTGGAGTATTAACGACAAATGTGGTTGAGGGACTAATGCGTTTGTGAGAATTGCAGGATAACGCAGGTGGTGTCCCTCATTGATTCGGTTTACCTACCGGAGATGACCCCTAAAAATGTAGGAAGACATTGACGACAATGGTGGTATGTGAAGATATTCACATTGAATACTATGACATGAGAAGACATTGAGTGAAGACTATGGAGCGTGAAGACTGTGTCGTTTCGTTGTTTCCTTTTCTTCTTTGTTGAGTCATAGGAACCACCGTCTTTGTTAAGTGGGGTCCAAGTGATCATAGTCGAATGACCAAGTGATGCTCAACCCAAATCCTATGTCTTGGCGAAGACAATGAGAGCAAAACTTATCCAGAGCTGGATGAGTCAGCTTTGCTTGTAGCCCAAGTAAAGTTGCCGTGTGTGTTTGAAATCTGACCGTTGGAACACGTGTCAATTCCTTAGTGACCCAGGGTCATTTCGGACATATCAGGTCGGGTTGCCCAGTGGCTATAAATAGCCCACCCCATACGACATAAATTAGGGGTTGCTCAGAGTTAGTGCACGGCTTTTATCGTTTGATAGCAACCCACCTCGAAGCCTTTGAGAGAGAGAAATCCTTGCGAGGACAAAGCCCAAACACCCAGAGCCAAAGACTGTTAGGCATCACTGAAGTCTTTCTGTCTGTGTGACCTGAGGACTTATTACACTTGAGGACTGTGAATCCTCCAGCCGGTTAGGCGTCGTGTTCTGAGCATCCAAGAGTCATTGTGGATCGCCGGTGAACGAAGTCTGTGAAGGTTCAGAAGTCTACCTTGAAGACTTACCAGAGTGATTGGGCGAGGACTGTGTGTCCTTAGATCAAGGGGAATAAGGTGAAGACGCGGTCTTCTAAGTTGAATCTTAGCCTCCCTAACCAGACGTACAGTTGTCACAAAGAATCGAACCGGGTCCAACAAATCCTCTGTCTTCAACAAGTGACTGGTTCTATCTTCTCCCTCACCTTACTTAGAGTTTGTCTTCGTGAAGTCATTGCCTATTTGTCATACCTGTTTGACTTCATTGCTTGACTACTTTTGTTGATTAGCTTCTCACTATCTTCCATCTTGATCCTACTACCAAGCTGCTATTAGTCTTGTACGTTCACGCTATTGCATACTAGACTATGGTTTGCTTGTTGTAGTTTATCTTCCGCTGCATATCAATTAGGTCATTTCTATTGTTTGTCTTTGAAACATCCGTGTTTTGAAGACTTTCCTAAAAATCGAGTATTCACCCCCCCTCTAGTCGATAACTAGCACTTTCAATTGGTATCAGAGCAAGGTACTCCCTTGTTCTGTGTGATTCGGTTTAACCACCTGGAGTTTTAGCTATGTTGACTGCAGGGATAATCAAAGTCTCCGCTGCTTGCCCCGTGTTTGATGGAACTGACTATCCCTACTGGAAGAACAAGATGCGCATGCATCTTGAAGCCATTGATAACGACCTCTGGTATGTCGTCAAGAACGGCGTTCCCAAATCTGGTGAAGGTGTCACCCCTGCTGATGTCAAGAAGTTCATTCAACTGGACTCTACTGCAAAGAACATCATCTGTGGTCATCTGACCAAAGGACAGTATGGCCGTGTGAGTGCTTTGGAAACGTCGAAACTAGTCTGGGACTGGCTATCCAAGGTCAACGAAGGCGTCTCAACCCAGAGAGATCAAAGAATCAGTGTTCTTCGCAACCTCTTCAACCGCTTCAAGAGAAACGACAATGAAAATGTCCAGCTCACGTTTGATCGCCTCACTGACATCTGCAACGACTATGGCCGAAGTCGCGCTTTGAAGGCAAAAGTTGTTTCCTCATCTGAAGAAGAATCTGACTGCAGTTCTGATGATCCTGAAGACATTGGAAAGGAACTTGCTATGCTTGTGAAAAAGTTCCAGAAGTTCACTAGGAAGAAAGGCTTCAGAAAGTCTTCACGATCCAGCTCAAGAAGTGATGAAGCTTCCACTCATGACTACAAGAAGAGAACCTGTCACAAGTGCAAGAAAACTTGACACTATATCTCTGAGTGTCCACAGTGGGACAATGAGAAGAAGAAGAAGAAGAGCAAGAAATATGATTCTAATGACAAGAAGAAGAAGAAATCTTCAAAGTCTTCTTCCAAGTCCTCATCTAAGTCTTCAGCGCATAAGAAGAGCTCATCTGGCAAGGCTCGTGCTTTTGTTGGCAAGGAAATGGATTCAGAGGAGGAGTCTGCACGAGGAGGTGGAGGTGGAGTCTCAAGAGGAGTCCGACCAGGCGTTGCAAGTCCGGCTTTAGCCACAACCTATGTTGCCAAATCCATCTTCAACATCAAGACAATGACTTCTACACCAACGCTGAAGGCGATGACAAGGACGACCCTGCCCCACCTATCGCTTCATGGCACGCGGTGCCAAGGTAAAATCACGTGATGCTTACTTTCAAACATCAAGTGAAGATGACTCTGATTGTGAATCCAAACACAGCTACAAAACACTTGCTAAAATTGTAACCGAACAACAAAGAGCTATGGAACATACTCAAAAACTGTTAGACAAAAGCGATGACCTGTTGGACGCGGAAATGACACGTTCACAGTCCTTAGTTGAAGACATTATAAATCTTCATGCTAAGTACCAATAACTTGAAAGTCGTCATGAAACGCTCTCAACTACTCATGAAAAGCTCTCCTATGATTATCTTCAAAGGAAGCAAGAGCTTGAGAAATTGAGAGCGGCTCATGAAGATCTTCAAAAAGAGAATGAGTCACTTCGCGCTCAACAAATCAGTTCCGCTCAGGATGGATTTGAACCACCATGTCTAAAATGTCTTGAGCGTGATATCACTACCTCTGTTGCTGAATGTTCAACTGCTGCTACTGTTGCATTGTCTTCAACTACTAATGTGGTAACTAACCCCTCTGCGGAGGATACCATCGCTATTCTTGATGAAAATGCTAGGTTGAAGACATTGCTTGAAACAGGGATGTATAAAAGTCTGAAAGGGCATCAGACACTTTGCGATGTCCTCAAAAAGCAGATTCTGAACCAAAACCCTAGGAAAGAGGGTGTTGGGTTCGAGAGGAAAATGAATGTTGATGGTTCCTCCTGGAAGCCTGAGCAGTATCCCAAAACCACATGGGTTGCTGCAAAGGGACCTTCGATGGATCCTTCCACCTTATCCGGCTTTACCTGTGCTAACCCTATTATCATTGATGAATCCTTTGATGCAAACTATAAGCTGTTCATGAATCAGAATGGTGAAGTGTTTGCGGTATATTGGTACTAAGCGCAGGAATGGACCACCTATGAAGAAGATCTGGGTGCCCACAAGCGGTCTTGAGAATCTGCCAGTGAATGTCATCATGACACCACACAGGAAGAAGACAAACCCTGCACCTAAGGCGTCATATGGTCCAAAGGCTTCATGCATGACAGAGGACTCACCGAGTCACCCTAACGCCAATGTTTTGCGTGGAAAACTGTACTCAAATTTATGAATATGAGCGTGTGTCTTCAAACCGCTATGTTCATAGAACTAAGAACTTTTCTGCTTATTCGTATGAGTATCATTCATCTCCTGCAAGGCTATTTGCTAGGGCTCCAAAGCCAAAGTTCTCAGATGCTGCACTTAGACTCATTGCTTCTAAGCCACCCCTGAAGATGTGGGTGGTTAAGAAGAATTAACTTTCTTTTGCAGGAAAGGGTCTCCAGCCGAAAATCAAAGGCGTCTGATGCTATAGTTGGGGACCTAAAATATCTTGTAGGGCACAAGATCGAATGCCCAAATGGTCTCACAATGTATTTTGTTCCTGAATTGTTTGCCATTAATCCTATCAGTCCTAATCTTGATTTAAGCTTCAATAATCCACTTGACCGTCAAATGTTTATGCTTCACAATGCTCTTGGTGAAGCCTATGCCCCTAACTGTACTGTAGGGTATGACACCTCATGCTTCAGAATGGATTATGGACAGCAGATGCACTAATCATATGACTGGTGATCAAAGTCTTCTCATGGACTCAACCTTACGTCCATCAGACAAGAGTCACATCACATTTCTTGACCTTTGGTAAAAGCAAGGTATTGGGTCTAGGTAGAGTTGCAATCTCAAAGGATCAACACATGGATAAAGTGATGCTTGTTGAATCCCTTTGGTTTCAACTTGATGTCTGTCTCAATGCTTTGTGACTTGAACATGATTGTGATATTCGGAAAATATCGTTGCCTTGTACTAATGGAATCTGACAAGTCTCTAGTCCTTGAAGGGTATAGGAAAGATGATCTATACATGGTAGATTTCTCAGCAGGTCCACAACTTGCCGTATGTCTTCTTGCAAAAGCTTCAGAATGCTCGCTCTAGCATCGGAGGTTGGGGCATGCTGGCATGAGGAACTTACACACACTCGCCAAGAAGAAGCATGTCATAGGCATCGAAGGTGTCAAGTTCAAGAAGGATCATTTGTGTGGTGCCTGCGAAGCTGGAAAGATGACTAGGCCAAAGCACCCCTCGAAGACAATCATGACGACATCTCAACCCTTCGATCTGTTACACATGGATTTGTTTGGCCCTACTCATTACTCTACCCTCACAACAACTGCTTGTCTCTATGGCTTCGTCATTGTTGATGACTACTCAAGATACACGTGGGTGCACATAATTCTCTACAAGACTGAAGTGCAAGATGTCTTCAGACGCTTCGCCAATCGAGCAATGAACAATTATGGCGTCAAGATCAAGCATATCAGAAGTGATAACGACACTGAATTCAAGAACACCGGACTTGATCTTTATCTGGATACCATGGGAATCACTCATGAGTTCTCTGCTCCATACACACCACAGCAAAATGGCATCGTGGAGCGCAAGAACAGAACCCTCGTTGAGATGGCTCGAACAATGCTCGACGAGTACAAGACACCAAGAAAGTTCTAGCCTGAAGCTATTGATACATCATGTCACGTCATCAACCGTGTTTACATCCATAAGCTTCTGAACAAAACATCTTATGAGCTCCTTGCTGGCAAGAAGCCAAATGTCAGCTACTTGAGTATTTGGGGCTAAGTCTTTGGATCAAGGATCCCCATCACAAGTCAAAATTTGAACCCAAAGCTCACGAAGGTTTCATGCTCGATTCACGGAAAGGACTCGCACTCCTGAGTCTTCAACCTTTATCTCTACAAAATCGTCGAAGCGGTGGGCGATGCGATTTGATGAAACCAATGGTTCACAAAGAGAGTTCCTGCCAAGTACACTAGACGAAGCTCCACCCAATGAAGTCTATCGGGCTAATGGGAACCGGTGAAATCATGCCTTCAAGCACAACCTCAAGAGGAACTTATCATTTCGCACCTAACCAACCAGAAGACAATGCTCGACTGAAGACAATCCTCCCAATGATGACAATGATCAGCATGAGCAAAGTCTTCGTCCAATTCATCCTCGAGTTGCAAATGAAGTACAGATTGAGAAGTTAATCGATAGCATCAATGCACCTGGTCCGCTTACTCGCTCAAGAGCAACACAGCTAGCAAATTTACGTGGGCACTTTTCTTTTGTGTCAATATCGTAACCCAAGAAAGTTCTTTGAAGCCTTTATGGAACCAGAATGGATTCAAGCTATGCAAGAAGAACTTCAACAGTTCAAGCTAAACAATGTTTGGGAACTTGTCAAGCACCCTGACCCTCGCAAGCATAACATTATTGGCACCAAATGGATATATCGAAACAAGCAAGATGAGCATGGTCAAGTCGTCAGAAACAAAGCATGGCTTGTGGCTCAAGGATATACTCAAGTTGAAGGAATTGACTTCGATGAAACATTTGCTCCTGTAGCTAGGCTTGAAGCTATTCGCATACTACTAGCCTATGCTAACCACCACAACATCTTGCTCTATCAAATGGATGTGAAGAGTGCATTTCTCAACGGCAAGATTGAAGAAGAAGTATATGTCGCTCAACCCCGGCTTTGAAGATCCAAAACATCGATATGGTGTACAAGCTAAATAAAGCAAATGTATGGCCTCAAACAAGCTCCTCGCTACCGGGTATGATACGATCAAAGACTTCACGAAGAGCAAAGGCTTCAAACACGGATCCCTTGATCCCACACTCTTCACGAAGACATATGATGGTGAACTGTTTGTATGCCAAATATATGTGGATAACATTATCTTGTTTGCACCAACCAGAAGTATAGTGATGAATTTGGATACATGATGCAAGAACAATATCAGATGTCCATGATGGGAGAGCTCAAGTTATTCCTTGGTCTTCAAATTCGTCAGCAAAGGAATGGCATCTTTATATCTCAAGAAAAATACCTCCAAGATGTCTGAAGAAGTTTGGAATGCAAGAGTGCAAAGGATACACGACGCCAATGCCAGCCAAACACCATCTGGGTCCCAGCGACAATGGTAAAGAGTTCGATCAAAAGGTATACCACTCCATGATTGGTTCCTTACTTTACCTATGTGCATCTAGGCCAGATATTATGCTTAGTGTTTGCATGTGTGCTCAATTCCAAGCGGCACCAAAGGAATCGCATCACTTAGCTGTGAAGCGAATTCTTCAATATTTGGCTCACACCCCAACACTCGGATTATGGTATCCAAAGGGCTCAAAATTTGATTTGGTTGGATTTTCGGATGCTGATTATGCTGGTGACAAGGTGGATCGCAAGTCTACATCAGGCAACTTGTCTGTTGGTCTTCAAAGAAGCAGAACTGTGTATCACTCTCAACTGGTGAATCTGAATACATTGCTGCTGGATCTTGCTGTGCTCAGCTTCTATGGATGAAGCAAACTCTCAAGGACTATGGCATCAATCTGACACAAGTACCTCTCTTCTGCGACAACGAAAGCGCCATCAACATTGCCAACAATCCAGTCCAGCACTCGAAGACAAAGCACATTGAAATTCGTCATCATTTTCTCAGGGATCATGTCATGAAGAAAGATATTGACATCATTCACGTCAACAATGAAGAGCAATGGCGATATCTTCACAAAGCCCTTGGATGAGAAAAGGTTTTGCAAGTTATGGTGTGAGCTAAATATCTTGGAATCCTCAAATGTCCTGTGATCAAGCACACATCCTAACACTTATGCATGTTGATGACTTAGATGGGCAACACACGAAGTAACGTATATCTTCAATCAATGAAGACTTACATTACGAGTGTGAATACATTAACGTGGAATTTGACTTCGGAGCGCCACGATAATTGTGCGCCGTGTCTGGGTCTAATACTTCCTATACGGTGGGTAACTCCACCACCAAATTTCTTTGTTTGAAGTGTTTCACTCATGGCGTTATTTCTGAAATATCTTCGCATTTGATTTGTCTTCAACTTCAACCTATCTTCATGATTTTCTTCACTATGTTGATTTGGTTGCTTTCTAATATATATATATATATATATATATATATATATATATATATATATATATTGTTCTGTCCTCTACAGAATTCACTTATAGCTATGTCTTCCAAGTTGAATCTTTTGAACTAAGTGAATGTGATCGGACCCCAATCTCTCTATGCTTTCTATCTCAAACTCTATCTGTCCAAATCATATGCATTCTATTGAAATCGTCGAATGTCTTCTGCGTCCTTGTCGCCAGAAGACACGAGACAAACTTTAAGTCTGTTTTAAATGATTCATCCTTCTTCGTTGAAATCCGGAGAAGCCGGAACGACCATCCGACAAACTGGCGGGCGTGGGAACGATGGGACAACTCGAGTATGTTGCATGCTTGCCACGTGCCCCTCGGATGTGAACCGCCAGGCACTCACAGAATTGGCGCTGTGCCGCACACCTCCTTATAAATACATGTCCCTCGTGATAAAGACCTTCTTCCACCTCTCCACCTCGTCAAAACCCTAAGCGCCACCGCTAGCTCTCGACGACGCCATGACGAGCGCCACGCCGCAACTTCTCCGACGCCGTCTTCACGCCGCCCGCGAACATCGTCCTCTCCGCCGCCGCCGTAGGTGTCCTCCTTCGCCAAGTTAGGGCATGGTGGATTGAACTGCTCGGCCTCCTTTTTCTTCCCATCTAGCAGTTCTTCGAGTGGTAAATATAACTCTATTTTTACCATCTTTTTGATCTTCAAGATTCCTCCTACATACCAAAATTGGTTTCTGCCCATACTATCTTAGATCTATTCTGTCTGCATCTCATACTGCCTAGTATATTATCTTAAGCTTCACAACTAGTTAGATTCCTCACTTGTACTTATTCACGGATTCGTACAAATCTGGAACCAACTCTCAGCGTATAAGTGAATGTCTTCGCATCATGAGGTCAATGTCTTCAAACTGATTTATCTTCAAAATCTTTTGAGAATGCATATGACCTCTTCCCTTCCCTCGCATCTCTAATGCTGTCACATGTACATGTCCGTGGGAGAATCCTTGGTTCTCATAGTGCGCATTCGTTTGCAGAATTCTTACAAAGATCAAACTAACTCTCCGAAGCCGCCTCTGTTTGTCCAAAGAAACGCAAGACTTTGAAGCCTTTGAACGTATTGAAGCCATTCAGTTTGAAGTTCATGGCTGCAGATAAATCAGTCAGGAAGGGCGGCAGACAGCGTCGTGGGGGAACCTCAAAAGATCTGCCTGATGACCTCGCAGAGCTTTACAAGACAGATCCCGAAGAGAATTACAATCGGTAAGAAGACGCGAATCCAATGGATTCGTCGATATTGGGCTGAACAATGGTTCAAATACAATTTCGTGACCCAGGAATATGCCGAGAAGAATGCTATCAGAAGCCCTTGGGGTGATATTCTCTTTCGAGGCCTTCCACCCAAGAACATGGCTGAAGCTATTGCACAAGGTTTCTATCCTTGTATGGTCCGTGGACCTCAGCCTGAAAATGCCGACCCAACGTCATTGCTCTGGTGTCGTGACGATAATCTCTTCAAGCGCAACTTCCAAAGATGCAAAGGCTTCGGCCAAGGAAAACAAGAAGTCATTGGGATTAGACTTCAACCCTGGTCCCTCTGCTCCCCGTGCTGACGGCTCACGTGATGCTGAACCCAATGTCATTGGTCCCTTTTCAAACCTTGATGGCCTTATCACTTACATCTTGGTCCAAGGTGCCAAAGTGGATCACTCTAATGACGATGCTGATTCTGATGAAGCCCCAGATCCTGCTCCTGCTCCTACTCCAAAGCTGCAGAAGCAAAAGAGAGTCAAGGCTTCAAAGTCAGCTTCTCCTCCAAAAGCTTCACGTGTGAAGCCACTGGCTACTGCACCTCCTGAAGCCAGTGTGCAGTCTGAAGATCAATCTCGTATCTCCAAGAAGACGGAGAGGAGAAAGAAAATTGTCAAGAATACTGAATCGACAACGACTCCTGCTGCCATTCTGCGTGAAGAGCACATTGATCTGTCCAAAGGATGAAGATCTTGCAGATGATGCTCTTGAGCAACTTATCAAGAGCAAAGAAGAAGCGAAATCTTCAACAATTTGCCTCTCTTTGATGTGGCAATCATCCATCACTTCATTGATGAGTGGTTTGACACCCCAAACATCAGCTTTGAAGACACGCAACGTCCTTTGGGCCTCCGCGTCTCCTTAAATGGCGCCTTTGCTTCTGAGCTAGCTCTTGCTCTGCGCATTGTTGAACTGAAGAACAAAATCGACTATGAAAAAGCTCAGTTCAAGAAGCATATGGCTGCACTCAGCGTGCAAGATGTCAAAAACTTCAAGGTCATGCTGCACGACCTCAAAGAAGCCTTTCTCAAGAAGCGAGAAGAAGCCGGAGGCTCGTGAGCGCATGAAGAGTCTGGTGATAAGTGTGTGCTAGCCTACAATGAGGCTGAGAAGCGCAAGGCTCTTGGCCGTCCTGGCATTGACCCCAGAATGGCTGCAAAGAGGAAGAAGTCTTCAACTGACCAAGCTGCACCTTCAAGGCAGGAAGAACCCCGCATAGTCTTCCCAAGCAGCATGACTGGCTCGAAGCCAAAGGTCCGGTCAACCGCTTCTGAACAGAAGAAGACGAGGGTTGCGAAATTTGAAGCGAGAAAAAAGGAAACTTCCTGAAGCCTCTGATGCTGCTCCTCCAAGAAGAAGCTTAAGACCAAGAAGAATCGGGCTGCTCCCACAGAGCCCTTGGTTGTTGAACCCATTTCGATTGGTTCGTCCAGCGTCACGCAACCCAAGAAATTCGCATGATCGTTCATGAGCTCGCTTCCACAGAGGCTCTGGTGAAGAGATTCCAACAGTTGATCCCATCACTGCTGAAGACATTGGTCACCATGACAATGTTGAAGATGATGAAGTTCTTCCTTAAATTGAATACAATGTGGTATCATCGCCTGTTCGTACGAACAGCAAACTCATTAGCATTGGTCGTCCTCTGACGCCAATTGCTCAGGATGCTTCATGGGCTGATCGCCCGCAACAAGAAGACTCCCTAGTACTCCCAACAACAACAAAGAAGAAGAAGAGGAAGACTTTGAGGCCCAGACAACCCCTTCTCCAAAGGCGTCGCCAGCATTTTGCGGGCTTCGCAAAGGTCAAAGGCCTCAAGTACCTTTCTCGAGCGTTCCAGAAGGAGAAGTGCACCACCAACCTGTTGCACGTCAAGAGTATTCAGAAGCCACTCCAACTGTGAATGTCTCCGAGTCTGAAGCCAAAGCTGCTGAAGACAATCCGGCTGCATCAGCCGAAGACACCCAAGAAGAAGAAGAACGTGCCCTACACCCCCTGGAATTGAAGAAGTTATTCCTGATATCAACGTGCGATTCGACCCTCCAGCTCCTCAAGTGGAGGTTGAAAACATTGAGGCTGCCACCTCCAACACCAATGAAGCCAATGACGTGGTCATGGCTGAAGCAAATGTGGAGCCTGCACTAACAGCTCATGAAACCAATGAAGGAAATGTGCCTGAAGCCAATGAGGCAACTGCTCCCGAAGCATCTCGCCGAAAGCACTGAAGCCTCGCTTGTTGCCACTGCTCCAGTTCCGCCACCAAGGCCCTACACAATTGAGCAAGCATACAACTATGGTCAGCTAATCACAGTAAGATGGCATGTTCTGGTCCCTCCGCCTCATGCCTGTGGTCCTAAGTTTGAATATCATATTGCGCATAGGCCTCAGGTCCAGAAGCCGAAGCCAAGACTGCCAAGGTTTCCAGGCACTGCCACCTCTACAGGTTCTTTCAATGCAAATGGCTTCAAAGCCCACAACACTTTCTTTGACAGAGCAAAGAACCCCTACACAAGGCCAAGGATATCATCTTACCGTTTCTGGAGCTATCAGCAACGAAGCTATTACTCATGCGTTCTGTATGATCAAGGGCGCATTTTCCCTCATATGCGCATCGACGCTGAAGCCATTCTTGGGACTGCCGTGCTTAGAAGAAGCACTTGATTGCTTTTCGTGATGCAGGTCCGCCCGCTTACATGCATAAAGAACACCGGAATGGAGAACTTGTGCTTCAATTCTATGCGACCCTCCACATCCGCGGCTACTACAGAGATCACGAAGACATGGGTTCTCGAGTGGATGACGAAATGTTCATCATGAAGCCAAAGCTCTTGACGTCATTGAGCTCACAGGCCTATCCACTCCCGGAGAGCTGTTTGAACCTGGTTGTCAACTCCACCGCGATGCAATCAGAGAGCATATTTCATAAGCCGTAACCCGACATGAGTCAGATGTTGAGCATGATGAAGCCACTGCCACATGACGCTGAATACCCTCAGAACTTCTTTGTTGATGACCTTGAGTATCTGCCTCATACAATATATCACATCATCAGGCAAACTCTATGGCATATCAAAGGGCATTCATCATCTGCAAAACTTGAAGGAGCAATGAAGACATTGGTCTTTTACATCCTCAATGGCATCAGCTTCAATACGCAAGAATTCTTCATCCGACAATTGCTGCGTCTGGATCTGATCTGTTTGGTCTGAAATTTTATGCTCCATGGGTCATGCGCCTTATCAAGATGCACTCTGCTATCAACTATCAGCCCTCGCCGCAATCATCCGATATTTCTACCAGAGGTTGATATGTCGATTGAAGCCATATACCCCGAGCCTGCCAAACGCCACTTTGTCTTCGTAATGCAGATCACCATAGCTTCTCTCAACCCATGGAAGGCGCCCAAGCGGTATCTCGTGTCTATCCTCCGGCTGGGAACACACGTCGCCTCACCGCGGCGCGACTGAAGCCACCGAGAGCACAATTGGCCAAAGGCCTCGGAAGCGCCTCGAGTCCTCAATGATCGAGAACTTCTTGTCGCCTTTGCATCGTAAACAAGATAAGCATAACTCCTGGCTCAAGCGACAAATGCAAAGCCTCTTGGTGGACGTCAATCGCATTTGAAACCTTGCCACCAAGAATGCTTTTGTCACTCACGAGACCTGTCGGCGATCATGGAAGAGTTTGACCCTGCTTTCGGTCAAGCAGATCTTCAAGACGATGGCTTCACTGAACGCTTCAAGTTTGACTCCACTCCTCCATGAAATGCAGTCCTACGACGAACTCCATCACTTGAAGACTCTGACTATTCTTCCTCCGCGGCAACTGTCAATGCCAGAGTGATCGATGATGAAGTCGATGCTACTTCACCGCACCCTACTTCTGCACGCATCGACACTGCACCAAGTTCGTCTGCACCGCCAACCAACAACGACATCCCTGTTGCATCATCTACTTCTAAAGAGGACGAGTAGACGCTCTATGTCTTCAAACCTTTTTGGTCCTTACTGACAAAAGGGGGAGAAGCATATGAGTTTGATAGTCTTCAAACGGGTTCATAAGGGCGTTTGCATAATATTTTGCCTAGTGTTTACAACTCTCGCTTTTGATACATTTGGTTCTTTGAGTTGTAACACTTAAACTCGATGGTCGTCTGCTACTTATTTGCTTTACTCTGGTGCGATGATAAATTCCGCATGTGCGACAATAACTTACGCACTTAGATCATTCCGCATGTGCGACGATAACTTCCGCACTTAGATCATTCTGCAGACGTCCATTTTTCATTATGCATGTCATTATCTTAGCTATATCATTTCATGCATGATGAATTATCTTCATAAGTTGAAGAGGATCTCCACAAGTACAACCTGCCATGTGCATTTGCATTCCAAAAGCAAACTACTTATATGCACATCTTCAGGGGGAGCCTTTGCCACTTATGAAGACAATTCCCTATCCTTTACAATTTCACGTACTTTATCCCCGTTGAAAACTTCAACCAGTTTGTCATCAATCACCAAAAAGGGGGAGATTGTAATTGCATCTAGTGCCACCCCTAGTTGGTTTTGGAGTATTGACGACAAATGTGGTTGAGGTACTAATGCGTTTGTCAGAATTGCAGGATAACGTAGGTGGTGTCCCCCATTGATTCGATTTACCTACCGGAGATGACCCTAAAAATGTATGAAGACATTGGCGACAATGGTGGTATGTGAAGATATTCACATTGAAGTCTATGACATGAGAAGACATTGAGTGAAGACTATGGAGCGCGAAGATCGTGTCGCTTCGTTGTTTCCTTTTCTTCTTTGTTGAGTCATAGGAACCACCGTCTCGTTAAGTGGGGTCCAAGTGATCATAGTCGTAATGATCAAGTGATGCTCAACCCAAATCCTATGTCTTCGAGCGAAGACAATGAGAGCAAAACTTATCCAGGCTGGATGAGTCAGCTGTGCTTGTAGCCCAAGTAAAGTTGTCGTGTGTGTTCGAATCGACCGTTGGAACACGTGTCGGTTCCTTAGTGACCCAGGGTCATTTCGGACATATCAGGTCGGGTTGCCAGTGGCTATAAATAGCCCACCCCTACACCATAAATTGGGGCTGCTCAGAGTTAGTGCACGGCTTTTGTCGCTTTGAGAGCAACCCACCTTGAAGCCTTTGAGAGAGAGAAATCCTTGCGAGGACAAAGCCCAAACACCCGTAACCAAAGAGTGTTAGGCATCATCAAGTCTTTACATGCATGTGACCTGAAGACTTATTACACTTGAGGACTTTGAATCCTCCGGCCGGTTAGGCGTCGCGCTCGAGCATCCAAGAGTCATTGTGGATTGCCGGTGAACGCAGTCTGTGAAGGTTCGGAAGTCTACCTTGAAGACTTACCAGAGTGATTGGGCGAGGGCTGTGTGTCCTTAGCTCAAGGGGAATAAGGTGAAGACGCGGTTTTCTGAGTTGAATCTCAGCCTCCCTAACCAGATGTACAGTTGTCACAGGAACTGGAACTGGTCCAACAAATCCTGTGTCTTCAACAAGTGACTGGTTCTATCTTCTCCCTCACCTTATTTAGAGTTTGTCTTCGTGAAGTCATTGCCTATTTGTCATACCTGTTTGACTTCATTGCTTGACTACTTTTGTTGATTGGCTTCTCACTATCTTCCATCTTCATCCTACTACCAAGCTGCTATTAGTCTTGTACTTTCATGTTATTGCATACTAGACTATGGTTTGCTTGTTGTAGTTTATCTTCCGCTGCATATCAATTAGGTCATTTCTATTGTTTGTCTTTGAAACATCCGTGTTTTGAAGACTTTCCTAAAAATCGCCTATTCACCCCCCTCTAGTCGATAACTAGCACTTTCACATAGTATATTGTACTCTCACGAAGAGAAGTGGCGCACGCACGCACTAGTTCTCTCACACCCACTCGCGGGTACACGTAGGAGCGCATTTTTTTGAAGCTGGTACAACAAAATCACTCCACTACATATATAAGCAGGAGCCTTAGCGCTTGCTTTAGTAGGGTTCCTCTCGTTCACTCTCTCATGCTCTCGGATCTAAGAAAGACATAGGTGGCCACACTCTCTCAGCTCACGGCTGGTCACAAATCCTGCCGGACAACCTCGACCGGGGCAGGGGTGTAGGTGCATCGTTCACGCTGTCGTCGGCGGCGAGGGAGGAGACCAACGGCTGCCCACGCGTCCCAATCGGCGGCCGTGCCATTCTCTTCGAGAGAGCACCGGCTCCGGAGGGCCTCCGACCCCTTCTTCCTCCCTGCGGTATTGTGGCCAAGATGCGGCCTCCCGACGCCGTGTTTGCCACATGCCGACGACCCTCAGGTATATATTCCTTCGAAACTTGCCTTGCTCTACTGCCCCAGCTCCCCACTTGGCTTCGTGTGGATCTTTCTCTACTTCCGTCCCTTTGTTCTCCAAAGCCACCTAGACTTTTACTATTATTAGAGGTAAAGCTAGTTCATACAGTTGACTCTAAGAGTTGGTTCAAACTGGGAAGAAAGTGGGAAAGCTGTAGCATGAATCTAGGACTTGGTTCTAAGAGGAAACGGGGGAAAGTAGTAGATACTGGCTACCCAACCGATCTCTTGGTTGAAAAGACGAAGAAAGCATGGTGGATGGTGAAGGGTGGGGGGGAAGTGCACCTATCTCTTGGTTGAAAAAGGAAAGAAAGTGACGGGTGTTGGGGGACAACGCAAATGAGAATGAGCAGGTCTAGATTTCCTAGGCTCACATAGGAAAATGTCGCCGAGGAGATAAAAAATGGGAAAAATGCAGACATGCTGCCCGAGTGTTTGCCGCTATCGGCAACATCTGCCTCACCACTTTATGCTTCTGCTGTCCCTATGCCCATATCGCTACCGTTAATGTAAAATCACATGAAGCATTAAGCAATGCCACCTAATGTCACTACAAGTAATGGTCTAGTGCCGTCGATAAATTGAAGCAATGCCACCACCATTTTATGAAGTGCTTCCGTCTTGCTTTATTTCCCATGAATTGTGTTTTTGCAGTTACACTTAAATCTCACACCGCTAACATTGCTTCGTCCCAGTGGAACTGCACAAATTTGATTGCACATTTATTGACCATGTGCTACTCTCATGACAGTAATACTAATGCTATTATTATGCATGATAATCTGGTGACAGTGTTGATGTGATGTGATGCTACTTACTTAAGGACACTTTCATCTTTGTCAATCTAGTGCCAATTATAAAACAATAGATGCCGCTGTTAATCATATGGCAATCGCAAATATACATCCTTTGTTTAAATAACCATATTTCGTATTTGGCGCAAACAGGGATGTCTCAGGTCCATATCGCTTCGGGATGTCTGTCTCCGTATCGTTTCTATCCGCTCAATCAAAAGCACACACCTCGCTTTTAGTAGAACTGCGCCAAAATGAGATGGCTATCCTCGTTGCCGTCGTCTAACCACCCGTCTTCCAGGTATTCCTACATTGGTAGTTACTAGGTAGAATGACCAACGCAATATAAAAGAAGCTGATTCATACGTTTTACTTCCTGATTGCAGTGCACGGACGAGCGAAAACATCTGCATCCTAGTCCGGAATGCACTTTCCTCCAGTTCATCCATGGACCGAGGACAAGCTGGCACGACTGCACGGAGGTTTTTGGGACAGGTGTGCAGACAAGAGGCATTGTGGTCTGCTTATTTCTGCAAATAGCGGCACTTAAATTTAGTGGAATGCACAAGACTTTCAACTGGTCAGTACACTACATGGTTCGATTCAAAGATTCCACCGAGAACACAATTATAATTGGTTATTACGGAATGAGAGAAGCTAACCTGGATGGTGGCAACAAGAAAAACCAGAGTGAACTCCAGGAAATTTAAGCTGCCGGAGGCCCTTTGCTCAGAGAAGCCTTGCTTGTTTATTCCTGATTTGTAAAACTTCTCACAACTTTGTCTTTTGCTATTAACTAGTATATGTTTGTTATGTTCTATGAATCATTGAGATGTATAAAATTGCTTAACTTATGCTTTTCAAGTTTTTTATGAAGCCGAGTTTAATGTGAGTGTTCCACATGAACGCTGGACCAGCGTGTGAACGTTTGGAATTTACATTGTGGCCTCAGTTAACTGCATGAACCACTATAACAAGATACATAGTTGCTTATATATCAAACAACAGATTGTTGATTGTTAGAGCATCTCCAATAGATGGTCCAAATTTTGACGGTCCAAAACCGGAGATGTAAATTTTGGACCGTCAAAAAGTGCATTTTGGAGCTCCGAAAAAAGGCCAACTCCAACAGATGGTCCAAATTCATGGTCCAAAAGAGCAACTCGAATAGATGGTCCAAATTCATGGTCCAAAACAGGCCAGCAGCCGCTCGGCTGCTGTCCAGCCACTGTACAGCCGCAAGGGGAATTCCATCGAACACCTTGTGCGCGCGGTGGAAGAAGATGGCCGTCGGTAGGATTGGCTGCTGCTGACGGCTGCGGTCGGCTCCGGACAGCGGCGGTGATAAGAAATGAGGTTGGAGGCCGGCCAAGAGGAGCTCGGCGGGCGGCGAAGACTAGTTCGGCAG
This sequence comes from Aegilops bicornis, assembly GCA_021605145.1. Classification (NCBI taxonomy): domain Eukaryota; kingdom Viridiplantae; phylum Streptophyta; class Magnoliopsida; order Poales; family Poaceae; genus Aegilops; species Aegilops bicornis. The sequence continues at coordinate 443,426,836 of CM038673.1, forward strand.
ATGACGGAGGGCGGCGGGGAGGCGGTCGTGCGGCCGGCGCAACGGCCGTGGACAGGCTCACAGCCGACGGGAGGAGGTCGGTGGAGGCCTACCGTGGCAGCCGGACCGCTGGAGGGGCCAAATCTCACGCCGGCTACCACTCGATTCGGCGGCGGACGGGCAGCGGCGGGGAGGCGACGGGGGCGGAGGGCGGCGGAGGGGATGTGGGGTGGTGGCGGCACCGATGGCCAGGTTTTGGGCGGTCGCCGCGGCGGATTCCGGCCGGCTGTGTCGCAGGCGGGCGGACGGGCGCGGGCGGGAACGAAAATGAAGTGACGGTTGGGCGTTCGCGGGCGGCGGCTAGTTTTGGAGCAGATGCATCTCGTGATGTATATTTGCATCGCGAGGTGTTGCATTTTACATCACGAGGAGGCCATGGTCCAATTTTTTTTGCATATGGACCGTCTGTTGGAGCAACGTTTTTTGCCCCAGACGGTCCAAAAGTTAGTTATTTTTACATTTGGACCATCTATTGGAGATGCTCTTAGCTGGTCGATAGCCTAGTGTTGAAGCGAGCTGAGCCAATGTGCTGTGTTTTGCACAACTGCTTACAAGTGGGGTAGCACCAACAGTGTTTACAAATACTTATGTATACGTCGGTGCACAGTTATCGAATGAGTACTCTATTTCATCAAAACACACACTGCTCGTATGATAAAACTAGTGAGGACGCATCTGTTTCGGCAACAATTACGATGATTCATGGGCACACAAAAGTAGCAGCAGTTCCCATAGACGGATTCAAACAGAGTACTAGCCCCAGAGGGCTCGATAACAGGCAAGGTTCGGATAATTAGACAGAATCCAAACTACTATTAAACACTAGCTGGGGAAAGTATTTCATGCCTCGATCTAATTTGGGCTGGACACAAGACGAACCTTGCCATGAACATCATCGAGGACGTCCGGCAGCAGCTCAATCCTGTGAACCTTCATGAAGAAAACCTTGTGCCCTTGCCACTCATAAACTTGTTTGTGGAGGCATGCCATGTGATCTTCCTGCGTAAGCTTGACAAGAACAGTATGCCTCACAAATGAAGGAGTAGCTTTGAACTTCTTGTGCTTCAGTACACCCTGGACAACACGCCTGACAACAGTGAGGCTGGAATACAACTCTTCATTGGTATAAGCGCAAATGGCTTCCAGGATCCAACAGCCTAAAAACTCTATTTTCCCAGTGCGTATATTCAGGTCATCCGCCTCATAGCGGTGACATGTACAACCACACAATCCTTGTGCATCGGGCTCCAATTGAAACAAAAAAAAATTTTGAATTACTTTCGAGCATAAGAAACACAAGTTATTTAAACCACTATGTATAGCATGGCATCGAAGCTAATAAAATTTTGCATTATTCATCACCACATACTTAGATGAAAAACCACAATCGAGATCGGCAAAGAAGAAAAACACCTAGGGCAGCTTTCGGGGGACACATCCTCGAAGGGGAAACTGCTCTGCAGTGCCACGGGGGCTGTAACCTCAAACGGGGCGTTGACCATCTTAGTAGTGGCCGTGAGCGTATCTGGGGTCGGCTCGGTGGCTGCCTCCATCTTCTTGGAGCTCTCTGTCTCGTGGGGATCAGCCTCCCGCGCCTGCACCAATATCGACAGATCCTTGCCTGGTTCTCCTTGGTCCATCATGAAACTGACGAATACTAGGAAACCACTAAAAGGAAAACACAATCGCAATGACAAAGAAACAAAAAAGAGAGTGAGGATCGATTCTCGCTTTGCAAAAGTTCATTTTTTTCTCTGAACGAAAATATACCAACATCACGGATCCGCTTACCTTCCCTTCCTTGGGAGAGAAGAACAGTGGCAGATGCGAGTGTTGCCTTTCTTGAAGACGGTGAGGGAGAAGAGGATTCAGCGAAGAGTAAGATGATGGTTGCCGTCTGGCCAAACTTAGATCATGGGGAGGTGGGGTTTTGTGATACGACGGCTCGTTATTGCCGCCCTACGACCGGGGTGACTCTCCGCCTGCATACTGCCTTCTAATTTGGTGGATGGCATTTGGGCGCGCGCTGCATGGCCCGCATGTCGGTGAATAAAAGAATAACAACATTCAGTAGAGGGAGACATTTCGATGACCTAGGAGGAGCCAGAAGCGGTATTGTATCCACTGTACTAGTAGTAATTGTTTTTCTGGGTAGCTGTAGAGTGTCTCCACTGTACTAGTAGTAATTGTTTCTCTGGGCCCAAGACAAAATAGCCCATCCACACTAGTAAATAGTAAAATCAATTCAAAAGTCCATATATTTACTGAATGAGAGGCGCTACCCACACCCAAAGACACCGCCCCAAAAACACAGGTGTTCTTCTTCCTCCTCACTCCCACCCACCTCACGTCAGCTCGCTCCACTCGTACCCCCAAATTCCTACCCTCACTCCTACAGAAAACCCCAGCTCCCCTTCTTCCTCACTACTATAGAAAAACCCCGGCTCCCCTTCTTCTTCACTCGCACTACAACTAGGCTCATCATGCGTTCTGCTCAAATCCATGAGCGCGACACGACGCCCTCGAGGAAAATGGAGTCAGCTGACCCCAACGCCAAGAAGATGAGGCTCCCGCCAGCGGCGACGCCTGTTTTAGATCCCGCACCCGGCAGCGCGGGAAGAAGCGGCGACCCCGCCCCCACCGGATCCCAGGAACCCATAGAATCTCGGGTGGACCGCATCAACGATCTCCCGGATGCCATCCTTGGGGAGATCATCTCGCTTCTCCCCACCAAGGATTGCTGCCGCACCCAAGTCCTCTCAATTTGGTGGCACCCTCTATGGCGCGTTGTGCCCCTTAATCTCGACTATCATCAACTATCTCTATTCAATGATTTTGAAATCCCCAGAGCCATCATCCCCTCCCACCAGGGCTCCGTTCAAAGTCTCTGCATCCCGTCATGCTACCTGAGCAAGTATACCATGCCCTGCAGGGTGGACGCCTGGCTGAAATCCCTTGAATTCACAGAACTACAACTGCTTGAGTTCTACTATTCCCCTAGAAATCAGCTACCAGATACCGAACAACATCTACCTGTGCCCTCAGCGCCGATGTCCATCTCACGGTTTTCCTCCTCTCTCCACACCGCCACCTTTGCGCTGTGCGACCTATGAGACAATCTGGTACTAAACCTTCGACTCCCATTTCTGAAGAAACTTTCACTTGTGTGGGTTCGTATATCGAAGGCCTCATTGCACAGCATCATCCACTCCAGTTGCCCTGCCCTGGAGTGCTTTGTGCTTGTTTTCACAGTTAGAATCGGTTGTCTCCAAATAAAATCGCCTAACCTTGTAAGAATTGGAATTTGTTTTGACGGAAGGCAGCTCATCATCCAAGATTCCCCTTCACTTCAAAGGTTGATCATTGATTCTAGTTATTCACCGTTGCAAATAACCGTCCTCTCTCGCGCCTAAGCCGGAGACCTTGGGTGTAATACATGATCTCATGCTCATTCCAATATGGTGTTTGGCTCCACAGTTCTTCAGGTACTTTACATTATCATCTACACTTGTAACCATAAGCTGCATTTTAAATTTTTGCGCATAAGTTATATGTCATCTTGGAGTACACATTTTGTACTAATATTATGTTCTATGCTCAATGAAGAGTTTCTCCGTGGATGGCCTATCAATGGTGCTGGATTACATCAAGATCTTATATATCCAAATGAATAGTTTTGATCTGAACAAGATTATTGGCTTGCTGTAATGCTTTCCATGTCTGGAGAAGTTGTATATAAAGGTGATAATTTCACGCACATTAGAAGCCCGCATATAGTGTACTAGAATTAACCGTTCAGCTGTTGCTCTTTCGACACTCTTTTTTAGACCTTAACTGTTTTCAATCTTCATGTCTATTTAGGAAACAGGACGGGGTAAGAAAGTTACAAACAATCGGTGGATTCGTAAGCATCGGGATTTCTCACTTCTCATGAGATTCGATTGAAGACAATAACGGTAGAACAATATGTAGCCAACCGTGCAAACACTAGATTTGTCACATTCTTCCTGCTGAATGCGAGGTTACTATTGTCCATCAGGCCTAAGTTTATCAGCAGCATGGTTTTGATGGATGGGTGTGTGGAAGAGCAAAAAAAGGAGTTTCAGGTGGGCAAAAGAGCTTCTGAACGTGTCGGGCTTCTATTTACAACATATTGTAGTCATAATCCAGTAAATTTTACGACCCAGGATGTTCATTCTATGGACCTAACCGATCCATTTAACTGTGACTGCCAAAAATAGTGCTGGAGTTAGATGTTGTTGCCCTTTTCAACCTGGGTTTTTTTGTAAACCTGATGAACAATTAACCCTCGTGCTTTTGTACAGTTTGTAAGCTGGAGTTAGATGTTCTTGCCCTTTTCAACTCGGCTGTGACTGTCATATTTTCTTTGAAGCAAGGCAAATGGCTTGCCAGTCATTTAATTTAGAGTGAAATATTGTAACAACTAACAAATCCCAACCAGTTATTTATACTAGTTTTAGCGACGGATCAGGGTAACAACGGGCTGTATGGGGGTCAGGGCCCGTCTAGCTGTGGTTTTATTTATGTTTACCACATCATGAGCCCAGTTGTGTTTTTTTCTTGCTGAAAATGGCAAGCCTAGTTCTATTTTTTTAAGAAATACCCAAACGAGGCCTACTTGCTTTATGAGCCCTACTGGGCTGCAAATCTTTCAAGACGAGGAGAGTTTCATTCGGTTTGCCCAGAAATGGGTTGTACATTTTTAAAACACATCAAACCGGGAATTAGTTTCAATTTTTTTCATTACAAGATTTTAAATTCCATTGATTTTTATGTGTGGACAATTATTTGGACTTTATATTTATATAATTTTTTCAAAATAGTTTGAATGTGAATCGATATTTCGGGATTAAAAACAGTTGGCCGCACCGAAATACGCAAAAAATCCGTATACTTTTGAACCATGGCCACAATATGGGGTGTAATGCTAACAAAAAGAAGATGGGCTCCAAAAAAATTCTTAAGAATTAGCAAATGGGCTGTACATTATTAGAAATAATGCACACGAGAGCAGTGACTGTTGGATGTCCATCCAACGGCTGTCGTGCTTCTTCAATCTCTGCATTTCCTGCTTCGGCCGGTCAAAAAAGTGCCGGCGGGACTGCCTACTCCCTCCTCCCGCGGCCGTCTATGATGTCGCGCATGCCTCACCGCCCCACCATACTCCCATCGCCGGCCTAGCCATCCCTCTACTCACCCACACCTGTTGTTATTCTCCGGGGACGGTAGACGAGTCTTCCCTGCCTCTGTGTCATTCCCTTCCTAGGCCTCGCCGTCGTCCACCGCCCTGGTGCTCTCGGCGCGGCCTGGTCAACATGGTCAATGAACGACATCCATCAGAAGTGGACTGTACGTGGAGAGGCTGACAGCTGGGTCCACGGCCGCATGCAAGGAAATGCCTCCTTATTACGTGCAAAATAATGATTCCTCACTTGACAGCTAGGACCCACGGGAAGGGCTTCTGTATTTCGCGAAAAAAACGTTCCCCCCGCTGACAGGTCGGACCCACCAGCTATATCTTCGCACGCAAGGAAGTGCCTCCTTATGACGCACAAAAAAATGAATACCCCTGCTAGCTGGGACCCACCATGGTGGGTGGCTGACTTAGGGCCTACTAAGTTGACGGGACAGAGGGCTTTGTCAACTTAGTCAATATGAACGATTCTAGCTCCGGTGACCGTGACGATGTCCATCCAACGGTCATATCGCTTCTTCAACCTCTGGTCTTCTTGCTCCAGCCGCCCAAAGCAGCGCCCGGTCGTGTCGCCTGCTCCCGCCTCCGTGGCGGCTATCTTATGCCCATGGAGGCCTCACCGCCCCCATACTACTCCCACCACTGGCCAGGCCATCCCTCCACTCACCCACACCCCATGTTATTCTGCGGTGACGACAGCCTCACACCGCAGCCAAACCAGTGAACCCTCGTACTCCTCTCCGTGTGGGCATCCACTGCCACGTCTCCCCGGCTTCGTGTTGTCCCCTACCTAGGCCTCGCCGTCGTCCACCGCCCTGGTGCTCTCCGCACGGCGTGGTCAACATGGTCAAGGAACGACTTCCATCGGAAGAGTACTGTACGTGGAGAGGCTGACAGCTGGGTCCACGGCCACAGCCCAGTTTTTTTGTGATTTGCCAAGTAAGTCGCTTTGTCAGGCCTGTTGGGCTGCAAATCTTTCAAGACGAGGAGAGCTTCATTCGGCTGGCCGAGAAAATGGCCTATCAGTAATGAGAAATGGGCTATACATTTTGAAAAGACATCAAACAGGCAATTAGTTTCAAATTTCTTTTTTTTCATTTCGATAATTTAAATTGCATTGATTTTTATGCGTGGACAATTTGTTGGATTCTATATTGATATACATTTACTTTTAAAATCAGTTTGAATGTGGCTCGAAATTTCGGGATTAAAAACAGTTCGGACCGCACCGAAATATGCAAAATTTCGAATAATTTTTTAACCGTGGCTACAATATGGGCTATAATGCTAACAAAAATAATACGGGCTCCAAAAAAACCCTTAAGAATTAGCAAATGGGCTGTAAATTATTAAAAATAATGGCAGATGGGTTGTATGATGTTTTCCACAGATTTGAGGCTTTCCTAAAAAAAGGTTGACGCACAAGAAGTGACTGTTGGATGTCCATCCAATGGCCGTCGTGCTTCTTCAATCTCTGCTATTCCTGCTCCAGTCGCTCAAACAAGCGCCGACGGTACTGCCTGCTCCCTCCTCCCCGTGGCCGGCTGTGCTGCCGCGCAGGTCTCACCGCCCCACCGTACTCCCATCGCTGGCCTAGCCATCCCTCTACTCACCCACACCTGCTGTTATTCTCCGGCGACAGCAGACGATCAAGAAACCCTCAGATGGGGTTGTACTCCGCTGCGTGGAAACAACCGCCGAAGTCTTCCCTCCGTGTCGTTCCTTCCTAGGCCTCGCCATCGCCCACCGCCCTGGTGCTCTCGGCACAGCCTGGTCAACATGGTCAACGACCGACATGCATCTGAAGTGGACTGTACGTGGAGAGGCTGACAGCTAGGTCCATGGCCGCACGCAAGGAAATGCCTCCTTATTACGCGCAAAATAATGATTCCTCCACCTGACATCTGGGACCCACCGAAGGGCCTCTGTATTTTGCGAAAAAAATGTTACCGCCGCTGAGAGCTTGGACCCACCAGCTATATCTTCGCACGCAAGGAAGTGCCTCCTTATTACGCACAAAAAATGAATACTCCCCCTGCTAGCTGGGACCCAGTACAGTGGCATGCTAAATTGTGGGCCTACTAAGTTGACGGGGATGGAGGGCTTTGTCAACTTAGTCAATATGCACGATTCTAGCTCCAGTGACCGTACAATGTCCATCCAACGGCCGTAGTGCTTCTTCAACCTCTGGTCTTCTTGCTCCAGCCGCCCAAAGCAGCGCCGGTCGTGGCTCGTGCTCTTGCCTCCCGTGGCCGGCTGCGATGCGGTGGAGGCCTCACCGCCCCCTACTACTCCCATCGCTGGCCAGGCCATCCCTCTACTCACCCACACCCCCTGTTATTCTGCGGCGACGGCAGCCTCACACCGGAGTGAACCAGTGAACCCTCATACTCCTCTACGCGTGGGCATCCACTGCCGCGTCTTCCCCGGCTCCGTGTCGTCCCCTTCCTAGGCCTCGCTGTCGTCCATCGCCCTGGTGCTCTCGGTGCGGCGTGGTCAACATGGTCAAGGAACAGCTTCCATCGGACATGGACTGTATGTGGAGAGGCTGACAGCTGGGTCCACAGCCGCAGCAAGGAAGTTCCTCCTTATTACACGCAAAATAATTATTCCTCCACCTGACAGCGGGGACCCACCGGACGGGCCACCGTATTTCGCGAAAAAAACATTTCCCCATGACTCCTGGGACCCACCAGCTACATCTTCGCACGCAAGGAAGTTCCTGACAGTCGGGACCCACCTGGTCGAAGCGTACGTAGCATTGTCATTCTGGTCGCGAACGTGTACGTACATACTGGTCGATGTAGAGGCGCGCACGTGTCGAAGTAGAGGCGCGCACGTAGCATGTACACGTATGTACAACGGCCAAGGTGCAAGAAAGTAAATATGGCCACGTACGTACATGCGGGCAGGGTCTCGAACGCCTACTCGCGCGTACGTACGGCCAGGGCTCGTGTACATGGCTGGGTCGGAACGGAGAAACATCATCGTCGTCATGTTCATGGGGAGCCAATGGAATGCGTCGTGTTCATCGGGAGGAAACGAAACGCGTGGGAGCCAACCGGCTTGGACGGAACAACCGATGGAAATGAGGCATGGCGTACCGCAGAACGGAGGAAACGGCCTTGTGTTCGACCGGCCACGTTCGAAACGAGATCCTGTTCATCGTGAGGGGTCTGGCGTACCGCAAAACGGAGGAAACGGACCTCCTACGGTTGAAATAGGGGTCCTGTTGATCAGGAGAGGTGTGGCGTACCGCAAAACGGAGGAAATGGACTTGTGTTGGAGCGCTACTTTTGAAATGGGGGTCCTGTTCATCGGGAGGGGTGTAGCGTACCGCAAAACGGGACTCCACGGGATACTGTTCATCTCCACCATCGACCCCCTCCAGCCTCCACGGGCTACTGTTCATCCACCGTCGACCTCCTCCAGCCTCCACCTGTGACTGTTCATCCACGGGCTCCTGTTCATCCAGCCTCCACCGCGCGCTACTCCACCGGCCATCGCTCAACCTGCCCTCTCCACGGGCTCCTGTTCAACCACCCCTCCACGGGCTACTGTTCATCCTGCCCTCCACCGTCTACTGTTCATCCCGCCCTCCACGGGGTGGTCCTGTTCATCCTGCCCTCCACGGGGTCCTGTTCATCCAGCCCCAACCGGCTCGAACGATCGGGGTCCTATTCATCCACCCCCACCGGGAACTGTTCATCCAAACCCCCCCAGCAACGCTCGCTGTTCATCCAGAGGCAACGCCACGAGGTCCTGTTCATCCACCCCCACCGGGAACTGTTCATCCAAAACCCCCCAGCAACGCTCACTGTCCATCCAGAGGCAGCATCGATCGGCTTCAGTTAGCAGCAGTAGCGAAGGAATCGCTCGATCGGGTTCAGTTAGCAGCCATTGGTCGATGGCTCGGGTTCAGTAATGGGTAGCCTGCAATGCAATCGCTCGGGTTCAGTTAGGGCCCAAAGCCTCGCTCGGGTTCAGTTAGAGCCCAATGCCTCGCACACATGCGCGTACGTAAGAGAGAAACGCGCATCACTCGGCCCCCGACCACCCACCGTAACCGGGGACTCTCCGATATTTTCCGCGCCCTCGCTTCTACCACGGTTTTTTCCGTCATGGACGGCCCAAACAATGTCATGCAGCTGTGTCTCCGGCCCGCCCAGGACGAAAAGCCCATTTTCTGTCATGATTTTTTGTCAAAGAAGTAGGACCCCACCACATCTATGATGATACCGGGTTTTGTCACAATTATCATCATAGAAGTGTCATAAGTATGACAGGAAAAAAATTTGTTCAGCCCAAAATGTCACGGATGTGTCTTTTTTTGTAGTGCAATAAGTCCACGGGACTTATTGAGGAGACGTGTAACGTGGAGTTTGATGAGAATAACGGCTCCCAAGTGGAGCAAAGTGGCACTTGTGATGTAGGTGACGAAATTCCTCCCCAAGCCATAAGAAGAATGGGAGTTGGTTTTATCCTACCCATTGAGGAACCCCTTGTGGTCAAGGAGAAGGACAATGCTCCACTCAAGTGGAGCCATCACCAACCCAAGGCCCACACGCTTCCGAAGAACAAAGTGAAGGCCCTCAACATCATGAACAAGACCAAGGGCAAGATCAATCTCAAGACGGTGTTGGATCACCAAGTGATGCCCAAGGTCAAGTTCTCTCCTCCAAGCATGTTCAAGATCAAGAGCAAGCTCAAGATCAAGAACAAGCTCAAGACGGCGCTCAAGATGATCAAGTGACCGCTCCTCATCTCACCCCCGAGGAGGAATTGGAGCGTTGTGCCGCCAAGATTGCATCCAAGCTCTCTACCAAGGGTCATCTCATGAAGAATGTGCTTGGAAGCATTCAAAAGGGGGTAAGCACTTGTAGACAATTGGCAAACTATTGTGAACATCACACATTTGTCTCTTGTGTTGAACCCCAAAAGGTATATGAGGCGCTCGAAGATCCGGATTGGCTCAATGCCATGCATGAAGAGCTCAACAACTTTGAGTACAACAAGGTGTGGAGATTGGTTCCAAGGCCAACGGGGAACCACAATGTCATTGGAACCAAGTGGATATTCAAGAACAAGCAAGATTGGGACCATCATTCGCAACAAGGCATGATTGGTAGCACAAGGCTACTCCCAAGTCGAGGGTATCGACTACGGTGAAACCTTTGCTCCCGTTGCTAGCCTTGAATCCATTCGTTTGTTGATTTCTTATGCTTCCCATCATAACTTTAAGTTACAAAAAATGGATGTGAAGAGTGATTTTCTTAATGGTCCTATTAATGAGTTGGTATATGTCAAGCAACCCCCCGGGTTCGAGGATCCCTACTTCCTCGATCATGTGTATCAACTCGATAAGGCACTCTATGGCCTTAAGCAAGCCCCACGTGCGTGGTATGACCACCTTACCGAGTTGTTGCAAGATCGTGGATTTGAAGTTGGGGAAATCGATCCCACTCTTTTTACTAAGAAGGTCAAAGGGGAGTTGTTTGTATGCCAACTATATGTTGATGACATTATCTTTGGTTCCCCTAACAAAGCTTACAATGAGGAATTTGCCGCTCTCATGACCTCTAAGTTCAAGATGTCTTCGATGGGAGAGTTGAAGTTTTTTCCTTGGATTCAAGGAACAAGTAGCCTTCGCCACCTATTCCGGAATTAAGGGAACACGAGAAAGATTTCTCTATGTCAATTCAAAACAAATCAAACGGACGACTGAATCCTATAAACGAAATTCTTTTGAGAAGAGCTTGCGCCTATGCTTCTATAAAAATCACCTATGTGGAACGGATGCTTCTACTTGGTCATCATAGACCAGCAAGTCAAACAAAGAAGAGAAGGAACCTTCATCAACCAAGCAAAATACACTCAAGACATGCTAAAGAGATTCAAGCTAAGTGATGTCAAGCCGGCTTCCACTCCAATTCCCACCAAGTGCCAACTTGACATTGATCCCAATGGTAAAGCGGTGGATCAAAAGGTATATCGCTCCATGATTGGCTCCTTGCTTTACCTTTGTGCATCTAGATCGGATATCATGTTGAGTGTGGGAATTTGTGCACGGTTTCAAGCCGCACGTAAGGAAAGCCACTTTGTGGCGGTCAAGCGAATCTTTCTATATTTGGCTGATACCCCAAACTTTGGCTTATGGTATCCAAGAGGTGCAAACTTCAAGCTTGTAGGTTATTCGGACTCGGATTGGGCGGGAGACAAAGTGGACAGGAAGTCCACTTCCGAGGGTGCCAATTCCTTGGTTGCTCTTTGTTAAGTTGGTCTTTTAAGAAGGAAAGTTGTGTGTCTCTCTCGTCCATCAAAGCGGAGTATGTGGCGGTCGGTAGTTGTTGTGCACAACTTCTATGGATGAGGCAAACTTTAAAGGATTACGGTGTCATTTGTGACAAAGTGCTTCTTTGGTGTGACAATGAAAGTGCCATCAAGATTTCTCTCAACCCAGTGCAACACTTCAAGATGAAGCATATTGAGATTCGGTATCACTTCATCCGGGATTACATTAGGTGAGGGGAGATCGAGCTCAACTACGTCAACACCCATGATAATCTTGCAGATATTTTCACGAAGCCTTTGGATGAAGCAAGATTTCGCGAGTTAAGGCGTGAGCTAAATATCATTGATTCGAGCAATGTTGCTTGAACCCTTGCACACCCCACCATACTCAACTTGTTATCTTGTTTAGGTGTAGACATGGACATAGGGGGAGTGTTGTTCTCTCAATGAACTCTTCCTGCCCCCATTATGCATAAATTGATCAACTCTTTCACATTAGCCATTATTGATGGTACTTGTGCTTCAAAGACGAGTTTTGGTCATGGGCCCAAGGATAATTCTTCGCGGTGCCATACCAATTGACTCAAACATAGGTGGCTTCGGCCACCGCCCTCTCTCTAGAGAGGTTGTGTTGAGTGTTTTAGTCCTTGTTGTCTCTTGTCGTCCTTTCGTCATGCCGAGCTTGTGTGTGTTGTCTCGTGTGTCAGCGTTTTGGTGTGTCTGTTCGCTTGAAGTTGCTTTGCAAAGGCCCTTTGTTTTCCCTTGTGCTTGAAACTTGCATCTTCTTGAGCACACGGTACTACCGCGGCCTGCCACCGTACTACCGCGTGAGCAGCGCATGGTACTTCCGCACCCAGCGCGGCAGTAATTTTTTACTGGGGGAGCGGTACTACCGCCCATGGTGCGGTACTTCTGCCCGGGCGGTACTACCACGATGACGCGTGGTACTACCGCGCTGTCGAGGGCGCGTGGGGTTAAGAGCGGGCAGGGGGAGTTCCAACTCCCCCATACCCATTCGTCTGTTTCTCTCCACGCCGTCTCTCTCTCTCTCTCTCTCTCTCTCTCTCTCTCTCGCTCAAGAACGGCGCCGGAGACCCTCGCCGGATCTCCGTCTCCGGCCGCTCTCCTCGGATTCCGACCGGTGGGATCGTTCCCCACCACTTCCTCTTGCCATGGAACAAGGTTTCTCCCCAAATCCCTCTCTCTTTTATTCGTTCTTTCACTTCTAGGTTTTTTGGGAGATGCATGTTGTTCTTGAGATTTTAGGCCAAATCTTTGCAAGAGTAGGATGTAGGAGAGTAGTGATGCGTAGAGATTGTACTTGTTTTGTTGTCCCATGGTAGATTTGATCAACCGTAGTACCGCCTCGTTTTCACAGTTGTTCTCAGATTTAGTTGATTCGGATCTGACGCCGTGCGGTACTACCGCATCTTAGGTGCGGTACTACCACTCGTACGGTACTACCGCTCCTTAGGAGCAGTACTACCGCACGATACATGGTACTAAAGCTCTATTGCCGCTCCGAGCCCCGGTACTACCGTGTCGCCGCGCTGTACTACCGCGACTAGGAGCGGCACTAAAATTTTAGTAGCGCGCGAACAAGCAGTACTATTGTTGCTGTCAAATCTTCTACATGGAAATTACCAAGTGTGCATTCTACTTGTTTCACCTGTTTTGCGGTGGTCTTTGCATTGATCCTTCTCGCTTCTCGTGTGTGTTTTTTTGTTTGGTGTCTTAGGTGGTGGCTCCGGTGCACCTGCTCGCCGTTCCAATCCCAGCCGTGACACGGGTTCCAAGCGTCTGCGCAACCAAGATGATGCTCCAGAGGGCTCCAATGCCCCCCAACGCGGGACCAAGACCGCCGTCACCAAGAACAACGAGCCCTCCATGGGCATGGATGAGATATCACTGGCTGATTTTATCTCTCGAAGGAGGATCAACCCTTATGTGAATCCTCGTGCCAACTTCAGAGGGAATGATCTGTTCTGGACCAAGCAGCAGAATCTCATTTATCTGGATGCGATCAAGGGCAAGCAGAACATATATGTGGACGTGCATTGGATTGACATGAATCACACGAGGGAGGAAAAGCACCGTGCCTACTTTGGTGAGGCCTTGGATCTCATGGAGCAGTTTGCTATTGAGGATGTGATCTCTTTTCGCCTGGACTTTGATCCCGAGCTTGTGGCCCAGTTATTTGCTTTGGTTCACTTTCACACTGATGAGGAACGGAGGATGACCTAGTTGACCAATGGACGTCAGCTGACTGCTACATGGAAGGAATTCATGAATTTGCTCCGCATACCTGATGAGGGGCTCAACACACCCATTGCTGTTCGCCCTCATGCCAACTCCAAGTCTGCTAACAAGAACAAGCTCCAGCAGTATTATGTTGAGAAGCTCCTTCCAAGTGGCAAGAAGGCGTGGTTCTGAACCCTTTCCTTGACATTATGCACATGATCTTCCGCAACTCTCTCTTCCCACGCATTGGGGACAAGGACAAGGTGCATGCCTATCTTGTGGACATGTTGCTCATCTGTGAGGAGGCGCGTCTCACTCAGACCCAACCATTGGACGTCTCCCACATCATGTGGTGCGAGCTTTAGTTTGCGATGCTCAACCGTAAGGTTCCCATCTATGGACCTTACCTGTTTCTTTCGATCTCGAAGATGTGGGAGAAGCTATTCCCTCAGGATGAGTTTTTGGCCCCTGACTGGATCCGTCATGACCCCATCAGACCCCGCATCAAGCCCCAGTGGGCTAAAACTACTACTCGTGCTGAGGCAGCGACTGCTAAGATGGATGTTGATGAGGAAGAGATTGAGGAGGAGGATGCAGATGAGGACAGCTCTTCTGGGTATGCCCCTCCCTCCACTGATCCCTCTTGGGCTAAGAAGCTGAAGGCCATGATGAAGGCCTTGTTCTGCATGCAGGCAAAGGGGCAGTACCGGACTCACGTTGCCTCCAAGGAGAGTCGCCGCCGCGACAAGAAGATCATGAGGGTTTTTGGAGAGGAAGTTTCCGGCGGCTCCGAGGAGCACATCACTCCAGATGCTGAGTGATGGCAAAACAAGGCTTCAAATGGACTGATTCTAAGGAGGAGCCCATCCCCGCTGCCGAGTCCGACGAAGAGTGTGCGAGTGACTACTCCGCTTGAGCCACTACGTGTGTTGTAGGTGTCCTCTCTGCCTTTTTGGCGTCTCGATGCCAAAGGGGGAGAGAGTGTAGGATTTGCGAGTCGTTTATCGTGTTTGTCTCGTTTTCTTTTGTTCCGTTGAACCTCGTTTGCTTTGCTTTGGTTTGGTTTGCACTTGTGAGACTTATCTATCATATGGTGTAAGACATATGCACTCTATCATACCTTATTGAGCTTATGCTATCTTGTGCTATTTATATTATGCTCATATTTACTATCTTGCTTAGTGTTAGTCTTGTTGTTGCAAGATATGCCTTGTCTATAAAATATAGGGGGAGTGTTGATCCTAGTATGTGTGTCGTGCAGTCCAAAGCACTTATCTAGATAAGCACACATCTAGGGGGAGCCCGTCGATATTTTATAGATGTGGGGTTTGCCCATGTTCATTTTATCTCATTGTTGTGCAAATCCCGTATTGTCATCAATCCACCAAAAAGGGGCAGATTGTAAGGGCATACTTATCCCTTAGTTGTTTTGGTGATTGATGACAATGCTTTTTGCGGACTAATTGTGTGCGTTGAGTATTTCAGGTATCTCATCACTACGCACAAGACGATTTGGTACCCCTCGAAGACTATTGAAGACGGCATTTCTCTACGTTTCTTTTCGGTAGATTTGAGTCGTAGGAAAGCCGTACTATTAAGAGGGGGTCCGCTTTGGAAAGGTTTGGGTGGAATCATCACGTACACGTCTACTCCATTTGCACCTCCTTTCCTTTGGCCTTTGGAGCATCCTCTGTCTTTTCACGTCTATGCAAATTGTCGTGTTTGCTGAGCTTGGGCATGCGGTAGTACTGCTCCTAGGAGCGGTAGTACCGCAGGCCCTTGCGGTAGTACCGGCCCACAACGCGATAGTATCGCCAGCGCCACGGTAGTACCGCTCCCTTGAGCTGTACATGACCCTGCATCAGCGCCGCTGCGGTTGCAGTAGTAGGGGCGGATGTAATTTTTTACATCCGCGCCCTACGCGGTAGTACCGCGCCGGTGCGCGGTAGTACCGTGCGTGCTCGGCCCGGCTCAAAGATTCACGCGACAAGAGGAGCGGATGTAATTTTTACATCTGCACGCCGGTAGTACCGCCTCTGGTTACTGGTACTGCCGTGCGGATTTTGCATTGACTCCAACTCAGCGGAAGTTGCCACAGATGTATTTTTATATGTCCGTGCCTTCCCAAAAACCGGAACATCCCTGCCTTGCGGTAGTACCGCAAGGGGGAGCTGTAGTACCGCGCCAGCGGTTCTACCGCCCTTTGCTTTAGTGCATTTGGGCTATCCCAGTTTGTGCTGCTCGAGCGGTAGTACCGCGGGGCCCTGCGGTAGTACCGCATGCCCTTGCGGTAGTACCGCGGCCCTGGCGTGGTAGTACCGTGCTGCGCAGGCTAGGTTGGTGGATAACGGTTGGATTTTTCCCTCCACTATATAAGGTGTGTCTTCTTCTCCGAGTTGACTATCTCTTCCATTTCTAAGCTCCATTGTTGCTCCACACTCCATTTTTGCCCTATCTCTCTCCCTAGCCAATCAAACTTGTTGATTCTCTAGGGATTGGTTGAGAAGGCCCTGATCTACACTTCCACCAAGAGAAATTTGATTCCCCCCACTAATCCCTTGCGGATCTTGTTACTCTTGGGTGTTTGAGCACCCTAGACGGTTGAGGTCGCCGCGGAGCCATATTCCATTGTGGTGAAGCTTCGTGGTTTCGTTGGGAGCCTCCAATTAAGTTGTGGAGATTGCCCAACCTTGTTTGTAAAGGTCCGGTTGCCGCCTCCAAGGGCACCAATAGTGGAATCACGGCATCTCGCATTGTGTGAGGGCGTGAGGAGAATACGGTGGCCCTAGTGGCTTCTTGGGGAGCATTGTGCCTCCACACCGCTCCAACGGAGACGTACTTCCCCTTAAAAGGAAGGAACTTTGGTAACACATCCTCGTCTTCACCGGCTCCACTCTTGGCTATCTCGTGCCTTTACTTGTGCAAGTTTATTTGTGTTATATCTCTTGCTTGCTTGTGTGCTGCTTGTTGTTGCATCATATAGGTTGCCCACCTAGTTGAATATCTAGACAACCTACTTTGATGCAAAGTTTAAATTGGTAAAGAAAAGATAAAAATTGTTAGTTGCCTATTCATCCCCTCCTCTAGTCAACCATATCGATCCTTTCAGCAGATAAGAAGGATGGCAAAGTGAACAAAAGTATATATGATATACATGTTATTGATGTGTACTTTACTAGTGTTCATAGTAGCCCCTGGGTATTTGATACTGGTTCAATTGCTATGATTAGTAACTCGAAACAGGATTTACAAAATGAACAAAGACTAGTTGAGGGCAAGGTGACGATGTGTGTTGAAAGTGATTCCAAGGTTGATAAGATCACCATCGCACACTCCCTTTACCTTCGGGATTAGTGTTGAACCTAAAATAGATGTTATTTGGTGTTTTCATTAAGCATAATATGATTGGATCATGTTTATTGCAATACTGTTATTCATTTAAGTCAAAGAATAATTGTTTCTGTTTACCAGAATAAAACCTTCTGTGGTCATACACCCAAGGTGAATGGTTTATTGAATCTCGATCGTAGTAATACACATATTCATAATATTGATGCCAAAAGATGCAAAGTTGATAATGATAGTGCAACATATTTGTGGCACTGCCATTTATGTCTTATTGGTGTAAAGCGCATGAAGAAACTCCATGCTGATGGGCTTTTGGAATCACTTGATTATGATTCACTTGATGATTGCGAACCATGCCTCATGGGCAAGATGACTAAGACTCCGTTTTCCGGAACAATGGATTGAGCAACTGACTTATTGGAAATAATACATACTGATGTATGCGATCTGATGAGTGTTGGGACTCGTGGCGGGTATCGTTATTTTCTGACCTTCACATATGATTTAAGCAGATGTGGATATATCTACTTGATGAAACATAAGTCTCAAACATTTGAAAAGTTGAAAGAATTTCAGAGTGAAGTGGAAAATCATCGTAACAATAAAATAAAGTTTCTATGATCTGATCACGGAGACGAATATTTGAGTTACGAGTTTGGTTTTCATTTGAAACAATGTGAAATAGTTTCACAACTCACGCCACCCGGAACACCACAACGTAATGGTGTGTCCGAACATCGTAACCGCACTTTATTAGATACAGTAAAGAGACTTGCCGGTAATGAGATTGAACTAAGTATAGTGATACCGACGATCGAATCTCGGGCAAGTAACATATCGATGATAAAGGGGACAACGTATGTTGTTGTGCAGTTTGACCGATAAAGATCTTCATAGAATATGTAGGAACCAATATGAGCATCCAGGTTCTGCTATTGGTTATTGACCGGAGATGAGTCTCGGTCATGTCTACATAGTTCTCGAACCAGTAGGGTCCGCATGCTTAACGTTCGATGATGATATGTAGTATGAGTTATGTGATTTGATGTACTGAAGGTTGTTCAGAGTCCCGGATGTGATCAGGGACATGACGAGGAGTCTCGAAATGGTCGAGACATGAAGATTGATATATTGGAAGGTTATGTTTGGACACCGGAAAGGTTTCAGATAGGTTCGGGCATTTTCCGGAGTACCGGGGGGTTACAGGAACCCCCCGGGGGCTAATGGGCCTTCATGCACTTTAGTGGGAGAGAGGAGGAGGCGGCCAAGTGGAGGGGCGTGCCCCCAAGCCTAGTCCGAATTGGGGAGGGGGGCCGGCTCCCCTTTCCTTCTCTCCCTCTTCCCTTTCCTTCCCCTCCTAGTTGGACTAGGAAAGGGGGGAACCTACTCCTAGTAGGAGTAGGATTCCCCCCTTGGGGCGCGCCCTATGAGGCCGGTTGGCTCCCTCCTCCACTCCTTAATATACGGGGGAGTGGGGCACCCCACAGACACACAAGTTGATTTCTTAGCCGTGTGCGGTGCCCCCCTCCATAGATTTCCACCTCTGTCATATCGTCATAGTGCTTAGATGAAGCCCTGCGTCGATAACTTCATCATCACCGTCACCACGGCGTCATGCTGACGAAACTCTCCCTCGGCCTCAGCTGGATCTAGAGTTTGAGGGATGTCACCGAGCTGAACGTGTGCAGATCGCGGAGGTGTCGTGCGTTCGGTACTTGATCGGTTGGATTGTGAAGACGTTCGACTACATCAACCACGTTACTTAATGCTTCCGCTTTCGGTCTACGAGGGTACGTGGACACACTCTCCCTGCTCGTTGCTATGCATCTCCTAGATAGATCTTGCGTGATCGTAGGAATTTTTTTGAAATACTGCGTTGCTCCCCACCCCCCCCCCCCCACACACACACACAAACAAAGGAATATCATAGTTATTGAACCAAATGTAATATTCAGAGTTAAAAACACCATAGGAAAGAAATTGTGTACCAAATTTTCCACACGGAATTCTGCTTTCATGGGACATCCGATATATATAAAAAAATCAAATAGAAACAACAAACTTCAACCCAAAAGTACTTAACATTCTGTCAAGCTAAACCAACCTAATAAAATCTGCTTTAGAACTCTATGAAGTGAAACCTCCAGTCTATATTTTTTGGGTTCCAAAGTGAAAGGCCAACAACTTAATGACTAATTACCTTCACCTTTCAAACATCTTCCAAATTAATCGTTGAGATCTTTCCAGTTCACCAAAGCGAGCTTAACTCGGCTTGACAAATCATACTCCCTCCGACTGCAAACATTTCCCCTCTTTTCTACAAAAGTGGGGTGCATGATCGTTTGTACCAATTGCGGGCTTAGCTGAGTTGGGGAACATTTGAAAGATTGGTGGGCTTGGCCTATCTTTGTACATGTGTAACAACATGCAATCCCTCTTCAGAGTCAGAGGGAGTGGCATTCTGGTTGGGGAAGACTTATAAGATACAAGACCTTTTTAGAGTCAGAGGGAGTAGCATTCTGGTGCCAATGTGAACCATTTTATCTCGTTCTACAACCTCCAACCCTACAAAATATAGAAAGCATTCATCACCTACAAATTATGCCCCACATGGCTACATCCTTGTTAGAGGAGTGATAAAAAACATGGTGCCACTGTTAAGGGTCCCAGATGTTATATAGAGGAGAAATAAGGCGAAGATCATGGAAGACCATGACATTGTCGACAAAAGTGAAGCCTATCATCCATGTTGATAGCTAAGTTGCGTCAAAAAAATCGGTGCACCAACAAGGTGAATCTTTGGTGAGCTCGTATGCAACACAAACACCCAAGAGAAATTAACTAGAAGTGGAATTGTTTCCAAATGTGAAGTAAATTAAGTAGGAGTACTCTTCCATAAGTATCATTGTACCTGGCACCTGCAACCTTGCCAAATCACATACTGTCTACAGAAACCACTCTAATGTGGGTCCTGGGTGATTCACATGGTTTTGGAAAGATGAGGGGCTTAAATACCTAGTTTTAGACTTCAGAGGATAAACTGTCTGATTTATGAAATGAAAGGGGGTTATGTGGACTTCTTTCGTTTGCCGTGAAGCAAAATTAGTCTTTCTCCTTTTTTGGGTCAGCAACCCAAGTTCTCATGGTTGATTCAAGCTAACAAAGTAAGAGCATCTCCAACAGTCACAAGAACGGCCGCTTAAAACTCATTTGCCGCTACGCTTCTTCGCTGGTTTATGGCCGGCAGCAATGGCTCCAAAGCAGCAGCTTAAAATTGAGCTGCTGCGTAGCTCCAACGCTCATTTAAAATGCAGCAGCAGCGCTAAACATCATACTTTTTTAATATAGATAATATAAAATTCATAGAATACATAATATTTTACATAGTTCCATAGCATAGATAGATAAAAAACTACGGTGCAACGACATAAAAAAACTACTAGATAATGCAACTACAGCCTACTCCCAGTCGTCATCATCATCATCATCATCATCATCATCGCCATACTCGCTGGTCTGGTCCGAGGTATCGAGCCACATGTCCTCCCAACGGTCATCATTAGACGAGAATATCGACTGCCCACCATTTTGAACGATTTCGCACTACGATAACGCTAGGGCCTTCCGCCAATGCCTGTCCAACCACTTCGCGCGGCGCTTTGCCGTCTGCTCCTCGTGGTGCCTTGCCCAGAAGGCTTCCTCGTTGGAGACATCCTCCGGGTGGCGCCGACGCTACTCCTACATGGCCCGCTCGTCCTCCTCGGTGACGAGGAGGCGGCGCTGCCGCCGAGCGTGCTCCGCACGGTCCTGGTCCGTGATAAGACGAGGCGGAGGGGCGACGTCCTGCGCCTGCTGGCGCGTGTGGACATCCTGGAAGTTCATCTGCTGGCGCGGCCTGTCCAGCACGCCGACGCATCGTAGGCGCGTGCGGCCTCGTGCGAGGTCTGGAACGTACCGAGGCCGAGCCGGACGTCGCTGGACCGAATCTCCGGGGAGTACTAGCCGTTGGGGCGCTGGCGGACGCCGCGGTAACCCGACGCTCCTCGGCGGCGTGGCGTCATGGTGGCGCGGCGGTGGCGGGGCGCTGGAGCGGCAAGGAGAGGAAGCGGCGGAGGCGCTGGAGCGGCGAAGAAGCTACGAGGTGCGTGTGGCAGTGCGGATACGCGTGTGGCGAGCGCCATAATTTATAGGCGCGCCGGAAGCGGCGCGTCAAAAAGTAGCGCATGAAGCTGCCGCCTTTCCTCAGCTACAAGAATTGTTCAGCGCTTGTTTCCAGCCACCGCTGGAGCGCGTGAAACCGTCCAGCGCGTGCTAAAAACCAAGTTTACCGCGGGCGCGCCTTTTGACGCGGCTATTGGAGATGCTCTAAGTAACTATAACTAGGCCAACCCTACTCCAAAATGATGAAGTAACTAGGCCCACCAAATTATTGTCTCTACTTTCATCATTTAAATGTCAATAGTATTCTTTGCATATGTATTATTTTTTATTGACCTCCACATTAACTTTTCCATGAGATTTTATTTGGCAAAAACCAAGTTCCGAGGAAAACTCGGAAAACAAAGTGAAATGAGTATTTTAAACGTTCTAAAATTCCTAAAACTATTACATTGTGCTACAGAATTGAGGCTCTACAAACATGTAGAATTTTCTATTAAAAATTAAATTAATTTGGGAGGTATGAAAAAAATCTGACCATGTCAGAAAGCGTCGCAGCAATGTTCATGTATATTTTGTTGTTTTCTTACCACAAAAAATGAATACATGTTTATTTCAAATTTCACATGCTCATACGTGCTTGTTTCAACGATGGAATAATCTAGTTAAATACGGCAGTTACCGGTGGTCAATGCCATGAAGTAGCTGACCACACCTGAGGCCATAAACATCATTAATACTAGCCCATTATGTACCCCCTCGCAGGTACATAGCATCATCTTTCTGTCCGCAACACAAACACCCAAGAGAAATTAAGTAGAAGAGGAATTGTTTTCAAATGTGAGGTAAATTAAATAGAAGTAGTCTTCCATATGTATCATTGTACCTGCCATCCTCAACCTTTCCACATCAGTATACCACCTACAGAAACCACTTTAATGTGGGTCGGGAGTGATTTCACATGGTTTTGGAAATACGAGGGCTTAAATACCCAGTTTTAGACTTCAGGGGATAAACTGTCTGATTTGTGAAATCAAAAGGGGTTATGTGGACTTCTTTCGTTTGCTGTGAAGCAAAGTTAGTCTTTCTCCATGTTTGGGCCAGCGGCCCAAGTTCACATGGCCGATTCAAGCCAACGTATTAAGCAAGTATAACCAGACCCACTCTACTCCAAAATGATGAAGTAGCTAGGCCCACCTAATTCTAGGTATATAACATCACCTTTCTGTCCGCAACACAAGCACCCAAGAGAAATTAAGTAGAAGTGGAATTGTTTCCAAATGTGAAGTAAATAAGTAGAAGTAGAATTGTTTTCAAATGTGAAGTAAATTAAATAGAAGTAGTCTTCCATAAGTATCATTGTACCTGGCACCCACAACCTTGCCACATCACTATACCGCTTATAGAAACCACTCTAATGTGGGTCGGTGGTGAACTAGTGATTCACTTGGTTTGGAAAGACAAGGGGCTCAAATACCCATGTTTTGTCTTAAAGGCATAAACTGTCTGATTTACGAAATCAAAGGGGGTTATGTGGACTTCCTTCGTATGTTGTCAAGCAAAATTAGTCTTTCTCATCTTTTGGGCCAGCGGCCCAAGTTCTCATGGCTGATTCAAGCTAACAAACTAATTAACTATAACTAGGTCCACCCTACTCCAAAATGATGAAGTAACTAGGCCCATCAAATTATTGTCTCTACTTTTATCATTTAAATATTAATATTATTATTTTCATATGTACGATTTTTTATTGACCTCCACATGAACTTTTCCATAAGATGATATTTGGCAAAAACCAAGTTACGATGAAAAACTCGGAAAACAAAGTGAAATGAGTGTTTTAAACGTTCTAAAATTCCTAAAACTATTACATTGTGCTACAGAATTGAGGCTCTACAGACATGTAGAATTTTTTATTAAAAATTAAATAAATTTGGGAGGTATGAAAAAAATCCGACCATGTCAGAAAGTGTCACAGCAATGCTCATGTATATTTTGTTGTTTTCTTACCACAAAAAATGAATACATGTTTATTTCAAATTTCACATGCTCATACGTGCTTGTTTCAACGATGGAATAATCTAGTTAAATACGGCAGTTACCGGTGGTAAATGCCATGAAGTAGCTGACCACACCTGAGGCCATAAACATCATTAATACTAGCCCATTATGTACCCTCCTGTGTACATAACGTCATCTTTCTGTCCGCAACACAAACACCCAAGAGAAATTAAGTAGAAGAGGAATTGTTTTCAAATGTGAGGTAAATTAAGTAGAAGTAGTCTTCCATATGTATCATTGTACCTGACTCCCTCAACCTTGCCACATCAGTATACCGCCTACAGAAACCACTTTAATGTGGGTCAGGAGTGATTTCACATGGTTTCAGAAGTACGAGTGCTTAAATACCCAGTTTTAGACTTCAGGGGATAAACTGTCTGATTTGTGAAATCAAAAGGGGTTATGTGGACTTCTTTCGTTTGTTGTGAAGCAAAATTAGTCTTTCTCCATGTTTGGGCCAGCGGCCCAAGTTCACATGGCCGATTCAAGCCAACGTATTAAGCAAGTATAACTGCACCCACCCTACTCCAAAATGATGAAGTAGCTAGGCCCACCTAATTCTAGGTATATAACATCACCTTTTCCGTCCAACACAAACACCCAAGAGAAATTTAGTAGAAGTGGAATTGTTTTCAAATGTGAAGTAAATAAGTAGAAGTAGAATTGTTTTCAAATGTGAAGTAAATTAAATAGAAGTAGTCTTCCATAAGTATCATTGTACCTGGCACCCACAACCTTGCCACATCACTATACCGCTTATAGAAACCACTCTAATGTGGGTCGGTGGTGAACTAGTGATTCACTTGGTTTGGAAAGACAAGGGCTCAAATACCCATGTTTAGTCTTAAAGGGATAAACTATCTGATTTACGAATTCAAAGGGGGTTATGTAGACTTCCTTCGTATGTTGTCAAGCAAAATTAGTCTTTCTCATCTTTTGGGCCAGCGGCCCAAGTTCTCATGGCTGATTCAAGCTAACAAACTAATTAACTATAACTAGGTCCACCCTACTCCAAAATGATGAAGTAACTAGGCCCATCAAATTATTGTCTCTACTTTTATCATTTAAATATCAATATTATTATTTTCATATGTACGATTTTTTATTGACCTCCACATGAACTTTTCCATAAGATGATATTTGGCAAAAACCAAGTTACGATGAAAAACTCGGAAAACAAAGTGAAGTGAGTGTTTTAAACGTTCTAAAATTCCTAAAACTATTACATTGTGCTACAGAATTGAGGCTCTACAGACATGTAGAATTTTTTATTAAAAATTAAATAAATTTGGGAGGTATGAAAAAAATCCGACCATGTCAGAAAGTGTCACAAAGCAATGCTCATGTATATTTTGTTGTTTTCTTACCACAAAAAATGAATACATGTTTATTTCAAATTTCACATGCTCATACGTGCTTGTTTCAACGATGGAATAATCTAGTTAAATACGGCAGTTACCGGTGGTAAATGCCATGAAGTAGCTGACCACACCTGAGGCCATAAACATCATTAATACTAGCCCATTATGTACCCCCTCCCAGGTACATAACGTCATCTTTCTGTCCGCAACACAAACACCCAAGAGAAATTAAGTAGAAGAGGAATTGTTTTCAAATGTGAGGTAAATTAAGTAGAAGTAGTCTTCCATATGTATCATTGTACCGACTCCTCAACCTTGCCACATCAAGATATACCGCCTACGTAAACCACTTTAATGTGGGTCAGGAGTGATTTCACATGGTTTCGTATACGAGTGCTTAAATACCCAGTTTTAGACTTCATGGGATAAACTGTCTGATTTGTGAAATCAAAAGGGGTTATGTGGACTTCTTTCGTTTTTTGTGAAGCAAAATTAGTCTTTCTCCATGTTTGGGCCAGCGGCCCAAGTTCACATGGCCGATTCAAGCCAACGTATTAAGCAAGTATAACCAGACCCACCCTACTCCAAAATGATGAAGTAGCTAGGCCCACCTAATTCTAGGTATATAACATCACCTTTCTGTCCGCAACACAAACACCCAAGAGAAATTTAGTGGAAGTGGAATTGTTTTCAAATGTGAAGTAAATAAGTAGAAGTAGAATTGTTTTCAAATGTGAAGTAAATTAAATAGAAGTAGACTTCCATAAGTATCATTGTACCTGGCACCCACAACCTTGCCACATCACTATACCGCTTATAGAAACCACTCTAATGTGGGTCGGTGGTGAACTAGTGATTCACTTGGTTTGGAAAGACAAGGGGCTCAAATACCCATGTTTAGTCTTAAAGGGATAAACTATCTGATTTACGAATTCAAAGGGGGTTATGTGGACTTCCTTCGTATGTTGTCAAGCAAAATTAGTCTTTCTCATCTTTTGGGCCAGCGGCCCAAGTTCTCATGGCTGATTCAAGCTAACAAACTAATTAACTATAACAAGGTCCACCCTACTCCAAAATGATGAAGTAACTACGCCCATCAAATTATTGTCTCTACTTTTATCATTTAAATATCAATATTATTATTTTCATATGTACGATTTTTTATTGACCTCCACATGAACTTTTCCATAAGATGATATTTGGCAAAAACCAAGTTACGACGAAAAACTCGGAAAACAAAGTGAAATGAGTGTTTTAAACGTTCTAAAATTCCTAAAACTATTACATTGTGCTACAGAATTGAGGCTCTACAAACATGTAGAATTTTCTATTAAAAATTAAATTAATTTGGGAGGTACGAAAAAAATCCGACCATGTCAGAAAGTGTCACAGCAATGTTCATGTATATTTTGTTGTTTTCTTACCACAAAAAATGAATACATGTTTATTTCAAATTTCACATGCTCATACGTGCTTGTTTCAACGATGGAATAATCTAGTTAAATACGCCAGTTACCGGTGGTAAATGCCATGAAGTAGCTGACCACACCTGAGGCCATAAACATCATTAATACTAGCCCATTATGTACCCCCTCCCAGGTACATAACATCATCTTTCTGCCCGCAACACAAACACCCAAGAGAAATTAAGTAGAAGAGGAAATGTTTTCAAATGTGAGGTAAATTAAGTAGAAGTAGTCTTCCATATGTATCATTGTACCTGGCTCCCTCAACCTTGCCACATCAGTATACCGCCTACAGAAACCAATTTAATGTGGGTCAGGAGTGATTTCACATGGTTTTGGAAATACGAGAGCTTAAATACCCACTTTTAGACTTCAGGGGATAAACTGTCTGATTTGTGAAATCAAAAGGGGTTATGTGGACTTGTTTCATTTGCTGTGTAGCAAAATTAGTCTTTCTCCATGTTTAGGCCAGCGGCCCAAGTTCTCATGGCCGATTCAAGCCAACATATTAAGCAACTATAACTAGGCCCACCCTACTCCAAAATGATGAAGTAGCTAGGCCCACCTAATTCTAGGTATATAACATCACCTTTCTGTCCGCAACACAAACACCCAAGAGAAATTAAGTAGAAGTGGAATTGTTTTCAAATGTGAAGTAAATAAGTAGAAGTAGAATTGTTTTCAAATGTGAAGTAAATTAAATAGAAGTAGTCTTCCATAAGTATCATTGTACCTAGAACCCACAACCTTGCCACATCACTATACCGCTTATAGAAACCACTCTAATGTGGGTCGTTGGTGAACTAGTGATTCACTTGGTTTGGAAAGACAAGGGGCTCAAATACCCATGTTTAATCTTAAAGGGATAAACTGTCTGATTTACGAATTCAAAGGGGGCTATGTGGACTTCCTTCGTATGTTGTCAAGCAAAATTAGTCTTTCTCATCTTTTGGGCCCGCGGCCCAAGTTCTCATGGCTGATTCAAGCTAACAAACTAATTAACTATAACTAGGTCCACCCTACTCCAAAATGATGAAGTAACTAGGCCCATCAAATTATTGTCTCTACTTTCTTCATTTAAATGTCAATATTATTATTTTCATATGTACGATTTTTTATTGACCTCCACATGAACTTTTCCATAAGATGATATTTGGCAAAAACCAAGTTACGATGAAAAACTCGGGAAACCAAGTGAAATGAGTGTTTTAAACGTCCTAAGATTCCTAAAACTATTACATTGTGGTGGTTGGCTCTTGTTGCAGCTCGACTCCCTGTTTGCGCGAACATGGTCTTCACTTGCGTGACATGTCACATTAAAATCTTGCTACACATGTAGCTGGTGGGATCACGAAAAGTGGTGGCGGCAACACAAGATGACTTCGATTTAATGCTGCTTCTCCAGTACCTGGTCTCGAGTTCCAGAACTGAAAACCCTAGGCCTGGCCCTAGTTTGTTACCTCGCAATGATGGTGTTTTTGCATCGTTACCTTGTTGAAGGTATTGCTCGGATTTGCTCGGACTTGCTCTTCAGGGTGAAAACTTAGGATCTGGCCTTCGATGTTGGATCCGACAACGGATGCGCATGAGCGTTGTCTCTTTCTGAAGGCATGTTATTGGAGAGCATTTCTCCTTTGTGAGGTCATGAGGTAGTTGGTTCAGATGGTCGTTGTTGTAGTTTGTCAACCATGGTTCTGATTGTTTTCTGTTTTTTTTCATTCGACTGGGCATAACTTTAGTGTTGTATGAATTTATTCTTTGCCGGCGTGTAATTCTTAGTGTGTGTGCAGTAGTGTTAACTGTATGTGTCTTAGTCATGCAAAGGTTGGTGTGCAATCATTGTTTTTGCATTCTCTTGATAGTTTTATTTTGAGTCAACAAAATCCATAATTTGTAAAGAAAAGGTAAAATTAATTGCACGTTGCAGTCTAGTAGGAGAAGTGACTAGTGTAGTAGCAGGTGAAGACGACATAACTGCAGGAACTGATGGCACACCGACACACATTGACACATACATTCAACGACTTGTCTCGTCAAAGCATTATACAGCGGTAGCAGCAGGTGTGTAGCTGCACTGCTTATGCTAGGTCTGCGAAAACCTCACTGTTAACTAACGGGCATTGCACTCCACAGTGCACTGCAGGAGTGGCGGTGTAGCACGAAAGAAGAGACATGATGGATGGGCGAGCCGGTAGGTGAAGCCGATCTCTGGATACTATGAATGGTGGATCGAATCTGGGTTCAGTTATACATCACATCAGTGTCAGGGTGAGCCTGTTGGCCGACGAGGCCGCGCCGCTCCTGCCACTCTGCTTCCATCTCTCGTCCTTTTGTCCCACCCACAAGGACTTGACTGTTAAGTGTTAACTATGTAGCGTTGTTCATGAACCAGGGGTTTCCTAGTATCCATGTAGAGTCGGAATTAGACGGTGGTTTTAATCTAGGGGATCTATGTGTTGTAAACACTACACAGGTGCTAGTGCTAATAGAGCAAGTTATATATAGCGTCGAGCAGGGAGCAGGGGCCACGATCTGAACTCCGATGATCCTTTGCATGAGCTGTTCCGTGCACAAGGGTTGCCATAAACTTGTCTCACCTACTGCATTCCGCAGGGCACTGACGAAGCACCAAGCAGAGCCGCAGACTCACTCAGAGGCAGAGCAGTCGTGTTAATCAAGCACACGGGCACAGTCATAGCATAAATACTTTGACAGTCCCACGCGAATCGAATCATTGGCTGTTTCTTGGCGTCGCAGCAAGGCAGACAGCCATACATACGCAGGCTGAGACAATCCGCTTGCCAGCCGAATTTAGTGTTTTGACTATTTTTGCAAATTTAAGCCGGACTTAACCGCCTACCGTTGGGTTTGATTTTTTTTCCTGATCTGACCTTTTTTCCTACCGCCGGGGTCGATGGTGGTAGTTTATCCTATCGCCGAGTCAACCGTACCGCTGAGGACCTTGGCGGTACGATGTTATACCCTGTCGTCAGGTACCCAGGCGGTAGGGTTTGAACAGTTATAAGCCGTGGGGGCCTGCTGGCGGGGCCCACCCACCAGGCCAGCCCCATCTTACTCGCCTACCGCCTTGAAAAATAGAGGAGGAGGCGCCTCTCTCATCGCCTCCACCCCCCCCCCCCCTACTCCGATCTCCTTCATTTCTCTTCCATTCTTGTGGATGGAGATGCCTCCACGACGAGAGAAGTAAGCTCTTTCGATCTCTCCAAGTAGTTTTAGTCAAAAAGTTTTGGTTTTGATGCATTTTTGGCACAGGATGAACCCTAGTTCATCTAGTAGTTTTAATTTTTGTTGATCCTAGGTTTATTTAGATTGATTCAATATGATGGACGTGTTGAAGATGAACCCTAGTTCATATTGTAGTAACTAGTTTTATTGATTCTATCTACTTTGAAGATGAACTCTAGTTCATATTATAGCTTTTATATAATTAATCATTGATTTATGATAAAATATGATTGATGTTGGTTAAATCTGATGGCTATAGCTTATGCTAATGTTGATTATATATTTATTTAGAACATTTGAATATGATGGATATTCCAATGTTGATAAATAATTCATATACATATATGCATATTTGAATGTTGTTGAATGTTGATGATGAATGAATGTTGTTGATAAATGTTGGTGAATTAATATATTTTTCCTTTAGTTAGTACAATGTTAGTGGATTATATGCTGATAAATAAATATTGTTGTAAAAAATTTAACTTGAATTGGCAATTGTTTTAGGAGGCCCCCTCTTTATCCGAACATCAGCACTAAGTACACCATGCTTGACCTTGCGTTCGACAACGGTCGTCGCGCCCGTTTTATCGAAAATAGAGTGGTAATAACCATGATCAAGTTCATGCCAAAAAAATTGTCTTTGCAAAACTAAGTTACTAACTATTCTCGTCTACATTTTGACGGATGCTACCGCCTTCCGTATGAGGGGTCACACGAAGGCATGTCAGATGCAATACGACCGCCGCTTCGAGCCATACTTTAGGAGAGCCGGGTTGCTGCCTTTTGTGATTCAGTTCAAGCGTGCGACGCCGATGCTCGTCCACTCAGCTCTCACGGTTTTGGTGGACCGTTAGCGGTTCGAGACACTGATGGCTCTATATTTTACGCATTTTTAGAGCTCATATGTTGCATATTCTCTTCATATATTATGTCACATTGAACCAAATATATGTCCATTATGTATGATTACCGATTTTTACACTTACCATTGTGAGCATTGCACATTTGTGTATTTATTTGGTTTTTATTAGCTTTACTTCTTTTCTTGTGTCTATAGGTGTATTGGAGCAACCTAGGACCAAGCATGATGAAAGGACCAAGGATGGGTTCAATACATAGTCAGCCAGGGGTCAGACTTAGCCATTTCGAAGGTAAAAAAAAATCATTTTCCCAAAGTGTTCTAAATCAAGATTAAGACTAGAAATGGATCGGCGTTGTTCATACGAATCCAATGAGCCCAATAATGTAAAATTCCGAGTTCTTATGAAGAAATAGCGATCGTTTTACCGGAGGAGGTCAAATCAAAAGACTCCATATGACCGCCAACGGTTGTTTGACGTGCAAACAAATCCAATAATTGCCTCTCCAGACGGGATTCTTCGCCAATTTCCCCAACGCTCCGTTAGGATGTTGATATTCAAGGCCATGGAATTGAATTGGGTCCAATATCAAATCTCTCAGACTTTGATATTGACATTGAACTTGAATTCTGTTGTTTGGATGTCCACGATATTGACATTTGGAATTCGCATGAGAGGCTAAATTCTGAAGCTTGTTTGGATGGTCATTCTCTACATTGGAATTGCACTTTGATGTAATTTATTTATAAAGAAAATGGTGTCAGACACCGGTACCTATACATTTTGTCATTGGTTTTCAAAGACTATATATATATGTAAGGAGCAGTAGCAAGTATTGTTCTAAGACAACACTGGACAGTAGCAACTACCATGTGAACTAGCGTTCTGAATCTGAAATGCATGAGCTTTCATAGTTCAGACAAACACCGGCTGAATAAATGAGCTCGTACATACATCAGATCGTACATACACGACACTACAAAGATCAAAATCAGATCTGTGCAGTTCAAGACTCCACAGCGGAATCTGAAGAATCATTCAGATCAATTTCGACAGTGGTTCCCAACATATACATTAGCGCGTATGCCAAATTAAATAAACACTTCAGCATCAGCTACTAATGCATTGTCTTCCACATCGTGGCCTGCCGAGTACCAAAATGGAAGGACCAAAAGCAAAATTTGTATCAACATCTCACGACTATGAGCTGCAAAAGGTTAAAGAAAAAAAACTGAGAATAGTAGCACATGTGGGCGGGGATTAGAGTGGATTGTTGAGAGTTTCCTCGTAGATGAGGTTTAATCTGCTGCCACCGTCCATGAGCCCTTTAGTAAGCCTGAAGCCGTCGACAATTGGACTAAGGACCAAAGCGGATGGTGCTCGGACTGTTCGGATTTGAGGTTCGTCGGGAGCTAGGGGACGGTGGCAACGGGGCTACAGGAAGAAGCAGCCATGGGGGGAAGCGGCGGTCGTGCCATCTGCTATGGGAGGCGGGTGTACAGAAGGACGATCGCGCGGGATGGGTGAGGTGGACGCACATGGAGGTGGGCGCACGCGGGGGAGGAGCGGACCTGCCGGAGAGAGAGGAGAGAAGAGATAAGGAGGAGGAGGAGGAGGAGGGCGGAGAGGTCTGACCTGCGCCGCCGGAGCTCCCTGTCGTGTCTCTGTTCGTCTCCTCTCTCGCTCGATTGCCTGTTTATTTTCCCTCGAGCGCGAGCGAAGCGGTAAGTTAGGCGCTCGATCCCGAATATCAGGCAAAGTCGAGCTCCTATGCTCTGAATTCGGCAACAGCTACGCGGGCTATGAATGCGAGCCTGCCAATATCTTGGCCCAATTCAGCCAGTCAATACCCAAACCATCCGAACAATGGCATACGGGGTGCCCAATGCCAATATCAATTACAAGGCCTCAATATCAACATCCGAACGAGGTGCAATTGTTCCCACGGGATCAGTGGCTCATAATGAAGGGATTGGGAGAAGATAAGGCTCATTTTGAGCCCTTGGATGACCACATCAACTTAGGAGATACAGGGAGGCCATCATATAAGCACCTCCAACCCTATGCACCACACATCTCCTCATTCATCCATCCATGCAGCCACCATCCATCTCCATTGTTGCTCCAAGACCACCTCCATAGACAAGAGAAGGGCCAAGCCAAGAGGAAGAAGAAGGGGTGCCTCCACCACAAACGCTGGCCTTTGGGCCGGTGCGGTCTTCACCGCCGACGCGCCATCATCACCACCACCTGCGCCACCATGTCCCTCTCCTCCACCGGCTTGCAACTTGTCCTCTCCCTCTATGATGTTTGAGTAGTTGTGTTAGTTCTTGAGGAATTTGATGAACCCTTGACTGATTAGTACTTTATTCAATAAGTGATATAATATTCTCTTTATATGTATTGCGTTGATTGTCTCATGGTGTTGTGAAGGGCGCCCACACAACATTGGCCACTTATGGACTTCAGGTGATTTATATTGGTGAGAAGGGTAGTTGTGGAGTAGTGACAAGACCTATTCTCACTTCATCCCTGATCATTGCAATAGGGATTAGTGGAGAACCCTAAAACTTAATGTCGTGACCACAGGGAGTTCACTCCCCTTAATCCTCGTTGTGATAACCGGAGTGCGGAAGCACTGTGGGGGCATGAGTGTACGCGGTAACCTGAGTGGGGATGTGTACTTTATTGGCTCTGCCCACACGAGATCATATACAAGTGGCTTAGTGATACAACTAGAGACCCATGTCTATCATGTGTTGTCAGCATCATACTTGTGGTGATGACTCTAATTCCCTCGAGAACGTTCACTACTCAAGCATTGTTTCTCTTAGTTTAGTTCCTTTAATTTTCCGTCTTTTATTTGTTGTTTGTAGTTTAGATAAACGCTACCCTTTTATGTGTTCCTAGCAACTTACTAAAGTAGGCTATTTTCGAACTACGGTTTGTGTGCGTACGTAACTACTTAAGTGATTGCGTAATTGCGGGGTTCGTAATTCCTTCCTATTTGCTTCATGTGGGTTCGACACTTCACTTATCATGAAATTGCCAAAACAACCCGGTGCACTTGCAGGTCATCAAGCATTTTCAGGCGCCATTGTCGAGGAGCATAGTGCTTGGTTATTACTTACCCGCTCGCATATAGTTTATTTATGTTTGTTGCTATTTAACTAAAAATACCCGAAATTTTATTTTGCTTTGAGATGTCTTCTGCGGGAACTAGGATGGTTGCACTGAAACTGATCGAAGATAGAGGAATGATATATGCTCAATACCTATATTCATTTAAAGGTATTGAAATGGGTGATAAATTGGAGGCATTGGATTATTATGCTAAATGTATATTTGCATTTCCATCATCTTGTGAACATTGTAAGTCCAATTGCCATATGAGATTCAGCTGCAAATTTCACCCTAACCCTTTTCTAGGAGCATATAACCGTGACTGCTACATAGTTGATCATGTTGCAACTATTGAGGAACTAATGCTCTATTACAGAACATTAGAACTGATGAACAGGGTGAAGGAGATCTCTCTACAACATAAAGATGCCTTGAAATATATGGTGTTGGTGGAGAGTATTTATAAATGGTGTATTACTAACAACCACCATAATGCCCCTTTGATTAAACATTATGAGAAGTGGACTGCCGCTTCCCAAGCCTCTATGTTGCAGGAACATAACCTCATAAAAGAATCCAAGGAGATGATCGAGCGATGGGAGAAAAATATTCAGGGAACCACCTTCGAAGAGGTATGTCTAGGAGATAAGCCGGAGAAGGAACACGGAGAAGAAGGACAAAATGGCCACTGCCCGGAAACTCCTTCGGACCATGGTAAATTTCTGGACACAATTAATTCCTAGCTCGATGATCATTTATCATATTTATGTTCTATTAGATCTTTCATGGAACCTATTGAAACAATGCTTGAATATTCTCCACCGGAGGATATAGTGAGGGATGATGTTTCAAAGTTTATTGTTAGAGATGAACTAGATATTAGCATTGTTCCCGATGTGTCTCTGATGACTCCTTTTGATGAAACACCAATTGGCATCCATCTTAATTACGGATGAGATAACACAAAATGAGGGTGAATTGCTTGTATAAGAGAGCTAACAAAGAGTGATGCAACCACCATGATGCCTGATTTCTCCTCTTTACCTATGGATTTGTCAATATTGGACAAACCCCAATTCATCTTTGTTGGCCCTCTCAATGCAAGCTCTCCATAGACCTGATTACTCCAAATTCCAAGCTCTCCATATTATGAGATCAACTACATTTTCTTTTATTTCTTTTAGCCGGTTGGGTATATGAACGGCGTATACCAAACCGATGATTTTATTTGTGTGTTATTTGTGCAGGGGCTTGGACCTTATGTGCTGACATGTATGGTATGGTGTCAACCGTATAAAAGACCCACACGAGCCATTTGGTTGCTTCATTATGATAAACTTCAACAAGTGCCCGGTAATGTTTTCCGATACGCAGCTCGCTCAAAT
Source organism: Aegilops bicornis (assembly GCA_021605145.1). NCBI lineage: Eukaryota > Viridiplantae > Streptophyta > Magnoliopsida > Poales > Poaceae > Aegilops > Aegilops bicornis. The sequence continues at coordinate 443,461,633 of CM038673.1, forward strand.
AAAAGTAGCATAGTTTCGAGTTCCTCACCTTAAGTGAGGATCTCCCTTTTTCAATAGGCACTGATGACCCACAAGTATAGGGGATCTATCGCAGTCCTTTCGATAAGTAAGAGTGTCGAACCCAACGAGGAGCAGAAGGAAATGACAAGCGGTTTTCAGTAAGGTATTCTCTGCAAGCACTGAAATTATCGGTAACAGATAGTTTTGTGATAAGGTAATTTGTAACGGGTAACGAGTAATAAACATAAATAAGATGCAGCAAGATGGCCAATCCTTTTTGTAGCAAAGGACAAGCCTGGACAAACTCTTATATAAAGGAAAACGCTCCCGAGGACACATGGGAATTATCGTCAAGCTAGTTTTCATCACGCTCATATGATTCACGTTCGTTACTTTGATAATTTGGTATGTGGGTGGACCGGTGCTTGGGTACTGCCCTTTCTTGGACAAGCATCCCACTTATGATTAACCCCTCCTGATGAGAGGATCGTTGGTGATGACGATGGCGATGATTTCCCCCTCCCGGAGGGAAGTTTCCCCGGCAGAACAGCTCTGCCGGAGCCCTAGATTGGTTCCGCCAAGGTTCCGCCTCGTGGCGGCGGAGTTTCTTCCCGAAAGCTTGCTTATGATTTTTTTCAGGTAAAAGACTTCATATAGAAGAAGATGGGCATGCAGGCCTGCCAGGGGGCCCACGAGGCAGGGGGTGCGCCCAGGGGGGTAGGGCGTGCCCCCCACCCTCGTGGCCAGGGTGTGGGCCCCCTCTGGTACTTTCTTCATTCAGTATTTTTTATTAATTCCAAAAATAACTTCCGTGGAGTTTCGTGACTTTTGAGTTGTGCGTAATAGGTCTCTAATATTTGCTCCTTTTCCAAATTCTGTAATTCCTTGGCATTCTCCCTCTTCATGTAAACCTTGTAAAATAAGAGAGAATAGGCATAAGTATTGTGACATAACTTGTAATAACAACCCATAATGCAATAAATATCGATATAAAAGCATGATGCAAAATGGACGTATCAACTCCCCCAAGCTTAGACCTCACTTGTCCTTAAGCGGATGCCGATAACGATAAATATGTCCACATGTTTAGAGATAGAGGTGTCGATAAAATAAAATACGGACATGAGGGCATTATGATCATTCTTATAACAGCAACATATATAGATATTGTCATATGATTTCTTATGGTCAAGTAACAATCTATTCACAATGTCATGTATGAATCAGAAACTTCATTGAGAACTAACAAACTATGATCTCGGTCATTGAAGCAATTGCAATTTATCATAACATAGGAAAGAGTCAATATAAGAGCTTTTCAGCAAGTCCACATACTCAACTATCATTTAGTCTTTCACAATTGCTAACACTCACACAATACTTGTGGTTATGGAGGTTTAATCGGACCTGAGAGAAAGATAGGGGCTTATAGTGTTGCCTCCCAACCTTTTACATCAAGGGTAATGTCAACAATAATAATTCATGCTAAATTACATCCAATTGGATATATATATATATATATATATATATATATATATATATATATATATATATCAGGATCTTTCCAACACAATGTGCTTGCCAAAGGATAAAATGTAAAAAGGAAAAGTGAAGATCACCTTGACTTTTGCATAAGGTATAAGACAAGAATAAATGATAGGCCCTTCGCAGAGGGAAGCGGAGGTTGTCATGTGCTTTTATGGTTGGATGCATGAAATCTTAATGCAAAAGAACGTCACTTTATATTGCCACTTGTGATATAGACCTTTATTATGCAGTCCGTCAGTTTTATTTCTTCCACATCACAAGATCGTATAAACCTTATTTTCTTCACACTAATAAATCATACATATTTAGAGAGCAATTATTATTGCATACAACAATGACAACTTGCTTGAAGGATCTTACTCGATCCATAGGTAGGTATGGTGGACTCTCATGGCAAAACTGGGTTTAAGGGTATTTGGAAGCACAAGTAGTATCTCTACTTGGTGCAAAGAATTGGCTAGCATGAGGGGGAAAGGCAAGCTCAACATGTTGGATGATCCGTGACAATATACTTTATTTCGGATAGAAGAAAACATAACACATTACGTTGTCTTCCTTGTCCAACATCAACTCTTTAGCATGTCATATTTTAGTGAATGCTCACAATCATAAAAGATGTCCAAGATAGTATATTTATATGTGAGATACCTCTCTTTCTTTATTACTTCCTATTAATTGCAACAATGACCAAAACAATATTTTTCAACTCTCAACAACTTTTATTCATCATACTCTTTATATGTGAAGTCATTACTCTCCATAAGATCAATATGATCTCTTTATTTATTTTTATTCTTTCTTTTTCTTTTATTCCCTCTAGGTCATAGAAAAATAATCAAGCCCTTGACTCAACACTAATCTTTATTATATATAGCTCACGGACTCGATTACATAGAGAGATCATAAAGCAAAACTCAAAACTAGATCATACTAAAACTTTATTCTACTAGATCAAGATATTAGTAAAAGGATCGAACTAAGAAAAACGATAAAGATAGGAGTGTGATGGAGATACGATACCGGGGCACCTCCCCCAAGCTTGGCAGTTGCCAAGGGGAGTGCCCATACCCATGTGTTTATGTCTCCTTCCTCGGAGGTGGTGATGATGGAGTTGTTGATGATGTAGGCTTGTCATCCATCTTCCAAGGCATAAGCTCACCATAATAGAAGGATGATCGAGTCTCCGGGATCCTTAAATCTGCAACCAAACTCATCCTCTTGAATCTATATTCATACTCATAGTTTTGGTTTTGCAGGTCATAGATCTAGGCTTGGAGGTGCTCCATTTTCTCGTGAAGCTTTAAGATGGTCTCCCCAATGTTCTTGGCATCTAACTTGTGGTTGTTGGTGAACTCCGCGATCATCATGTGGTTGGCGTTGAGTCCACATTCCACCATCCCTTGGCATTTGAAAACTTGTTGCTCCATTGCTTCGAGTCTTGTCTCCATGCTTCCAGTCCTCCTTGGTCCCTCAACATCGCGGATGTGCAGCAACCCATCACGCATCTCAATGGTTTGAGGGTGTTGCAGCACCTCTGCGAGGTAGGGATTGATAACCTTCTCGAAGAAGTTGTCCTTGGGGGCACTTGGGGACGTCATGGTGATCTAAATCTATCAGAAAAACAGCTAGAAACTAGAACAGAGGATATTTGCGTGATATGGTGGTCAAAACCTTCGGGAGATTATATAATGAATTGTTACCGACCAAAAGAAGTATCGTGCAAGAAAACGGAGTCCAGAGAGCACACGAGGTGCCCACGAGGTGGGGCGTGCCTGGGGTAGGGCGCGCCCTCCACCCTCGTGGACGCCTCGTGTCCTTCCCGGACTACTTCTTATCTTCCTATTTTCTTAAATATTCCAAAACGGAGAAAAATTAACATTAGAATTGTTTTGTAGTCGGTTTACTTACCGTACCACATACCTATTCCTTTTTGGAGTCTGAAATGTTCTGGAAAGTGTCCCTTATGTATTCCTCCGGATTTACGGTTTCAATAACATTAAATTCAACATTTATAGGATTACCTGAGATATAATGTTTGATTCTTTGACCGTTCACCACCTTCGGATTTGTGCCTTTGAAATTGTTGATTTTTATGGCACCGGAACGATAGACCTCCTCGATAACGTGGACCTTCCCATTTAGAGAGAAGTTTTCCTGCAAAAAATCTTAAACGAGTGTTGAATAGCAACACATCGCCACCTACGTTAAACTCACTCTTTTGTGATGCCATCTTTTAACCTTCCCTTAAATAGTTTGGCATTCTCATAGGCATGGGTTCTCCATTCATCAAGTGAGCTAATGTCAAAAAGCCTCTTCTCACTGGTAAGTTTGAAATCATAATTGAGCTCTTTAATGGCCCAATATGCCCTATGTTCTAGTTCGAGAGGTAAGTGACATGCTTTCCCATAAACCATTTTATATGGAGACATACCCATAGGATTTTTATGTGTAGTTCTATAGGCCCATAATGCATCATCGGGTTTCTTGGACCAATTCTTTCTAGATCTATTAACAGTCTTTTGCAAATTTAATTTGAGTTCTCTATTACTCAATTCTACTTGACCACTAGACTGCGGGTGATACGGAGATGCAATTCCATGATTGACATCATACTTAGCAAGCATTTTACGAAAAGCACCATGAATAAAATGTGAACCACCATCAGTCATTAAATATCTAGGGACTCCAAACCTCAGAAAATTAACTTCTTTAAGCATCTTAATAGAGGTGCTATGATCAGCACTACTAGTTGGAATAGCTTCTACCCACTTAGTAACGTAATCAATAGCAACTAAAATATGTGTATACCCATTAGAGGAAGGAAACGGTCCCATATAATCAAAGCCCCAAACATCAAATGGTTCAATAACAAGTGAATGATTCATAGGCATTTCATGACGTCTACTAATATTACCAATTATTTGACATTCATCACAAGACAAGACAAACTTACGGGCATCTTTGAAGATAGTAGGCCAATAAAAACTGGATTGCAATACCTTATGTGCAGTTCTATCTCCAGCGTGGTGTCCTCCATAAGCTTCGGAGTGACACTTGCGTAGGATCTATTCCCTGTTCATGCTCGTGTACACAACGCCTAATAACACCATCTACTCCTTCTTTATAAAGGTGTGGGTCATCCCGTAGTAATGTCTTAAATCAAAGAAAAACTTTTTCTTTTGCTGGTATGTGAAACTAGGTGGTATAAATTTAGCAACAATGTAGTTAGCATAATCAGCATACCATGGAGCGGTGCGAGAAGCATTTATGAGAGCTAATTGTTCATCAGGAAAGCTATCATCAATAGGTAGTGGGTCATCAAGAACATTCTCTAACCTAGACAAGTTGTCTGCAACGGGGTTCTCAGTTCCCTTTCTATCAATAATATGCAAATCAAATTCTTGTAGTAGGAGAACCCATCTAATAAGTCTAGGTTTAGCATCTTTCTTTTCCATGAGATATTTAATAGCAGCATGATCAGTGTGAACAGTTACTTTGGAATCAACAATATAAGGTCTGAACTTATCACAAGCAAATAGAACCGCTAAAAATTCTTTTTCAGTAGTAGCATAATTTCTCTGGGCATTGTCTAGAGTTTTACTAGCATATTGGATAACATTTAATTTCTTATCAACTCTTTGTCCTGGAACAGCACCTACAGCATAATCACTAGCATCACACATAATTTTAAAAGGTAAATTCCAATCAGGTGGCTAAACAATAGGTGCAGAAATCAAAGCTTTCTTAAGTATTTCAAATGCTTCCACACAATCATAATCAAATATGAAAGGAATATCTTTTTGTAAGAGATTAGTCAGAGGCCTGGAGATTTTAGATAAATCCTTAATGAACCTCCTATAAAAACCAGCATGACCAAGGAAACTTCTTATACCTTTAATGTCCTTGGGACACGACATCTTTTCAATAGCATCAACTTTAGCTTTGTCAACTTCAATACCTTTTTCAGAAATTTTATGCCCCAAGACAATGCCTTCATTAACTATAAAGCGGCACTTCTCCCAATTCAAGACAAGATTAGTTTCTTCACATCTCTGCAAAACTCGATCAAGGTTGCTCAAGCAATCATCAAAAGAAGTTCCATAAACAGAGAAATCATCCATGAAAACCTCAACAATATTTTCAAAAAAATCAAAGAATATAGCCATCATGCATCTTTGAAAGGTAGTAGGTGCATTACATAAACCAAAAGGCATACGTCTATAAGCAAAGGTACCGAAAGGGAAAGTAAACGTGGTCTTTTCTTGATCCTCTTTTGACACAGGTATTTGAGAGAAACCAGAATAACCATCTAGAAAGCAAAAATGTGTATGTTTGGATAATCTTTCTAGCATTTGATCAATAAAAGGTAAAGGGTAATGATCCTTTTTAGTAGCTTTATTTAATTTGCGAAAATCAATTACCACTCTATAACCTGTAACAATTCTTTGTGGGATCAATTCATCTTTATCATTAGGAACAATGGTAATACCTCCTTTCTTAGGGACACAATGGACAGGGCTAACCCACTGACTATCGGCAACGGGATAAATTATACCTACCTCAAGAAGCTTTTGTATTTATTTCCTTACTACTTCTTTCATCTTAGGATTTAACCGTCGTTGGTGATCAACAACTGGTTTAGCGTCTTTCTCCAATTTTATTTTGTGCTGGCATAGAGTGGGACTAATGCCCTTAAGATCATCAAGAGTATATCCAATAGCAACATGGTGCTTCTTCAGAGTTTTCAATAATTTCTTTTCTTCATGCTCTGAAAGGTTAGCACTAATAATAACATGATATATCTGTTTCTCATCAAGATAAGCATATTTAAGAGTATCAGGTAAAGGTTTAAGCTCAAACACGGGATCACCCTTGGGTGGAGGAGGATCCCCTAGGATTTCAATAGGCAAGTTGTGTTTCAAAATAGGTCCCCGTTTAATGAATACTTCATCTATTTCCCTTCTTTCATTCATAAACATATCATTTTCATGGTCTAGCAAATATTGTTCTAAAGGATCACTAGGAGGCACGACAATAGAAGCAAGACCAATAATTCATCTTTATTAGGCAATTCCTCGTCACGGGGTTGTCTACGAAATTTAGCAAAGTTAAAATCATGAGACATATCCCCCAAACCAATCGTAACAACATCCTTTTCGCAGTTTATTCTAGCATTAACAGTATTCAAGAAGGGTCTACCAAATATGATGGGACAGCAGTCATCTTGTGGGGAACCAAGAACAAGAAAATCAGCAGGATATTTAACTTTCCCACACAAGACTTCAACATCTCTAACAATCCCAATTGGTGAAATAGTGTCTCTATTGGCAAGCTTAATTGTAACATCAATTTCCTCTAACTCAGGAGGTGCAATATCATGCATAATTTCTTTGTATAAGGAATGAGGTATTGCACTTGCACTAGCACCCATATCACATAAGCCATGATAACAATGATCTCCTATTTTAACAGAAATAACAGGCATGCCTACCACAGGTCTATGTTTATTTTTAGTATCAGGTCTAGCAATTCTAGCAACTTCATTGCAGAAGTAAATAACATGCCCATCAATATTATCATCCAAGAGATCTTTAACCATAGCAATACTAGGTTCAACTTTAATTTGCTCAGGGGGTTTGGGTGTGTTAATATTACTTTTGTTGACAACAGTTGAAGCTTTAGCATGATCCTTTATTCTAAGAGGGAAAGGTGGGTTCTCAATATAAGTAGTAGGAACGAAAGAATCATTATAAGTGATAGTCTTTTCTTCAACTTTAATAGGTGCAACTACTTTTACTTCAATGGGAGGATTATATTTAAACCACTTCTCCTTAGGGAGATCAACATGAGTAGCAAAGGATTCACAGAAAGAAGCTACTATCTCAGAGTCAAGTCCATATTTAGTGCTAAATTCACGGAAAACATCGGTATACATAAAAGATTTAACACAATCAAACTTAGGTATTATACCTGACTCCTTACCTTCGTCGAGATCCCAATCTTCGAGTTATGCGTTTAATTCTCCGCAATAAATCCCATTTGAATTCAAGAGTCTTTATCATAAAAGAGCCAGTACAAGAAGTATCAAGCATGGAGCGATTATTGAGAGAAAACCGAGCATAATTTTTTTGAATAATCATTTCTCTTGAGAGCTCATGATTGGGGCATGAATATAACATTGACTTAAGCCTCCCCCAAGCTTGAGCGATGCTTTCTCCTTCGCGAGGCAAAAAATTATATATATAGTTACGATCACGATGAACAAGATGCATAGGATAAAACTTCTGATGAAATTCCAACTTCAATCGGTTGTAGTTCCATGATCCCATATCATCACATAGCCTAAACCATGTCAACGCCTCTCCCTTCGAACATAAAGGGAAGACCTTCTTCTTGATAACATCCTCGGGCATGCCTGCAAGCTTAAATAATCCACAAACTTCATCCACATAGATATGGTGCAAATCGGGATGTAATGTTCCATCTCCTGTAAAAGGATTAGCTAGCAGTTTCTCTATCATACCCGAAGGAATTTGAAAGTAAACATTTTCAGTAGGTTCAGTAGGTTGAGGAGCAACTCTTTGCTCATCGGTCGGGTGAAGATACCCCGAACAAGCCCCTCAAAGGATTATTTTCCATAGTAACAAGTGCCAGTAAATTTTAGCACACTATATAAATTTTTCCTTACCAAATTCCACCTACCAAAGGCGCTTCACTCCCCGGCAACGGCGCTTTAAAAAGAGTCTTGATGACCTACAAGTATAGGGGATCTATCGTAGTCCTTTCGATAAGTAAGAGTGTCGAACCCAATGAGGAGCAGAAGGAAATGACAAGCGGTTTTCAGTAAGGGACTCTCTGCAAGCACCGAAATTATCGGTAACAGATAGTTTTGTGATAAGGTAATTTGTAACGGGTAACAAGTAATAAACGTAAATAAGGTGCAGCAAGATGGCCCAATCCTTTTTGTAGCAAAGGACAAGCCTGGACAAACTCTTATATAAAGGAAACGCTCCCGAGGACACATGGGAATTATCGTCAAGCTTGTTTTCATCACGCTCATATGATTCGCGTTCGTTACTTTGATAATTTGGTATGTGGGTGGACCGGTGCTTGGGTACTGCCCTTTCTTGGACAAGCATCCCACTTATGATTAACCCCTATTGCAAGCATCCGCAACTACAAAAGAAGTATTAAGGTAAACCTAACCATAACATGAAACATATGGATCCAAATCAGCCCCTTACGAAGCAACTCATAAACTAGGGTTAAGCTTTTGTCACTCTAGCAACCCATCATCTACTTATTACTTCCCAATGCCTTCCTCTAGGCCCAAACAATGGTGAAGTGTCATGTAGTCGACGTTCACATAACACCACTAGAGGAGAGACAACATACATCTCATCAAAATATCGAATCTAATACCAAATTCACATGACTACTTATAGCAAGACTTCTCCCATGTCCTCAGGAACAAACGTAATTACTCACAAATCATATTCATGTTCATAATCAGAGGGGTATTAATATGCTTAAAGGATCTGAACATATGATCTTCCACCAAATAAACCGACTAGCATCAACTACAAGGAGTAATCAACACTACTAGCAACCCATAGGTACCAATCTGAGGCTTTGGGACAAAGATTGGATACAAGATATGAACTAGGGTTTTAGAGGAGATGGTGCTGGTGAAGATGTTGATGGAGATTGACCCCCTCCCGATGAGAGGATCGTTGGTGATGATGATGGCGATGATTTCTCCCTCCCGGAGGGAAGTTTCCCCGGCAGAACAGCTCTGCCGGATCCCTAGATTGGTTCCACCTCGTGGCGGCGGAGTTTCTTCCCGAAAGCTTGCTTATGATTTTTTCCAGGGTAAAAGACTTCATATAGCAGAAGATGGGCACCGGAGGCCTGCCAGGGGGCCCACGAGGCAGGGGGCGCGCCCCCCACCCTCGTGGCCAGGGTGTGGGCCCCCTTTGGTACTTTCTTCGTTCAGTATTTTTTATTAATTCCAAAAATAACTTCTGTGGAGTTTCAGGACTTTTGGAGTTGTGCAGAATAGGGCCCTGTTCGGCAAATTGCCACGGAGCGAAGCCTGCGGAGCGCCCTTCCAGCCACTCCCCAAATTAAAACTAGATCCTGCTCCGCTCCGGCATGGAGTTGGAGAGTGGAGAGAGTCTGAACAACCCCTAGGTCTCTAATATTTGCTCCTTTTCCAGCCCAGAATTCCAGCTGCCGGCATTCTCCCTCTTCATGAAACCTTGCAAAATAAGAGAGAATAGGCATAAGTATTGTGACATAACTTGTAATAACAACCCATAATGCAATAAATATCAATATAAAAGCATGATGCAAAATGGACATATCAGGCACCTAGTGTCGGGGAGGCTGATCGTTCCCACGAACACCTATGGGGCCGGCGGACCAGGCCCCTTTGTGGTTCGGATGGGGGGCGGAGATCGCACGAAGAGCAGATCGAGGCGAGGCACACGAGCAGTTTACCCAGCTTCGGAGCTCTCCCAAGAGATAAAACTCCTCGCTGCTTGTCCGATGTATTGTGTTCTTGCTAGGGAGCGATGAGAGCTACAAAACCTAGCGTGAGTGTATCTGGTCTCGAGTGAGTCGAACGAATCAACCCCCCCCACGCTGCACATGGGCCTCCTTTTATATGCTCAAGGGTCTCCGGCAGTGGCAACATAGATGAGGGTACAAATGTAAAAACAGGAGTTGGTACACCTACTCAAAGGTGTACAAGGCAAAATACCTAACTCGACGGCAAGGGACAAAAGCAATAAATTCGCCGTTGTCGCCCAAACAAAGGCAACAGAGACCGTCAGTGCGCCTCCGCCGCCACGATGGCAAGCTTGTCAGCGCCGCTTATCGCTGCTCTCCGCTGGCTGCACAGCCTCTCGACACGCGCGCATGGAACGGTCCCATGGCGACACGTCGCTGGATGAGCTGGAGCGGAGATGGAGAGGTTGCTTGCCGCGCCAAGCGCCTTGCCGCGGTCGAATCCTTGTCGCGTCCGGAGGCTTGTCGCGCTCCAAGCCTTCCCGGCAAGCTCCTCTTGCCGGGGCCTTGTCTTCTGCATGCCTTGAGTGGCCTTCCCGACAAGCTCCTCTTGCCGGGGCCTTGTCTTCTTAATCAAGTACTTTGTTCTTGAATGGCTCTAGAGGAGCTACGGAGGACCTTGGCGGTGATTTAGGCAAACTCGCCGCGGGGTGCTACAACTGTCCGTGCACGAGTACGGGATACTAGGGTACCCCTACTCTAGTACCCCGACAGGAGCCCCCGGGCCTGGGCCGTACACGGTGCCCAGCACTGTCGGGCCAGGCCCAAAACAGTGCACGGGCACACGTGGCCTCGAACACGTCGCAACTCGCCCCGGACCCACCACGATCCCCACTAACGGCACGCACCGGACGTGGCGTCGTGCGAGAGATCGTTGGCGTGGTCGTGGGGGTTTCTTTATTAGGAAAAGCGGAACGTCCGCCTCCCCTCTCTTTATAAGCGGAGAAAACAGGGCAGGCCGTCCACTCGCCATCGCTGTCTTGTCAAGAAAACCACCGCCGCTCCCCCCTTCTTCTCCGGTGCAAAGAGAGCAGCGCCCCGCCCCCCTTCGCCACAAGCGCGCTCACCGCCGTCGGCCTCCTCCGCCGCCCTCGCCATGGCTCCGAAAGCCGACAAGGAGAAGGGCGTCAAGTCGGCCGAAGCGCAGCGGCTCGCGGCGTTGCGCAAGGAGCGGGCCATCTTGCCCGCAGCTCGGCGCAAGGGAGCTGCGGACGTCTTCTACCTCTTTCCGGTCGACGGAGACGCGTGCGCATCCGCAAGACGAGGGTACTCCCCGCCGCCTCGATTTGGCACCAATAGGGTACCCCTTTTTCGCCCTTTTTTTTCTATTGCGGGCTTTGCCCGCCCTTTTCCGAGTTCTTCTGCGACATCATGAACACGTTTAGCCTCCGCCTCCTTGATTTCACCCCCAACGCCGTCTTGACCATGGCAGTTTTCGCGCATCTTTGTGAAAACTTTGTCGGAGTCCACCCAAATGTGGCACTCTTCCACCATTTCTTTGTGCCCCGCGTCGAGAGAGGAGAGCCACTTGCCGGAGGGATAGCCTGGGTCTCTAGGATCGGCAAGAAAGAGGCCTACCTGGAAGGAGAGTTCCGCAACAAGTGGGAGGAGTGGAGAGCCAATTGGTGTTGGGTCGTAGAGGAGAACCCGCAGCCCTTCACTGTCGTGCGCCAAACCCCAATAGTGCGCGGTAGGGATTGGAGTAACTTGGCGCCGGAGGATGCGAAGTTGAAGATAGCTGTGACCCGGATCCTGCGCCTCAGGCTTGCCAGATTAATCAGAGGCGGTTAGCTTGGCGCAGACTTCCTTCGCCGCGCCGTGACGCTTCCCTTGCAGGAAAGGAGGAGGCCTGCCTGGGAGTTCCAAAATGCGGCGAGACATTATGAGGTTGCGCCCGGTCCGAATCGAACTTCACCGTCTTGGAGCTGACGCGATGCTGCTCGAGCTGTTCAAGAACGACCCGACCACCCCGAGTGGTTTAGTTTGCCGCGGGGTCGCCCCATTGTGCAACAACTCGGCGCTCGACCGCATCCGCGCCATGATGCCGTTGCCAGCGATTCCCATGGGATCGTTCCAACTGGCAGAGCCCCGACGAGGTCGTGGCAGCGATTCTTCGACGACTTGGAAGAAGTGCCGATCCGCCCGACGAGCGAAAAAGGCTCACCTGCGACACCACCGACGAGGAGATGGCGCGGATTGCCACCAGTGGAGGAGGCGGCGATCGCCGCCACTGGAGCCTTCGGGTTCACCGTGGAGGAGGCGGATGCTGCGAAGGCGGCAAGCCTTGCCGAGCGAGGGGAGGTCGACGGCGAGGACGAGCTTGTCGAGCCCGAGGCCGGGTCGAGTGGACCCGCCGAGGGCGCTTCTTCTCCACCTCCCAGCGACTTGCCGCTGGAGCCCCGGCCCGCCAAGAGGCGTCTCCGCAAGGCCGGAGACGAAGTCGGGCGGCAGATCGCCCACAAAGAAGAAGGCCACATGACGGCTTCCACCGCTGCAAGCGAGGTTGCTGGAGCGCCCACTGCCGCTGCGACAAGGGGCGGATCTTCTCGAGCCACCGCCGACGCCTCCGCCAACCGGCCAAGAGAGCCCACTCCCCCGCCTCGTCGCACCGGAGGCGAGCCGGAGTTTGATTTCTCCGCGCTCAGCTCCGAGGAGGAAGGCGAAGAGTAAGTCCTTGAGATCGTGCTTGTATTTCTTCAATTTTATTGCTTCATCTTGAATCTGATTTGCTTTGTTCTGGACTCTTTCCTTTTCAGCACGCTGGCCCAGAGAGCGTCGAAGAGGGCCAAGATCCTGACGGTCGTCGTTGAGGACGATTCTCCCGTGGCGACAGGGGACGCGTCCGAGACCCCCTTGCCGGACCCGGCAACCCTTCCTTAGGGCAGCCCCCAGCACAGCCCCTAGAGTAAGTGTGCAGTTCTCTCCTTATTATTAGGTGCGCAGGGGTGCCCCTTCTTCGTTGATACCTGACTGTTTGCTTGTGTAGGAGCAGAGCAGCCTCATCAGGAGGGCTCGGAAGCCGCCTCCGAGATCTTGCCTGCTGCCACTACGCAGCCAAGGGAGGATTCTCCGGCAAGGGAGCGCCCTCCGACAAGGGAGGCCACTCCGGCAAGGGAGGCTACCCCGGCAAGGGAGGTTACCCCGGCAAGGGACAGCGCCAGTGACCCTCCAGTGGTCGAGGCCATGGCTGTGGATCCTGCGGTGTAATTTCCTTACGAAAATCTCCCTTGGGCTTGCTTTCTTTTGTTTCTCTTTTTGAACATTTGCTTGATGCTCTTTCTTCGTTCGACGCGGTGCCGATGGAGGTCGAGGCCGCCGGCGAGGAGGAAGCGCGCGGCAACACTGACACGGCCGCCGTCGGGGAAGAAGAGGTCATGGTTGTGGAAGAAGAGGCCGTCGCCAACGAGCCTGTTGGCGAGGAGGCCACCGAGGCTGCCGACGCAGAGGCCGGCGAGGGGTCGGGCGATTGCACTGACGGCCATGAGGCTGCAGGAGCGCCAAGCCCTACACCGACAGCCGACTCCCCTGGCCGTCAAGGCCAGTTCCCGAGGAGCTCAGCCCGGCGCCTACCAAGGCCGGGCGAAGGCGTTTTCATCAAGCTCCCTGGAACCGAGCTCTGTGGCGCCGGTCGAGGAGAGACCTTCGATGGCGAAGCTACTCGCCTCTCATTGGCCGACGCTGGTGGACGCGCCAAGCAGCAGCAGCGCGAAGTCCGAGGAGGAGCAGCTGAAGAAGCTGCTGTCGCTCTACCGCGCCCGGCAGGCCAAGTTGGAGACCCGGGAAGCACTTGTCGCGAGGGCGGGAGCGGACATGGAGAAGCGCGCAGAGGAGCTCCGGAGCGCCAGCAAAGAAGCTCTCCGCAACGTAGAAGAAGCGCGGGGGCAACTTGTAGAGGAGCGCACGGCCTTCATCCTTGAGAAGGCCGCAGCTGAGGAGGAGCAGCGGCTGGCTGCCGAGAAGCTCTCCGCGCAGGAAAGCGAGCTGGCGTAGCGGAAGGTCAACCTGGACAGCCACGAAGAAGACCTTGCCGCACGTGAGGAGTCACTTGGCAGGGCGCTCAGAAGCGGGCGATGCCGCCGCAGCCGAGGCCGCCAAGGAAGAGTCAAGGCGAAGGTGGCACACCGAGGCCAGCCTCAAGAAGAGCGCGAAGAGCTTGCCGTGCTCAAGCGTGAACGCGAGAAGGACGCCTACACTCTTGGCGAGCTGCAGGGTCGCCTCACCGATAGGGGCAAGGAGCTCGACGCCGCCAAGGATTCCAAGCGGATCTTGAGCTGAAAGTGACCACTCGACGCAGACGTTGGACGGCGCCAGAGAGCGGGAGGTGGGCTTGTTGGAGGCGATCAAGGCCAAGGAGGATCTGCTAGCGAATGCTGCCTCCATCGAGCACCTTGAGGGAGAGCGTGGAGCACCGGGTGAAGGTCTTGTGGACACCGCGCCGACATCCACAACGAGCCGATGGAGCTGGGGATGGCGGACCTTGCATACTCCTCCCACGAGCATCTCCAACCCAGCGCCAAACTCAGCTTATTCTTCAAAGGCGTGGTGACGGGCCTCCAGCGTCTCGGGAGGAGGTCCCAGCAGCTGGCCGAGGAATCGCGCCAGATCTGTGCAGAGCCCTCGAGAAGGTGTTGATAAAGGTGGCCTTCCGTAATCCGGGCCTCAACCTTAACGGCGTCCTCGGATCCTTGCCGCCAGACGCCAACGTGGAGGAGTTCAAAGCCCTTGTCGCACCCATTGTGGACAAGGAGAACAAGATCAAAGCGGATTGATGGCGACCGCGTGAGACTAGGCCGCCAATTTTATCTTTCCTTGTCGCTGCTGATCATGTTTAGAACACTTTGTTAGATCAGCGACAAGTTATTATGTAATATACTCTATCTTAGGCGATCAATGCAATGTTATTTCCTCTACTTGACTCCTTCCTTTGTACGTTTCTGCCTTACGCATTCGGGGGACTTGTCGGTGCGGGTACTTTTTGTCATGAAGGCCGAGTGCGAACGTCAAGAGCCTGCCGGCAAGGTTACTCCGACAAGCAACCTTGTCGCGACTAGCTTCAGCTCACTTAAGTTGTTGAGAGGACTCGAAACAAAGTAAGGGCGCGACTAGCCGCGAGTTGGTTCCTCTGCGCTCATGTTTTCCATACAAAGTACTATCGTTCGAGGAAGATAACTTAAAAATTTAATATCTGATTGCTCAAACTTTGGCATCTTAGCTTTTCATCTCTTGCTTCCCGATGAGGTGAAACTTCCTCGAGCGGTGCCTGGTCCATAGTATTATCTCCTCCTCCCCCCCTGGTTAACTTGTGCGCGAGGGAGCCTTCCTTTCTTTGAGAAAAGAGAAAGAAGAGGAAATAGCGTTATGGAGCCCAGTGGCTCGATTCTGCTTGCCGGGTGTGGTTGCTGCACAAAGTGTTAGTCAAAACATGCAATAAAATGATGAAAGCATGAATTTGACAAGTTGTGCGCAACACATGAGCTTTACTGATGCACGGGTCTCATACCGCTTTGTACAAAGGATTACATGCAACAGCGGCAAGACTTGTACAAAAGGTGGTTGCTTGAGCAGGTTACCGCAACCGCGCCCTATGGGTAAAACTTACGAAGATGCTCAATGTTCCAGAGTTGCTCACCGGAATGTCATCTTCGGTCTCAAAGCGGACAGCGCCAAAGCCTAGTGACTTCGTTTCACCCGATAAGGGCCCTCCCACTTCAAGCGTCGGCTTGTTTGAATTCTTGGCGGACTGAACGCGCGAAGAACAAGGTCGCCTTCCTCGAGACTTCGGCACTAACCTTGCGGCTATGGTAGCGATGCAAAGCTTGTTGGTAGCGGCGGCTCGCAAATGACGGCTTTGAAGACGATCCTCCTCAAGGAGCGGTAGCGTCATCTTGTCGCAGCTGCTCTTGCTCAAGGTCATCATAAGCGAGCACTCGAGGCGATCCTTATCTGAGTTCCGTGGGGAGAACTGCCTACGCCCCATAGACTAGAGCAAAGGTGTCGGCGGTGGCTCGATTTGGCGTCGTCTGATCGACCAAAGAACCACCGGCAGCTCCTCGATCCAGTTTCTTCCGCACTTGTGCAGCCTGTCGAAAGTTCTGGTCTTGAGCCCGCGCAAAGACTTCAGCATTTGCCCTCTCGCTTGACCGTTGCTTCTCGGGTGAGCCACGGAAGCAAAGCAGACCTTGGCGCCAAGATCTTGGACGTCTTGCATGAAGGTGCGATCAGAATTGTGTGCCGTTGTCGGTGATGATCCCGTTAGGGATTCAAACGGCAAACAATCGACCAAGAACTTGATCACTGTTGCCGTCACCTTCCTCATCGCTTCCACTTCCGGCCACTTTGTGAACTTGTCGATGGCGGCGTACAAGTATTCAAAGCCCCGACAGCTCGGGGAAGGGGCCGAGGATGTCGAGCCCCTGCACCGAAAAATGACCGGGATAAAGGGATCGTCTGGAGAGCTTGAGTGGCTGGTGTATCTGTTTGGAATGGAACCGCACGCTTCACACTTGGTTACTTGTGCAGTTGCATCCTGGAGGGCTGTCGGCGGAAGAAACCTTGCCGGAAAGCTTTGCTTAAGCAAGTGCTCTTGCGCCAATGTGGTGACCACATATGCCTCCGTGTATCTCTCGCCAACAGCTTTTGTCCATCTTCCACAGGAATACACTTCAATTTCACACCGTTGAGTCTTCTTCGCATGCAGTATCCTGTCGACAAACTGGTACATACTTGACCGCCGGGCTACTCTTTCCGCTTCTTCTTGCTCTTGGGAAGTTCTCCGTCTCAAGGAAATGGACAATCTGCTTCGCCCATCTTTGGAGCTTGCGGCTCGACAACAAGGACTAAAGGCACATCTGCCGCTGCGGGAACATCAGCTTCCACGGCAAGAACTGCGGCCTGCCGGAGCTTGATGCTCCCGACAAGCTTGCCGGAGCAAGACTTGTCGGGAGCGTCTCGCTTCAACGAAACAAACCACAGGGCCTGTCGGAGCGCTGCTCCTCAAGACTGCTGGTGTTGATCTTGGGGACCTTGCAACGACGGCTTCGGGAAGCTCACGAAAAGTAGTCACCAGAGGTCAACTTCCTCTTTGCTTTGTCCGATTGATGGTGTTACGGTTGGCTGAGTCGGCTTGAGCACGAAAATCCTCGGTTCCACAGGCAACTTAAGTGCGGCGCACTTTGACGACCGTCACAATATCATTCTGAGCTCTTGGAACATGTTCCATTTGCGGGCCGTCAAAGTGCTCTTCTAGCTTCCTCACTTCATCAACGAGGCTTCCATCAACGGACTTTGGTAATCTTTGTTCACTTGGCGGACGACAAAATTGCGAGTCACCCCGACAATAAGCTTTTTGATCCCAAGGTCCACTGCGATCCTGAGACCGGCAAGCAAACCTTCATACTCTGCGGTATTGTTTGTCGCTTGCTCCTTTTGAAAGTGCATCCGGACTACGTGCTTGAGGTGCTCTCCGGTGGGTGCGATAAGCGACGCCGCACCGGGCGCCTTTGCAGCGAGAAGGCACCATCAAAGTACATCAGCCACTCTTTGCTTGCTTCCTTGACGGGAATGCTCGTCTCAGGAATCTCTTCATCCGGTGTTGGCGTCCATTACGCTATGAATTCTGCCAACGCCCGCTGGATAGTTGATGTGCTTTCAAACTTAAGACCAAAGCTTGACGGCTCCAATGCCCACTCGACAATCCCGCTCGTTGCTTCGGATTCGCAGATCCTCTTCAATGGAAAGCGAGTGACAACTGTGATCTCATGTGCTTGGAAGTAATGGCGCAGCTTTCTCGAGGCCATGAGGAGGCCGAAAAGCAATTTTTGCACAACAGAGTACCTTGACCTAGCCCCCTGCAGGAGGGAACTGACAAAGTAGACTGGGTGCTGCACCATCCTTTTCTGCATCTGGTCATGCGTCTTCGTGGACTCGTCCTTGTCGGGACCAGAGCTTGTCGGTGAAGCCCCCTGCTTGTCGCTAGATGTGCTTGCCCATGATTCTTTGGCTCGTCATCCGCCTCCCTCTCCGCTATTAACGCAGCACTAACCACTTGATTGGTTGCCGCTATATATAGCAGCAACTTCTCTTGTGGCTTAGGTGCGACAAGTGTTGGAGTGGAGGACAGGTATCTCTTTAAGTCCTACATCGCAGCCTCCGCTTCGGGAGTCCATTTCATTGGACCTGCCTTTTTCAAAATCTTGAAAAATGGCAGGGCGCGCTCAGCAGACCTAGAAATAAACCTGGTGAGAGCAGCTACGCAACCGGCAAGTCTTCGTACATCCTTGACGCGCTTTGGTGCTTCAATCTGCTCAATGGCCTTGATCTTGTCGGGATTAGCTTCAATCCCTCGTTGAGACCACGAAGAACCGAGAAGCTTGCGGAAGGGACTCCAAACACGCACTTCTCGGGGTTGAGTTTGAGGTTGATCTTGGCGCAGATTTGCAAAGGTCTCGCCCAAATCTTGAACTAGAGTTGCTTTGTCCTTGCTTTTGACCACTATGTCATCCATGTAGGCTTCTACATTTACATGCATTTGCGGTTCAAAAGCGTCATGGACTACCCTTGCAAATGTTGAACCAGCATTCTTCAAACCAAAAGGCATCCGTATGAAATAAAGATGTGCCACATGGTGTGATGAATGCGGTCTTCTCCTCATCTTCTTCAGCCATGAAGATCCGATGATATCCTCGAGTATGCATCAAGAAACGAGAGCAAATCACATCCGGTAGTGGAGTCAGCAATCCGGTCGATGCGCGGCAAGGGAAATGGATCTTTGGGACAAGCTTTATTAACATCCGTGAAGTCAATACAAAGTCTCCATTTTCCATTTGCTTTGGCATACGACTACAGGATTGGCCAACCACGTAGGATGGAGCACTCCTCGACAAGGCCTGCCGCTTCCGGTTTCTTGATCACTACGCTATGAATTCTTGGCGCCCACCGCTTGCTTCGACTTTTTGCTTGACGGGCCGCGATGAGGACAAACGGCGGCGGTGCTCAATTACTTTCACGGGAACACGGGGATGTCGACGGTTGCC
This sequence comes from Aegilops bicornis, assembly GCA_021605145.1. Lineage (NCBI taxonomy): Eukaryota > Viridiplantae > Streptophyta > Magnoliopsida > Poales > Poaceae > Aegilops > Aegilops bicornis. Next base: position 443,480,784 of record CM038673.1, read on the forward strand.
ATGCAAACACGCCGAAATTCGCCCAGGAAAGCAACGAGCGCCTTCCTATTTAGAGTCGAGAGAGGCCGATGGTAAAGGTACAACCAAAGGTGCCGTCCTCCTTGGCGGGCACCTTCTTGGTCTTTGGCGGAGCTACCATCTTCTTGCACTTGCCGGTGGAGCTCGATGGTGCGTCCTCGATGGTAGCGCAGCACTCAAGAGGTGCGCTTGCGGAGTGAGCATCGAGCCCTTGCGGACTTGGACTTTGTCTTCTTCCCTCCGGAGCTTCAGCGGCAAGTGTTTGGCAATCTGTCGCTGCTGCATCCCGGTAGATCTTGTCGGCACAGATAAGGGCATCCTTCTTGTCACCATGGACAGAGATGACGCTTATCGGGCTGGCATCTTGAGTAAGTTGTAGGCGTAGTGAGAGGCTGCCATGAACTTGGCGAGTCTTTGGGCTGCCAAGTATCCCATTGTAAGGCAATGGGAAATCGGCAACGTCGAATGTGACCCTCTCAGTCCTAAAGTTCAGCTTCGCTGCCAAATGTTACCGCAACGTAATCTTCCCTTCGGCTTGCTCCTTCCGGGTTGATTCCTTGAAAGTGCCGGTCTCTTCGAGCTTCATTGTCGAGGATTTGAAGCTTCGGAGCACCGCGGAGGAGATCAGATTCAAGCCGGCCCGCCGTCAACTAGCATTTTGGTGACCTTGAGGTTGCGGATGGTTGGTGAGACCAACATCGGCAAGCACCCGACCGCATGATTATGCGATCGGGGTGGTCCTCAATATCAAAAATGATAGGCGTCTTGGACCACTTCAGAGGCTTGCGTGACTCTACGGATGGTTCCGCTGCATTGACCTCCGCATCCATTGCTTGAGTTGGCGGTGGGAGGTATGCAGGAAGCACCTCCGTCAACGCAGAAGGACCTCTGTGGCTTTCAAACTCCTGCTCATCAGCGTCGCCGTCTTCCATATCTTCGTCGTCGTCATCATCTTCATCCTTGTCGCGGCGCTGGAGGTCTATCTCCTTGCCGCTGCTTGGCCTTGCCATGGCGTCCTCCTGGCCGGACGTTTCTTGCTTGCTCCCCAAAGACCTTCTGGGCCTTCTCCTTGTCGCGCCACTCGTACTCAGCTCTCTGCTGTTCGACAAGCTGCTCGACCTTCTTACCCTTGGAGGTCGTGGCCCTTGGTGCGGTGGATCTTGCAAGATTGCTTGCCGGAGCTGTCCCGCTTGTCGGGCGGCCGCAACCGATTGGTGGTTGGCGTCGGTAACAACCTCCTTGCCGGAGCCACCAGCCTTGGCGTTCTTGTCGCCACCTCCGTTGCCGGACTGCTCAACAGCTAGCACTTCTCTACCTTTCTTCTTCTGTTACCTACTCGCCCGGCCCTTCTTTGCCGGGCGGTGTCCTCCTTGTCGAGATCTGCTTCCGCATTCTCTCGAGTCTCCTCCCTTCCTCGGTAGCGTGCACACTTGTCGGCCAAAGGCGTACAGCTCGACGTCCTTGACTTTGCACATCGCCATCTCCTCCCTCATCCTGCGGTTCCGCACATTACGATGAAATGCGGCGATCATTGCGGCGGGGTGGGCGTGCAGGATGTTGTAGTGCACACGGCTGAATCTCTGAATGAACTTGCGCAGGACTCTCCTTCCTTCCGGGCGGCAGATGAAGGTCACTCTCTTGGCCATGAGGCTTGTGGCCACCGTGAAGGCGCCAACAAACTGATGGCATGATCTGCCCAAGAGGATATGGAGTTGTCCGGCAAGTGCATGAGCCAAGATCGGCGTTGGGCTTGAGCACGAGCGGGAAGTAGTTGGCGAGGATCTTGTCGTCCCGTCCCCGCAGCCTGCACCGCGATGGTGTAGATGCCGAGGAACTCCGACGAATGCGTCTTGCCATCATACTTCTCCGCACGCGTTTGGTTTGAAGTTTTTCCGGCTGGGCCCTTTGGACTTGCCGCAGCTCACGAGAGTGAACGCAGGGCAACCTACCGCAGACGGCAAGTCGCCGGCTCCTCCGGCGCGCATATGTCAAGGCCAGTAGCGGCCCAGCGCTTGTCGGATCGACGTCGCGCTTCTCTTCGGGCGCTCGATGCGAAGTTCGGCGTCCTCTTGTTGTCGCTCATGAAGAACTTGGCGCTGATCGCGGCGAGCTCGCGGATCCGACGACGCGGTGGAGTCCCTGTCGAGGTGGATCCGGTGAGTCGGCGATCTTGGCCTTCGTGGCGGAGAGTGCACGGTGGTGGCACCTCCGACAGTCTCGTCGCCACCGGCTCGTGCCTTGTCGTCTCGCCGCGGCAACGATGGCGTTAGTTGCCGCGAGCGTCGCCGTTGGCAAAGCCGATGAGGCTCGGATAGTGGCCCTCCACTCGTCGACCTTGTCGGCACCGGAGGGTAGTCGAGGAGCAATCGAGCTCTCGCCAGAGCTTCGCTGGAGTAGTGGGTGGCATTGGCGAGCGGTGCGAGGAGCGGATATGCTCGGACTTCTAACTACGTTAGAAGGAGCAGCACCGCCCAGCGACCGTATCTCACTCGTGCCAGCATGTTGGCGCGCATGCTGGTCTTGAGGGTCTCGATCCAACAAACGTATGGCATTGTGAACGCCATGATGTTGTTGGTTCCGCGTCTCCTGAGATGGGCGCGGGGGATGCGCGGACGCCGAGGTTTGCAGGGCCTTGTCCTTGGACTTGGCAACGTCGTGAACACCTTCGTCGGCGCCCGTTCCTCCGCCGGCGTCTGCCCCACCACCCGTTTGCTGCGGTGAGGGTGGGTACGATGCGGACGGCTCTGCTGCCGCCGAAGCCTTCTTCTTCGGTGGCATGTTGAAGAACATGTTGAGGACGCTGCTCGTGTGAACGTCGGATCAGATTCACACGGCCTCGACGCCCCCTACCTGGCGCGCCAAAGATATCGGGGAGGCTGATCGTTCCCATGAACACCTATGGGGCCGGCGGACCAGGCCCCTTTGTGGTTCGGATGGGGGGCGGAGATCGCACGAAGAGCGGATCGAGGCGAGGCACACGAGTAGTTTACCCAGCTTCGGAGCTCTCCGGAGAGATAAAACTCCTCCGCTGCTTGTGCGATGTATTGTGTTCTTGCTAGGGAGCGATGAGAGCTACAAAACCTAGCGTGAGTGTATCTGGTCTCGAGTGAGTCGAGCAGACGAACCCCCCTCACGTTGCACATGGGCCTCCTTTTATATGCTCAAGGGGTCTCCGACGGTGGCAACATAGATGAGGGTACAAATGTAAAAACAGGAGTTGGTACACCTACTCGAGCGATTACAGGTGCAAAATACCTAACTCGTGACAAGAAGGGACAAAAGCAATAAATGCACGGTGTCGCCCAAACGATTACAACTTGAGACCGTCAGGTGCGCCTCCGCCGCCACGATGGCAAGCTTGTCGGCGCCCGCTTATCGCTGCTCTCCCGGCTGCACAGCCTCTCGACACGCGCGCATGGAACGGTCCCATGGCGACACGTCGCTGGATGAGCTGGAGCGGAGATGGAGAGGTTGCTTGCCGCAGCAAGCGCCTTGCCGCGGTCGAATCCTTGTCGCGTCCGGAGGCTTGTCGCGCTTCGAGCCTTCCCGGCAAGCTCCTCTTGCCGGGGCCTTGTCTTCTGCATGCCTTGAGTGGCCTTCCCGACAAGCTCCTCTTGCCGGGGCCTTGTCTTCTTAATCAAGTACTTTGTTCTTGAATGGCTCTAGAGGAGCTACGGAGTACCTTGGCGGTGACGAGGCAAACCCTGCCGCGGGGTGCTACAACTGTCCGTGCACGAGTACGGGATACTAGGGTACCCCTACTCTAGTACCCCGACACCTAGGAGCTGCACATTTGTGTCTAATTTTTTTCTCAACACACATCATTCCAAACTAGGAGCAGCATTCACTCTAGAAATAGTTTGTCTATTTAAGCATGGTGCTTAGGTAGATGAACCGATCTTGTTGAGACAAAAAAAATTATCACCTGTGAAGCTAACCCTTTGTGCTACAAAAAAATGGAAAACCCGAAAAGCACAAAAATACTTTGTTTCATTTTAGTTCGTTCTAGCAGGTTCTATCGAAGGGGTGCCGCCAGATCACAACAAGGAGATCACATGAAGCAAGGTTCATGTATATTAGAAGAGAGGTCGGCGAGGAAGATGGTAGCCCTCAGCCACCAACTGTGATAAGCCAGGAAGAGAGGTGGGCATAAAAAACTGAGACCTGATAAGCCAAGAAGAGAGGTCGGCGAGGAAGATGAGCCCTCAGCGACCCGTCATCACGACAATATGGGGCACAATGTCGAGCCTCCGCGCCGTGCGTGCACGGAATGCCCGGAAGCACACAACAGGTCGCCGTTGCCCTGCATTGCTTCGCTCGGTCGCCGTACCGCATGGGCTTCACTCGGCAGCAGCCCCCGGGTGCAGTCCACATCCCACCCCACACCGTCGTGGCTCTACCAAGAATATTTCCGCTGGCTGCCGTGCAGCCCCTCAGACCGTCCTCTCTTTATTCCTACCTAGAGTGCGACGAGCCGATCGGTGTGGAGTGATGTGCGAGAGGAATAAGGGGGGCCTTTCTGTACTTGCCTCTACCAACTCATTTCCTTACTGATATTCAGGTTTCTTTTGTTTTTCTCAACATCACTAGCACCGTCGGAAGCTTGTGGAAATTTATTACAACGTGCAACCTGGACTCCTATCATTGGTGTCGATCTTCCGATCTGCAAGGTAAATGGGATTCTATAATCCATAACTCTTTCCGTAATTCCTTTGAAAGTATCTGAAGGTCGTTGTTATTATTGATATATACTCCACCCAGCCTTCGCTAAGCAATTAAACATCACATAATACGCTTGAATGATCCGCCTGGTGCATTTCATTCAGATCTACGCATTGGCTTTTGTTTAGAGAAGTTCTGACCTATACTGTCAGCAGCAGTCCATTGGTTGATCTCTTCGTGTCGATTGTCTATCGATCAGCCAATATTGTGTTAATTAAGGAGGGAGCAATGGATGAATTAGAAGGTTAATTAAGTTTGGCAAAGGCATCCAAGATTACTCCATTCACGTTCACATTCCTTGCTACATCCATGGTGATAGGTCATACATTCTAGGATGGACACTTTCTGGTAACAGAAAGATCGGTAACATATCACTTGCATGATAGTGATTGAGTTCTTTTGTCCTGGATGGTTATCAATACAGTCCACAAAGAGTAAAAATATATGATGCGGTCAGCTTATGTGTGACCACTTACAAAATTTATGGTAAGTAACAATGAAATCTACAATATCATATCATACTTTTATCTGTTTAAATTAGTGTGCTCTTTTCATGAGTATTCTGCAGGGAGCTCCATTCTGAAGTTCATAACTTCGCCCTTGGTGGCTTCAAATGAAAAAGCTAGTGCTTAATTTAAAGTATTGTCAAAAGAATACCTTATATGATTATTGGTTAGTTTCTTCATGTTATTGTAATTTTAACTACATGTGTAATATGTATAAAGTTATCATGTTTTTTATTATATAGTGCAATTGTACGGCTACACGATGCTTTATGATACGTCTCCAACGTATCAATAATTTTTTATTGTTCCATGCTATAATATTATCCATCTACGGTGTTTTATATGCATTTATATGCTACTTTATATGATTTTTGGGACTAACCTATTAACCTAGAGCCCAGTGCCAGTTTCTGTTTTTCCTTGTTTTTGAGTATCGCAGAAAAGGAAAACCAAACGGAGTCCAATTGACCTGAAAATTAACGGAGATTATTTTTGGACCAGAAGAAGCCCACGGAGCATCGGAGATGGACTAGAAGAGTCCCAAGGCACCCACGAGGGTGGGGGCGCGCCCTACCCCCCGGGTGCGTCCCCCTACCTCGTGGTCGCCTCGGAGACCCCCCTGACTTGTTCCCGACGCCAAAACCTCTTATATATATACAGAAACCCCCAGAACATAACCTAGATCGGGAGTTCCGCCACTGCAAGCCTCTGTAGCCACCAAAAACTAATCGGGACCCTGCCGGAGGGGGGATCCCTCAGCGGTGGCCATCTTCATCATCCCGGCGCTCTCCATGACGAGGAGGGAGTAGTTCACCCTCGGGGCTGAGGGTATGTACCAGTAGCTATGTGTTTGATCTCTCTCTCTCTCTCTCTCGTGTTCTTGATTTGTCATGATCTTGATGTATCGCGAGCTTTGCTATTATAGTTGGATCTTATGATGTTTCTCCCCCTCTACTCTCTTGTAATGGATTGAGTTTTCCCTCTGAAGTTATCTTATCGGATTGAGTCTTTAAGGATTTGAGCACACTTGATGTATGTCTTGCACGTGCTTATCTGTGGTGACAATGGGATATTCACGTGATCTACTTGATGTATGTTTTGGTGATCTGCGGGTTCCGTAACATTGTGAACTTATGCATAGGTGTTGGCACACGTTTTCATCTTGACTCTCCAGTAGAAACTTTGGGCACTTTTTGAAGTACTTTGTGTTGGTTTGAATAGATGAATCTAAGATTGTGTGATGCATATCGTATAATCATACCCACGGATACTTGAGGTGACATTGGAGTATCAAGGTGACATTAGGGTTTTGGTTGATATGTGTCTTAAGGTGTTTTACTAGTACAAACTCTTGAATATATCGATCCGAAAGAATAACTTTGAGGTGGTTTCGTACCCTACAATAATCTCTTCATTTGTTCTCCGCTATTAGTGACTTTGGAGTGACTCTTTGTTGCATGTTGAGGGATTGTTATATGATCTAATTATGTTAGTATTGTTGAGAGAACTTGCATTAGTGAAGGTATGAACGCTAGGCCTTGTTTCCTAGCATTGCAATACCGTTTGCGCTCACTTTTATCATTAGTTACCTTGTTGTTTTTATATTTTTCAGATTACAAAAACCTATATCTATCATCCATATTGCACTTGTATCACCATCTATTCGCCGAACTAGTGCACCTATACAATTTACCCTTGTATTGGGTGTGTTGGGGACACAAGAGACTCTTTGTTATTTGGTTGCAGGGTTGTTTGAGAGAGACCATCTTCATCCTACGCCTCCCACGGATTGATAAAACCTTAGGTCATCCACTTGAGGGAAATTTGCTACTGTCCTACAAACCTCTGCACTTGGAGGCCCAACAACGTCTACAAGAAGAAGGTTGTGTAGTAGACATCAAGCTCTTTTAAAGCGCCCGTTTAGGGAGGTGAGTGCTTGAAGGTATATCTTTAGATCTTGCAATCGAATCTTTTTTTTGTTTTATCACTAGTTTAGTTTATAAAAAAAACTACAAAAAAATGGAATTGAGGGTGCCTCATATGCTTCATCTTTTTAATATCTTTCATGAGAATAAGGATTCCAATAATTGTGCTCAATTACTAGAGGAGAATGCATTAGAATGTTTGGCACTAAATCTTTGAATGATGAGCATGATTGCAATGTTGTTAGTATGAACTCTTTGAATATCCATAGTACTAATGATGATTGCACTAGTCATGATGAAAATGTATCTTATAAGCATGTCAACTTTTGTGGAGTACATAGAGTTTGCAAGTACACACAAAATAGGGAAGATAGATTTTGCAAGAGGCATAAGTATTTAGAAACTAAATGGTTGCAAGAAAGGCTAGATGTTTGTGCTGAAAATTTAAATTTTCTTAGCCATCCTTGTGAACTTTGCAATGAACATGGTCATTTAAATACCCGACGCAAATTGTTTCATGATCGAATCGTGTCCAAAAATTGTGATGACTTGATTTCCCTTGCGCATCATAATGAACTTAGTTTGCTTTTGGGTTATGAAGAAATAAAATGTATGACTAAGGATATTCCAGAATTTGCCCTTGAGACAGTTCTTGATTTTGATCTAGAGGAAATTTATATGTATTGTGCGGTGAATTGCGTTGAAAATCCTTATATTGCCAATTACATAAAGACAAGAAAAAAATAGAAGATGAACAGAATACTAATGAAAGGGAAGAGACTTCCTAATATCCTCCTATTATTTCTTATGATGAATCAGGTAACGAGGAGGAGCCTTCTATTCAACCAATATCATTAATAAGGAGCTCCAAAAATAGGATTAAACCCACACATGATGCGAAGAAGAAAAAGAAAAGACGGAGAAGCAAAGCTTGGGGATGCTATGTTCGATGAGAATGAAATGTTTGAGAATACTATTGGTGCTATCCATACTATTAATGATGAGAGTGATTATGCCTTTGATATGAAAAGGCCCAAGCTTGGGGATGCTATGTTTGATGAGAATGAAATGTTTGAGAATATATTTGCTGCAATTAATGTTTGTCCCAAGCTTGGGGATGCTATCTTTAATGAAGATGATATTTTTAGCCTCCCAAGTTTTGATGAGCAAGTTTATTATGATGATAGCATGCCTCCTATTTATGATGATTATTGTGATGACACTTATGCTATAAAAAGTAGTGATGATTATATTTATAAAACTTGTCATGATTATGATTACCCTTTTTCTGAACATTACTCTTTTAATGTTGAAACAATTTATAGTATTCGAGTTTCTTATGATACTCCCACTATTCTGAATGAGAAGAATTTTGCTTATGTGGAGAGTAATAAAAATTATATGCTTGTAGATCATGAAAAGAATGCTTTATGTGATAGCTATATTGTTGAATTCATTCATGATGCTACTGAAAATTATTATGAGGCAGGAACATATGCTTGTAGGAATTGCAATAATATCAAGTTTCCTCTCTATGTGCTTAAAGTTTTGAAGTTATGCTTGTTTTGCCTTCCTATGGTAGTTGATTATTGTTCCCTTAAGTTGTTTTCTCACAAAATCCCTATGCATAGGAAGTGGGTTAGACTTAAATGTGCTAGTCATATTCTTCATGATGCTCCCATTATGTTTCAATTATTATCTTTTATGTGAGCATCATTGAAATCATCATGCCTAGCTAAAAAGGCATTAAAGAAAAGCGCTTGTTGGGAGATAACCCAATATTTACCCTTACTGTGTTTGTGTGTTCACATGATTATGCTACTGTAGTAATCAAGTTTTATAGATTTTGTCTCAATAAAGTGCCAAGTAAGACCTTTAGGATAGCTTACGGTGATAGTTGTGTTGATCCTGCTGAAAATCAGAAACTTTTGCACATAGTAAATTAGTTTTGGTAATTCACAGAAACGTGATTTTGATCTGATTCTTTTTGCTATGGATTGGTACACAAATTGCTCGGGTTTTCCTAATTTGGTATAATTTTTGGAGTTACAGAAGTATGGAAAGTTACCAGATTACTACATACTGTTCTGTTTTTGACAGATTCTGTTTTCTATGTGTTGTTTGCTTATTTTGATGAATCTATGAGTAGTATCGGAGGGTATGAACCATAGAGAAGTTGGAATACAGTAGATATAACACCAGTATGAATTTAGAATGAGTTCACAACAGCACCTAAGTGGTGATTTATTTTCTTATATTAACAGAGCTTACGAGTTTTCTGTTGAGTTTTGTGTTGTGAAGTTTACAAGTTTTGGGTACAGATTCGATGGACTATGGAATAAGGAGTGGCAAGAACCTAAGCTTGGGGATGCCCAAGGCACCCCAAGGTAATATTCAAGGACAACCAAGAGCCTAAGCTTGGGGATGCCCCGGATGGCATCCCCTCTTTCGTCTTCATTCATCGGTAACTTTACTTGGAGCTATATTTTTATTCACCACATGATATGTGTTTTACTTGGAGCGTCAATTTATTTTGTTCGGATTTGCTTTCTGTTATTTAGATTAATGTTTCGCATCTTTATTTTCAATAAAAATGTCAAGGATAGCCCTTACCATGCTTATTTTGCAAGTATACATGTTGCTGTTTCAAAACAAATAGTTTACCGTTGTTGCAAAAGTTCCCTAGAAAAGCCAAAATATGATAAAATGTTGAAACTTTTTGCATACTGAGCTCTAATAAATTTCTACAGTGTGGTAGAATTTCATAATGTTTGGAGTTAGGGAAGTATGATGGATCTTGCATTCTTTACAGACTGTACAGTTTTGGCATATTGCTGTTATGTTTACATTGTTTGCATATGTTTGCTTGTTTAATGATTCTATTTGAGGATAGGAGTATTAAATATGCAGATACATTTAATATGCAATGTTGAATAATAATTTTTGTGATTTGCTACAGTAGAGAATGATGAGGTTTTTGCATTGGTTTATACTAACTTATCTCACGAGTTCTTGTTGAGTTTTGTGTGGATGAAGTTTTTTGAAGATTTAGGGAAACCATGATATGAGAGGAATTAAGGAGACGCAAAAGTTCAAGCTTGGGGATGCCCAAGGCACCCCAAGATAATATTTCAAGAAGTCTCAAGCATCTAAGCTTGGGGATGCCCCGGTAGGCATCCCACCTTTCTTCTTCAACAATTATCGGTTAGTATCGGTTAAGCCTAAGTTTTTTCTTCTTCACATGATGGGTGCTATCCTTGAAATGTCATTTTGTTTTGTTTTGCTTGCTGTTTGAATAATATCCCAAGATCTGAAATTCTTAAATGTTAGAGAGTCTTCACATAGTTGCATAATTATTCGACTACTCATTGATCTTCACTTATATCTTTCGGAGTAGTTTGTCATTTGCTCTAGTGCTTCACTTATATCCTTTTAGAGCACGGCGGTGGTTTTATTTTGAAGAAATAGATGAACTCTCATGCTTCACTTATATTATTTTGAGAGTCTTAAACAACATGGTAATTTGCTTTGGTTATGAATTTAGTCCTAATATGATGGGCATCCAAGAGGGATATAATAAAAACTTTCATATAAAGTGCATTGCATACTATTAGAAGTTTGATTCTTTATGATTGTTTTGAGATATGAAGATGGTGATATTAGAGTCATGCTAGTAGAGTAGTTGTGAATTTGAGAGATACTTGTGTTAAAGTTTGTGATTCCCATAGCATGCACGTATAGTGAACCGTTATGTGATGAAGTTGGAGCATGATTTATTTATTGATTGTCTTCCCTATGTGTGGAGGTCGGGATCGCGCGATGGTTAACTCCTACCAACCCTTCCCCTAGGAGCATGCGCGTAGTACTTTGTTTTGATGACTGATAGATTTTTGCAATAAGTATGTGAGTTCTTTATGACCAATGTTGAGTCCATGGATTATACGCACTCTCACCCTTCCACCATTGCTAGCCTCTCTTGTATCGCGCAAGTTTCACCGGTACCATACACCCACCATATACCTTCCTCAAAACAGCCACCAAACCTACCTATTATGGCATTTCCATAGCCATTCCGAGATATATTGCCATGCAACTTTCCACCGTTTCGTTAATTATGACACGCATCATCATTGTCATATTGCTTTGCACGATCATGTAGTTGACACCGTATTTGTGGCAAAGCCACCGTTCATAATTCTTTCATACATGTCACTCTTGATTCATTGCACATCCCGGTACACCGCCGGAGGCATTCACATAGAGGCATATTTTGTTTTAAGTATTGAGTTGTAAGTAAATAAAAGTGTGATGATCATCATTATTAGAGCATTGTCCCAAGTGAGGAAAGGATGATGGAGACTATGATTCCCCGACAAGTCGGGATGAGACTCCGGACGAAAATTAGAAAAGAAAAAAAGAGGCCGTAAAAAAGGAGAAGGCCCAAAACAATGAGAGAAAAAGAGAGAAGGGGCAATGCTACTATCCTTTTACCACACTTGTGCTTCAAAGTAGCACCATGATCTTCATGATAGGGAATCTCCTATGTTGTCACTTTCATATACTAGTGGGAATCTTTCATTATAGAACTTGGCTTGTATATTCCAATGATGGGCTTCCTCAAAATGCCCTAGGTCTTCGTGAGCAAGCGAGTTGGGCTCTCCATGACGAGGAGGGAGTAGTTCACCCTCTGGGCTGAGGGTATGTACCAGCAGCTATGTGTTTGATCTCTCTCTCTCTCTCTCTCTCTCTCTCTCGTGTTCTTGATTTGGCACAATCTTGATGTATCGCGAGCTTTGCTATTATAGTTGGATCTTATGATGTTTCTCCCCCTCCACTCTCTTGTAATGGATTGAGTTTTCCCTCTGAAGTTATCTTATCGGATTGAATCTTTAAGGATTTGAGAACACTTGATGTATGTCTTGCATGTGCTTATCTATGGTGACAATGGGATATTCACGTGATCTACTTGATGTATGTTTTGGTGATCAAATTGCGGGTTCCGTAACATTGTGAACTTATGCATAGGGGTTGGCACACGTTTTCGTCTTGACTCTCCAGTAGAAACTTTGGGGCACTCTTTGAAGTACGTTGTGTTGGTTTGAATAGATGAATCTAAGATTGTGTGATGCATATCGTATAATCATACCCACGGATACTTGAGGTGACATTGGAGTATCTAGGTGACATTAGGGTTTTGGTTGATATGTGTCTTAAGGTGTTATTCTAGTATGAACTCTTGAATAGATCGATCCGAAAGAATAACTTTGAGGTGGTTCCGTACCCTACAATAATCTATTCGTTTGTTCTCTGCTATTAGTGACTTTGGAGTGACTCTTTGTTGCATGTTGAGGGATTTTTATATGATCTAATTATGTTATTATTGTTGAGGGAACTTGCACTAGTGAAGGTATGAACCCTAGGCCTTGTTTCCTAGCATTGCAATACCGTTTGCGCTCACTTTTATCATTAGTTACCTTGCTATTTTTTATATTTTTCAGATTACAAAAACCTATATCTATCATCCATATTGCACTTGTATCACCATCTCTTTGCCGAACTAGTGCACCTATATTATTTACCATTGTATTGGGTGTGTTGGGGACACAAGAGACTCTTTGTTATTTGGTTGCAGGGTTGTTTGAGAGAGACCAACTTCATCCTACGCCTCCCACGGATTGATAAACCTTAGGTTATCCACTTGAGGGAAATTTGCTATTGTCCTACAAACATCTGCACTTGGAGGCCCAACAACGTCTACAAGAACAAGGTTGTGTAGTAGACATCACTTTACAATCTGTCCTGCTTCATAGTTGAAACATGCTTGAATAAGTTTTATTGTGAAAATATTGCATCACTTAGTTATGTTATAATACTTCCATATATTATCATATGATTGTTCTTATAAAGTAGATTCCACATTTTTTTGTAGAACTTAGTTGCAAACTTATTTTTTTGTTAAAGCAGTTTCATGTTAGTTGTGGTTGTTAGTGGTATCGATCCCAAGTTCCTAACTGAACTTTTTGTTCTATTATAGGTAACATGAAACTTTCACATTCGTAGGATGGTTCTTCATCCAGAGTGTGAAGGATCATGACAAATAGTAACATTGAGCCACATTTTACAAGTATTTGAACCACTTTTTTATCTGGCTACTTGGTTCATTTCTTTGTATTTGATACTTCTTATGCATGTGATTCATTATGCACCTCAACAATCCACGAGAAACCTAGCAAATGGTTTTCTTTGTTATTATATGTTCCAATATTTTATAACTTTTTATCCGTAAATATATAGATATATACCTCCACATTTCCGCAGCAACGCGCGGGGTGCCATCTAGTTACATAAGTTGGGGACTCTAGTAGTGGCTTGATTAGCGATTGAATGATTATAGAGGCTTTATGTTGATGAACCCAACATCTCTGGTTGATCAGGCACATGCAATGGGGTTTATCTCAACCAAACTATCCCCTCGGGGTACTCGGCTTTTGAGTCTTATGTAACATGACACCGTGCTTCTCTTGTGTAGTATTTGAGTTCTTTATGACTAAAGCTAAAGGAAATATGCCCTAGAGGCAATAATAAAGTTATTATTTCCTTATATCATGATAAATGTTTATTATTCATGCTAGAATTGTATTAACTGGAAACATAATACTTGTGTGAATACATAGACAAACAGAGTGTCACTAGTATGCCTCTACTTGACTAGCTCGGTTATCAAAGATGGTTATGTTTCCTAGCCATTGACATGAGTTGTCATTTGATTAACGAGATCACATCCTTAGGAGAATGATGTGATTGACTTGACTCATTCCGTTAGCTTAGCACACGATCGTTTAGTATTCTGTTATTGCTTTCTTCATGACTTATACATGTTCCTATGACTATGAGATTATGCAACTCCCGTTTACCGGAGGAACACTTTGTGTGCTACCAAACATCACAATGTAACTGGGTGATTATAAAGGTGCTCGACATGTGTCTCCGAACGTACTTGTTGGGTTGGCGTATTTTGAGATTAGGATTTGTCACTCCGATTGTCAGAGAGGTATCTCTGGGCCCACTCGGTAATGCACATCACTATAAGCCTTGCAAGCATTGCAACTAATGAGTTAGTTGCGGGATGATGTATTCTGAGCGAGTAAAGAGACTTGCCGGTAACGAGATTGAAGTAGGTATTGAGATACCGACGATCGAATCTCGGGCAAGTAACATACCGATGACAAAGGGAACAATGTATGTTGTTATGCGGTCTGACCGATAAAGATCTTCGTAGAGTATGTGGGAGCCAATATGAGCATCCAGGTTCCGCTATTGGTTATTAACCAGAGACGTGTCTCGGTCATGTCTACATAGTTCTCGAACCCGTAGGGTCCGCACGCTTAAAGTTTCGATGACAGTTATATTATGAGTTTATATGTTTTGATGTACCGAAGGTAGTTCGGAGTCCCGGATGTGATCACGGACATGACGAGGAGTCTCGAAATGGTCGAGACATGAAGATTGATATATTGGACGACTATATTCGGACACGGAATGGTTCGGGGGTTATCGGATATATCTGGAGTCTGGGGGTTACGGAACCCCACGGGGAGGTTAATGGCCTACATGGGCCTTTGTGGAGAAGAGGTGGGGCGACCAGGGCAGGCCACGCGCCCCCTCCCCCTCTAGTACGAATTGGACAAGGAGGGGGGCGGCGCCCCCTTTCCTTCCTCTCTCCCTCCTCCTTCCCCCTTCTCCTAATCCAACAAGGAAGGGAGGGAGTCCTACTCCCGGTGGGAGTAGGACTCCTCCTGGCGCGCCTCCTCCTGGCCGACCGCCTCTCCCCCTTGCTCCTTTATATACGGGGGCAGGGGGCACCCCATAGACACAACAATTGATCATTGATCTCTTAGCCGTGTGCGGTGCCCCCCTCCACCAGAATCCACCTCGATAATATCGTAGCGGTGCTTAGGCGAAGCCCTGCTTCGGTAGAACATCATCATCATCACCACGCCGTCGTGCTGACGAAACTCTCCCTCAAAGCTCGGCTGGATCGGAGTTCGATGGACGTCATCGAGCTGAACGTGTGCTGAACTCGGAAGTGCCGTGCGTTTGGTACTTGATCGGTTGGATCGTGAAGACGTACGACTACATCAACCACGTTGTGCTAACGCTTCCGCTTTCGGTCTACGAGGGTACGTATACAACACTCTCCCCTCTTGTTGCTATGCATCACCATGATCCTGTGTGTGCGTAGGATTTTTTTTGAAATTACTACGTTCTCCAAGAGTGGCATCCGAGCCTGGTTTTATGCGTAGATGTTATATGCACGAGTAGAACACAAGTGAGTTGTGGGCGATATAAGTCATAATGCTTACCAGCATGTCATACTTTGGTTCGGCGGTATTGTTGGATGAAGCGGCCTGGACCGACATTACGCATACGCTTATGCGAGACTGGTTTTACCGCCGTGCTATGCACACAGGTGACTAGCGGGTGTCAGTTTCTCCAACTTTAGTTGAACCAAGTGTGGCTACGCCCGGTCCTTGCGAAGGTTAAAACAACACCAACTTGACAAACTATCGTTGTGGTTTTGATGCGTAGGTAAGAATGGTTCTTGCTCAACCCGTAACAGCCACGTAAAACTTGCAACAACTAAGTAGAGGACGTCTAACTTTTTTTTGCAGGGCATGTTGTGATGTGATATGGTCAAGGCATGATGCTATATTTTATTGTATGAGATGATCATGTTTTGTAACCGAGTTATCGGCAACTGGAAGGAGCCATATGGTTGTCGCTTTATTGTATGCAATGCAAACACCCTGTAATGCTTTACTTTATCACTAAGCGGTAGCGATAGTCGTAGAAGCATAAGTTGGCGAGACGACAACGATGCTACGATGGAGATCAAGTTGTCGCACCGGTGACGATGGTGATCATGTGATTGCTTGGAGATGGAGATCACAAGCACAAGATGATGATGGCCATATCATATCACTTATATTGATTGCATGTGATGTTTATCTTTTATGCATCTTATCTTGCTTTGATTGACGGTAGCATTATAAGATGATCTCTCACTAAATTATCAAGGTATAAGTGTTCTCCACGAGTATGCACCGCTATGGAAGTTCTTCGTCTTTGAGACACCATGTGATGATCGGGTGTGATAGGCTCTATGTTCATATACAACGGGTGCAAAACAGTTGCACACGCGAATACTCAGGTTAAACTTGAGCGAGCCTAGCATATAACAGATATGGCCTCGGAACACGGAGACCCGAAAGGTCGGCGTGAATCTTATAGTTGATATGATCAACATAATGATGTTCACCATTGAAACTACTCCATCTCATGTGATGATCGGACATGGTTTAGTTGATTTGGATCACGTGATCACTTAGAGGATTAGAGGGATGTCTATCTAAGTGGGAGTTCTTAAGTAATATGATTAATTGAACTTAAATTTATCATGAACTTAGTACCTTGAAACTGCTAGTTATTGACTAGAGGGGGGTTTGAATAGGCGATTTTTATGAATGTCTTCAAAACATGAGAGTTTCGAAGACAAACAATAGAAATGAACCTATTGATATGCAGCGGAAGGTAGACTACACTAAGCAAGCCATAGTCAAGTATGCAATGAAGTGAAAGCTCGAAGACTAATAGCAGCTAGGTAGTAAAGATCAGGATGGAAGATAGTATGAAGCCAAACAATGATAGTAGTCACACAGTGAAGTCAAACAAGTAGTGCAATCAGGCAATGACTTCACGAAGACAAACTGTAAGTAAAGAGAGGGAGAGGATAGAACCAGTCACTTGGTGAGGACACATGATTTGTGGGACCAGTTCCAGTTGCTGTGACAACTATACGTCTGGTTAGGGAGGCTGAGATTCATCTCAGAAGACCACGTCTTCACCTTATTCCCCTTGAGCTGAGGACACCCAGTCCTCGCCCAATCACTCTGGTAAGTCTTCAAGGTAGACTTCCAAACCTTCACAGACTTCGTTCACCGGCGATCCACAATGACTCTTGGATGCTCAGAACGCCACGCCTAACCGGCTGGAGGATTCACAATCCTCCAGTGTAACAAGTCTTCAGGTCACGCGAACAGAAAGACTTCAGTGATGCCTAAACTCTTTGGCTCTGGGTGTTTGGGCTTTGTCCTCGCAAGGATTTCTCTCTCTCAAAAGCTTCGGAGGTGGATTGCTCTCAAACGACAAAAGTCGTGCACTAACTCTGAGCCGCCACAAATTTATGGTGTAGGGGTGGGCTATTTATAGCCACTAGGCAACCCGACCTGATTTGTCCGAAATGACCCTGGGTCAGTAAGGAACTAACACGTGTCCCAACAGTCAGATGTCAAACACACGCGACAATTTTACTTGGGCTGCAAGTAAAGCTGACTCATCCAGCTCTGGATAAGATTTGCTCTCATTGTCTTCGCTTGAAGACATAGGATTTGGTTGAGAATCACTTCAGTCACTCTGACTTTGTTCACTGGGACCCCACTTAACAGTACAGTGGTTCCTACTACTCAACAAAGAAGAAAAGGAAACAACGAAACAACTAAGTCTTCGCGCTCCATAGTCTTCACGCAATGCCTTCTCTTGTCATAGTCTTCAATGTGAATATATTCACATACCACCATTGTCTTCAATGTCTTCATACATTTTTAGGGGTCATCTCCGGTAGGTAAACCGAATCAATGAGGGACTATTACCTGTGTTATCCTGCAATTCTCACAAACACATTAGTCCCTCAACCAGGTTTGTCGTCAATACTCCAAAACCAACTAGGGGTGGCACTAGATGCACTTACAATCTCCCCCTTTTTGGTGATTGATGACAAACCGGTAGAAGGTTTCAACGGGGATAAAAGTATGTGAAATTGTAAAGGATTTAGGTATTGTCTTCATAAGTAGCAAAAGGCTCCCCCTGAATATGTGCATATAAGTAATTTCCTTTTGGAATGCAAATGCACATGGCAGGTTGTACTTGTGGAGATCCTCTTCAACTTATGAAGACAATTCATCATGCATGATTTGATATATCGAAGATAATGATATGCATAATGAAAAATGGACGTCTTCAATATGACTTCGTGCGGGATTTATCATCGCATATGCGGAACTTATCATCGCATCATAGAATGGCAAACAAGTAGCAGACGACCATCAAGTTTAAGTGCTACAACTCAAAGAACCAAATGTATCAAAAGCGAGAGTTGTAAACACTAGGCAAAATATAAAGCAACCGCCCATATGGACCCACTTGAAGACTATCAACTCATATGCTTCTCCCGCTTTTTCAGTAAGGACCAAAAAGGTTTGAAGACATAGAGCCTCTACTCGTTCCCAGAAGGAGTAGCAGAAGATGCAGGGTCGGCGTCGGGGTTTGGCGGTGTAGAAGAACTTGGTGCAGTGTCGATACGTGCTGAAGTTGGAGGAGGTGAAGTAGCATCATCTTGATCATCTATCACTCTGGCATTCACCGTTGCAGCTGAGGAGGAATAATCAGAGTCTTTAAGAGAGGGAGTTCTATGCAAGACAGCATTCCTTGGAGGAGTGGAGTCAAACTTGAATCTTTCAGTGAAGCCATCGTCTTGAAGATCCGCTTCAGCACTCAGCAATGTCAAACTCTTCCATGACCTCCGACAGGTTTCATGTGTAACAAAGGCATTCTTGGTGGCAAGATTGCGAATGCGATTGACATCCACCAAGAGGCTTTGCATTTTCCGCTTCAGCCAGTAGTGATGCTTATCCTGTTTCTGATGCAGGGTAACGAGAAGTTCTCGGTCATTGAGAACACGAGATCGCTTCCGAGGCATTTGAGCAATAGTGCTTTCAGTGGCTTCAGTTTGAGCACGGTGAGGTAAGCGTGTATTGCCAGCCAAAGGATAAACACGAGTGACTGCCTGGACTCCTTCAATGGGTTGTGTGAAGCTTTGGTGATCAGCATTATGAAGACAAACAGGCTCCTTGGTAGGCTCTGGGTATATGGCTTCAACTGACATATCAACCTCTGGCAGAAAGATCAGATGGTTGCGAGCAGAGGGCTGATAGTTGACCGTTGAATGTAGCTTGATGAGGCGCATAACCCATGGAGCGTAGAACTTTAGTCGAAAGAGATCAGAGCCTGATGCAGCCAACTGCCTGATAAAGAAGTCTTGAGCATTGAAGCTGATGCCGTTGAAGATATAAAAGACCAAAGTCTTCATTGCTCCTTCAAGTTTTGTCTTTGAAGAATGTCCTTTGACGGGCCATAGAGTTTGCTGATGATATGATAAATAGTGCGGGTAGATACTCTAGGTCTTGACAAAGAACTCCTTTGGGTAATCAGCGTCGCGTGGCAGAGGCTTCATCATGCTCAGCATTTGGCTCATGTTGGGCTCTAGCTTCTGAAAGATGCTCTCCAAAGCATTGCGGTGAAGCTGACAACCAGGTTCATATAGTTCACCTGGAGTGGGCAGACCAGTGAGCTCAATAATGTCAAAAGCTTTAGCTTAATGGTGTACGTTACCTGTCATCCACTCAAGGACCCATGTCTTCGGATCCCTGTTGTAGCCGCAAATGTGGAAGGTGGCATAGAATTGCAGCAGAAGCTCTTCATTCCAATGCTCCTTATCAGTCACACAATTCAGCAATCCAGCATCACAGAAGCATTCAAGGGCTTCTTCAAGGCATGGCAATCCAGCAATGGCTTCACAGTCAAGACGCATATGAGGGAAGATGCGCCCTTGATCATAAAGAACACAAGAATAATAACTGCGCTGCTGATAGCTAGCTCCAGAACCGATCTGATGAAATCCTTGGCTTGGAATAGGGGTTCTTGGCGCTATCAAAGAAAGTGTTGTGTGCAATGAATCCATTTGCATTGAAGGACCCTGGTCAAGTGGCAGTACCTGGAAACCTGCGCAGTCTTGGCTTCGGCTTCTGGACCTGAGGCATGTGCTCGACATGGTAATCAAATTGTGGACCAGCAGCAGGTGGAGGAACCAGAATAGGCCATCTGACAGTGACCAGCTGACCGTAGTTGTATGCTTGCTCGATAGTGTGTGGCACGGGAGGCGATGCAGAGGCGATGGCGGTGGTAGTGGCGGTGACTTGAGCTCTGATTTGCATCAAAAGATTGACTTGGTGCTATCGCCGGGCACCACATTGACTTCAGGCGCCACATTGGCTTCAGCCATGACAACGTCATTGGGTTCAGTGTTTGTGTTGGTGGTCACCTCAATGTTGTTAACCTCCACTTGAGTAGATGGAGGATCTGTCGGTGTGGGAACGACACCTACGGGATCACAAGAATCCCTACTACGGTTGCGGGGCGCGGGGGTCGTGAGAAGAGCGGATCAAACAGATAGCACACGATCTCTTTATCCAGGTTCGGGCCGCGAGGATGCGTAAAACCCTACTCCTGCTTTGGTGGTTGGTTTATCTGTGTTCTTGAACTATCAATGGGGCGTGAAGAGCTCCAAAAAGCAGAATCCTCCTCCTGGTCGCCTTGGGCCTCCTTTTATAGGGAAAGGGGTTGCCACAGTGGCACAGGGAGGTGGAAAGGCATGATGATGCGAGTCTATCCCTCGCATTACATGACAAGGCGCCTTAAATGCGTCTTGCTTAGGTGTCCTTGCTTTATCGGGACGGGGAGAGCCATGTCTCGTCTGTCGCCGCTCCCTCTCGATGTCGACACGCGCATACGACCAGCGGTGCCCGTGGTGCCTTGTAGGCGAAGCGGTGAGGTGGCGCAGCGGTGGGTCTCCACGAAGATCCGCTTGCCGCCACGCAGGTGCCTGCCCAACTGGTTGGGTCGGCAGCTGCACGCGAACGGCGGTGGAGGTTCATTTGGCGTGGGCCCGATGGTGGCCCTACGGGGGTTCTTGGCGAGGGCCTCGCCGTAGCCCCGGCAAGGGTCTTGCCGGGGCCCCGGCAAGGGTCTTGCCGTGGCGCCTGCTGTCATCCCCGGCAAGGCTCTTGCCGAGGGCCTTGTGGTCCTCCTTGGCTGGGATCCCGCCAAGGGTCGTCATCTTTTATGGTGTGTATATGATCTTGAATGTCTTCACAAAGATCTGCATGCCACCACGGGGATGTCTCCCGAATCCTTGCCCCATGGGGGCAGTGGACTCAAGGGTGATTCGCTCCGTAGGTGTGGGGCGAGCCGCCCCGGCAAGGGTCTTGCCGGGTTTGCTAAGACCGCCTCCCGCCAAGGGTCTTGCCGGGGGAGTCCACTTCGTCCCCTTTGCTCTTTGTGGTCTTGGTCTTGGCGTCGTTCTGTTCCTTTCGAGCTTCGGCCTTACCTTGGCTCACCTCCCTCGTCTTGCTTTCGGTGCGGTGGTGCCCAAGGCGCTCAGACTGCCCGTGCTGCAGTTATAGGGGTACAAAAGTGTACCCCTCTTTTTGTCTACCGACAGAGCCCCGGGCCTGGGCCACACGTAAGCGCCAATCGGCGTCGTTGGGCTAGGCCCAAAACCGGCTCTTGTGAGCCGGGGTGGTTTTTACCGCGGTAAGTTTCTTCGCGCGCTGCGCTTCCTATGCCTCCCGCGCATGTCTCGGCGTGGGGAGGCGCGCGTGACGTGGGCGGCATGCGTGGGACTCAGCTCTGCGCGCATGCGTCGCGTCGTAGTAAAGGGGGCGGTTCGCGCCTTCCCCATAAACGGAGGGAGGCGTGGAGGCGCGGCCCATTTACTAAACGGGGCCGAGGCGTGGTCTTCAAGGCGTCCACTCCCCACGATCGCGGGGTGGGGAGAGGTCGCCTCACCCGTCGCCTCGGTCCCGCATGCCCGCCACGTGGTTCTCATGCGCTTGGGGTGGCGAATGGCGGAGGCGGGAAACCGGGCCGTGTCATGGGCTGGAAGCGGCAGGTTGGTCCCAGTTCCCCGCGCCTTCCGCATCTTGATTGGCTGAGCAGGGCGGCCGAGCCCCCACCCCGTTCCTTTATAAAGAGTGGGGAGGGGGGGATGGCGTCCCGCATTCTTCCATCTTCTTCTTCCTTCAGCTTCTGCTCCCCCCTCCATTCGCCATGGAGAGAGGGAATTCTGGCCCTTCAACGGTGGCGGCGAGGGTCGACGCTCGACAACGCGTCCTTCCTCCTCCCGCACCTGCGGTGGCAGAGCCAGCCGCGAGGGGAAGGGGGAGGGGGCGAGGCCGTGGGCGAGGCCGAGGCGCTTCGGGAAGAGGAGGTCGGGCGGCGCGGCCGTCTCGCCTCCGCCCAGAGTTCCTCCCCATGGAGGGCCATGTTGGGGATGATCCTTGCGAGTTCTTCGTCAGGCCGCGCCGGCTGCCTCTCCGTCGCCTTCGTCTCCCGACTCCATTCGCGAGCGAGATGGAGCTGGATCCGCCGGAGTCATTGCAGCTGCACATGAGGTGTTGTTGGTTCAGCGGTACGCGAGTTCGCGTCGACTTCCCAGCCCCTCACGTGATGTATCTTTGTCGAGGATGGAAGACGTTCGCTCATATCCACCGCTTGACGGCGGGGCTCACTCTCCATTTCAAGCTGATGGAGGGCGGCCTCCTCTCCGTCAAGGTCTTCGGGTGCTTCGGGACTCGGGCAAGGTGCTGCATGGAGAGCTCTTCTGATAGCGAAGACTCCTCCTCGAGCGGGAGTGGCGAGGGGGACAGCGGCAGCGACGACGAGGGTAGCAGGCGGCAGGATGATGGGTCCGACTAGGTGTCGGGCATCGCTCCGTAATGCACCGGCGATCCCATCATCCGTGTCGCCGGCTTCCTGAACTTCTCGGGGTCGTCTCCTTGGGTGGCTGGCGTTGGGAGGCTGCGGAAGAGGAAGAGGGCAGGCGGCAAGGCCGCCAAATCGGAGTACGCGGGCACCAACGCCTTTGACGCGTGCTGACGTCCTGCCGCCTCGTCTTCGAGCTCTGCTTCCGGCGCCGCCATCACCATCCAGCCTTTGGACGACCACCGAGATGTTCGCTTGGTGCCTCCTGCCACCCGTAGCTTGCCTAGGCGCCCCTTTTGCCCTTTTCGCCTCCTTGACCTGCCTCCTGAGGAGAGGGACCAAAAAGGGGTTACGGGCACCTTATCTTTTTTTAGTTTGTAAGCCTTTGGGCCTTAGCAGAATTTAAAACTTGTAATCCCATCATTCATGTTTTTCATTCCCCATGGGCCGTACCTGAGTGGAATGTTTTTAATGAAAAAGGGATGCTTGTCGGGTCATTTGTTTGCGGGTAGAATCCACGACAAGGAGTAAATCCTTGATATCCTTAAGATAAACATTTCCTTGCCCGGCAACAGGCCCTGCCGTCTTCCCACTTCGCTCGACCTTTCTCACGCTTTTGGCGGAGGCAGGGATGAGGTGGGTTCAGGCCCCTCGTTTCATCCTTTTGCTGCCGCGACTACGACCAAACCTGGCCCTAGGAACGAGCCCTAGGGCCTAGAGTTTTTAGGAGAGCACGGTAGCTTTGGGAAAAAATGAGGTTTCACATACCTCAGTCCATAAGAGAATGCATGATAAGGGATGAAGAACTTATCTGAAGCTGTAGCCCCCGGCAACTCTGGTTTGCCGTGGGTGAATCTTTGTACTTGCAGCCCCCGGCAATACTGGCTTGCCGGGATCTAGATGTCGGCCTGTCCCTCTTCTCTTTTTCGTCCTCAAGTGATCCGGCAAGGATATCTGTGAGTCCTGCGAACCAAAGAAGACAAAAGAATGGAAAAGAGATGCACACTCAACCTCTAAGCTAGGGGTTAGTCGCCGCCAAGCACTATCAACCCTAACCAAGGACGAGACTCGATCTAGCATGCATGCTCAGGGTCTGCGCCTGGCTTTGTACGAAGGGTTACATGCATCATCGATAATGCTTGTACAAAAGGTGGCTTGCCGGGGGGGGGCGGCGAGCCGCGCCTTACGGGTAAAACTTGCGAAGATGCTCAATGTTCCAGGAGTTACTCACCGGAACGGCATCTTGATCTCGAGCGGACTGCACGGCCCGGTGACTCGTATTACCCGATAAGGCGTTCCCACTTTAGCGTCAACTTGTTGGAATTCTTGGCGATTGAACGCGCCGAAGGACAAGGTCGCCTTCCTCAAGGCTTCGGGCATGAACCTTGCGGCTATGGTAGCGGCGCAAGGCTTCTTTGGTAGCGTCTGCTCTCACGGCCGCCCGAAGGCGATCTTCCTCAAGGAGCATTGCGTCATCTTTCCTCGGTTGCTCTTGCTCAAGCTTCGTCATAAGCGAGCACTCGAGGTGACCCGTATATGAGTCCGATGGGAGAACTGCTTACGCCCGTATACGAGGGCAAAAGGTGTATGGCGGTGGCTCGATTTGGCGTCGTCTGATCGACCAAAGAACCGCGGCAACTCATCAATCCGGTGCCTTCCACTCTTGTGCAGCCCGTCAAAGATCTTGGTCCTTAATCCTCGCAGATTTCAGCATTTGCCCTCTCGGCTTGACCATTGCTTGGCGGGTGAGCAGCAGGCGAAAGCAGACTTTCTTTGCCGAGGTCTTGGGTATATTGCATGAAGATGCGGCTTAGAACTGTGTGCCGTTGTCGGTGATAACCCTGTTGGGTACGCCAAAACGGCACACTAGTCCCTTGAAGAACTTGACGGCTGACTGAGTTGTGACTTTCCTCACTGCCTCCACCTCCGGACACTTTGTGAACTTGTTGATCGCAACGTACAAGTACTCAAAGCCCCCGACGGCGCGGGGGAAAGGGCCCAGTATGTCGAGCCCCCAGACCAAGAAGGGCCAGGAGAGAGGAATGGTTTGAAGGGCTTGAGCTGGCTGATGAAGCTTCTTTGAATGAAACCCGACACGCTTCACACTGGTGACTAGTGTCGTCGCATCCGGAGGGCGGTGGGCGAGAAGAAGCCTTCTTGGGAATGCCTTGCGGCAAGGGCCCTTGACCCGATGTGGGATCCACATATGCCTCCGTGTATCTCTGCCAACAGCTCCAGTCCTTCCTCTCGAGGGATACACTTCAATTTCACACCGTTCGGCTTCTTTCTGTACAGGACGTCATCGACGAACTGGTATATGGTAGAGCGACGGGCTACTTTTTCCGCTTCTTCCTGCTCCGCAGGAAGTTCCCCTGTTTGGAGGAATCAGACGGTATGTTGTGCCCACGCTGGAGCCTGGGGCTCGACGGCGAAGACTAAAGGCATCTCCTCCACTATAGGAGTGGTTGCCTCGACGGCAAGAGCTTGACGCCCGCCGGCTGGGCCGTCCGTGGCGGTTTCGGTATCGGCAACATCCTTGCCGGGCGGCTCCGGGAGCTTCGGCGGGAAAGTACTTGTCGGGCCCTGATTTCCTCCTCTTATTCTGCTCTGTCGATGGATCAACGGATGGCTGAGTTAGCTGAAGCACAAAGGTACCTGGTTCCACAGGTAGCTTGAGGGCAGCGTGTTTTGACAGGTAATCAGCGATATTGTTCTCCGCTCGGGGAACGTGTTCAGCCTGTATACCGTCGAAACGCTCTTCCATCTTTCTGACTTCATCGACGTAGGCCTTCATCTACTGGCTCTGGTAATCCTTGTTGACTTGCTTGACGACAAGCTGCGAGTCCCCCTGACGAAGAGTTTCTTGATTCCGAGGTCCGCCGCGATCCTAAGACCGGTAAGCAGCCCTTCGTACTCTGCCATATTGTTTTTTGACACCTCCCTGGGGAAATGCATCTGGATCACGTACTTGAGGTGCTCTCCGGTGGGCGCGACAAGCGATCGCCAGCCCGGCACCTTCTAAGGAGAAAGCTCCATCAAAGTACATGATCCAATGACAACTTGCCTCCTTGCCGGGGAGAGCAGTCTCTTGGGCTTCTTCGTCAGGCGTTGCGGTCCATTCTGCAATGAACTCCGCTAGGACTCGGCTCTGAATCGTCGAAGTACTTTCAAACTTGAGGCCAAAGCTGGACAACTCCAGTGCCCATTCCACAATTCTTCCCATCGCATCCGGATTGTGCAATATCCGTTGCAGAGTCAAGCGAGTGACGACAGTGATCTCGTGTGCCTGGAAGTAGTGATGCAGCTTCCTCGAGGCCATAAGAAGGCCGAAGAGCAGTTTCTGCACGCCGGAGTACCTTGATCTAGCCCCCTGCAGGAGGGAGCTAACAAACTAGACCGGGTGCTGCATCACTTTCTTCTTTGGCGGCACGTCAACTGGCTGTGTCATCTCTGCATTGGTGGTGTCGGGCTCTGCCGCTGCCATAACCTTGTCGTCAACCTCTCTCTGTGCCACCAGTGCGGCGCTGACCACCTGGTCCGTTGCCGCCAGGTATAGCAGCAACGGCTCATGTGGCCTAGGCGCAACTAGTATTGGCGCGGAAGAGAGGTATTTCTTCAAACCTTGCAATGTTGCTTGACACGGTGTCCACTCCATCGGGCCCGCCTTTTTCGTGATCTTGAAAAGGGAAGGCGCGCTTCAGCGAACTTGGAAATGAACCTGCCCATGGCGGCGACGCAACCAGCAAGCCGACGCACAACCTTGATTCGCTTAGGTACTTCAATCTGCTCTATAGCTTTGATTTTGTCCGGATTGGCCTCTATCCCACACTGTGACACCAAGAACCGAGAAGCTTGCCGGACGGAACACCAAAGACGCACTTCTCAGGGTTCAGCTTGAGATTGATCTTGCGTAGGTTTGCAAATGTTTCTTGCAAATCTGGTATGAGGGTTGCCCTATCCTTGGTTTTGACCACTATGTCATCCATATAAGCTTCCATATTTCTATGGAGCTAGGGTTCAAAACCAATCTGGACCGCCCTTGCAAACGTCGAACCAACACTCTTCAACCCGAAAGGCATCCGCATGAAACAATACGTACCACATGAGGTGATGAATGTTGTCTTCTCTTCATCTTCTCTTGTCATGAAGATCTGGTGGTAGCCGGAGTAGGCATCGAGGAATGACAACAGATCACACCCTGCCGTGGACTCAACAATCTGATCGATGCGCGGCAACATGAAGGGGTCTTTAGGGAAAGCCTTATTGATATCTGTGTAATCAATACACAGCCTCCACTTCCCATTTGCCTTGCGCACCACGACCGGATTGGCCAACCACGTTGGATGGAGAACTCCTCTTACCAAACCCGCTGCTTCCGGTTCCGGATCTCTTACGTGATGAACTCTTGTCGTTCCAAAGCTTGCTTCGACCTTCGCTTGACGGCCGGCGCATGAGGTCGGACAACAAGGTGGTGCTCAATCACCTCCACAGGAACACCGGGATGTCGGAAGCTTGCCATGCAAACACATCGACATTCGCCCTTGAGGAAGGTGACGGCGCGTTTTCCTATTTGTCGTCAAGGGTGGAGCTTATGGTAAAGCCCCTCCCATGCCGTACTCATTGATGTAAACCTTCTTGGTTCGGCGGTATGGCTACAGGCTTCTTGTTTCCGGCGGTGGAGCTCTCTGGCACGTCCTCGACGGCAGCGCTACACTCCGAAGAGGTGCGCTTGCCGGAGTGGGTGTCCGAGGTCTCACCGGTCTTCTTCTTCTTCTTCCCCCCGGGGTCCCAGCGGCAGGAGCAAGTGCCTTAGTGGCGGTGGCAGCTACTGCAACTGCTTGGTGGTATAGTTGGTCAGCGCAAATCAGCGCATCTTTCTTGTCGGAGGGGATGGTGATGATCATCACAGGTCCTGGCATCTTCAGGGTGTTGTAGGCGTAGTGTGACGCCGCCATGAACTTGGCCAGCGCTGGGCGGCCAAGGATCCTGTTGTAGGGCAAGGGGATCTTGGCAACATCAAACACGATCCTCTCCGTCCTAAAGTTCAGGTCGCTTCCAAAAGTCACGGGCAGCATGACCTTTCCCTTGGGTTGGCTTCTTCCCGGGTTGACCCCCTGAAACGTGCCCGTCTCTTCGAGGTCTCCATCAGGAATCTGCAGTTTCTCGATCACGGCAAAGAGATCAAGTTCAGACCGCCCCGCCATCGACTAGCATCTTCGTCACCTTGAGGTTGCGTATCGTCGGTGAAACCAACAATGGCAAGCACCCGACCTTGATGAGTGCGACCAGGGTGGTCCTCGGTGTAAAAAATGATAGGTGTCTTGGACCACTTGCCGCCTTTGGGCATCAAACGACGGCTCTGCCGCTGTAATCTCTCGCGCCCACAGTTTTAGCCGGCGGTGAGAAGTATGCAGCGAGGCGCCGCCATCGACGCACATGGCCACTGTAGCTTTCTGAAACTCTTGGTCGTTGGATTCTTCGTCCTCTTCGTGATCGTCGTCTTCTGGCTTTCTGTCACGGCCCCGGGTGGGCCTCTCTTGTTGCTTATCCTTGTCGCGACGGCCCGCCTGACCGTCACGCTTCTTGCCGGATCCCTCAGCACCGTCTGGGCCCTTCTCCTTGTCCCGCCTCTCATACTCAGCCCTCTGCTTCTCAGCGAGGAGCTCAACTTGTCGGCAGTCCCGAGAGCATGGCCTTTGGCGCGATGGATCTTGCCGTATCGCTTGTCGGAGTTTCCTGGCTTCTCGGCAGCCGCCAAGGCCCGGCAGGCGACACATCCGGCAACCTCCTTGCCGGGGTCATCTGCCTTGGTTTTCTTGGTGGAGCCGGCGTCATCAGATCCCTCGACGGCAAGCACGGCTTTTCCTTTGCGCTTCCTGTTGCGGCGCCGGCCTTTCTTCGCCGGGGTGGCAATATCCTCATCTGAGGAGTCCGTTTCCACGCCGGCATCTTCATCGGGGTACTTCCTTCCCTCTTCAGCACGGGCACATTTGTCAGCAAGAACATAGAGTTCTGCTACATATCTCACCTTGTTCATTGCCAGCTCTTCGCGCATCTTGCGATTACGCACATTCTGATGGAACGCGCTGATGATGGTGGCAGGGTGAACATCGGGGATATTGTACTGTAGGCTGAACCTCTGTATATACTTGCGGAGACTCTCGCCTCCCTTCTGGGGAATGACGTGCGGGTCGCTTGCTTGGCCATGGGCTTGGTGGCCTCCAGTAAAGGCGCCCACGAACTTATGGGACAAATCCGACCAGGAGGAAATAGAGTCTACCTGCAAGTGCATCAACCATGACATGGCGTTGGGTTTAAGAGCCAACGGAAAGTAATTCACAAGCACCTTATCGTCGCGGGCTCCGGCAGCTTGCATCGCGATGGTGTAGACGCTGAGGAACTCGGACGGGTGCTTCTTGCCAGCATACTTTCGCCCACGCCGGGTTTGAAGGTGCGGTGAGTGGGCCACCGAACTGCCGCAGCTCACGGGTAAAGCCGGACAACCTACCTCGTAAGGTAGGCCTTCAGGCTCCCGGTGCCGGGCACCGGTAGCTCACAGCAGGCCCTGCCGCTTTGTTCGATTGGTGGCGCGCTCCACGCCGGCGCTCGATAGTGGTTCGAGCGTCTTCATGTTCTCGTTCCCGAAGAACTTGGCGTTGGTCACAGTGGGCCCGCGGGTCGGACGATGCTACGGAGATCTCGTCGCCCGTAGCATCACGACGGGCTGGCGTCCGCGGTATCGAGAGAGGAGGAGGCGAGTGCACCGTGGTTGCGGCGCCGCCGGCCCTCCTGCCACTGGTGCGTGGGACTCCGTCGGAGCGTCGACCCGGGGACTCCACCGGACTCGGCTCGTCTTTGTAGGCCACCACAACAAGGCTTCGGATAGTGGCTCTCCATTCATCGAGTTTCCCGTAGTAGGAGGAAAATCGAGGAGCAACTGCGCGCGCGCCAGGGCTTCTGCTGGCGTTGGTGGCAGCGAAACCTGCACGGATTGCAACGCGCTCCGACTTCTGACCATGTCAGAAGGAGCTCTGTCACGACCCCGCGGTCGCATGTCACCTTCACCAGCGCCTCGACGAGCGGGCAGGTCTTCTAAATCCCGGGAGTGGCGCTCGGGGCTCTTTCCGCGGTGACGCCCGGGGTCCTCGGCGTGATTACGCCGTTCGTCGCGCGCCGCTTGAGAAGAGCGCGCCGTCGGCGCCGGCGTGGGAGTCTTGGAAGCCCTCGCGTCGCCTGCGAGCGGGGTGGCAGCGATCTTGGAAGGCCCCGCGCCACCCGCGGAGGGCCTGGCTCCGTCTTTGGATTTGGTGGCGTGCGGCCCGTTATCAGCGCGACGAACATCGCCGCCTCCCAAACTTTAGCTGCTTTGGGGCCGGTGTTGGTGTTAGCTGGCGGCGCCGGGTCCTTTCTGCGACCGGTCCGCTGCTCGCTCGCGTCGGGACCGGATGTCCGGCCTCCGATGGGCCAACCGCCACCGTCATCTTCTTCTTGGGCGCCATGACGATGAAGAAACGTCGAACTAACTGCTAGAGCTGATTCTCACAACTGCGCCCCCTACCTGGCGCGCCAAAGATGTCGGTGTGGAAACGACACCAATGGGATCACAAGAATCCCTACTACGGTTGCGGGGCGCGGGGGTCGTGAGAAGAGAGGATCAAACAGATAGCACACGGTCTCTTTATCCAGGTTCGGGCCACGAGGATGCGTAAAACCCTACTGCTGCTTTGGTGGTTGGTTTATCTGTGTTCTTGAACTAGCAATGGGGAGTGAGGAGCTCCAAAAAGCCGAATCCTCCTCCTGGTCGCCTTGGGCCTCCTTGTATAGGGAAAGGGGTTGCCACAGTGGCACAGGAGGTGGAAAGGGCTCTGATGATGCGAGTCTATCCCTCGCATTACATGACAAGGCGCCTTAAATGCGTCTTGCTTAGGTGTCCTTGCTTTATCGGGGACGGGGGAGAGCCCTGTCTCGTCCGTCGCTGCTCCCTCTCGTGTCGACACGCGCCCTGGCCAGCGGTGCCCGTGGTGCCATGTAGGCAGGCAGGCAGCTGAGGTGGCGCAGCGGTGGGTCTCCACGAAGATCCGCTTGCCTCCACGCAGGTGCCTGCCCAACTGGTTGGGTCGGCAGCTGCACGCGAAGGGCGGTGGAGGTTCGTTTGGCGTGGGCCCGATGGTGGCTCTACGGGGGTTCTTGGCGAGGGCCTCGCCGTAGCCCCGGCAAGGGTCTTGCCGGGGTCCCGACAAGGGTCTTGCCGTGGCGCCTGCTGTCATCCCCGGCAAGGCTGGGCCTTGTGGTCCTCCTTGGCTGGGATCCCGCCAAGGGTCGTCATCTTTTATGGTGTGTATCTGATCTTGAATGTCTTCACAAAGATCTGCATGCCACCACGGGGATGTCTCCCGAATCCTTGCCCCATGGGGGTAGTGGACTCAAGGGTGATTCGCTCCATAGGTGTCGGGCGAGCCGCCCCGGCAAGGGTCTTGCCGGGTTTGCTAAAACTGCCTCTCGGCAAGGGTCTTGCCGGGGGAGTCCACTTCGTCCCCTTTGCTCTTTGTGGTCTTGGTCTTGGTGTCGTTCTGTTCCTTTCGAGCTTCGGCCTTACCTTGGCTCACCTCCCTCGTCTTGCTCAGTGCAGTGGTGCCCGCGGCTCAGACTTCCCGTGCATAGTTATAGGGGTACAAAAAGTGTACCCCTCTTTTTGTACACCGACAGGATCGGACATGTTCTCCTCGAGAACAACTTCAGGATTGGTTGGGGGTGTAGCAACACGTTCTTCTTCAACTCGTGGTTCTTCTTGGTCATCAGCTGATGCAGCCGGAATATCTCCAGCCATGTTGGCTTCAGTCTCGGGGTTGTACACAATTGGAGAGGCTTCATGAAAGACTTGGCGTGAAATCGATTGGCGCTCTTCTCCTTCCGGAACACTTGACGGAGTGACCTGTGGCCTTGGTCCTTTGCGAAGCCTGCGGAACGCTGGTGACGCTTGTGGAGATGGAGCTGGTTGGGCCACAAAGTCTTCATCTTCAATCACCGGAGTGGTGGCTTGAGTTGGGGGAGTAACTGGTGTTTCTGCTTGACGGGGGAGTCTTGTGGGTGATCAGCCCATGAGTCATCCTGAGGAATTGGCGTCAATGGACGACCAATGCTGATGAGTTCGTTGTTCATGAGAACAGGCGATGATACCACATTGTGCTCGATCTGAGGAAGGACTTCATCATCTTCAACATTGTCTTGATGACCAATGTCTTCAGCTGCGGTGGGGTCAACAGCTGGAATGTCTTCAGCTTCAGGAGCCTCTGGGGAAGCGGGCTCGTGAACTATCAAACGGTATTCTTGTTGTGCAGATGGAGGACGAGCAACAGAAATTGGCTCGATGACAAGGGACTCTGTGGGAGCAGCCCGATCTCTCTTCTTGGTCTTGCGCTTCTTGGTGGGTGGAGCATCATCAGTGGTGTTCTTGGTCTTGCGCTTTCTAGCTTTGGCTTCAGCTGCCCTTGTCTTCTGAAGCTCTGAAGCCACCGTGGGGACCTTAGGCTTCACGCCTGTCATACTGGCGGGGAAGACAATGCGAGGTTCTTCCCGCCTAGATGGTTCAGCTTGGTCCACATCAGGCTTCTTCTTCTGCTTGGCAGCCATCTTAGGGTCGATGCCAGGACGCCCAAGTGCCTTGTGCTTCTCAGCTTCATTGTAAGCTTGAACACACTTTGCAGCCAGAAGCTTCATGCGCTCTCGAGAACCTTTGGCTTCTTCACGTTTCTTGTGAAACGCTTCCTTGAGCTCATGCAGCATGACCTTGAAGTTCTGGACGTCTGTTACACTGAGCTTGGACACATGCTTCTTGAACTGAGCCTTTTCATAATCAATCTTATGCTTCAGCTCAACAATTTTCTGAGCAAGAGCCAGCTCAGGAGCAATGGCTCCATGGAACGAGACGCTTAGGCCGACGGGAAGTTGCAGATCATCAAAGCTGAGATTGGGGGTATCAAACCACTCATCAATGAAGTTGTTCAATACTTCCACGTCAAAGAGAGGAAAATCATTGAAGATTTCCGCCTCTTGCTTGCTCTTTATCAGCTGCTCAAGAGCGTCATCAGCAAGATCGTCGTCACTTGACAGATCAATGGCGTCGTTCTCATTCCTCAGAACAGCAGCAGGGGTCAGAGCTGGACCAGTGGTGTGCATGGGCTTCTTTTTCTTCTTCTCAGACTTGGAGATGCGTGAGAGATCTTCAGACTACATGAGCAGTGGCCAGAGGCTTCGCTCGTGAAGCTTTTGGTGGAGTGGAAGGCTTCAAATCCTTGGGTTTCTTCAGCTTCTTAAGCTTCGGTGGTGCAGGCGCTTCGTCAGAATAAGCGTCGTCTGCAGGTTCATCCATGGCTGTCCCTTGAATCATAATATGAGTGATGAGACCTTCTAGGTTGTAGAAGGGCCCAACAAGATTGGGTTTAGCTTCGCCTGTGCCATCGGCACGAGGAGGAGAGGGACCGGGGTTGAAGTCTAATCCCCGCGACTTCTTGTTTTCTTTGGCCGAGTTCTTGGCAACCGGAAGTTGGCGCTTGAACAGATTGTCGCCACGACACCATAGCAATGAAGATGGGTCGACATCTGCAGTACGGGTCCACGAACCATGCAAGGGTAGAAGCCTTGTTTAATGGCTTCAGCTCTGGACCTGGGTGGAAGATTTTTGTACAAGATGTCTCCCCAGGGTCGCTTCATGGCATTCTTCTCAGCATATTCCTGGATCATGAACCTGTACTTGTACCATTGTTCTGCCCAGTATCTTTGAATCCACTGGATTCGGGTTTTTCGCTGATTGTAGTCCTCCTCTGGATCTATATTGTACAACTCAAAGAGGTCCGGTGGCAAATCCTTCGATGTGTTCCCACGGCGCTGTCTGCCACCCTTCCTTGCAGACTTGTCTGTTGCCATGAAGTTCAGACTGAATGGCTTCAACACTGTCAAAGGCTTCCGTCTGCTGGTCAGACAGGAACTGGCTTCGGAGAGTTGATATGATGCTGTAATAATTCTGCAAATGAATGCAGACTATGAGAACCAAGGGATTCTCCCACGGACATGTACTGTGACAGACATTAGAGATGCGAGGGAAGGGGAAGAGGTCATATGCATTCTCAGAAGATTTTGAAGATAAATCAGTTTAGAAGACATTGACCTCATAGCGCGAAGACATTCACTTATATGTTGAGAGTTGGTTCCAGATTTGTACGAATCCAAGAATAAGTACAAGTGAGGAATCTAACTATGTGTGAAGCATAAGTGAATATACTAGGCATCATATGAGATGCAGACAGGATAGATCCAAATTTGTGGAGGCAGAAACCACTTTTGGTAAAAAGGATGAATCTATTGGATCTAAAAGACAGTAAAATGAGGGTTTTAATTTACCACACGATGAACTGCTAGACGGAGTAGAAGATGAGGCCGAGTAGTTCGATCTTCCGTGCCCTAACTTGGCGATGGAGGACACCCACGGCGGCGGCGGAGAAGACGATGTCCGCGGCCGGCGTGAAGACGGCGTCGGAGTGGTCGCGGCAGCTAAGCGCTTCGTCGTCAGCGTCATCGAGAGCTAGCGGTGGCGCTAGGGTTTGCCGAGGTGGAGAGGTGGAAGAAAGATTTTGACCGTGATTGGATGTGTATTTATAGGGAAAGGGACGACACAGCGCAATTACGCAGGTACCCCTGGCGGTTCACATTTGAGGGACACGTGGCGAACATGCAACACATTGGGAGTTGGCCCATGTTCCCACGCCCGCCTGGACTGTCGGATGGTCGTTCCGGCTTCTCCGGGTTTCAGGCAATAGGAATGGAGCATTTAAAACATATTTAATGTTTGTCTCTGTATCTTCTGCAGACAAGGACGCAGAGAAGACATTCGACAGTTTCAACAGAATGCATATGATTTGTATAGATAGAGTTTGAGGTAGAAAGCATAGAGAGGTTAGGGTCCGATCACATTCACTTAGTTCAAAAGATTTAAACAAGAAGACATAGCTATAAGTGAATGTTGTAGAGGACAGAACACTAATATATGTATATGTATATATCAGAATAAAACTAAATCAAAATTGTGAAGATAAACATGAAGACAAACCAAATGAAAAGACATACCAAATGTAACGCCATGAGACGAACACTTCAAACAGAAGAATTTGGTGGTGGCGTTACCCATCGTATAGGAAGTATTAGACCCAGACGTGACGCACAATTATCGTGGTGCTCCGAAGTCAAATTCCACGTTAATGTATTCACACTTAGAGTGTAAGTCTTCATTGATTGAAGATATACTTTACTTCGTGTGTTGCACATCTAAGTCATCAACATGCATAAGTGTTAGGATGTGTGCACGATCACAGGACATTTGAGGATTCCAAGATATTTAGCTCACACCGCAACTTGCAAAACCTTTTCTCATCCAAGGGCTTTGTGAAGATATCTGCCATTGCTCTTCGGTGTTGGCGTGTATGATATCAATATCTTCCTTCATGACATGATCTCTGAGAAAGTGATGACGAATTTCTATGTGCTTTGTCTTCGAGTGCTGAATTGGGTTGTTGGCAATCTTGATGGCGCTTTCGTTGTCGCAATAGAGTGGTACTTGTTTCAGATGGATGCCATAGTCCTTGAGTGTTTTCTTCATCCATAGGAGCTGAGCGCAGCAAGATCCAAAGACAATGTATTCAGATTCAGCAGTGGAGAGTGATACACAGTTCTGCTTCTTTGAAGACCAACAGACAAGTGATCGTCCCAGAAAGTGACATGTGCCTGATGTAGACTTGTGATCCACCTTGTCACCAGCATAATCAGCATCCGAGAATCCAACTACATCAAACTCTGAGCCCTTTGGATACCATAATCCTAATGTTGGGGTGTAAGCCAAATATCAAATAATTCGCTTCATAGCTAAGTGATGCGATTCCTTTGGTGCCGCTTAAAATCGAGCACACATGCAAACACTAAGCATAATATCTGGCCTAGATGCACATAAATAAAGTAAAGAACCAACCATGGAGCGGTATACCTTTTGATCGAACTCTTTACCATTGGCGTCAAGACCCAGATGACTCTTGGTTGGCATTGGCATCGTGTAACCTTTGTAGTCTTGCATTCCAAACTTCTTCAGGCAATCTTTGAGATATTTCTCTTGAGATATGAAGATGCCATTGCTTTGTTGACAGATTTGAAGACTAAGGAAGAACTTCAACTCACCCATCATGGACATCTGATATTGCTCTTGCATCATGTGTCCAAATTCATCACTGCATTTCTGGTTGGTGCAGCCGAAGATAATGTCATCCACGTATATTTTGCACACAAACAGTTCACCATCATATGTCTTCGTGAAGAGAGTGGGATCCAGGGAACCAGGTTTGAAGCCTTTGCTCTTCAGGAAGTCTTTGAGTGTGTCATACCAAGCACGAGGGGCTTGTTTGAGGCCATAGAGTGCCTTGTTTAGCTTGTACACCATATCAGGATGTTTTGGATCTTCAAAACCAGGAGGTTGTGCAACATACACTTCTTCTTCAATCTTGCCGTTGAGAAATGCACTCTTCACATCCATTTGATACAGCAGGATGTTGTGATGGTTTGGATAGGCTAGCAATATGCGAATAGCTTCAAGCCTAGCCTCAGGAGAAAATGTTTCATCGAAGTCAATCCCTTCAACTTGAGTGTATCCTTGAGCAACGAGACGAGCCTTGTTTCTGACAACTTGACCATGCTCATCTTGCTTGTTGCGATATATCCATTTTGTGCCTATTAAGTTGTGCTTGCGAGGGTCAGGACGCTTGACAAGTTCCCAGACATTGTTCAGCTTGAAATGTTGAAGCTCTTCTCGCATAGCTTGAATCCATTCAGGTTCCATGAAGGCTTCAACAACTTTCTTGGGTTCAGATATTGAGACAAATGCAAAGTTCCCACAGAAATTTGCTAGTTGTGTTGCTCTTGAACGAGTGAGTGGACCAGGCACATTGATGCTATCAATAATCTTCTCAATTTGTACTTCATTTTCAATACGAGGATGAACTGGACGAAGATTTTGTTCTTGCTGATCATTGTCATCGTTAGGAGGATTGTCTTCGGGCTCAGCATTGTGCTTCAGACGGTATGATTTCTCCATTTCCCATGAGCTTGATGGATTCACTAGGTGGAACTTCATCTAGCACATTTGGCAGGTGCTCTCTTTGCGAGACGTTAGTCTCATCGAACCGCACATCCATAGTTTCAACCACTTGATAGTGAAAGAGGTTGAAGACTCTGTAGGAGTGCGAATCCTTTCCGTAACCGAGCATAAAACCTTCATGTGCTTTCGGTGCAAATTTTGATCTGTGATGTGGATCCTTGATCCAGCACATAGCACCAAATACTCTGAAGTAACTGACATTTGGCTTCTTACCAGTGAGAAGTTCATAGGATGTTTTCTTCCGAAGCTTGTGAAGATAAACACGGTTGATGACACGGCATGCAGTATCAATAGCTTCAGGCCAGAACTTTCTTGGAGTCTTGTATTCATCGAGCATCGTCCGAGCCATATCAATGAGTGTTCTGTTCTTGCGCTCCACGATGCCATTCTGCTGAGGTGTGTACGGAGCTGAGAACTCATGAGTGATGCCTGATGTATCCAAGTAAAGGTCGAGGCCAATGTTCTTGAACTCAGTGTCGTTGTCACTCCTGATATGCTTGATCTTGATGCCATAGTTGTTCATGGCACGGTTGGCGAAGCGTCTGAAGACATCCTGCACTTCAGTCTTGTAGAGAATTATGTGCACCCACGTATATCTTGAATAATCATCAACAATGACGAAGCCATAGAGACAAGCAGTAGTAGTGAGAGTAGAGTAGTGAGTAGGGCCAAATAAGTCCATGTGTAGCAGCTCGAAGGGTTGAGATGTCATCATGATTATCTTCGAGGGATGCTTGGCCCTTGTCATCTTTCCAGCTTCGCAGGCACCGCACAAGTGATCCTTCTTGAACTTGACACCCTCGATGCCTATGACATGCTTCTTCTTTGCGAGAGTGTGTAAGTTCCTCATGCCAGCATGCCCTAGCCTTCGATGCCAGAGCCAGCACTCTGAAGCTTTTGCTAGAAGACATACGGCAAGCTGTGGTCCTGCTGAGAAATCTACCATGTACAGATCATCTTTCCGGTACCCTTCAAAGACTAGAGACTTGTCAGATTCCATTAGTACAAGGCAATGATATTTTCCAAATATCACAATCATGTTCAAGTCACAAAGCATTGAGATGACATTAAGTTGAAACCGAGGATTCAACAAGCATCACTTTATCCATGTCTTTGATCCTTCGAGATTGCAACTCTACCTAGACCCAATACCTTGCTTTTACCAAAGGTCAAAGAAATGTGATGTGACTCTTGTTAGATGGACGTAACGTTGAGTCCATGAGAATACTTCGATCACCAGTCATATGATTAGTGCATCTGCTGTCCATAATCCATGCTGGAGCATGAGGTGTCATACCCTACAGTACAGTTAGGGGGATAGGCTTCACCAAGAGTATTGTGAAGCATAAACATTTGACGGGCAAGAGGATTATCAAAGCTTAGATCAAGATTAGGACTGATAGGATGATTGGCAAATGATTCAGAAACAAAATACATTGTGAGACCATTTGGGCATTTGATCTTGCACCCTACAAGATGTTTTAGGTCCTCAGCAATAGCATCAGACGCCTTTGATTTCTGGCTGGAGACCTTTCCCTGCAAAATAAAGTTAATTTTTCTTAACCACCCACATCTTCAGGGGTGGCTTAGAAGCAATGAGTCTAAGTGCAACATCTGAGAACTTCGACTTTGGAGCCCTAGCAAATAGCCTTGCAGGAGATGAATGATACTCATATGAATAAGCAGAAAAGTTCTTAGTTTTATGAACATAGCGGTTTGATGAAACACACTCATATTCAAAGGTCAGAGTATGATTTACCTGCAAAACATTGGTGTTACGGTGACTCAGGTGAGTCTTCTGTCTGTATGAAGCCTTTGGACCATATGAAGCCTTTGGTCTGAGATTTGTCTTTTTCCCAGGTGGTGTCATGATGACATTCACAGGAAGATTCTCAAGACAACTTTTGGGAACCCAGATCTTCTTCATGGGTGGCCCATTCCTGCAGTTAGTACCAATATATCTGGCAAACACTTCACCATTCTGATTCTTAAACAGTTTATAGTTTGCATCAAAGGATTCATCAATGATAATAGGGTTAGCACAAGTGAAGCCAGATAAGGTGGATGGATCCACTAAAGGTTCCTTTGTAGCAACCCATGTGGTTTTGGGGTACTGCTCAGGCTTCCAGTAAGAACCATCAATGTTCATTTTCCTCTCGAACCCAACACCCTCTTTCCTAGGGTTTTGGTTCAGAATCTGCTTTTTGAGGACATCGCACAGTGTCTGATGCCATTTGAGACTTTTGTACATCCCTGTTTCAAGCAATGTCTTCAACCTAGCACTTTCATCAGCAATAGTAGTGATATCCTCAGCAGAGGGGTTAGTTACCACATCAACAGTTGAAGATATTGCAACAGTAGCAACAGTAGAACATTCAGCAACAGAGGTAGTTTATCACGCTCAAGGCATTTTAGACATGGTGGTTCAAATCCTTCCTGAGCGGGGCTGATCTGTTGAGCACGAAGTGACTCATTCTCTTTTTGAAGATCTTCATGAGCCGCTCTCAATTTTTCAAGCTCTTGCTTTCTTTGAAGATAATCATAGGAAAGCTTTTCATGAGTGGTTGAGAGCGTTTCATGGCAACTTTCAAGTTCCTGGTACTTAACATGAAGATTTTT
Organism: Aegilops bicornis; assembly: GCA_021605145.1. NCBI lineage: Eukaryota > Viridiplantae > Streptophyta > Magnoliopsida > Poales > Poaceae > Aegilops > Aegilops bicornis. The sequence continues at coordinate 443,520,422 of CM038673.1, forward strand.
TATGTCTTCAATTAAGGACTGAGAACGGGCCATTTCCGCGTCCAACAGGTCATCGCTTTTGTCTAACAGTTTTTGAGTATGTTCCATAGCTTTTTGTTGTTCAGTTGCAATTTTAGCAAGTATTTTGTAGCTGGGTTTGGATTCACAATCAGAGTTGTCGGTGTAAAAACCGGTGGATCTCGGGCAGGGGGTCCCGAACTGTGCGTCTAAGGCGGATGGTAACAGGAGGCAGGGGACACGATGTTTACCCAGGTTCGGGCCCTCTCGATGGAGGTAATACCCTACTTCCTGCTTGATTGATCTTGATGATATGAGTATTACAAGAGTTGATCTACCACGAGATCGTAGAGGCTAAACCCTAGAAGCTAGTCTATGGTATGATTGTTGTTGGTCCTACAGACTAAACCCTCCGGTTTATATAGACACCAGAGGGGGCTAGGGTTGCACAGAGTCGGTTACAATGGGAGGAGATGTACATATCCATATCGCCGAGCTTTCCTTCCACGCCAAGGAGAGTCCCATCCGGACACGAGATGAAGTCTTCAATCATGTATCTTCATAGTCCAACAATCCGGCCAAAGGATATAGTCCGGCTGTCCGGATACCCCCTAATCCAGTACTCCCTCAGTAGCCATTGAACCAGGCTTCAATGATGATGAGTCCGGCGCGCAGATTTTCTTCGGCATTGCAAGCCGGGTTCCTCCTTCGAATACTCCATAGAAGATTTTGAACACAAGGATCGGCTCTGCAAAACAAATTCCACATACCACCGTAGAGAGAATAATATTTCCACAAATCTAATCTGCTGACACACTCGATATCACGACATCATACCACGGCCCTGTCATTATTCGAACCGTTTTTCTCAACCAACCTCCGCGCATATCGCGAGGCGGTTTCCTTGGCACGTCTTGTCAAAGCAGAGATCGTGTCCCCTTATCACGGGATTCTCATCAATACGGGCGTGGGTAACCCAACCGCGCCATCAATTACGGCGCTTGGGGAATAAGCGAGTTTACTAGGCAGGTGGGGGCGTACAGCTCCGTCCGCCCTTATAAAGGGATAAGGGTTCACCTTTCTCACCCACGCCTTCTTCCTCCTTGCTCGTCCATTCTCGCGCACTCGAGCTCCAACACCCAAGTTCGCATCTTTCTCCTCACATTGTTCCAATCATGTCCGGAGCGGGAGGCAAGTGGATGAAATCCTCCGTCACGGAGGAGGACATCAAAAAGCTGCGGGGAGTCGGATACCTTGCCGCGGATATCGCGCACCGGCTGCCCGACACGGGGCAGATCGTCCCTACCCCGGAACCTTACGAGAGGGTAGTTTTCCTTACCCACATCGTCCGCGGACTAGGGTTTCCACTCCACCCGTTCGTCCGCGGCCTCATGTTCTACTACGGGCTAGACTTCTATGATCTGGCCCCGAACTTCATCCTCAACATCTCGGCGTTTATCATCATGTGCGAGGCCCTTCCTCCGTGTTCAGCCCCACTTTGGCATGTGGCTGAGGACCTTCAATGTTAAACCGGAGGTAGTAGGCGGCCAGCAGGCGGAATGCGGAGGCGCCATGGTGGGCAAGATGCCCAATGTCACATGGCTCGAGGGCTCCTATGTGGAGACCATAAAGGGGTGGCAATCGGGGTGGTTCTACATCACCGAGCCGCGCGACACCAAATGGGTGGCGGCCCCCGACTTCCGATCCGGAATCCCCATGCGGCTCACCTCCTGGAAAGAGAAGGGCCTGTCCTAGGGTAACCCGGTGGAGCTGACCGGACTCCACACGTGCATCAAGAACATGATGAACAAGAAAATCAAGCTTGTCAACATGGTACAGGTCATGTTCTTCCGCCAGATCCTCCCGTGTCAACAACGGGCGTTCAATTTATGGGAGTTCGACCCGGCCCAGCACCAGACTCTGCGCTAGCTCTTTGACACGACGTACAAGGACGTCTGGAGGGTGATGTTCAAGGGCGCCGAGGTCCCCCCCTTCCCCTACCGAGGACCACGTACTTAGCGCGAAGCGCCCTGTGAATCCGGTAAGTTCTTTACACCTTATAGGGTATTTATTTTCCCCAGTTTAATCATATGCGGGATCTAAGCTCCCATACCTTTGACAGGACTGGGTGGAGACATCAGAGCAAATTGACTGCCCGGCCCCCCTGCCCGAAGATCCGGCAGACGCTCTCCTGACGGAGATGCTGACTCTGGCACCTTATGAAGTGCCGGAGAAGAAGACCAAGAAGAAAGCCACGGGGACCCAAAAGGGTCTTCGGCGTCAGGTGATATCGGACTCAACGTCCTATAACTCCGAGACGCACTCCTCCCATGAAGACGAGGAGGAGGAAGAAGAGAGTTCTCCCCCCCCCCCCAGCCGGGGGAGACAAGAAGAGGAAGGCCACCCCAACTGGGGAGGCCGGAGGGTCCAAGAAGGGAAGGACTCTCCTTCCGGACTGCTCCACGATAGCCGCCCATAGCGACGACGAGTGGTTGCTCAGGGACAAGCCCCTGGCGAAATCGTAAGCATCCGGATTCCATTCTAGTTCATGGTATGTTTTATTGCACTGCTTCTCATCACACCGAACATGATTGTGCAGTCCGCCCCGAGCCCGCATCGACGTATCCTCGTCGGATGGTTCTTTGGACTCGTCGGATATGAATAGCGATTCACTTCCGACCGCCTCTCCCCTCGCCCAACGGACAACGACGAGGTGTTATCTCAGAAGGCACCAAGCCGAGGGGAGGTAGTTCTGGAGGCGCCTAGAGGCGACCTTCCGGACCCTGGGCGCAAAGGGGGCAAGACTCCCATGGGCTCCAAGTCCGGCCCCCAGCCGGACACTGCGCCGGAACCTCGAGCGGTTCCGGACTCCGGAAGGCGACCCCCTACTAAGAGGGGCAAGCCGCCCGTGCCAGTGGCCCCTATCCATCCAGAGGCACCGGACCACTTGCTGGAAGCGCTTTGCGGCGCTTCCATCGACGAAGAGCACCGCACTCATGAGTGTGGTGATTGAGAAGGTTCAGTCCGCCAAAAGCGGACTGACTGAAGCGTGCACAAGCCTCCTAACAGGCTTTCAGGGGCCTCCTAACAGGCTTTCAGGGACCTTGTCTATATATTAGAAAGAAAGTTATTTGCAAAATAATATGATCATCATGAATGTGCCAGGGGCCACGACCGAAGTGGCGACCCTGAAAAAGGCGCAGTCCGAGGCCGAAAACAAAGCGGCCCAGGAGCGCACCGAGCGAGAGAAACAAGAGGCCCGAGTAGGCGAGGTACAGCAAGAGCTCTAGGCTCTCGTTAAGAAGCACGAGGCCCTGGAGCTTGACTCTAAGATGCGAGAGTCTGAGCTTGCAAAGGCGCTCGACAACGCGAAACATGCCAAGGCCGAAGCCCAAAAGAGACTCCAGGAAGTTGAGGCGGTGAAGAAGATAGCGGCGGGTAAGACATTCATTATGCAAAGCAAGCACGTGAAAGAAAATTTATTTTTACTTACCCGAGTTCGGAGCTCTCCAGGAGCGTTCGTAGATCTACCCCGCAGTGTGTCTGATGCCGCGGAGTTCTACCGGGCCGAGGAGGGAAGCTCGACGGAGAAGTTCTGGTCTCAGTATACTGGGACCGAACACCCGATGCCCTTGAGCAACCAGCTGAAGCAGCTGGTCGAGCTCCACAAGGCGGCCGAACAGGCCATAAAGGGCCTTATAGTCCGGATGTGGCCTGGTGATCCCCTTGCCAACAGCTACTTCGGTCTGGTTAGGCGGCTTGTAGATGCCTGCCCCCGGTTTGAAATCATCAAGCGGTTTGTCTGCATCGAAGGTGCGCGCAGGGCTTTTGCCCGTGCGAAGGTGCACTGGGCGAAGATGGATGCCGAGAAGCTGGTGAAGGAGGGGCCGCCGCAGGGCAAGGAGCATCGCCACCCCGAAATGTATTATAACGATGTCCTGAAGGGTGCCCGCCTTGTGGCGGAGGAGTGTACCAAAGATGTAATTGTTGAATGAACGTGCTCATGTGATCCTTTAATGTGAAAACTAGTTCACTTGCGCTATGCAACGCTTGTTGAATTTAAAATATTACCTTCTGTGCGGCCGTTTATCAAATCTGAGAGTTGGCCAGTCGTCGGCTTCTGCCCCCATGCAGCTTGTATTGGGGTGTTCGGGATAAATCTGAGCACTCTTTTTCCCATATTTGGGTCTTTCGAGGGAGGTGCTCAGCGCAACGAACCAGGCAATCAGACTGTAATGCTTTATCACTCCCACTTAGCCATAGAAGTCTACAATTTTAAATTTTGGCGAAGCCCCTAGTATTCGGAAGGCCAAATTTGGCGCGCTATATACGCCTAAGCCGGACAAGGCCGACTCTTCGCCCAAAGCAGAAAAAGTCTTTAGGGACTTGAAACCTCTCGAACAGCGACCAACTCTCGCCTCATCATGACAGTCAATTTTGGCTTTCTCTACTGAGGTGCTCGTCTGGAAGAACCGGGACACAATCGCAGTAGTTCTCCCAGTGCTACCTTACCCGATGTAGCGGAACGTAAGGTACCAAAACATGGGAGCCGGGCAAACCCAACTATTGACCCAAGACATGATTCGGAGCTGATGCATATAGTGCTATAAGTTCGGGGTGCCGCACTGTCGAAAGTGTTCAGACTTCTCATGTGTCTTATGGGGTATACGAAAGCCCCTGGCGTACTATATGTACCAGAGTGTACGGGTGCTGCTTGGTGTAAATAAACATATATATAAAAAAGAATAGATAAAGCAATAATAGACTAGTGCTATGCATTGTTATTCAAGGAATACGTTGAAACGTACTAATACAAGTAGTGCAATAAGCAAAAAATAGGATTATTTAACATGTCCTATCCAAGGGCAAGCTGCAGACTGGTATTTAAAGCAGGTATTCCGTTCGTTTATCAGAGACCTGGGGATTCCGTTGTACGATGTAGCTTCATGCCTCCTTGGTGGTTGTATTGTGTGTCCGGCAATCATACTGTCGGATAGGGCTTCCAGAGCATAAGGTCTTGAAAGAGAGAGAATGATGAAGGTATTCAGCCCCTAGGGCGGTTGAGCCGCACTGTGGGACGTGCCATGGTCGTGCCCCCGCCTATGCCCATGGTATTTTCAATGCGTAATTATGTACGCGCGGCATAGATTGCGCCACTTGTCTGGGACTAGGGCGGGGGTCGAATTGCTAGGCGAGCTCTGTACGTGTCAGGCGATCCTGTTGCAGGTTACTCCGGACTCGCTTGACGGTGTCCGGGGGCTTTATCGCCGAATTGGTGGATTGCCTTAAGAGGCTGCTTTGTGCTTCTGCTGCGAGGGCCGCAGTGTGCTCCTCCGTGCGGAGCGAGCGCTCTGTGTTTCCATTGACTGTTATGACCCCCCTAGGTCCTGGCATCTTGAGCTTGAGGTATGCGTAGTGCGGTACCGCATTGAATCTTGCAAATGCGGTTCGCCCGAGCAGTGTGTGATAGCCGCTGCAATACGGGACGATATCGAAGATTAACTCCTCACTTTGAAAGTTATCCGAAGATTCGAAGACCACTTCCAGTGTGATTGAGCCCATGCAATGGGCCTCTACGCCTGGGATGACACCTTTAAAGGTTGTTTTTGTGGGTTTGATCCTTGAGGGGTCTATACCCATTTTGCGCACTGTATCATGGTAGAGCAGGTTCAGGCTGCTGCCGCCGTCCATAAGGACTCGAGTGAGGTGGAATTCGTCAATGATGGGGTCTAAGACCAATGCGGCAGATCCGCCATGACGGATACTAGTGGGGTGGTCCCTGCGATCGAAGGTGATCGGACAAGAGGACCATGGGTTGAAGTTTGGGGCGACGGGCTCCATCGCATAGACGTCCCTTAGCGCGCGCTTCCGTTCCCTCTTGGGGATGTGGGTTGCGTATATCATGTTCACCATCCTCACTTGTGGGGGGAACCTCTTCTGTCCTCCCGTGTTCGGTGGCCGGGGCTCCTCCTCGTCATCACTATGCAGCCCCTTGTCCTTGTTTTCGGCATTTAACTTGCCGGCCTGCTTGAACACCCAGCATTCTCTGTTGGTGTGATTGGTTGGCTTATCGGGGTGCCGTGTATCTGACACGAGCGATCGAGTATGCGGTCCAAACTGGACGAGCCCGGAGTACTTCTTTTGAATGGCTTTTTCCGCTGATCGGATTTAGAGCCACTGAATCCGGCATTGAATGCCGTATCCTCGGTGTTATCGCCGTTGTTACGGCGCTTGTGTTTGCTACGACGTGGTCTGCATTTACTGTCCTTGGTATCCAAAGTGCCAAGGTTCCTTGATATGTTGTTGCTGCGAGCCAGCCAGCAATCCCCTCCCGCGCAAAAGCGGGTCATGAGTGTCGTGAGGGCTGACATAGACCTCGGCTTTTCCTGGCCGAGGTGCCGGGCGAGCCACTCGTCGCAGATGTTATGTTTAAATGCCGCTAAGGCCTCTGCATCTGGACAGACGACAATTTGATTTTTCTTGGTTAGGAACCGTGTCCAGAATTGCCTGGCCGATTCCCCCGGCTGCTGAGTTATATGGCTCAAGTCATCGGCATCCGGCGGTCGCACATAAGTGCCTTGGAAATTGTCAAGGAATGCATCTTCCAGATCCTCCCAATAGCCAACGGAGTCTGCTGGCAAGCTGTTCAGCCAATGCCGAGCTGGTCCTTTGAGTTTTAGTGGGAGGTACTTGATGGCATGTAGATCATGACCGCACGCCATGTGGATGTGGAGGAGGAAATCCTCGATCCATACTGCGGGATCTGTTGTACCATCGTATGATTTGATATTTACGGGTTTGAAACCCTCTGGGAATTCATGATCCATTACTTCGTCAGTGAAGCATAGGGGGTGTGCGGCGCCTCTCTGCTGGGCTATATCACGACGCAGCTCATATGAGTCTTGCCTGCTGTGTTCGGCCCGGCCAGGTTTACTTTTACTGTATCTGGCATGACGGTCATCGTCCCGCGTAGGTGCGCGCCCTCGTGATCCGTAGATCGATCTTGCGTGTTTTGCCCTGTCTTCCAATACATCCCGCAGGTCTCGCGTGTTGCCCCGTGCCTTGGTATTTTTGTTTGAGTGGCGGCGGGGTGCGGGCTGAGCTTCAGGCTGGAATGCCTCTCTGTCTCGGCCACGAGGTGGCCAATCAGCCACATCGTACGCTGGTGATGTAGGTTTCAATGCTTCCTCCTCAATTTGGGGTAGCAACCTGCGCTTTGGGTAACCCTTGGAAGGGCGTCCGAGTTCATATTCCTCGGCCGCAAGGACTTCAGTCCATCTGTCTGCTACCAGATCCTGATCAGCTCGAAGCTGTTGTTGCTTTTTCTTCAGGCTATTTGTTGTGGCTATAAGTCGGCGCTTAAAGCGCTCCTGCTCGACGGGATCCTCAGGTACGACAAATTCTTCGTCGCCGAGGCTCACATCGTCTTCGGAGAGAGGCATGTAATTGTCATCCTCCGCTTCTCCCTCTGCCGCTTGCTCGGGAGGGTTGGCTTGTTCATCCTCCGGCCCTAGATCTTGCTGGAGGGGATTGTCGTCGTCTTGACCTTGTCCAGGAGTGCTATTGTCTCCTGTGCCGGTATCATCGCTTTTGTTGTGGCGAGACTTAGAGCAGCGCCGCTGATGTCGGTGCTTGGGTTGCTTCTTGGAGGGGTCATCCTCCGCTGTCTTGTCGCCATTGCCTTCTTTGGGCGTATATACCATGTATATATCATATGATGAGGTGGCGGTCCAGTGCCCTGTGGGCAGTGGTTCCTGTTCGTCTCCCGCATCGTTGTCCATACCATCGATGTCTTCGGAGTCAAAGTCGAGCATGTCGGTTAAATCATTGACAGTGGCTACTAAGTGGGTGGTGGGTGGGGAGTGAATTTCTTCGTCATCCGCATCCCATTCTAGCCGGACATAGTTCGGCCAAGGTTCTCCTGACAAGGAGAGAGACCTTAACGAGTTTAGCACATCGCCGAAGGGCGAGTGCTGAAAGATATCCGCAGAGGTGAACTCCATGACCAGCGCCCAATCGGATTCGACGGGCATGGGCGCGGGCGGCTAAGAGTCCGTGGCCGGAGATGAATCCAGTGGTTCGGCATCACGGCTCTCGACAGGGGTAAGGTCAGTATCCGGCTTTATCTCCGCTGAGAGTACGGCCTCCATGGCTGGTTCTATCCACCCGTCCTCGGATGGCGCAATTTGCTCCGGATTAAAAGCTCGAGTAGTTGCAGGTGCGATCTTCCGAACATTGTCCGACGGCAGAGCTAAATCATGCTCGTCGTGATCGTGCAGCGCACCTTGTCGGATTTCGGGTTCCGGCAGACCCTTGAGGTTCAAACACTGGGGTGCGCGCGGAGATCTCGCCCTCTACCTACCTGCACCCCGCCGCCTCGCTAGGATCTAAACTACGAAAGGAACAACACAAGAGACACAAGGTGTATAATAGTTCGGGCCACCATTGTGGTGTAATACCCTACTCTAGTTTGTGGTGTGGTGGATTGCCTCTTGGGCTGATGGTGATGAACAATACAAGGAAGGACAGCCTCGCGAGGGTCTGTTCTTGGCCGGGGCGATGAACTGCTTGGAGGAGTTCAATCGCTCCCTCTCTCTCTTCTCTCGATTTAACATGCCAGATCCCTCATCCCTCTCCACTGTGGGAGGCTAGTCCTATTTATAGGCAAAGGCCCTGGGCCTCTTCCCAAATATTGAGCGGGAAGGGCGCCAACAATTGGCCATTTTGAAGGGGAACATCTGGTAGACTTATCTGACTAAAGTTGGTCCTCGCACTTTGTCAAAGGCTCTGGTGGTGACGCTCGGCTTGGGCTCCACAATGACTTCATTCCTGCCGTTGGGCTGGTCTTGGTCTTGTTGCACGAAATGGGCGTCTTTGCTTGATGCTCTCGCTGCGCTTGCTCCTTTGCACCAAAGAGGAAAGGAGGACACTGCTGGCCGGGCGCCCGCCGGGCGCCCTTGGTCGTCATGGCTTGCGTCATGGGCACCTTGGGAGGTACCCGCCTTGATCTCTCCGCCTCCTCGCGAGCCAGCCTGATGAGGCGGTGCACGAGAAGCTCCCTGTCGTCCGCCCCGTGAGGCTTGGCCCCTCACGAGGGTCTTGAGCTTGTGTTGATGAAGATGGGCCGTGATGGGCCCCCTTTGAGCCACGCCGCAGGCCGCAGGCAGGCAAGTCTGGGGACCCCCGTTCCCAGAACGCCGACAGTAGCCCCCGGGCCCAAGGCGCGCCCGGGCTTGGGCGCCGCGTGGCGGTTGATTGGACGTGGGTGCCTCAGCAACCGCGCGAGTCGATAAAGGAGCGGCGTCTGCCTAGGCTTTGCTCCCCTTGCTTCCTCTGGTTACTGCTCAGATCCCCTTTCTTTCGCCTCTCTTTCCTGCCTCCGAAATCTTCAGATCCACTTCGACTGCACGCCCTAGCAAGGCATGGCACCTCGCCAGACCCCGGCCGGAGCTTGGTACTCGCCTGCCCTGGACTAGCCGAACGTGTCGGAGGCGAGCCTTGCCCGGGTGCGCCAGATGGTGGCGGCGCAGGGCATCGACGGGGCGAAGGTGTTCAAGGCCGGCTCCGCCCTCCCTGAGGGCCAAGGGAGCACCTTCTATCCGCTCTTTGTAAGCGCCATTGTTGCCGGTCTGATGCCTCCCTTTTCCGAGTTCTTCTTCTCTGTCCTCCGCCATTACAAGCTACAAGCTTTGCATCTCCACCCCAACTCTGTTCTCCTTATGGCGATCTTCGCCTACTATTGTGAGGCTCATGTCAGGATGCAGCCCTCAGTGGCCCTGCTGCACCACTATTTCTCCCTCCGGACCTCTCGTGGTTCCATCTCTGCGTGCGAAGCTTCACAGACGGTAGCTCCATTGCCATTTTGAACCCTGGGAAGAGGATTGAGGGCTTCAGGAGCAAGTGGGTCTTGGTAGATATTGGGCGCATCCATCCTCGGCTAATCTTGCCCACGGAGCACCCCACGCACTCCGACGATTGGTCTCGAGTGGAGCTCGTGGACCCCCGCGCGAGGCCGGTGTTGGAGAAGATGGACATGGATCTGAGGCCGGCAAACATGGCGGCGGCGAAGCTGACCGGCGCATCGTTGTTAAGGGAATTCCTGGAGCACGAGCTGGCTGCGCTTCGTCAGTACTCACTTCTGATGTGGAGGCCCCACCCGAGCCCCGCGGTCTTGGCCGACGAAGACCTGGCTGCGGTTCTCCATTCTTTGGTCGGGGGCGACGTGGCGAGGTTGGAGGGCGCTCCTACGCCCCTGTTCCTCCGCGACGACTGGGAGCAGGTAGTGGAGTCCATGCCCGTCTTCAACGGGGACGGGCCCGTGCCCGCGGAAGTTCCCGAGGGCCCGGTGGACGTGCCCTCCGGCAAATCCAGCGAAGAGAAGGGAGAAGGGGAGCGGGAAGGAGGGCTCGACTCTGGGGCGACCGACGGAGAGTCGAGGGCTCCCCTCCCTTGGCGCAAGTCCCGCGTTCTCCGCGTCTCACCGAGCGGCAGCGGCAGCGAGGATGATGACGAAGCAGGCGGCGGGAGCTTGCCCCGATCGAAGAAGGACAGGACCGGGCTGATCCCCAGGGTCTGCCTGCCCCGAGACGATCCGCAGCGCCTCCTGCTCCCGAGCTCCTTGAGGCTGATCCTTGCAGCCGGCTCTCGGGCTTCAAGTATGGCGGAGGTTGCTCGAGCCAGCGGCGGCGACCCGATAAGTGCTTTCGATTCCTATCTTATTTCTTGCTTTGTCGCTGAGGCTTGACATCTGTATCTCTTGGCTAGGCTGGCGCCCGCGGCAAAGAAGCCGAAGGGATCTCCTGAGGTTCCGTCTGGGGCAACGCCTCTGCCCGCGAAAGAAGGTGACCGCAATGCACGGGCCTCTCCTGCCCGGTCATCCTCACGAGGCCTGGCTGAGCCGGTGGGCGAGCTCAGCCCCACGGCCAAGCGGCTCTGAGGTGCCCTTGCACGATGCCGCCACCACGGCCGTTAGCGCAGCGCGAGCTCCGCCTCGAGATACCGTGGTCACGTTGCCGCCTTCTCCTCCTACCCCACCGATCGCTATCTCTCCGACTCCTCCTACCGTTACGGATCGTCTGCCGCTGAATCGGACCGGCTCTTGTGAGACCTTTTGGCGCCGACCCTCGTATGGTGGCCGGGCGCTTGGAGCTGGCCTCTGGCTGGATTCGCTCCGACGCTTCGATTCGGGCGGCGCTGGTCCAGGCCTCGACGGCTTGCGACGAGGAGAAGCAGGCCGTCCTTGGGGCGAAAGCTGCTCGCGACGCCGCCTTGGGGGAGGTAGCCGATGTCCGAGGTCGCTGCAAGGCACTGGAGAGCGAGCTGCAGGGCCTGCGGGACCAGCTCGCCAAGGAGGCCCGCCTTCGCCAAGAGCAAGAGGAAGGCATGAAAGCTCGCGAGGTGGCCGTCAAGGATCGGGACGCCAAGCTCAAGAAGCGCCGTGAACGCCTAGGCGTGCTGGAGCAAGAGTTGGAGGCGAGGAAGGTCGAGCTGGACGGCAAGGCACGGGTCCTTGCCAAGGATCGTGTGGCCTTCACGAAGATGGAGGTGAGGGCTCGCACCTTGCTGAGGGAGCTTTACGATAGCGGCCTGGAGAGCCCGCTGGCCGGCGCAGAGGACAGCCCCGCCAAGCTGCTTCCCTTCCTGGTTCATGCTCTTGAAGATGTCGCCCTTGGCCTTGGCCCTACGGCTGAGGCCGAGGCGCGTGTCTTGTCTTCTGCAGCGCTGACTCGGGTCCTCACCCACGTCTACCTTCAAGATCCCAACGTCAACCTCGACAGCCTGCTGGAGCCAGCGAGCGGCAAGCTTGCCGCTGCCGCTGCTGAGGCCGTGAAGGGTCGTGCGGAGGCTCTGCTGGGGAAGTTTCAGGCCTTCAGCACCAAGCCGAAGCGGGGCGCTGCTAACCCTGCGGCTCCACAAGGCGAACCCGCTCCGCGCAGCTCCACCGCCGACAAGTGACTCCGTTGTGGCTCCTGTTCTGCTTTTAATTCCTGCACATGTATCATGCCTCGGGGAGGCGTTTAAACTTGCATTTGGCATTGTGATAACAGTTATGGACTGTAATATTTGCTTTTGAATTCCTTGAAATTTGCTTTTCCTTCCTACTTTTTATGTTCTACGCCGGGCAAGAGCCTGCCCGCGCATACCTCAGCCCGTTAGCCCGGCCGGAAACCAGGACAGGACCAAGGAGTGAGGGCTACGTGACAAGTTAAGCTCTGAGTCGCGATGCTCGTGAGTCCCCTTGGTGCACGAACAACAAGTAGGGAGGTGAGATGTGGGTGGATCTACCGCTCTACGTCTGCAGAGCCCGGCCCCGCGCATACCTCAACCGCCGTTAGCCTTTCGGAACTAAGGAGTGAGGGGCTATGTGACCAGTTAGGCTCCTGAGTCGCGATGCTCAGGAGTCCCCCTTGACGCTCAAACGGCCTTCGTACCTTGGCTCCGCTCGGGGAGGGACGTGCGACGAACCAGGCCCGAGGGGCCTGGCTGGAGTGGCGTGCGTGCAGGCGTGACCCAGCGCAGCCTCGTGCCCAGCCCCTCGCACGGCACTCCCGAGGGAGGCGTTGCGATGAGGCTGCACAATCGAGCCCGGGCTCCCTGATGTTGATGCAGCCCGGGGGCCACCCTCAGTTGTTTATCACCAGCGCGGAGCATAGCGCTTCCATATGTGTACGGGCATAGCCGCTCCTCGGCAGTGTCGTTAGCCCGTGGAGCATGGTGCTTCCACTGGTGCATTGGAGGGGGCTCCCCTCCGGGAGGAGCCCCCAGGGCGTGTACAGCCCCGCCCTGACATGTGGCTAGCACGGTAGGGCCTGACGAGGTGGCGCGGGACTCACAGGGCCCTACCTCAAGGCGGGTTGCGCCTAGCACTGGGCCTTATCTTGTGATGTGTTCCTACAGATTTGGTTAGATGTCGGCGCTCTACGTCCTCGGGTCCCGGCCCTCGAGCTGGTCTCAGCCGTCGCTGGAATGCCAGGTCGTGATGCCGTGGACAAGGCCAGAGGGTGAGGGCTGGAGGGCCAGTAGGAGCCCTGAGTCGCGATGCTCAGGTACCCCCCTTTAACGTGCAAGCGGTCGACATGGACGAAGAAAAGGTGCCATGGATCGGCATCAAATAACAAGCATGATGGGTCGAACGCATGACCCGAAATAAACGCAAGAGGGATACATGTTGCCGGGTCTGGCCCGAGCGACTTGGGGATGATGCAGCCCGAGGGGCGCCCCCAAACAAGATAAGCTAGGAACACGAAGTAAAAGGGATACACGCCGCAGGGACGGACCCACGCGGCCTGGGAATAATGCAGCCCTGGGGGCGCTCCCAGCTGGAAATGAAACTTGAAAGATGTCACCTGATAGCGTTGAAGACGAAAGGGTGTTGGTGCAGCAGACTCGGTGGGCTGCGGGAGCCGATCCTCACGAGCCCCCGGGCTCAGGGGACTCGGGAGGCTCCGGAGGCGCTGGTGGCTCCTCATGGACCATCTCCATCTCTGCGAGGGCGGCCGAACGCCTGGCCTCTTGAGCCTCCAGGATGCTCCTCATGAGGCGCTGGCGCGTGGCAGCCGCGTTCGGCCAGCCGTAAGGCATGCGAACGTAGCTGTGGGGTGGACCTTCGCAGCACCCCACGCGAGAGGGCCAGAGGTGCTCCTAAGAGGCGGCTTGGTTGAGCCCTGGTATGTCGATGCAGACGCGCAGCCCACCATCCTCGCCTGGATGGGGAGCCACGACAGGTAAGCGGCGGCTGCCACTCATGACTCTTGACTCCTGCAGCTCCTGAATGATCTTGCTGACGAACTCCTGAGGGTTCGGCCCTCCTTGTCTTGCTCCTTCTTGAGGGAAACGTGCTTCGAAACACGCCTCCAAGTGGTGCCCAAGCGCCTTCCTCGTGACCTTGGCCAGGTCGGTGGCCCTCCAGGGGGAGCCCCCGAGCCCTGCCTGAGGAGGGCACCGAGCGCCGCTTTCCTATGCGATAGAAGGAGGTTCCCCCGAGCAAGCGCGGACCACGAGGGGCCTGCCTCCCGAGGGGCCGGGCGGACAATGTCTTCTTCTTCTTGGGGCGGTCTCGGAAGCCTCCTGCTTCCGCGATCCGGGTCTTCCGGTGATGCGGCTCGAAAGGCTCGCTCGTGGAGCACACCGTGTCTTTCTCTTCGCAGGGCACCGTGATGACTCCGCCACTTCCTGGCATCTTGAGGACGTTGTAGCCGTGGTGGGTTACGGCCATGAACTTGGCCAGCACTGGGTACCCGAGGATGGCGTTGTATGGCAGGCGAATGTGGGCAACGTCGAAGTCGATGAGCTCGGTGCGGTAGTTGTCGCGTGCGCCGAAGGTGACAGGGAGGCGAACATGCCCAATCGGGACCGTGGAGCCGTCGGTGACCCCGGAGAAAGGCTTGGTTGGCTGAAGCTAATTGTAAGGCACTTGGAGATTGTTGAACGTTTCCACAGATAGGACGTTGAGCCCTGCCCCGCCATCGATGAGGGTCTTGGTGACCAGCACGTTGCTGATGATTGGGGAGCAAAGCATCGGGAGGACTCCGGCTGTGGTTGCACACTTGAGCTGATCCGCTGAGCTGAACATGATGGCGCACACCGACCACCTGAGGGGGCATGTGGCTTCGAGCTTGGGGAGGACTGCATTCACTTCGCGGGCGAACTGCTTGAAGATGCGTTGAGAGGCTGGGGCTTGAGCTCCGCCAGATGCGTGCGATCACGCACGGCTCTGGAAGCACCCAGCCCCTCGGCCCCGATGATGGTCTTCATTTCTCCTTGGCTGCGGTGGCAGATGAGGGAGGCCTGCGTTGCCTTGCGGGCGGTCCTCGCGAGGCTGATCCCTCCAGCCTCCCTCGCGAGGCGGGTCCCACCAGCGATCCTCGCGAGGTTGGTCGCGCCACCCTTGGCGAGGGCCGCGGTCTTCCCAGCGTCCTGCGTTCCTTCCTCCTCCTCAGCCATAGCCCCGGTCGCTGCGGTCGGGACGTTGGCCTATCCTCCCTTCTCGCATGGCTCGGAGCTCTTGACATTCGTTGGTGTTGTGGGTGTGGAGGTCGTGGTACACGCAGTATCGGCTGCCCTTGGAAGACTCGGGCTGATCTCTGCCCCGCTTGGTGTCCGGTTCTGCCGCGAGCACGGCAGCCCCTTTGCGCTTCACGTCCTTGGCCTTGGGTTTCTACTCTTACGGGTCTGCGGCAGGCAGCTCGAGGAGGAGAGACGCCCTTCCTCGCCCTGGCGCACTTGGTCGCCAAGTTGAACAACTCCAAGGAAGTGCACAAGTCTTCATGCATCGCCATGACTCCTCCTTCATCTTGACGTCGCGCACACCGTCGGAGAAGGCGGAGATGATGGCCTCCTCGGTCACCTTGGGAATCTTGAGGCGTGCGTTGTTGAAGCGCTGGATGTATTTCTGCGCAGGTCTCCCTGGTTGCCGCTTGATGCGGGCGCATGTCGCCACGGCGGGTGGCCGGTCACGAGTACCTTGGAAGTTGGCGATGAAGCGGTGCGCATCTCCTCCTGTGGAGGAGATCGTGCTCGAGCCGTGTTCAGGAGCCAAAAGGGCCCCTGGCCCTTGAGCGCCATGGGAAACCAGTTCGCCATGACCTTCTCGTCTCCGTTGGCGGCTTCGATGCCCAGCTCGTAGAGCTAGAGGAACTCTGCGGGGTCGGCCGTACCGTCGTAGTGAGGAGGCAGGTCTGGCTTGAACTTGCCGGGTCACGCGACGCTGCGCAGCTCGGTGGTGAAGGCACGGGAGGCCTTGGGTGACGAAGAGCTTGGTCTTGCGAGTCCCCATGCGCTGCAGCTGCGAGCGGCGCGGGGTCTTGACGTGCTGGAGCAGGAGCGTGGTCGCGACGAGCTGGAGCGGGGAGCACTCGGGCAGCTTCTTACGGGCGAGGGACTTCCTGGCAGGTCTACTCTTGCCGTGCTGGCGCAGGACGGAGCGGGTTCCGCCCAGGGACCACGCGCCTTGGAGCCAGGGTGCCTTCTTGAGGGGGAGGAGGCCGAGGCGCCCCCAGAGCTTCATCGCCCGCGCAGGGCGGGGTGCGGTGCAGCGGGACGGACGGCACGGGGGAGCCCCTGCGGCACGGACGAGCTCGGCGACGCGGTCAAGCCACTCTTCGTAGACGTCGTCGACGGGACGGTAGCGCAGGAGCTCGTTTGCCGCGATGAGCGCAGCTCGAGCCTCCATGGGCGCATGGAATGCGCGAGACGAAGAACCAGCCGGGTGAGTGAGGGGGTAGCAGTGCGGCCGTCTTGCCTCACGGAGCGATGCTGGGACGATGCTTGCTGCTCGCTCCCCGCCGGGCCGGTGGCGGCGTTGACGGCAGGCGATGGGGAACGACGAGGGCGCCCGCCGACGGGAGCCGTCTAGGCGACGCGGGAAGCGAGAGCGGCTCGGCGCTCGGGCGGGCCCGGCGAGCGTCAGACATGGATGCGGTGGTCGACGGAGAAGCGAAGCGGCGGAAGATTTAATTGGCGCACCTACCTGGCGCGCCAAATGTCGGATTTCGGGTTCCGGCAGACCCTTGAGGCTCGAACACTGGGGTGCGCACGGAGATCTCGCCCTCTACCTACATTCACCCCGCCGCCTCGCTAGGATCTAAACTACGAAAGGAACAACACAAGAGACACAAGTTTTATACTAGTTCGGGCCACCATTGTGGTGTAATACCCTACTCTAGTTTGTGGTGTGGTGGATTGCCTCTTGGGCTGATGGTGATGAACAATACAAGGAAGGACAGCCTCGCGAGGGTCTGTTCTTGGCCGGGGCGATGAACTGCTTGGAGGAGTTCAGTCGCTCTCTCTCTCTCTCTCTCTCTCTCTCTCTCTCTCTCTCTCTTCTCTCGATTTAAGATTCCAGATCCCTCATCCCTCTACCCTGTGGGAGGCTAGTCCTATTTATAGGCAAAGGCCCTGGGCCTCTTCCCAAATATTGAGCGGGAAGGGCGCCAACAATTGGCCATTTTGAAGGGGAACATCTGGTACACTTATCTTGACTAAAGTTGGTCCTACTTTGTCAAAGGCTCTGGTGGTGACGCTGGCTTGGGCTCCACAATGACTTCATTCCTGCCGTTGGGCTGGTCTTCGCCTTGTTGCACCGAAATGGACGCCTTTGCTTGATGCTCTCGCTGCGCTTGCTCCCTTTGCACCAAAGAGGAAAGGAGGACACCGCGCTGGCCGGGCGCCTCACCTGGCACCCGTCGTCATGGCTTGCGTCATAGGAACCTCGTGAGGTACCCCGCCTTGATCTCTCCGCCTCCTCGCGAGCCAGCCTGATGAGGCTGTGCCTGAGGAAGCTCCCTGTCATCCGCCCCCCGAGGCTTGGCCCCTCGCGAGGGTCTTGAGCTTGTGTTGATGAAGATGGGCCGTGATGGGCTCCCCTTTGAGCCACGCTGCAGACCGCACGCAGGCAAGTCTGGGGACCCCCGTTCCCAGAACGCCGACACACCTGACATGGGCTCGAATCCGTCGAAGATCAAGTCTCCATGGATGTCGGCAGTGTAATTCAAGTTTCCGAACCTGACCTGGTGGCCAGGGGCGTAGCTCTCGATCTGCTCCAGATGGCCAAGCGAGTTGGCCCACAGTGCGAAGCCGCCGAATACAAAGATCTGTCCGGGGAGGAAGACCTCACCCTGGACCACATCGTTATCGATGATCGAAGGAGCCATCAAGCCTTACGGTGATGGCACAGTGGAACTCTCAATGAAAGCACCAATGTCGGTGTCAAAACCGGCGAATCTCGGGTAGGCGGTCCCGAACTGTGCGTCTAAGGCAGATGGTAACAGGAGGCAGGGGACATGATGTTTACCGAGGTTCGGGCCCTCTCGATGGAGGTAATACCCTACTTCCTGCTTTATTGATCTTGATGATATGAGTATTACAAGAGTTGATCTACCACGAGATCGTAGAGGCTAAACCCTAGAAGCTAGCTTATGGTATGATTGTTGTTGGTCCTACGGACTAAACCCTCCAGTTTATATAGACACCGGAGGGGGCTAGGGTTACACAGAGTCGGTTACAATGCGAGGAGATCTACATATCCGTATCGCCAAGCTTTCCTTCCACGCCAAGGAGAGTCCCATCCGGACACGAGACGAAGTCTTCAATCATGTATCTTCATAGTCCAACAATCCGGCCAAAGGATATAGTCCGGCTGTCCGGATACCCCCTAATCCAGGACTCCCTCAAGAGTCATCTTCACTTGATGTTTGAAAGTAAGCATCACATGATTTTACCTTGGCACCACGTGCCATGAAGCAGTAGGTGGGAGTAGAGTCGTCCTTGTCATTAGCATCATCGTTGGTGACGGGGCCATTGTCTTCAGTGTTGAAGATGGACTTGGCAACGTAGGCTGTAGCCAAAGCCAAACTTGCAACGCCAGAGTCGGACTCCTCCTCAGACTCCACCTCCGCCTCCTCATAAGCAGACTCCTCCTCTGAATCCATCTCCTTGCCAACAAAAGCACGAGCCTTGCCAGATAAGCTCTTCTTGTGTGATGAAGACTTGGACGAAGACTTGGAAGAAGACTTTGAGGATTTCTTCTTCTTCTTGTCATCAGAATCATATTCCTTGCTCTTCTTCTTCTTGTTGTTCTCATTGTCCCACTGTGGACATTCCGAGATATAGTGTCCAGGTTTATTGCACTTGTGACATGTTCTCTTCTTGTAATCATGGGTGGAAGCTTCATCATTTCTTGAGCTGGATCGTGAAGACTTTCTGAAGCCCTTCTACTTAGTGAACTTCTGGAACTTCTTCACAAGCATAGCAAGCTCCTTTCCAATGTCTTCAGGATCACCAGAACTGCAGTCAGATTCTTCTTCAGATGAGGAAACAACTTTTGCCTTCAAAGCACGAGTTCGGCCATAGTTGGGACCATAGATATCTCTTTTCTCAGATAGCTGGAACTCATGTGTGTTGAATCTCTCAAGTATATCAGACAGATCAAGTGTCTTGAAGTCAGGGCGTTCTTGAATCATCAGGGCAAGGGTGTCAAATGAGCTGTCAAGTGATCTCATCAGTGTCTTGACGATTTCATGCTTGGTGATCTCAGTGGCGCCGAGCGCACGAAGCTCATTTGTGATGTCAGTGAGGCGATCAAACGTGAGCTGGACATTCTCATTGTTGTTTCTCTTGAAGCGGTTGAATAGGTTGCGAAGAACACTAATTCTTTGATCTCTCTGGGTAGAGACGCCTTCATTGACCTTGGAGAGCCAGTCCGAGACTAGCTTCGACGTTTCCAGAGCACTCACACGGCCATACTGTCCTTTGGTCAGATGACCACAGATGATGTTCTTGGCAGTAGAATCCAGTTGAATGAACTTCTTGACATTAGCAGGGGTGACACCTTCACCAGTCTTGGGAACACCATTCTTGACGACATACCAGAGGTCGACATCAATGGCTTCAAGATGCATGCGCATCTTATTCTTCCAGTAGGGATATTCAGTTCCATCGAAGATGGGGCAAGCAGCGGAGACTTTGATTATCCCTGTAGTCGACATAGCTAAAACTCCAGGAGGTTAAACCGAATCACATAGAACAAGGGAGTACCTTGCTCTTATACCAATTGAAAGTGCTAGTTATCGACTAGAGGGGGGGTGAATAGGCAATTTTTATGAACGTCTTCAAAACATGAGAGTTTCAAAGACAAACAATAGAAATGAACCTATTGATATGCAGCGGAAGGTAGACTACACTAAGCATGCCATAGTCAAGTATGCAATGAAGTGAAAGCTCGAAGACTAATAGCAGCTAGGTACTAAAGATCGGGATGGAAGATAGTATGAAGCCAAACAATGATAGTAGTCACACAGTGAAGTAAAAAAAGTAGTGCAATCAGGCAATGACTTCATGAAGACAAACTGTAAGTAAAGAGAGGGAGAGGATAGAACCAGTCACTTGGTGAGGACACATGATTTGTTGGACCAGTTCGATTCTTTGTGACAAGCTATGACGTCTGCAGTTAGGGAGGTTGAGATTCAACTCAGAAGACCACGTCTTCACCTTATTCCCCTTGAGCTAAGGACACCCAGTCCTCGCCCAATCACTCTGGTAATTCTTTAAGGTAGACTTCCAAACCTTCACAGACTTCATTCACCGGTGACCCACAATGACTCTTGGATGCTCAGAACGCGACGCCTAACCGGCTGGAGGATTCAAAGTCCTCAAGTGTAACAAGTCTTCGTGTCCCATGGATGTAAAGACTTGATGATGCCTAGCACTCTTTAGCTCTGGGTGTTTGGGCTTTGTCCTCGCAAGGATTTATCTCTCTCAAAAGCTTCGGAGGTGGGTTGCTCTCAAACGACAAAAGCCGTGCACTAACTCTGAGCAGCCACCAATTTATGGTGGGCTATTTATAGCCACTAGGCAAGTCGACCTGATTTGTCCGAAATGACCCTGGGTCACTAAGGAACTGACACGTGTCCCAACGGTCAGATTTCAAACACACGCGACAATTTTACTTGGGTTGCAAGTAAAGCTGACTCATCCTGCTCTGGATAAGATTTGCTCTCATTGTCTTCGCTCGAAGACATAGGATTTGGTTGAGCATCACTTCAGTCACTCAGACTTTGTTCACTGGGACCCCACTTAACAGTACGGTGGTTCCTACGACTCAAGAAAGAAGAAAAGGAAACAATGAAACAACTAAGTCTTCGCGCTCCATAGTCTTCACGCAATGCCTTCTCTTGTCATAGTCTTCAATGTGAATATCTTCACATACCACCATTGTCTTCAATGTCTTCATATATTTTTAGGGGTCATCTCCGGCAGGTAAATCGAATCAATGAGGGACTATTACCTGTGTTATCCTGCAATTCTCACAAACACATTAGTCCCTCAACCAGGTTTGTCATCAATACTCCAAAACCAACTAGGGGTGGCACTAGATGCACTTACAACCTGATAGTATTTTGCTTGTCTATGTTGATTGTAGATAGATGGCCCGTGTTGTTGTTCCGTTGAATTTTAATGCATTCGTTGAGAAAGCAAAGTTGAAAGATGATGGTAGCAATTACATGGACTTGGTCCGTAACTTGAGGATTATCCTCATTGCTGCATAGAAGAATTACGTCCTGGAAGCACCGCTTAGGTGCCGGACTTCTTCAGAGAGCAACACCGGATGTTATGAACGTCTGCGAGCAAAGTCGATGATTACTTGATAGTTCAAAGTGTGCCATGCTTTACGGCTTAGAACCGAGACTTCAACGACGTTTTGAACGTCATGGAGCATATGAGATGTTCCAGAATTGAAGTTAATATTTCAAGAAAATGCCGGATTGAGAGATATGAAGTCTCCAATAAGTTCTATAGCTGTAAGATGGAGGAGAATAGTTACATCGGTGAGCATATACTCGTAATGTCTGGGTATAACAATCACTTGATTCAACTGGGAGTTAATCTTCCGGATGATAGCATCATTGACAGAATTCTTCAATCACTACCACCAAGCTACAAGAGCTTCGTGATGAAATATAACATGCAAGGGATGGATAAGACGATTCCCGAGCTCTTCGCAATGCTAAAAGCTGCGGAGGTAGAAATCAAGAAGGAGAATCATGTGTTGATGGTCAACAAGGCCACCAGTTTCAAGAAAACGGGCAAAGGGAAGAAGAAGGGGAACTTCAAGAAGAACAACAAACAAGTTGCTGCTCAGGAGAAGAAACCCAAGTCTGGACCTAAGCCTGAGACTGAGTGCTTCTACTGCAAACAGACTGGTCACTGGAAGCGGAACTGCCCCAAGTATTTGGCGGATAAGAAGGATGGCAAGGTGAACAAAGGTATATGTGGTATGCATGTTATTGATGTGTACCTTACTAATGCTCGCAGTAGCACCTGGGTATTTGATAATGGTTCTGTACTAATATTTGCAACTCGAAACAGGGACTACGGATTAAGCGAAGATTGGCTAAGGACGAGGTGACGATGCGCGTGCGAAATGGTTCCAAAGTCGATGTGATCGCGGTCGGCACGCTACCTCTACATCTACCTTCGGGATTAGTTTTAGACCTAAATAATTGTTATTTGGTGCCAGCGTTGAGCATGAACATTATATCTGGATCTTGTTTGATGCGAGACGGTTATTCATTTAAATCAGAGAATAATGGTTGTTCTATTTATATGAGTAATATCTTTTATGGTCATGCACCCTTGAAGAGTGGTCTATTTTTGTTGAATCTCGATAGTAGTGATCCACATATTCATAATATTGAAGCCAAAAGATGCAGAGTTGATAATGATAGTGCAACTTATTTGTGGCACTGCCGTTTAGGTCATACTGGTGTAAAGCGCATGAAGAAACTCCATACTGATGGACTTTTGGAACCACTTGATTATGAATCACTTGGTACTTGCGAACCGTGCGTCATGGGCAAGATGACTAAAACGCCATTCTCCGGAACTATGGAGCGAGCAACAGATTTGTTGGAAATCATACATACAGATGTATGTGGTCCGATGAATATTGAGGCTCGCGGCGGATATTGTTATTTTCCCACGTTCACATATGATTTAAGCAGATATGGGTATATCTACTTAATGATACATAAGTCTGAAACATTTGAAAAGTTCAAAGAATTTCATAGTGAAGTTGAAAATCATCATAACAAGAAAATAAAGTTTCTATAATCTGGTCATGGAGGAGAACATTTGAGTTACGAGTTTGGTCTTCATTTGAAACAATGCGGAATAGTTTTGCACCTCACGCCACCCGGAACACCACAGCGTAATGGTGTGTCCGAACTCGTAATCGTACTTTACTACATATGGTGTGATCTATGATGTCTCTTACTGATTTACCGCTATCGTTTTTGGGTTATGCTCTAGAGATAGCTGCATTCACGTTAAATAGGGCACCATCTAGATCCGTTGAGACGACGCCTTATGAACTATGGTTGGCAAGAAACCAAAGTTGTCATTTCTTAAAGTTTAGGGCTGCGATGCTTATGTGAAAAAGCTTCAACCTGATAAGCTCGAACCCAAGTCAGAAAAATGTGTCTTCATAGGATACCCAAAAGAGACTGTTGGGTACACCTTCTATCACAGATCCGAAGGCAAGACTTTTGTTGCTAAATTCGGAATCTTTCTAGAGAAGGAGTTTCTCTCGAAAGAAGTGAGTGGGAGTAAAGTAGAACTTGATGAGGTAACTGTACCTGCTCGCTTATTAGAAAGTAGTTCATCACGTAAACTGGTTCTGTGACACCTACAACAATTAGTTAGGAAGTTAATGATGATTATCATGAAACTTCAGATCAAGTTGTTACTTAAACTCGTAGGTCAACCAGAGTAAGATCCGCACCAGAGTGGTACGGTAATCCTGTTCTGGAGGTTATGTTACTAGACCATGACGAACCTACGAACTATGAAGAAGCGACGGTGAGCCCAGATTCCGCAAAATGGCTTGAGGCCATGAAAACTGAGATGGGATCCATGTATGAGAACAAAGTGTGGACTTTGGTTGACTTTCCGGATGATCGGCAAGCCATTGAGAATAAATGGATCTTCAAGAAGAAGACTGACGCTGACGATAATGTTACTATCTATAAAGCTCGACTTGTTGCGAAAGGTTTTCGACAAGTTCAAGGGATTGACTACGATGAGACTTTCTCACCCGTAGCGATGCTTAAGTCTGTCCGAATCATGTTAGCAATTGCCGCATTTTATGATTATGAAATTTGGCAAATGGATGTCAAAACTGCATTCCTGAATGGATTTCTGGAAGAAGAGTTGTATATGATGCAACCGGAAGGTTTTGTTGATCTAAAAGGAGCTAACAAAGTGTGCAAGCTCCAGCGATCCATTTATGGACTGGTGCAAGCCTCTCGGAGTTGGAATAAATGCTTTGATAGTGTGATCAAAGCATTTGGTTTTATACATACTTTTGGAGAAGCCTGTATTTATAAGAAAGTGAGTGGGAGCTCTGTAGCATTTCTGATATTATATGTGGATGACATATTGCTGATTGGAAATTATATAGAATTTCTGGATATCATAAAGGGATACTTGAATAAGAGTTTTTCAATGAAGGACCTCGGTGAAGCTGCTTATATATTGGGCATCAAGATCTATAGAGATAGATCAAGACGCTTAATTGGACTTTCACAAAGCACATACCTTGACAAAGTTTTGAAGAAGTTCAAAATGGATCAAGCAAAGAAAGGGTTCTTGCCTGTGTTACAAGGTGTGAAGTTGAGTAAGACTCAATGCCCGACCAACTGCGGAAGATAGAGAGAAGATGAAAGATGTTCCTATGCTTCAGCCATAGGCTCTATCATGTATGCAATGCTGTGTACCAGACCTGATGTGTGCCTTGCTATAAGTTTAGCGAGGAGGTACCAAAGTAATCCAGAGTGGATCATCGGACAACGGTCAAGAACATCTGAAATACCTTAAAAGGACTAAGGATATGTTTCTTGTTTATGGAGGTGACAAAGAGCTAGTCGTAAATGGTTACGTCGATGCAAGCTTTGACACTGATCCGGACGATTCTAAATCGCAAACCGGATACGTGTTTACATTGAACATGGAGCTGTCAGTTGGTGCAGTTCTAAACAAAGCATTGTGGCGGGATCTACGTGTGAAGCGGAGTACATTGCTACCTCTTGAGCTTGTGTCGGATTTCCATGAAGAGGAGAGGATAATGCAGCAAAGTAGCGTAAGTATTTCCCCTCAGTTTTTGAGAACCAAGGTATCAATCTAGTAGGAGGCCACGCGCGAGTCCCTCGTACCTACACAAAACAAATAGCTCAACGCAACCAATGCGATTAGGGGTTGTCAATCCCTTCACGGTCACTTACGAGAGTGAGATCTGATAGAGATGATAGATAATATTTTTGGTATTTTTGGTAGAAAGATGCAAGGTAAAATAAAAAGAAAGTAAAAAGCAAAGCAATAATAAAGTGATGGAAGATTAATATGATAGAGAATAGACCCGGGGGCCATAGATTTCACTAGTGGCTTCTCTCAAGAGCATAAGTATTTTAGGGTGGGTGAAGGAATTACTATTGAGAAATTGACAGAATTGAGCATAGTTATGAGAGTATCTAGGTATGATCATGTATATAGGCATCGCGTCCGAGACAAGTAGACCCACTCCTTCTTGCATCTACTACTATTACTCCACTCATCGACCGCTATCCAGCATGCATCTAGAGTATTAAGTTAATGAAAACAGAGTAACGCCTTAAGCAAGATGACATGATGTAGAGGGATAAATTCATGCAATATGATAAAAAAACCATCTTGTTATCCTCGATGGCAACAATACAATACGTGCCTTCCTGCCCCTTCTGTCACTGGGAAAGGACACCGCAAGATTGAACTCAAAGCTAAGCACTTCTCCCATTGCAAGAACTACCAATCTAGTTGGCCAAACCAAACGGATAATTCGAAGAGACTTGCAAAGATAACCAATCATACATAAAAGAATTCAGAGAAGATTCAAATATTGCTCATAGATAATCTTGATCATAAACCCACAATTCATCAATCTCAACAAACACACCGCAAAAAGAAGATTACATCGAATAGATCTCCACAAGAGAGGGGGAGAACATTGTATTGAGATCCAAAAAGAGAGAAGAAGCCATCTAGCTACTAACTATGGACCTGAAGGTCTGAGGTAAACTACTCACACTTCATCGGAGAGGCTATGATGATGTAGAAGCCCTCCGTGGTGGATTCCCCTTCCAGCGGAGCTCCGAAACAGGCCCCAAGATGGGATCTCGTGGATATAGAAAGTTGCGGCGGTGGAATTAGGTTTTGGCTCAGATCTGATCGCTCGGGGTATGTAGGTATATATAGGAGGAAGAATGCGTCGGTGGAGCAAAGGGGGGCCCACGAGGCAGGGGGCGCGCCCTTCACCCTCGTGGCCACCTCCTTTCTTTCTTGACGGGGGGTCCAAGTCTCCTGGATCATATTAGGTGAGAAAATCATGTTCCCGAAGGTTTCATTCCGTTTGGACTCCGTTTAATATTCCGTTTCTTCGAAACACTGAAATGGGCAAAAAACAGCAAATCTGGGCTGGGCCTCCAGTTAATAGGTTAGTCCCAAAAGTAATATAAAAGTGTAAAATAAATCCCAATATGGTCCAAAATAGTAGATAATATAGCATGGAACAATAAAAAAATATAGATACGTTGGAGACGTATCAGGCATCCCCAAGCTTAATTCATGCTCGTCCTCGAGTAGGTAAATGATAAAAAGATAATTTTTGATGTGGAGTGCTACTTGACATAATTTCAATGTATTCTTATTAATTGTGGTATGAATATTCAAATTCAATAGATTCAAGACAAAAGTTCATATTGACATAAAAATAATAATACTTCAAGCATACTAACTAAGCAATTATGTCTTCTCAAAATAACATGGCCAAAGAAAGTTCATCCCTACAAAATCATATGGTTTAGTCATGCTCCATTTTCATCACACAAGAATGCTCTCATCATGCACAACCCCGATGACAAGCCAAGCAATTGTTTCATACTTTAGTAATCTCAAACTTATAAACCTTCACGCAATACATGAGCGCGAGCCATGGACATAGCACTATGGGTGGAATAGAATATGATGATGGGGGTTATGTGGAGAAGACAAAAAGGAGAAAGTCTCACATCAACGAGGCTAATCAATGGGCTATGGAGATGCCCATCGATTGATGTTAATGCAAGGAGTAGGGATTGCCATGCAACGGATGCACTAGAGCTATAAATATATGAAAGCTCAACAAAATGCAACTAAGTGGGTGTGCATCCAACTTGCTTGCTCATGAAGACCTAGGGCACTTGAGGAGGCCCATTGTTGGAATATACAAGCCAAGTTCTATAATGAAAAATTCCCACTGAGAGACTCTCTATCATGAAGATTATGGTGCTACTTTGAAGCACAAGTGTGGCAAAGGATAGTAGCATTGTCCCTTCTCTCTTTTCTCTCATTTTTGGGCCTTTTCTCTTTTTATGGCCTCTTTTCTCCCCTTTTTTTATATATTCCTCACTTGGGACCATGCTCTAGAAAATGATGATCATCACACTTCTATTTATTTACAACTCAATGATTACAACTCGATACCAGAACAAGGTATGACTATATGAATGCCTCTGGCGGTGTACCGGGATATGCAATGAACCAAGAGTGACATGTATGAAATAATTATGAACGGTGGCTTTGCCACAAATAATATGTCAACTACATGATCATGCTAAGCACTATGACAATGATGAATGTGTCATGATGAACGGAATGGTGGAAAGTTGCATGGCAATATATTTCGGAATGGCTATGGAAATGCCATAATAGGTAGGTATGGTGGCTGTTTTTAGAAAGATATAAGGATGTTTATGTGTGAAAGAGCGAATCATATCACGGGGTTTGGATGCACCGGCGAAGTTTGCACCAACTCTCAATGTGAGAAAGGGCAATGCACCTGCATCAAGAGTCTAGCAATGATGGAAGGGTGAGAGTGCGTATAATCCATGGACTCAACATTAGTCATAAAAAACTCATATAATTATTGCAAAAATCTACAAGGCATCAAAAACCAAAGCACTATGTGCATGCTCCTAGGGGGATAGATTGGTAGGAAAAGACCATCGCTCGTCCCCGACCGCCACTCATAAGGAGGACAATCAAAGAACACCTCATGTTTCAAATTTGTTACATAATGTTTACCACACGTGCATGCTACGGGACTTGCAAACTTCAACACAAGTATTTCTCAATTTCACAACTACTCAACTAGCATGACTCTGATATTATTACCTCCATATCTCAAAACAATCATCAAGCATCAAACTTTTCTTAGTATTCAACACACTCATAAGAAAGATTTTATTATTCTTACATACCTAGCATATTAAGTTTATTTAAGAAAATTACCATGCTATTTAAGACTCTCAAAATAATCTAAGTTAATCATGAGAGATCAATAGTTTCTATAAAACAAATCCACCACCGTGCTCTAAAATATATAAGTGAAGCACTAGAGCAAAACTATATAGCTCAAAAGATATAAGTGAAGCACATAGAGTATACTATCAAATTCCAATTCATGTATGGCTCTCTCAAAAGGTGTGTACAGAAAGGATGATTGTGGTAAACTAAAAATCAAAGACTCAAATCATACAAGACGCTCCAAGCAAAACACATATCATGTGGTGAATAAAAATATAGCTCCAAGTAAAGTTACCGATGGAAGTAGATTTAAACAGGGATGCCATCCGGGGGCATCCCCAAGCTTTGACTTTTTGGTGTCCTTAGATTATCTAGGGGGTGCCATGGGAATCCCCAAGCTTAGGCTCTTGCCACTCCTTGTTCCATAATCCATAAAAAATATTTCACCCAAAACTTGAAAACTTCACAACACAAAACTCAACAGAAATCTTGTGAGCTCCGTTAGCGAAAGAAAACAAAAGACCACTTAAAGTTACTGTAATTAACTCATTATTTATTTATATTGGTGTTAAACTTACTGTATTCCAAATTCTCTATGGATTATAAAA
The DNA here is from genome assembly GCA_021605145.1 of Aegilops bicornis. Lineage (NCBI taxonomy): Eukaryota > Viridiplantae > Streptophyta > Magnoliopsida > Poales > Poaceae > Aegilops > Aegilops bicornis. The sequence continues at coordinate 443,548,897 of CM038673.1, forward strand.
TATTTTACTATCCATAGATTCATCAAAATAAGCAAACAACACACGAAAAACAGAATCTGTCAAAAACAGAACAATCTGTAGTAATCTGTAACTAACGCAAACTTCTGGAACTCCACAAATTCAGCCAAAATAGGATGACCTAGGAAATTTGTTTATTGATCAGCAGCAATTGGAATCACTATTTTATCACGTTCTGGTGATTTTTAACAATTGTTTTCGTGAACCGAAAGTTTCTGGAAATTACAGCAAGATCAAATAACTATCATCCAAGAAGATCCTATAGGTTTAACTTGGCACAAACACTAATTAAAACATAAAACCACATCTAAACATAAGGTAGAAGGATTATTGAATAACATAAAGGAAAAATATTGGGTTGTCTCCCAACAAGCGCTTTTTCTTTAAAGCCTTTTAGCTAGGCATTGATAATTTTAATGATGCTCACATGAAAGACAAGAATTGAAGCAGAAAGAGAGCATCATAAAACACGAGACAAACACATCTAAGTCTAACATACTTCCTATGCATAGGCATCTTATAGAAAAACAAATTATCATAGCAAGCAAAAACTAGCATATGCAAGGAAGCGGAAAAGAACAATAGCAATCTCAATATTACGAGAGGTAATTTAGTAACATGAAAATTTCTATAACCATATTTTCCTCTCTCATAATAATTACATGTAGGATCATAAGAAAATTCAATAATATATCTATCACATAACATATTATCAACACGATCCACATGCATGCGAAGTTGACACTCTTCCAAAATAGTGGGATTATCATTAACTAAAGTCATGATTTCTCCAAGCCCACTTTTATCAAAAATTTCATAAGATTGAACATTATCCAAATATGTGGGATCTAAAGTTGACACTCTTCCAAACCCACTTTCAATATTATTGCAAACAATATTATCAATCTCATATTCATCATGGGGCTTAAATAAATTTTCAAGATCATAAGAAGAATCACCCCAATCATGATCATTGCAACAAATAGTAGACAAAGCAAAACTAGCATCCCAAGCTTAGGGTTTTGCATATTATTAGCACAATTGACATCAAGAGAATTTATAGTAACATCATTGCAATCATGCTTTTTATTCAAAGATCTATCGTGAATCACTTCATAAAGCACTTTATCACAATTTTCAGATTTACGAATTTCAGGCAAAACCTTATAAAGATAATCTAGTGCATCCAAACCACTAGGAATTGGTTCATAATAATTGGTTCTCTTAAAAAGATTGGCAAGCGGATGAGGATCCATAGATATTAGCTTCTTTGTTTAGGAAAAAATACTCAACTATTTCAACCAAACGAGCAAACGAGCCAATTAAGACATCAAGGCAAACGAAAAGACAACGAAAAAGAGAGGGCGATTAAAACGGCAAGGGTGAAGTGGGGGAGAGGAAAACGAGAGGCAAATGGCAAATAATGTAATGTGAGAGATAAGGGATTGTGATGGGTACTTGGTATGTTGACTTTTGCGTAGACTCCCCGTTAACGGCGCCAGAAATTCTTCTTGCTACCTCTTGAGCTTGCGTTGTATTTCCCCGAAGAGGAGAGGATAATGCAGCAAAGTAGCGTAAGTATTTCCCTCAGTTTTTTGAGAACCAAGGTATCAATCTAGTAGGAGGCCACGCGCGAGTCCCTCGTACCTACACAAAACAAATAGCTCAACGCAACCAATGCGATTAGGGGTTGTCAATCCCTTCACGGTCACTTACGAGAGTGAGATCTGATAGAGATGATAGATAATATTTTTGGTATTTTTGGTAGAAAGATGCAAGGTAAAGTAAAAAAGCAAAGCAATAATAAAGTGATGGAAGATTAATATGATAGAGAATAGACCCGGGGGCCATAGATTTCACTAGTGTCTTCTCTCAAGAGCATAAGTATTTTAGGGTGGGTGAAGGAATTACTGTTGAGCAATTGACAGAATTGAGCATAGTTATGAGAGTATCTAGGTATGATCATGTATATAGGCATCACGTCCGAGACAAGTAGACCGACTCCTGCCTGCATCTACTACTATTACTCCACTCATCGACCACTATCCAGCATGCATCTAGAGTATTAAGTTAATGAAAACAGAGTAACGCCTTAAGCAAGATGACATGATGTAGAGGGATAAATTCATGCAATATGATAAAACCCCATCTTGTTATCCTCGATGGCAACAATACAATACGTGCCTTTTGCCCTATACATCCTTTGGGAAAGGACACCGCAAGATTGGACCCAAAGCTAAGCACTTCTCCCATTGCAAGAACTACCAATCTAGTTGGCCAAACCAAACGGATAATTCAAGAGACTTGCAAAGATAACCAATCATACATAAAAGAATTCAGAGAAGATTCAAATATTGCTCATAGATAATCTTGATCATAAACCCACAATTCATCGATCTCAACAAACACACCGCAAAAATAGGATTACATCGAATAGATCTCCACAAGAGAGGGGGAGAACATTGTATTGAGATCCAAAAAGAGAGAAGAAGCCATCTAGCTACTAACTATGGACCCGAAGGTCTGATGTAAACTACTCACACTTCATCGGAGAGGCTATGATGATGTAGAAGCCCTCCGTGGTGGATTCCCCTTCCGGCGGAGCTCCGGAACAGGCCTTAAGGTGGGATCTCGTGGATACAGAAAATTGCGGCGGTGGAATTTGGTTTTTGGCTCCGTGTCGATCGCTCGGGAATGAGGTATATATAGGAGGAAGAATGCGTCGGTGGAGCAAAGGGGCCCACGAGGCGGGCGCCCTCCACCCTTGTGGTCGCCTCCTTTCTTTCTTGACGGCGCCCAAGTCTCCTGGATCATATTCGGTGAGAAAATCACGTTCCCGAAGGTTTCATTCCGTTTGGACTCCGTTTGATATTCTGTTTCTTCGAAACACTGAAATAGGCAAAAAAACAGCAAATCTGGGCTGGGCCTCCGGTTAATAGGTTAGTCCCAAAAGTAATATAAAAGTGTAAAATAAAGCCCAATATGGTCCAAAACAGTAGAGTATAGCATGGAGCAATGAAAAATTATAGATACGTTGGAGACGTATCGTACATAGCTGCTTCGGAAGCAGCAAATGAAGGAGTCTGGATGAAGGATTTCATATCCGATCTAGGTGTCATACCTAGTGCACCGGGTCCAATGAAAATCTTTTGTGACAATACTGGTGCAATTGCCTTGGCAAAGGAATCCAGATTTCACAAGAGAACCAAGCACATCAAGAGACGCTTCAACTCCATCCGGGATCTAGTCCGGTGGGAGACATAGAAATTTGCAAGATACATACGGATCTGAATGTTGCGAGACCCGTTGACTAAGCCTCTTCCACGAGAAAAACATGATCAGCACCAAGGCTCCATGGGTGTTAGAATCATTCTTGTGTAATCTAGATTATTGACTCTAGTGCAAGTGGGAGACTGAAGGAAATATGCCCTAGAGGCAATAATAAAGTTATTATTTCCTTATATCATGATAAATGTTTATTATTCATGCTAGAATTGTATTATCCGGAAACATAATACTTGTGTGAATACATAGACAAACAGAGTGTCACTAGTATGCCTCTACTTGACTAGCTCGTTGATCAAAGATGGTTATTTTTCCTAGCCATTGACATGAGTTGTCATTTGATTAACGTGATCACATCATTAGGAGAATGATGTGATTGACTTGACCCATTCCGTTAGCTTAGCACACGATTGTTTAGTATTCTGATATTGCTTTCTTCATGACTTATACATGTTCCTATGACTATGAGATTATGCAACTCCCGTTTATCGGAGGAACACTGTGTGTGCTACCAAACGTCACAACGTAACTGGGTGATTATAAAGGTGCTCTACAGGTGTCTCCGAAGGTACTTGTTGGGTTGGCGTATTTCGAGATTAGGATTTGTCACTCCGATTGTCGGAGAGGTATCTCTGGGCCGACTCGGTAATGCACATCACTATAAGCCTTGCAAGCATTGCAACTAATGAGTTAGTTGCGGGATGATGTATTACAGAACGAGTAAAGAGACTTGCCGGTAACGAGATTGAACTAGGTATTGAGATACCGACTATCGAATCTCGGGCAAGTAACATACCGATGACAAAGGGAACAATGTATGTTGTTATGCGGTCTGACCGATAAAGATCTTCGTAGAGTATGTGGGAGCCAATATGAGCATCCATGTTACGCTATTGGTTATTGACCGGAGACGTGTCTCGGTCATGTCTACATAGTTCTCGAACCCGTAGGGTCCGCACGCTTAAAGTTTCGATGACAGTTATATTATGAGTTTATATGTTTTGATGTACCGGAGTTAGTTCAGAGTCTCGGATGTGATCACGGACATGACGAGGAGTCTCGAAATGGTTGAGACATGAAGATTGATATATTGGTCGACTATATTCGGACACCGGAATGGTTCTGGGGGTTATCGGATATATACCGGAGTACCGGGGGTTACCGGAACCCCCCCGGGGGTTTAATGGGCCTACATGGGCCTTAGTGGAGAAGAGGAGGGGCGGCCAGTGCAGGCCGCGCGCCCCTCCCCCTCTAGTCCGAATTAGACAAGGAGGGGGGGCGGCGCCCCCCTTTTTCCTTCCTCTCTCCCTCCTCCTTCCCCTTCTCCTAATCCAACAAGGAAGGGAGGGAGTCCTACTCCCGGTGGGAGTAGGACTCCTCCTGGCGCGCCTCCTCCTGGCCGGCCGCCTCTCCCCCCTTGCTCCTTTATATACGGGGGCAGGGGCACCCCATAGACACAACAATTGATCATTGATCTCTTAGCCGTGTGCGGTGCCCCCCTCCACCAGAATCCACCTTGATAATATCGTAGCGGTGCTTAGGCGAAGCCCTGCGTCGGTAGAACATCATCATCGTCACCACGCCGTCAGGCCGATTTAAACTCTCCCTCAAAGTTCGGCTGGATCGGAGTTCGAGGGACGTCATCGAGCTGAACGTGTGCTGAACTCGGAGGTGCCGTGCGTTCGGTACTTGATCGGTCGGATCATGAAGACGTACGACCACATCAACCGTGTTGTGCTAACGCTTCCGCTTTTGGTCTACGAGGGTACGTAGACAACACTCTCCCCTCTCGTTGCTATGCATCACCATGATCCTATGTGTGCGTAGGATTTTTTTTGAAATTACTACGTTCCCCAACAAAAGCAAGTTCAAAGCCTTTTGCACTTTCGTTCATCTTATTTTGCTAGCCTCTACGGTATCGTGCATTGCCCACTCTCCCAATGAGACTTGGCACAAACTTCGTAGGTACATACAAATATGTGGTAGGTCTTCCTCTTATTCTCCTACATATAAAACACCTCATCTCCTCAAAACAGCCACCATACCTACCTACATGACATTATCATAGCCATTTCGAGCATATCGCCATGCACTACCATCATTTTACATTACATGACTAGAGACATATTTTTCATTTGCCTTGCATGATCATAGTGTGGCTAGCTCGATATTTTCATGGCTTGTCCATTTTTTGATGTCTATGCTACGCCGGATCATTGCACATAGTGGTACACTACCAGAGACATTCATCATATAGAGCTTCTCTCATGTTTTTCAGTTTTGAGTTATGATTACATTCAGTTGAAGTGAGTAATTGTAAAGTGTATTGTTCATCATTGTAAGGTGCTGATCCTAAAAAAATAGGGAGACCAAATAAAAGATACACCACGGAGGTGCCACAAAAAAAGGAAAAAAGGAAAAAAATAGAAAGAAAGAAAGAAAGAAAGAAAAGGAAAAAAGAGAGGAAGAGAGAAGGAGCAACATCATTATCCTTTTTAGTATACACTTGTGCTTCAAAGTAGCACCACTTCATGCATTGTCAAGTAGAAAGTTTCATGAGCTTCATATGTTTCATACTAGTGGGGAATCTACATTATAGAACTTGGTTTGTATATTTCGATGATGAGCATCCTCAAAAGCTCGAGGCATGAGAAAGCAAGATGCACTCCCACTTAGTCCATAGAAGAGCTTTCATATATTCGTAGCTCTATGTGCATCCTAGTTGCATGGCGATCACTACTCATTGTGTTGATCATATGGCCTTCTCCATTGCCTAGTGGTCAGGTACGTTGATGCATAACTTTCTTTGTTTTTGACTTCTCAAAACCCTAATCATTTTCTACCTTTCCCTTAAGTGCAAGGCATAGGCTTGCGCTTAGTGTTGCATATGTAGTTGATCAGTTGAATAACGCAGACAGACAATCTTGCTATTGTACCTGGTATGTCTCGGGTTGGTGTTTTTGAAGCGATCACCAATGCAAGATTTCTTTTTGTCTATGATAGTTATCGTTGTGTTCCTAACATAATATTGACCTTCTCTGAACCTTTGGCAATGGTAATTTGGGCTCCACAAAAATATTTTCCTCTTTCTTGATCTCCAGGCTATGGAACTAAGGGGATACCTTGTATTACTCCCTTGCTAGTTAACTTTTGCATGCTTGCACAATGAACATGGATATCACTTCTGGGGTTTGGTTCAATGTAAGCTTTAGAGCTTGTAACAGTGAGCTTTTGGTAGTCAGCCTTCTTACTTGAGTATGAGCAAGATTTAAGCATGGGGAGGTTGATGGCTCTATATTTTACGCATTTTTAGAGCTCATATGTTGCATGTTCTCTTCATATATTATGCCCCATTGAACCAAATATATGTCCATGATGTATTATTACCGGTTATTACACTTATCATTGTGAGCATTGCACATTCGTGTATTTATTTGCTGTTTTATTAGCTTTCCTTTGTTTTCTTGCGTCGATAGGTGTATTGTTGCAACCTAGGACCAAGCGCGATGAAAGGACCAAGTATGGGTTCAATACAGAGTCAGCCAGGGGTCAGACTTGGCCATTTCAAAGATCAGAAAAAGTCATTTTTCCAAAGTTCTCTAAATGCAGATCTAAGACCAGAAATGGATCGGTGTTGTTCATACGAATCCAGCGAGCCCAATAACGTCAAATTCCTAGTTCGTATGAAGAAAGGACAACCGTTTTACCGGAGGAGGTCAGATCAAAAGATGATGTTACATACGACCGCCCGCAGTCGTTTCGGCGGTTGTTTGACATGCACACACCTCCAAAAGTTGCCTATCCAGACGGGATTCTTCACCGATTTCGTCCCCAATTGTTCCCATAGGATCGTTGGCTCATAATGAAGGGATTGGGAGAAGATAAGTCTCATCTTGAGCCCTTGGATGACCACATCAACGGAGGAGATCCCGAGAGGCTACCATATAAGCACCTCCAACCCTAGGCGCCTCACATCTCCTCATTCATTCATCCAGGTAGCCGTCATCCATCTCTATTGTTGCTCCAAGACCACCTCCATAGAGAATAGAAGGGCCAAGCCAAGAGGAAGAAGAAGGGGTTCCTCCACCACACACACCGGCCTTCAGGCCGGTGCGGTCTTCACCACCAGCATGCCATCATCACCACCACCGGCGCCATCATGTCCCTCTCCTCCACATGCTTGTAACTTTCCCTCTGCCTCTATGATGTTTGAGTAGTTGTGTTAGTTCTTGAGGAATTGGATGAACTCTTGCATGATTAGTACTTTCTTGAATAAGCAATCGAATATTCTCTTTATATGTATTGCGTTAGTTTGTCTCATGGTATTGTGAAGGGCGCCCACACAACATTAGCCACTTATGGACTTGAGGTGATTTATGTTGGTGAAAAGGGTAGTTGTGGAGGGTAGGTAGTGACAAGACCTATTCTCGCTTCGTCCCAGCCCACTGCAATAGAGATTAGTGGAGAACCCTAGAACTTAATGCCGTGACCACGGGAAGTTCACTCCCCTTAATCATCGTTGTGATAACCGGAGTGAGGAAGCACGGTGGTGGCATGAGTGTACACGGTAACCTGAGTGGGGATGTGTACTTATTGGCTCCATCCATGCGAGATCATATACACGTGGCTTGGTGATACAACTAGAGATCCATGTCTATTATTTGTTGTCAGCATCATACTTGTGGTGATGACTCGAATTCCCTCGAGAATGTTTACTACTCAATCACCATTTCTCTTAATTTAGTTCCTTTATTTTTCTATCTTTTATTTGTTGTTTGTAGTTTAGATAAACGCTACCTTTTATTTGTGTTCCTGGCAACTTACTAAAATAGGCTATTTCCAAACTACGGTTTGGGTGCGTACGTAACTACGTAAGTGATAGCGTAGTTGCGGGGTTTGTAATTCCTTCCTATTTCCTCCCTATGGGTTCGACACTTCACTTATCATGAAATTGTCATAACAACCCTGTGTACTTGCAGGTCATCAGACGCACACTTTCCATCTCCCATGTGGTGAGATGAAGGTGACCCTCGAGGACTTCGGCATGATCACGGTCCAATCGCTCTAGGGCCAGGCTCTCATTGGGCGAGTGGACAAGAACAACTGGAAGGAGTGGGTTGTGTCACTCATTAGTGATTGCCCCACCTCTTTGGATAACCGAGCATCCAGTGTACCACTCATGTGGATCCAGGCAACCGATCTGGATGCCCGCAAGATGCTGACGCACGGACCGTGGCGGTGTATGCAAGGGCCTACTTGTAGTATCTTTTGACACAAGTTGTGTTTCCAGACTGCTCGGGGGACATTGCCAGGCTGACTGGGAGGCAGGGTACAGCTGGGGGTCTATCGGCCTCGCATTCCTATACCGTTCGGTAAGAAGATATCTCAATATTTGTTCATGAATTGGCATTTATAGCTGGATGCCGCAACGTAGAGGACCAAAACTACGTCTGGTATGTGTGGATATGCCTGGGCCTCTCAATTTGGGTGTGTGAGCGGTTGCCAGTGGTGCGTCCTAAGAAAGTTAGATGGCGTCCATGGGAGGATTATGGCGAAGAAGGCGACAGTACTCGATACCCGATCATAGCGTACTCTTGGAACAGAGTTAACAAAGTCTTCGCGGGCAAGGCCACTGCATTGTACAAGACCTTCACCAATGAGCTGGACAACCTGATATATCACCAGGTAAACCTCTTGCATCCTATGAATTTGAGCGAATGGTATAAAATGAACCTTCCCATGTCTGCTTCTTGTGCATATCATTCTTCTTCATGTTAAAATTGGTTTGCTTGTTGTTTTGATGCTATGAAGTGAGAATGATAATGTTCTGTTTATGAGAACCCCTGCTTTTCACTAAGTTCTAAAATTGCAACAGAACTTCACATTTTGCAAAAATCATATTAATTTAACTTTGATGCCTATGAACTTGAACCCTACATGAATTGTGTTGCATTTTCAACCTGCTGTAGCTACATATCCTTTATGTGCATTGTTGCATCCTGTAGCTTGATGTTAGCTGCATACAAAGTGTCATGCTGATGTTGGTGGCAGAATGACTTGTGTTTTCAAATGGTCATATTGTGAGTTTTCCAAAACCAAATGCCATGATCTTTATATGTTTCTTTTTTGGTTTGGTCTTTGGGCTTACCAATCTTTCTGTAGGTTAACCGGTGTCCGTATCGAGAAGAAAACCGGGTTTCGAGTTGAACAAGATGTGCACTTAGGACATGCTTATCTGGCGGGCTATTGTCTCATTTATATGCATGTACGCTATCAAGTGGCACCTACCACAACGTGTGGCCTTGCAATTTGGTAAATTGCAACACACCACATCGAAACATAGCGACACTGTTGGTTTCGACCTTCACTTGTGAGGGCATTAATCTCTAGTACAGTGTTTTCCTGTGATTTGCGGTTTTATTTTTTATGTTTAATTGTTTTTTATGCCTTGCAGGAAGAGTAGGAAGAATTTTCAAGCGATATCGGACTGGGCGATAGATCACGTGAAAGCGTGGGACGAGAGGACACTACTAGGGAAAAGGCTAGCAGCAGCGCGGGTTTTAGGTGTATCAGTAGCGCGGGGTGGGGCGCTACTAATAAGGCGCCTGACTAACATATAGCGATGGCGGCGTGGTCACCGGCGCTCTTGCTACACAAGTGTAGCAGCAGCATTATCGAGCACGCCATCGCTAGTAGCTCTAGCGCTTTTGCAAAGAACGCTGGCCATCGCTATAGCGGGCGCCGCTGCTAACTTCTATACACTCGCCATCGCTAATTTAACAGGTTTTTGTTTTTTGGGCATATTTGTTTTGTATTTGAACAGGCTTTATAGAAGAATCTTTAGCACATAGAAATGTCATCATGATACACATACAAATGCTGCGAGACCACGAATATAATAATAGCATATACATACAAATAGTCTCATCATAATCATCATCCAACACAAAGTGGTCTCTCGTCATCATCTCGAAAATAGCGATACAAGTCCTTGATTACTTGCAAATACATCGTCATCCATCTAAACAATGGTATACGCGAGAAGAGCTATCACTTTGAGTACATGAGTTCGTATCCTCTCTCGCATTAGCGTGAACCTAAACTAACTATCGCCTGTCGCCGAAACCGGAAACCGGCAACACTGGGCACGACACTCCGGCCACTCATCGATATATATACTCGGGCGTAGCACTTCTTCGCCATCGATGATCTATGCACCTGCATCGTCACATGAGTCGATGATATGCAACATATATAGTTGAGCAAATGAAAGAGACAGACTTGACAAAAATAGAAACAACATATCATAAGCATAAATAACAAAGTTCATCATACCCAAAATGCCCTAACTAGAGTGATCTTCGCTAGTCGAGGAGGAGGACGGTTTAATTACATCACAAATAAAGTTTCATCACGCATAACATAAAGTTTTGTCATACGGAAAGTATGGACTAAGCAGACACATTGTCATATATCGACAATCACTCCAACATGCCGTGCCATCCATCGAGGTCGTGGAGATAGTCCCGAGCTTAGTGAAAGGCTTCATGTCGAGACGCCGAGAGGCTATCCATGTTCGGACGTCTTCCCGCGACATTTGTCCTTCTCCGTAGAACATCCCTGTTTTTCCGACGACCTCTTTCATGATGATTTGGGCAAGTTCGCGCTGGATGTTATAGAACTCAGCTCGAAGTCGATGATCCTCGATATCTCCTATGTCCTTTGCCCATTGCAGAATATGGGCATCGCCAGATCTAGGTGACATTTGAAGGTTCTGGTGATCCCGTCTGTACTCCGGCATGTGGTGTAGGACATAGAATCCATCATTAAGAGAATCGCTCGGTTCTTTGGATGCAGCAGAAGTCGGTCTTATGGCGAAGGCCCCCGCCGCCCTTCTCTTCTTGTCCCTAACCTCTCCACCCCTTGCTTGGTAGTAAAACATAGCACTGTCGAGAACATCTTTGATGTGGGTGTAATCCTTTTGTGAATGTTCTTCGACGAGTCCAAGTAAAGAGCGTGGGAGAATCGGGGTAGAGGATGATGAGGCGGCGCGCCCACCGCGCAAAAATAAGTACACCTCAAATTACTTAGCCTCCACCGTGCAAATGAATGATTGAAATCGAAGGAAGTATAGCAGCGCGGATGACTTACACGGGATGATAAGGCACGAGAATCGCCTCCTTGTCCTTATTGGCAAGCATGAAATTGACGATGTATTCCCTCGCGTATTCACGCTGCTCGCATGAGACTCCCAGGAAGCTCTCGTGCATGTAGTATGGGTCCGCGACACAGATATGACGTATCTGCTCAACCCCAATGATGTAGTTCATGTGCAAGGCATAAAGGCGGACAAACGTAAAATCCAGCTTCTTCACGTGAAACATGTCGAATATGTAATCGAATCGGAGGAAGAACTTATCCACAGGGAAGCTGTCGACGTACGACATTTGCCGCGGAACGTTAACCACGTAGAGTGGGTATCCTGGATCTTTCGAGGCGATGAGACATTTCTCTACCCGCAGCACATCGTCATGAAGTCTCCTTAGATCGCCGAATCTGGCCCGTAGCGCTATTGCAGGTAGGATTGGTTGACCGGGGATATGCCATTTATCCGCATCGGGGATATCTATACGGTCCTGAAGCCGAGGCTGCTGAGGCGGCTGGATCATAGAATCAGCTTTTTTGCCTTTCCTCGCTCTCTTCCTAGACTTCTTTACTACGGAAGGTCGTCAATAATACGTTGAGACTAATTCAGGCACCGACTCATGACGCTCAAACCACGAGGAGGCGCCAGTATAGACATCTTGTTCCAAAGCACCATCGTCATCCTCATCCTCATCCATGGCGACGTCATCAGCGACTAATGGAGCCTCCTCCTTACCCCGTCCGCTATCACCCAACCCGACACCCGACGCTAATTGGGTAGGTGGGGTGTTGATGTTCATACCTTGTTGAGGCTGCGTGCTCGTGGGTGTGCTCCCGGCGCCTCCAGACGAAGCAGACTCTTTGGCCACAACAGGACCCACCCATTGCAACAATCACCAAGCCGCCGCGGTGTCTCCTCGTCATCCACCAGTAGTGTTGGAGGAGGCAAATTCTCGTGGCCCGGTTTGACACTGGCCATGGAAACCTTGAAGACGTTCGGGGGGATCGGCCGGCTGTGGGACAATGGTTCCTTCGGCTTCATTATCGTCGCCTTCCCCACGCCCACCTTCTGGTCGCCGATGGTGTACAATATGGTGCACGGGGTTTCGTCGGCCTGCAAAGAAAAGTTTGCGACATGAGACATCCGAAAGGCAACGAAAACGGGAGATTATACATTTATATTGAAGGGGGCCGGTGTGACAGATACCGTGAGGGCGTGGAGCTCAGCCAAAGATGAAGCACCGCCGAGAACATCGGTCAAAGGAGCAGTGCGGGAAGCAGTGCGGTAGCAGGTGCGGGAAGCAGTCACGGTAGCCGGTGGGGAAGCAGTCACGGGGAGCAGTGCGAGCAGTGCTCCCAAGAAGTCGACAAGGGAAAGTCCTCTGCATTTTTCTGGAATTTTCCTTGTCCAAGTGATAACGCCCGTCACCAAGGAAGTAGACAAATCTGCTTCCACCTGTTTTGCGGCAGCTACCGCTGTTGTGACTGTCTGAGATGATTTCTTCTCAACCGCAATCTCAACCTTCGTGTCGATGTGTTCTACGATTAACCTACGTCGTTCCTTTCACTCCTCCGTGGTCTCATGGTAGTACTTCTTCCACGTGGCGCCGTCTCCGACACCGTGCACGCGTCCATACGACGGTCGAGTATCCACCGGTTGTCGTTTCAATATGTTCAACGCCCGGTTGAATGGAGTGTCCCACTTGGGCCTCGCCAATGCCTCAGACGGCGAGTCGCTTTCGGCCGCAATCTGGTGCTGCTCTCTCTGCAAAAGGCACAAGGATCGTTTACAAATATGACTAACATGTGCAATGAATTGATCAGAAACTAAAATTACCATCACTCTCATGAACACCGTAATGTCCGGTTTTGTCTAGTAAGCCATATTCACAGGGTCCCAACGGTGCCGGGCCCTCAGGACGTCATGCTCCTGCGGGACGGTGAAATCCGCCAAAGTGCAGGATGCCTGCATCGCGGCTTCCGTGTCCTCCTTGGCCCATTTGGACCTCTTTCCGCCGTAACCACGGCTTAGAGGTGGTGGCTCCCAATGTTCCTCTTTTGAAGCCCCTTCATGTACTTAGACTTTTTTTGGCAGCTTCGCCTCGCAAGCCTCCTTGAATATTTGAAACTGCTCTTCCGTGATTGTCGGATTATCCTTTACAATCTCGGAGTAGGGTTCCCGGTCGTTGATCTTTGCTTTCACTCGATTTTTCCAGGCGGCCAATGCGTCGCTAAACTTGGTCATGGCGTGTTTGTTTATCTTCTTCATTGCCGGGTCCTCGTCTGGATCTTCATAATCCTTCTCATTTCGGCCCGGAACAAGAATATCTGGTGAAACTTCTTTAGGAGGGAGCTCCTCATATTTTCTATCTTCTGTAGTTTCTCATCATTGATGGTGGCGGTTGTTAAATGACGATGCAGCCAATTTGATTCCCGTAGCACGCGCGCGCTTCCTCGGGCGCCTTTGGCTCAAAATTGCCGTCGTCCACCTCCGTGACCACCAGTCTAGTAGTCTGAGTTTGTTAGGAACCCGTTGCCTCTTTGCTTTCGGTTCTACACCGGCTCCGCTCCCCGAGGCAACACCGGTCTCGGCCACGGGTCTCTATGCCGGTCTGAATCTCAGGTGTCGGTCTCGGTCTCAAAGACCGGTCTGCGTGTCGGTCTCGATCCCGATGCCACCGGTGGGCCCAAAGCAACAACATCGGTTGATCGTCGGTAAAGGCTAAAATATTAAATGCGCCACCGGTGTAGACGTCGTCATGATCACTAGAACCATGTCCTTCATCGTTGCTAGCCATGTTTCCTATGATTAAATCTAGTCAATTAATTCTAGACCTAATAAAATGAATAATGACATAAAGGACTATTGTTTTGCAGGAATGTTGACTCCTTCCCGGTGCGGCAAATCCGGGCACTCGATATGTCCTAGTTTGTAGCACAAGTCATGCCGAAATTCACGGAAAATTTCGCATGACCTTTGCTAAAAAGTGGACAAATCGAGAACACCGGAATTTGCTTTAACAGTAAATGAATCAACATTCCGCAAAACATAGGCCACTCAACATCATTCCCTGGAAATAACAAAGCCACTTGGGCACAATCGAACAACTTCAATGAAAAGATATAACATGAGCAAACACTATTGAGGAATTTGCATATAACATGGCCACTTCAATGAAAAGATATAATCAACAATAATGGAATATGCAAATGAACATCAATGACATATAGCTACTGCTCTGTTTGACCAAGTTTTTGAAAAGAAAAACAATTACATTTTTTGTTTATAGCTAAATGCCATAGCTACTGTTTTTATTTATAGCTAAATACTTTTGTTTTTTGTCTAAAGCTAAAAGTATCTATAGCTACTGTTACATTTGACCAAGTTTTTGAAAAGAAAAACAATTCTGTTTTTGTTTATAGCTAAATGCCATAGCTACTGTTTTTTATTTATAGCTAAATACTTTTGTTTTTTGTCTAAAGCTAAAAGTCTAGGAACTACATTTTCTCTAACCCTTTTGACCTCACCAGAATTTCCACAGCAAGACCTTAGTACCTGCACCCAATTTCTTCAAAAATATTCAGGTCCATAGTCCAAATAATTCAAATTTCATTTGAATGAAATTTGGAACAAATTTAGGTCCGTAGTAAAAAAAAATTATAGCTAAGTGTTTTTTGTTTATACCCTCTGTTAATTTAAATCTAAATGCTACTATTATTTATATACCCTCTATTAGTTTAAAGCTAAATGGAATTACTGTTTAGGAATTTTCATAAAAATTGCCCTAGCTAATTTCCTAAATGCTATAAAATGCCTACTGCCCTAAAAAAATCTAGGGTTCATATGAACACCTAGGGTTCATATGAACACCTAGGGTTCATATGAACATCAACACAGTATCAACACATATATATAATTGCCCTAGCAGAGAGAAATAGGAGGGTAGGGACAGGAGAGGCATAACCTTACTTGGCCGGGCGGCGAGGGCAGGCTCGCCTGGGCAGCGGTGAGGTCGAGGGCGGCGGCGGCGAGCTCGAGGGAGGCGACAATGAGGTCGACGACGGCCTCGGGCGGCGGCGGTGTGGTCGAAGGCGGCCTCGGGCGGCGGCGGTGTGGTCGAAGGCGCGCGGCAGGGCAACGTCGGCGATGGAGCAGTTGGGGGACAGGGGGGAGTAGAGAGGGGGGGGGGGGAAGGACTTGGCAAAATTTTGAGCCAGGGCCGCCGGGATTTTAGTCAGACTAGCAAAGAACGCCAGTATTGCAAACGCAGCTATAGCTAAGATAGCTATAGCGTGTTCAGAAACGCTACCGCAGCCTAACCCTTTCTGTTTTCTATTTATTTTTCTTTTGTTTTCTTTACATTTTTTTTTTCATTTCTCCTTTTTATATTTCTTTCATTTTCATTTACTTTTCTACTTATTTTTCTATTTATTTTCTTTTACATAGCAGTAGCGCTGTAAAGAAGAAACGCGCTGCTACAATGTTTTTATCAGTAGCGTGCTTCTGGGAGAAGCGCTGCTACTATTCCTAGCCTACCGGCATTTTAGTAGTAGCGCTTTTCTGTGAAGACGCGCTGCTGCTAAAATAATGATTGCAGCATGGTTTTGCAACAAGCGCTACTACTAAGTAGCGCTAGCGCCGAGTTTTGACCAACGCTACTGCTATACCTCTGTGTATAGCGTTTTCCCTAGTAGTGGGAGGTATCACAAAGATGGAGAGAACAGGGTTGTTGACTTGGACGTGTACGATCGACATCTGAGTTGGTATGATGATGGCATAAAGTACCGTGTGCATCTGAAGCCACAGTGGACGACAGCGGATATCACATCACTACAGTGGATGACACCGAGGATGAAGCCTACAATGCCAACATCATAGAGAACGAAGGTGAATTTAGGGAGTATGCACCCCTGATGAACAGTGTGGTAGGTTGTGTTCAATTGTTTTGAGCCGACATTTCAAGAAAAATCTACTTTAGTCATTGTCACTAACTATTCATGATGCTGACATTTGCAGGCTTCGGAGTTGAACAGAAGCATTTTGGAAGGCTCAAATGGGCTACTTTATGACGCCGGGACCATGGAATTTGCAGCAAGCCGAGGAAAGTGATGAAGGTAAATTTGAGCCTCCTAGCCATATGTTCGAGCAACCACAACATTCGTCCATGTCATGTTTTCTATCACTTACTTTGAGCCTATTAGGCATAATCATAATCTAGTATAGTATTTGTCACTACTAGATCCATAACCATAAGCTTGATCCATACCATGTTTTTTGTTTATTTGTTATTGCAGAAGTTCATGAACCGTTGTCGCAAGCTAGTGGCACTACTAGGGAAAAGGCTAGCAGCAGCGCGGGTTTTAGATGTATCAGTAGCGCGGGTATAGGCGCTACTAATGAGGCGTTGCAGCTATTGCTTAGCAGCAGCGTGCCAACTCAAGACTCTTGCTAGGACAAATAGTCTGCAGCGTTTGTTCGTTACCACACTACTGCTAAGGTAACTACTTGCAGCGTGTTTTCTGCCCATCGCTACTAGTACTTTTTTATTTTTTTATTTTTATTGTATTTATGCGCCATCATACAAATATTGGTACAATACTAGTTATGAGGTTTACATCATTATGTCCATAACAGTGTGTCAAATGAAGGTGGATTATGTTCAAGTGGAGGCAATATGTGGTGCATGTCAAAAGTATACTACTAATCCAAACTTGATCTAGTTTGGACTAGTAGTACTTTCGATGTGCACCACATGTTGCCTCCACTTGAATCTAATCCGCCAAAGACAAGATATTTAATCATCATCATGGTCATTACCACCAACAGTATTTATTTAATCACCACTAACAGTAGCTAATAATAATCATCATAGTCATTACCACCAACACTAGCTATTTTATCATCATAGTAATAGTGTAGCACATCATCATCCATCACTCGTGCTGCTCTCTCTTAGGTAAAACAACATAAAACATGTGTAGCTCTCCTCCTTGATCAAGTTGGAGCATGCAGATGAACATGTCTCCTAATCGTGGAAAGCGCCTCTGTTTGCTGGCCCCTAGTGCTTCTCTGCGCTCTCCCAACACATATTTGGTCCAGTCTTGCACTATTAAGCATCCGTCGCTAATCTTGAATGCACTAGAGTAATCTGTAGGATATCTTGGCCGTAAGCTGATAATACTCATGGTACATTTAGTCTCGATCCCATAAGGCACAACATTCATCGGGAGTCCCTGTTGAAGAACATCGTATGGTAACATACTTGGCAATGAAGTTTAGCTTCAAAAATAATGTATGGAAAAGATGCAATGAGGACAAATAGTAAAAATCTTACCATCCTTCCTAAATGGATGTGACCGTAGTTCATTACGAACACTATTGGTCGCATATTTTCAAGATACTAACATTTATAAATCCAGGAAGAAAATTTGCCTTGACAAGATCAAGATCCTCAAGCCATGAAACATAATGACTTAGCTCCTCGCAGCTTTAGTTCAGCCTCGGGATGTAGTAGGTCATGTCTACCAAGCTACCGGACATGTTTGCTTGCAATCAAATAAGTCGACAATACAAATTAGTTGTCAACTATTTTTGAATAAACAATATCAAAGACATAAATATGGTTGAGAAACTTACATAATGGTATAATCTGGAGTATGTCGCACATCGACCCAGGATGTCGGTATTACCTTCAATATCATCTTCCGCATTTAATATCAAAGGTGATAACCATATCAGGCTCAAATGCATAAGTCTTGCATAGTGCTCGCCATGCTTTGCATCCAAAATAGGTGTAGTCGTCTGAATTGTATAATTTTGCATGGAAAATATAACCATGCTCGGTCTTCAAATAAACTTTCTTTACCTCCGCAAAGATGACTGAAACCTATCTTATCCAATACAAAAACTCTTGCATGGCAGGGGATACGCTAGTAGAATAGTAAAAAATATATAATTTCAAGCAAATGAAGCAGATGTCATGCTTAGCTACGAAAAAAGACTTGTCGTTATGACTTCATCGTATCCACTTCAAGTTCTCGGCCCAATTTTGATGTCAAGCGCCTATCATCATCTAGGAAGATTCCGTCAAGACGTGCCACGCCCGTCTTCGCAGTATTTGCAAATACCGAAATCCTTTTCGTCGTCAGACATTTCCTATGTTCATAGTTAAAACATTAATTGAAAATCGATCGAAGACAACTACCAGGATACTCAACACACAAATCCGAGGCACTCGATATTTCCTACATATTCGGCACAAGTCATGCCAAAATTCACGGAAAAATCCGGCATGACCTTTGCTAAAATAGGACATATCGAGCGCCTGAAATTTGCCGAACAGAAATGAATCAACACTCCGCAAAACATAGGCCACTCGGAGGTGTAACATGCAAACATGACCGCCACTTGGATATTGAGCAACACAAGATATACATTTCAAAATATCTTATAGGACTCAAATTAGCATGCATTCAATAAGCAAAAGTAAATCATCTCATGCGTCCCTACATCGTCAATATTATCACTAATACATCACGAATAGTGTCATACATATAACATCACTAATACAACTAAAACCCTAGCACACGACGGGTATCGGCGCGGGCGGTGGACACCCACAGAGAAGGAACCATCACGGGATCATAGCTCCAATGAGATCCCTGGAGAACCTGCCAGGTATTGGAGAATGACCTGTGCTCCAACGCAAACAAGTAGTGACGGACGTGCGCGTCCTCCTCACTGACACGGTGACGCACCACCTCCGCGGAGTCCTCAAGCCTCTGGATCGCCATCGCCCACGCGACCGCCACCAAAGAAGGTTCGGGTCAACGACAGTGGCTCCTCACCAACCTCGCGCCCGGTAGGTAGCGCCTCCCAGTACCACCCCGGCGGAGCCCAGTCCTGGACATGGCCGATCTGGTCAAGCTGGTGTCGTCCTCCGCCGACTCGACGACGAGGATGCGGGATAGGCATCGTCCACGTCAAGCCGGATAAAATTGCTTTAACTAAAAAGTAGCAACAAGTTCTTACTAACTAGTTCTTACTAAAAATAAACTTACTATAAATAAAAGGGTTTTTATCACTTATGCCACCGGTTGTGTCTCACTACTCAATTTTGCCACTAGGAATTTCAACTGCTCAAAAATGCCATCACTTCGTTAGGTACATGCTCAAAAATGCCACTGGATACCATTATTGTGATCTCAAAACCCTTTTGCTATGTTATAGTGACATAAATACCTATGAACCAACATGCCGGCTCTCCCTCTATCTCACTACAATAAAGTGTGGGGCCCACTTAATCCTAACAACGTTCTTATTTTCCTGTAAAATTATTCGCTTGGTTACTCCCCGACAAGTAGGGATACACTTAGGAACTGACATATGGGTCTAGACTTATTTTTGTCATATAACATGGTCAACGGGTTTGGCATGAAAATAATAATGTCTAATGGCATTTTTGAGCAAACATCTAACGGGATGGTGGCATTTTTAGATATCTGATGGCATTTTTGAGCAAGCATCTCACGGATCGAGTAGTGGGACACTATTAGTACCTAGTTCTTAGTAGGCAACTAAAATAAACTTACTATAAATAAAAATAAACTTAATATGCAACTAAAATATAAAAAAACCCTAGGCAGATCAGGTAGGGGAGAGGGAGAGCGGGCGTGCTCACCTCGGGTGCCTGCGACGAGGAGGGGCAGGGCGGCGCCGAGGTCGAGGTCGGGCGGGTCGGGCGGGCGTCTGGGCGGCGTGAGGTCGGGGCGGGCGGCATTGAACTGGGCTGGGGCGGTGTCCGGGCGGGCGTTGAGGTCGGGCGGGCGGCGTTGAGGTCGGGTCGGGCGGCGAGAGGGTGCGGAGAGGCTGGGCGGCCGACGCACGGCGGCGAGAGTGAGAGATTTGGGGAAAGTGTGGGCGTGGGGAAGGACGAACCCGGCCCGTGGTTAAGTCGTAAGTAGCAGGTAGCGTTCAGAAAAAGCCTGCTGCTACATTAGCTACAGCTGCTGTCACGATACACGCCATCGCTACTCCTTTCTCTTTTCCCTTTTTCATTTAGTTTCCTTCATATTTTATTTGTTTCCTTTCACCTTATTCTATTTCTTTCATTTTCAATTACCTTTCCATTTTCTTTCCATTTAATTTTATAACCTTTAGCAGCAACGAGTTTACATTAAAACGCGCTGCTACAAACAGCATAGCGGTAGCGCGGTTCGCCATAGATCGCTACTACTATGGGTAGCTTATGGGCTAAGTCGTGGGAATTTTAGTAGTAACGTGTGTACGGGAAGACGCGCTACTGCTATATCTTTATCTGCAGCGCGGTTACCTCAGGCGCGCTACTGCTAATTAGCACCAGCGTGCTTTCTTGACCCACGCTGCTGCTAAAGTTCTGTGTATAGGATTTTCCCTAGTAGTGTGGGCATGCTTGGGTACGTTAGCTCGGCTGATGTGCATGTTCCTGGACCATCGCTTCATTGAGCCATGCCGGCGGAGGTTCCTCTAGCCGTGCCGCCTCGTCGTCTCATATTGTGGAGGAGGACGAGGATGATGAGGAAGAAGAGGATGAGGAGCAAGCCGGGGGAGAAGAGGCAGGGGGTGGCGACGAGGAGTACAATGAGGAAGACAAACCTCCATCCACTCACCCAACCAGGACAAGAGGGTATCTCATCCACACAAGGATGTTTTGAGCACATCACCGTTCCAGAAAGAGCGTCCTCGTCGTCGAACAACAAAGCAACAAGAGGCCCGCTCAAAGAGAAATGAGGAGCGTACCGTTAAGAAGGGGAGGAAGACCAAGTCGAACTACTCGCTTTGTGTTGAGCTGAACAAGCACTTGTTGGCT
Source organism: Aegilops bicornis (assembly GCA_021605145.1). Taxonomy (NCBI): domain Eukaryota; kingdom Viridiplantae; phylum Streptophyta; class Magnoliopsida; order Poales; family Poaceae; genus Aegilops; species Aegilops bicornis. The sequence continues at coordinate 443,570,193 of CM038673.1, forward strand.
ATGTTCAAGTACTTGCTATCGTGGATTTGTCAAACTATTTGCTATGTTGAACTAGTTAAACTATGTGCTATCATGGATTTGTTAAACTATTTGCTATGTTGAACTATCATTTATATGGATGTGTGATACATGTTATGATGTGTGAGATTCTATTATTTTGATTTGCAAACTATATTACTGTGTGATGTAATTTTTGAATTGAAATAATCAAGTTTTGCACAAAGAAAAGTTAAATTTACATGGGGCCGGAGCCTGCCGTTGTAGTCCATGGCAGTAGGGTTGCACACCCCACTGCATAAATTTTTTAAGTTTTAGATATAGTACCGCTGCCCACGTGCCGCCAGTCAGGTTGGCGGTAGGGCTGCACATCCTACCGCTAGGACATCCGGCGGTAGGTTTGACCTAGCGTGTAGTTTTCACCTCCCTGATTACAATACGGGTTTCGGGGGTTTTTGGGTTTACGGTTTTCACCCTACCGTCAAGGACTGCGGCTGTAGGGTCTACTACCTATCTATGGGCCAGCGTTTCCGGCGATAGGACGTTAGTCCACGTCAACTCAAGCCTCCATATAACGGCGACTGGCGTTAACCCTACCGTTAGGGGCCTCAGTTATAGGCTGTTGAACTCTACCGTCATCAACCCTGACATATGAAAAGGATCAGATCCTGAATTTTTTGAAACCAAGGTCATATCCTGCTTAACTTTGCTCAAAGGGTGAAAAACACTAAATTTGGCCCGCCTGTCTATGCACTCCGCACTCCGCTCCAGCCTTCGTCGGCGCAGTGCGCAGGCGGGCACGAGCTCCGCCGCAGACATTCCTCGCGTGCCTCGCCTCGTCTCGCCGGCCGAGACAGATAGACCGATCCAATCCCCGATCTCTTCTTTTCCCCGCCTTTTGACGTGGGAGTCTGGCAGGGTTCCCGCCTCAAAAGGAACGCCATCGTCCACTTGTGCCTCTTGGCCGCCGCGCCGCGCTGCACTGTTCCCTGCCCCGAAAGCGCGGCAACTGTTGCTATACTCGCACTCCCATCCCATGTACGACGAACGGACTGTTAGCTGAATGGATGAATCCACGGAAGGAGCAGGTGAATCCTACCGGCTGAGACGGACGGGACGGGGCCTTTACCGACGATCGACGCCACAGGTTTCCGGACGGTGATCAAATTCCAGACGAGACGCGCGCGACGTGGTCTACCACCAGAATCTGCGAGCAATCTAGCGTGACTATGTATGGTGCCTCGCGACCCACCCCCGGCCGGACGCCAAGTCAAAATGCGACGTGTCTCCCCTACACGAAACCCTGCGTGCTGGTGCCACGTTCCCGTGTTGTTTTCTTGGCTACACGGCCAGGGATCGATCAGTCGAGAAGGGTGGTGGCGTAGGATAAGCTTTTCACTAGCCGCTAAGGGCGGTTGTTGGTGAGGTGAGGTGAGGTGAGGTGAGGGCGAGGCACGCTCGCGTCGGCGAGAGGCGACACGACAACGACGCGCGGCTTCAGCCGATCACTACACCGGACGCGCGCGGCTGCTAGTTTTATACTAGTCTCGATCAATCAGTGGCAGCGGCGTGTTCTCTCTGCTCCTGCTAATCTTGTGCATCACACTCCGGACCGAATCTATGCTATGCGCGCGCGACTTGTTACTTACTGGAAAGACAGGCAAGGCATGTTCATAGACAGCGACAAGTTCGTACACATCCGTTGGTTTTCATGCCCCAAACTCCTCTGTTTATAATTGGTAAACAAACCGATTGGGTCAGGTTCATGGATTTCGCCACGATCGACCTCACTTCACTGTCTAGTCGGCCGGTGTGTGGATTGGAGATAAATAAACACGGGAATGCGTCGTCGCATTCCGGTGGCGGGGACATGTAGTAGATTGAGCGGAGATTTTGGGCGAGGCGGTCCGTACACGTCTAGGTAAAACCCAGGTGATCTGAGCTAGTGGTTTGGATGGGATCACCGGCCGCTGTCAGTATTCAGTCTGCAGGTAAGAAAAGAGAGGCCAGGTTGCCATCCGTCCAGCCGTCATGGTCGCTGGAATGAATGATTTGCCCGATGAGCCAATCAACTGCTAGTCCATACCACAAGGCTCATTCATGATGGGAAACCTGCATGATTGCACCGCCCCTTGAGCCTTGGCTCGCAAGGGCACAACGGCCAGCAGCTGATTGATCGATCTTGGCAAGATAGCTTGTCCTCATAGTAAGGAGATGGTATCGATCAGCCTCGTCAATCAATCCAGATACTGCTGATTGATTAGGTGGTGGTGCACCATAACCTTTTTCTGCACTTTTTTCCTTTCGTCTTCCTTTTTGCTGGTATGGGCAAAAGTTGGACTTGGGAATTGGAATTATACAGGGGCGTCCAGCAATGATTTGGTTAAGGATTCAGAGCAAATGATGGCCTTGGAGTGACCACCTATATATACATCTGCCTTAGACTAGCCACAATGGAGAGTAACAAACACTAGTAACATACACATATCCCTAGACTATGTTATTACCTTCATAGTGGGTAGTAACATAAGTGTGCCAGAATACGCAGCTTCATTTATTATGTTGTAGACTCATATTGCATTGGGACATGTGATGTTACAGTAACTAGCTAAGTTACTACTACTACCTCTCTCCTCATTAATTCATTGCCACATAAGCAAATTTGCTGAGTTGAATTCGATGTTACTACTGAAGTTACTCCCACTATGGCTAGTCTTATGGCAAAGGTCACACTTGAGTGTCAATTATGAAAGAGAATCTTTTGAGTTTTGACTATCCTGTTGCCATCGAAATCCTTTCTTCGGGTTAATTTAGTCACTCGCACTTTGTACGGCCTCTTTGGGTTTTAGATAGTGAGAAACGCAGGAATAGAAAAAACGCAGGATTGAGATGACGTCGTATAAATTATTCTTTCTCCGTTTCAAAATATAAGTTTTTTTAGAAATTTCAATATAAATTACCACTGGCTGAGTTAGACAAGATACTTGGGGGGGGGGGGGGCAAACATAAAACATGGATGTTTAAGGGGGCCAAAGGCAATTTATGTGTGTGTGTGTGGGGGCAAACATAAAACATGGATGTTTAAGGGGGCCAAAGGCTATAGTTTTTCTAATCTAATCAATCCCTAAAAGAATTATTCCTACTTTTTGCCAGGGTTGGGGGGCACGACACCTGCAGCAGTGCACATAGCTCTGCCGCTGTAAACTACATACGTATGTATATATAGACGTAGTTTACAGTGCAGATTCATTTATTTGCTCCATATGTAGTTTATATAGGAATCTCTAAAAACCTATACTTAGGAACGAACGTTGGAGGTACGTTCTCATCTCTTGATTCACCGTCCCCCGTTTCGTCCCCCGCTAGGGCGGCTCGGGCGGAGCCCCACCCCACCGTCGCAGGACTCCACCAACCCCTCCTTCCCCTCCCCTCCGCTGCCGCTGGAGGAGGTCGCCGGGCAAAGCCCCGGGCGGCTGACGGCGGCGGTGGAGGCCCCCTTCCCTCCCATGTTCCTTTGGGTGAGGCGGGTCACCCGGGGCGCAGGGCCCTCCTTCCCCGATCTGAGTCGTCGCGACGGCGTGGTGGCGGCATGGTGATGGGAGGAGGCGGCGGAGCTGCAGGCTTCGTGGAAGATTTGGTGGTGCCGTCTGCTTAGTGTGCTTGCTTGGTCATGGCGGCGGAGGTCGCAGTGGTCGGCGGCTTGGCCGGTCAGCGGCGGCGGAACATGGCCGGTGGCGGCGGCGATGTTCTGCCTGGATCCCAGGGCGGCGGCCCTGGAGGGTGGCAGCTGGTGAAGCTAGGGCTTCCCGCGGCGGCATGGCGTGGTGCAGTCCCTGCCCAAGGCGGATCTGTGACGGTGATCTGCTATGGATTGGTTCGGATTAGAGACGGTGACGAGCACGCGAGATCCATCCCGCGGCTCTTGCGGCTTGGCGAGGTGGGGTGAGAGCCCTCCTCCTAGGCTTCAGTGGTGGCACACTCAGGCAGTGGCCAGTGCGCCAGGGCTCCTACGGTGGCACTGTTGTTGCGGTTGGTTGCCGGATCTAGGCGGTTGGATCTGGGGCTTTGAAGGCGGTAGAGATGGTGCACAGGTTGACGGGTGGATTTCTTGGGACGGATCCGTGTGAAAACCTGGTCTTCCGTAGATGGCCGGAGCTGGTGATGACGATGCCCTTATCATCATTTCCTTCATGAAGGCATCATCGAGGTGAAGCTCCCAACTCCACTCAATACCTCCGAGGGAAACCCTAGATCAGCTGATTGGATGTTGGCGGCAATCATGTGTCGTTACCCCCTTGGGGGCGGCATTCTTGGAGGTGCACTCGGCTTTTCGCGGGACTAGCGGACGACATCTTTGATGGAGCGGTGCTTCATCCTACACACTGATGGCGACGAATCTCGATGGCGTGGCGCAGTGCAGATTCAGAGTTCGATGTGCGAGGATGGACTCGCGCAGGAGGACGACGTTGTCTGGCGTCGTGGTGGCGTCGATGGCAGAGAGACCTGGCACGGTAGATGCAACAGTACAACTCTGATGATGGATTTGTGGCAGGTGGCTGCGGCGGCCTCATACCTGGAAGGCGTCCTGGTTGAGGAGTGCGTCGGACTGGTAGGTGCCCCATACCCGGCAGGCGTCCTGGTTGGGACCTCAGGTCTTAAATGTTTAGGTTTGGCTGCGATATCTGTTTGGTATTAGGCCCAGGCTATCAGCGCCCCTTCATCAATTGGATAGGAGTAGCGATAGTTGTTGCTTAGACGGTGGCTTTAGTCTAACTGTTGTATGATTTTGTAAGGTCTTGTGATAATAATTAATAAAGTGGCCGCATGCATCGCCCAGATGCAAAGGCCAGGGGTCCTCCTCCTTTTTCTAAAAAAATACTTAGGAACAAAAGGAATACAAGATTACAAGATGTTACTAATACACAAGAATTTTATAGTGGGATGTCCTTGAATGGTGCACATAAAACGGACACCTGAATTCTACATGAGAGAGAGAGAAAGTGAGGGAGCGAGCGCGCACATTGGACTTCTTAAAGGAAAAGAAATAAAATAAGTAGCCGAGCACCTCAAACGGTTCCCAAATGTCCGGGCACACCGACCAGTAAAAAACCCGACTTAGCTCGGCATCTAAAAGCAGCCTTAAACGTTTGGGTTATCTGGCGCCCCACATATCCATCCAAATATAGCGCTGCTCAGCTGCGTCCATCACGCCCAGCCTGGCCAACCCCTGCCCCCACAAATATCCCCATTCGAAAACCCTTAGACTGAAGTCAATCCGTCGGTCCAATCCACTCCCTTCTCCTTCCACTCCACTCTGAATCCCTTCCGGCCTAGACGATGGCTAGAGGCGGCAGCAACACTTGCTCCGGTGGCGAATCCGGCGGCTCCAACGACTGGTCGAGCCTGTTGCGTGATGCAGAGCCGGACGATGTGGAGGAGGTTGCACACCGCATCGCGTTGAGGCGGTCGTGGTTCGTCCAAGGCGGCAGCTCCTGTTCTGCAGCGCCCTCGACGTAGCGCCAGCAACGTCGTCATCCCATTTCGCCCGTCGCGCAGCTCCGTCCATTCCGCGCCCATGCCCGTGCTAGTATGCCACCCAACTTCACCAATACGGGATGAATCTCATCCGAAAGTGGTACCTGGGAATCACTGGAATCTCGTCTGGAAGTGGTACCCACCGCAAGAATGCTAAGGCGCTCTGGCTCATCATCGAGCTGTCGGAGCGTGAGGCAAACAAGGAGGTGGCGGCGAAGGCGAAGGCGGCCCGTCATGTGGAGGAGCAGGATCGCTGGCTCCGTGGCAACTTTGGTGTGCCAGCTATCGAGTGGATCCTTATCCTGACAACGATCATGTCTGAAGGGGCATTTATGATAATTCATGTTGGGTCGCCCTGGCTATAAATAGCCCCCCTAGAATCACTTGTTGGTTGGCTGCTTTAGAGAGAGATTGACACTTATCATTTGAGAGCAACACTTTCTCGGACAACTTTGTGAGAAACCTAAGTGAGGAAATACCCAACCAGAGCCAAAGTGATTGAGCATTACTGAACAGTTTTGCTACTTTGAGCTGCGTTGGGATTTTTCTCGAAGAGGATGGTCAAGCAATATAGTAGCTGATAAGTATTTTCCTCAGTGAGAACCAAGGTTATCGAACCAATAGGAAAATCACACAAATCCTAGTGAACAGCACCTGCACACACAAAAGCAAATACTTACACCCCAACGCGGGCAAGAGGGTTGTCAACTCCCTTGAACTCGTTACTTGCAATGAATAAATTTTGTAGTGGTAGATAGATAAAAAGTAAAGTAAAATAAAAAGCGTAAAATTGCAGCAAGGTATTTTTGGTTTTAGTAATATGATAAAATAGACCCGGGGGCCATAGTTTTGAGTAAAATTTACTGTCACTTGTCACTATGGAAAATAATCCTTTGAGGGGCTTGTTCGGGGTATCTTCACCTCGACCGGAAGAACAAAGAGTTGCTCCTCGACCTACTGCACCCACTGAAAATATTTATAATGAAATTCCTTCGGGTATGATGGAGAAACTGCTTGTTAATCCTTATGTAGGAGATGGAACACTACATCCTGATATGTATCTAATCTATGTGGATGAAGTTTGTGGATTATTTAAGCTTGCAGGTTTACCCGAAGACGAAGTCAAGAAGAAGGTCTTCCCTTTGAAGGGAGAGGCATTGACATGGTATAGGCTATGTGATGATGAGCTTGGAATTACAACCGATTGAAATTGGAATTTCATCAGAAGTTTTATCCTATACATACCGTTCATTGTGATCGGAATTATATATATTTCTAGGCCTCATGAAGGAGAATGTATCACTCAAGCTTGGGGGAGGCTTAAGTCAATGTTATATTCATGCCCCGATCATGAGCTCTCAAGAGAAATTATTATTCAGAATTTTTATGCTCAACTTTCTCGTAATGATCAATCCATACTCGATACTTCTTGTACTCGCTATTTTATGAAGAAGACTATTGAATTCAAACAGGATTTGTTGGAAAGAATTAAACGTAACTCTGAAGATTGGGAGCTCGACGAAGGTAAGGAGTCAGGTATAAAGCTCGAATTTGATTGTGTTAAAACTTTTATGGTTACCGATGGTTTTCATAATTTTAATATGGACTTGACTTTGAAATAGTAGCTTCTTTCTGTGAATCATTTGTTACTCATGTTGATCTCCCTAAGGAGAACTGGCTTAAATATCATCCTCCTATTGATGTAAAAATAGTAGAACCCGTTGAAGTTAGAGAAGAAACTATTACGTATAATGTTGATCCAGTTATTCCTATTGCTTACATTGAGAAACCACCTTTTCCTATTAGGATAAAAGAACACGCTAAAGCTTCTGCCGTGGTTCGCAAAAGTTATACAAGAACACCTACACCCCCTAAACAAATTAAATTTGAACCTAATGTTGCTATGGTTAAAGATCTCTTAGTTGAAAATATTGACATACATGTTATTCATTTCTGCGACGAAGCTACTAGAATTGCCAAACCCGATGAGAAAGATAAACATAGACCCGTTGTTGGCATGCCTGTTGTCTCTGTTAAAATAGGAGATCATTGTTATCATGGCTGATGTGATTTGGGTGCTAGTGTGAGTGCAATCCCGTTTACTTTATATCAAGAAATTATGAATGATATTGTGCCTGCTGAGATAGAAGACATTGATGTTACTATTAAACTTGCCAATAGAGATACTATCACAACAGTTGGGATTGTTACAGATGTTGAAGTCTTGTGTGGGAAAATAAAATAGCCTACTGATTTTCTAGTTCTTGGTTCCCCACAAGATGATTTTTGTACTATCATATTTGGCCGACCTTTCCTGAGTACAGTTAATGCTAAGATAGATTGCACTAAGGAAACTGTTGATGTGAACTTTGGTGACGTGTCTCATGAGTTTAATTTCTCCAAATTCCATAGACAACCTCGCAATAAAGAATTACCTAGTAAGTATGAAATTATTGGTCTTGCTTCTATTGCCGTGCCTCCTACTGGTCCTAATATTTGCGAGACCATGAAAATGATATGCATGTGAATGAAAGAAACAAAATAGATGAGATATTCTTTAAACAAATGCTTGTTTTGAAATAAAATTTGTGAAGGAAATATGCCCTAGCGGCAATAATAAAGTTGTTATTTATATTTCCTTATATCATGATAACTGTTTATTATTCATGCTAGAATTGTATTAACTAGAAACTTAGTACATGTGTGAATACATTCGTTAATAAAAGATGGTTAAGTTTCCCAGCCATAGACATGAGTTGTCATTTGATTAACGGGATCACATCATTAGAGAATGATGTGATTGACAAGACCCATCCGTTAGCTTAGCATGATGATCGTTTAGTTTGTTGTTATTGCTTTCTTCATGACTTATACATGTTCCTATGACTATGAGATTATGCAACTCCCAAATACCGGAAGAACACTTAGTGTGCTATCAATCGTCACGACGTAACTGGGTGATTATAAAGATGCTCTACAGGTGTCTCCGATGGTGTTTGTTAACTTGACATAGATCGAGATTAGGATTTGTCACTTCGATTGTCGGAGAGGTATCTCTGGGCCCTCTCGGTAATGCACATCACTATAAGCCTTGCAAGCAATGTGACTAATGAATTAGTTGCGGATGATGCATTATGGAACGAGTAAAGAGACTTGTCGGCAATGAGATTGAACTAGGTATTGAGATACCGACGGTAGAATCTCGGGCAAGTAACATACCGATGACAAAGGGAATAACGTATGTTGTTATGCGGTTTGACCGATAAAGATCTTCGTAGAATATGTGGGAGCCAATATGAACATCCAGGTTCCACTATTGGTTATTGACCAGAGATGAGTCTCGGTCATGTCTACATAGTTCTCGAACCCGTAGGGTCCGCATGCTTAACTTTCGATGACGATCGTATTACGAGTTTATGTGTTTTTGATGTACCTAAGGTTGTTCGGTGTCCCGGATGTGATCACGTACATGACGAGGAGTTTCGAAATGGTCGAGACATAAAGATCAATATATTGGAATGCTATGTTTGGACACCAGAATGGTTCCGGATGAGTTCGGTCATTTTCCGGAGTACCGGGAGGTTACCGGAACCCCCGGGGAAGTCAATGGGCCTTAGTGGGCCTTAGTGAAAGAGAGGAGGTGGTGGCCAGGTGGAGGGCGCCCCCAAGCCCAATCCGAATTGGGGTGGGGGCCAGCCCCCCTTTCCTTCTCTCCCTCTCCCTCTTCCTTCTTCTCCTACTCCAACTAGGGAAGGGGGGAAACCTACTCCTACTAGGAGTAGGAAGCCCCCTTGGGGCGCGCCACAGAGAGGGCCGGCCCTCCCCTCCTCCACTCCTTTATATACGGGGGAGGGGGCACCCCATAGACACACAAGTTGACAGTTGTCTTAGCCGTGTGCGGGGCCCCCCTCCACAAATTAACACCTCGCTCATATCGTTGTAGAGCTTAGGCGAAGCCCTACGTCGGTAACTTCATCATCACCGTCAACATGCCGTCGTGCTGACGAAACTCTCCCTCGGCCTCAACTAGATCAAGAGTACGAGGGACGTCACCGAGCTGAACGTGTGCAGATCGCGGAGGTGCCGTGCGTTCGGTACTTGATCGGTTGGATCACGAAGACATTCGACTACATCAACCACGTTACTTAACGCTTCCGCTTTCGGTCTACGAGGGTACGTGGACACACTCTCCCGCTTGTTTCTATGCATCATCTAGATGGATCTTGCGTGTGCGTAGGAATATTTTTGAAATTACTGCGTTCCCCAACAATTTTCCTATTGAGATTCTTGGAGATCCTCTACCACCCAAGAGTGATCCTGTGTTTGAGCTTAAAAAATTACCCGATACATTGAAATATGCTTATCTTGATGAAAAGAAGATATTTCATTTTATTATTAGTGCTAACCTTTCAGATCATGAAGAAAAGAGATTATTGAAAACTCTAAGGAAGCACCATACCGCTATTGGATATACTATTGATGATCTTAAGGGCATTAGTCCCACTCTATGTCAGCATAAAATTAATATGGAACCTGATGCTAAACCAGTTGTTGATCACCAGCGACGGATAAATTCAAAAATGAAAGAAGTGGTAAGAAATTAAATATTAAAGCTTCTGAAAGTATGTATAATCTATCCTATAGCTGTTAGTAGATGGGCAAGTCCTGTTCATTGTGTCCCTAAAAAGGGAGGTATTATTGTTGTTCCTAATGATAAAAATGAACTTATTCCACAAAGAATTATCACATGTTATAGAATGGTAATTGATTTTAGAAAATTAAACAAGGCTACTAGGAAAGATCATTATCATCTACCTTTCATTGAAAGACTATCAAAACACACACATTTTTGCTTTCTACATGGATATTCCGGTTTTTCCCAAAGTGTGTCACAAGAGGATCAAGAAAAAACTACATTTACATGCCCTTTTTGGTACTTTTGCTTATAGACGTATGGCTTTTGGTTTATGCAATGCATCTGCTACCTTTCAAAGATGTATCACTATTATATTCTCCGACTTTTGTGAAAAGATTGGTGAGGTTTTCATGGATGATTTTTCTGTATACGGAACTTCTTTTGATGATTGCTTAAGCAACCTTGATCGAGTTTTGCAGAGATATGAAGAAAGTAATCTTGTCTTCAATTGCGAGAAGTGCCACTTTATGGTTAATGAAGGTATTGTCTTGGGGCATAAAATCTCCAGGAGAGGTATTGAAGTTGATAAAGCTAAAGTTGATGCAATTGAAAAAATGTCGTGTCCTAAAGATATCAAAGGTATAAGAAGTTTCCTTGGTCATGCTGGTTTCTACAGAAGATTTATTAAAGACTTCTCTAAAATTTCTTGGCCTCTTACTAATACTTTGCAAAAAGATGCTTTCATTTGTTTCTGACGATGATTGTGTAGGAGCCTTTGAAATACTTAAGAAAGCCTTAATCTCTGCACCTATTGTTCAACCACCTGATTGGAACCTACCCTTTGTAATTATGTGTGATGCTAGTGATTATGATGTTGGTGTTGTTCCAAGACAAAGAGTTGATAAGAAATTAAATGTTATCCATTATGCTACTAAAACTCTAGACAGTGCTCAAAGAAATTATGATACCACTGAAAAGGAATTTTTAGCAGTTGTGTTTGCTTGTGATAAATTCAGATCTTATATTGTTGATTCCAAAGTAATTGTTCACACCGATCATGCTGCTATTACATACCTTATGGAAAAGAAAGATGCTAAACCTAGACTCATTAGGTGGGTTCTCTTACTACAAGAATTTGATTTACATATTACTAATAGAAGGGGAGTTGAGAACCCTGTAGCTAACAACTTATCTAGGTTAGAAAATATTCTTGATGACCCACTACCTATTGATGATAGATTCCCTGATGAACAACTAGATGTCATAAATTATTCTCGTAGTACCCCATGGTATGAAGATTATGCTAATTATATTTTTGATAAATTTATACCACCTAGTTTCACATACCAACAAAAGAAAAAAAATATATGGTTTAAGACATTACTTCTAGGATGACCCACATCTATATAAATAAGGAGTAGATGGTGTTATTAGACGTTGTATACCTGAGCATGAACATGAACAAATCCACGAAGTGTCACTCCGAGGCTTAAGGAGGACACCATGCTCGAGACAGAACTGCACACAAGGTATTACAATCTGCTTTTTATTGGCCTACTCTTTTCAAGGGTGCTCGTAAGTTTGTCTTGTCTTGTGATGAATGTCAAAGAATTGGTAACATTAGCAGACGTTAGGAAATGCCCATGAATTATTCACTTGTTATTGAACCATAGATGTTTGGGGATTTGATTATATGGGACATTTTCCTTCCTCCAATGGGTACACTCATATTCTAGTTGTTGTGGATTACGTTACTAAGTGGGTAGAAGCTAATCCAACTAGTAGGGCTGATCATAACACTTCTATTAAAATGCTTAAAGAAGTTATTTTCCCGAGGTTTGGAGTCCCTAGATATTTAATGACAGATGGTGGTTCACATTTCATTCATGGTGCTTTCCGTAAATTGCTTGCTAAGTATGATGTTAACCATAGAATTGCATCTCCATATCCTCCTCAGTCTAGTGGTCAAGTACAATTAAGTAACAGCCAAATAAAATTGATCTTGCAAAAGACTGTTAATAGATCTAGGAAGAATTGGTCTAAGAATTGGTCTAATAAACCCCAGGGTGACAGTAATTGGGATACTTTTCGGTGATGACCGTAGTTTGTGGAGTTCATGTATTCACTATGTGTTAATTTTCGTTCCGGTTCTCTATTAAAAGGAGGCCGTGATATCCCTTAGTTTCCTTATGGACCCCGCTGCCACGGGAGGGTAGGACAAAAGATGTCATGCAAGTTCTTTTTCATAAGCACGAATGACTATTTATGGAATACATGCCTATATTATATTTATAAATTGGAGCTAGTTCTGTGTCGCCCTAGGTTATGACTGTTATATGATGAATATCATCCAACAAACTCACTGATCTAATGCCTACGAGTTTTTCACATATTGTTCTTGCTAAGTTACTATTGCTATTGCTACTGTTACAACTGCTACAAAATTGTTACCGCTGTTACCGTTACTACTGCTATCAAACTACCATATTATTGTGCTACTGATCACTTTGCTGCAGATATTTAATCTCCAGGCATGGTTGAATTGACAACTCAACTACTAATACTTACAAATATTCTTTGGTCTCGTTTGTTTTGAATCAATAAATTTGGATTGAATACTCTACCCTCGAAAACTGTTGCGATCCTCTATACTTGTGGATTATCATTGTGTAATTTAATATAGTTAAGAGGAGCCTTCGGTGGAACTAGCACCCTCAAATCTAGCAAGATAGTTGATGTAGTGATGTTAAAATTGTCGCTATCATAGTTGCAACTTCTTCCTGAGGAAGTGATGGATCATCATCATCGGATGGAGTAGTCGAGTCGACATCCTCAACTGGCCGTCGTTTCTTCCTTGGGGTTGGTTTCTTCTTCAATGACCCGGACCCATTTTTCTCGTGTTTGCGCTTAGAGCACCCTTCTGATAGACACCAACGTTCTTTTTCTCAAGGTCATCCTTGATCAGACGAAGATTTTCTTCCTCGCGTGCTTCCTTCTTCGCCTTGCGTTCAACAATGATTTGGGCATTCCGAGTCCTTTTAGCCAACTCTTGTGGATATGAGGCAGGGGTTGCAAGGGACGGTTTATGAGCATTCACAGGAGTAGGAGGATGAACTTCTGGATCATTCTTCTTCAGAACATATATTGCTCAACAATCACCCCACGGAGGATGGAAGGCAAATTTCTTGGAAAAATGAGGGTGGACAAACTCGTAGTTGAACCACTTCTTGACCCAGTGACGCCAAATCCATTGAAGGCGTCTTTCCTTTTTATGTTTGTCCTCCCCTGGGACTGTATTATATCTATCATGAGAGATATATTCAGCGGTGTTTTCGTATGATTGACGACCACCCTTCTTTTTCTTTGGAGCATTTTTCCATAATTCTGCTCGGTGGTTCTCTTTCGCTTAGTTGACGTTGATGGGCCTAACGTTGGACCCTGAACATTCAGAATTTTTGACTCATCTGCCCATAATGGTATTTGCATCTCTGTCTTTGTTGCTAGTGCGGGTGAGCGGAATCTTTGACATAGTGCATTGCCTTGTGAACAGAGAGATGCGAGGGGAAAATGGGGATAGGGTTCTGAATGTGTTCAATGAGAGTTTTGAAAGAAAACCATCTTGATCTGAAGATATAGATGTAGTTTTTGAAATGTTTCAAGCGAATGAAATCTATTAAAATCGAACTAGTATCTCCGGACAGATTTACTAGATAACGAGCTAATCATTCCATTCAAAAGGTACATAACTCAAGCCCTAGATCTAGAAATGAGATTCGAGGGAAATCTATGGATCGCGTCCAAACAATTTACCTAACGATTGAAGATCTGGAAAATACGGTAAAATCAAGAGGAAATTACAGTGCTAGAACTCGAACGAGACAGAGAGGAGGCTCGAGTTTATGTTGCACGTACCATAACTTGGTGACGCACAGCGACTACGGCAGCGCGACGAAGGAAATGTGGCGCGGCGGCGTGTGATGACTCTAGCGACCCCTTTCCGGCAGCGAAGCGACAAAGGAAATGTGTCGCGGCGGCGTGTGATGAATCTAGCGACCCCTTTTCGGCAGCGAAGCGACGAAGGAAATGTGCGGCGGCAGCGTGTGATGACTCTGGTGGCCCCTTTCCGGCAGCGAACCGACGAAGGTGGTCGGCGTCGTCGAGCTACATGGGCAAGTGTTTCAGTGGGAAGACGCAATGGAGACGATGAATGGTGAAGCGGGCAGTTGCGCGTATATTTATATGCGAGGGAAATATCCGTAGCTGACTAGACCAAATCAGACAGTCCACAACGCAAGCCCTTTGGGACTCAATGGATAGGATAAAACGGCGGTTGTATGAGAGTGTGTGGCAACCACTAAGATGACGTGGTCCTAACTTGAGCGGGAAACCCTAAATTTTGAACGGCTTTCGCCAAAATGATTCTTTTCGGAGCAAGTTCTCGTGGACAAGGACACGAGATAAAAAATCAAATCGAGATGAATTTGCACATTCATAGCAGATAAACATAGATTTAGGAAACCCTACCGCCGGTGTCGTTGGCGGTAGGTGGTTAAACCCTCCCGCCAACGAGTCTGGCGGTGGGAAAATGATCAGATCTCAAAAAAATTACAAAGCAGGGCCAGATCATGCTTAAGTCAACAAAATGGATCACAACTGTAATTTTGGCCCCTGGTGGATGCCAATTTTGATTTTTGGGTTGTGTGTGTGAATGGACAAATAAGGGGGAAATAGGCTATGTCGTGCTTGCCCTAACCATACTCTAGTGACGAGAACCTTAACCATAATCGATGACGAGAATGCTTGGAAGCTAGAACCAGCTTTTGCTGACCAAACAAACATCCCAGCAGCGATAGATAGACAGACTGAAGCAGAACTATCCGAGGTTGCTTTCTGAATATGCGGCCAATTGTTCAGCCGGGCACTAGAGACCCAGAAACTTGCGTTGTATGTGATGGTTTAGTTCATAAACTTGCAAAAGGTGATCAACTAGTCCACAAACTTGGAAACTATGTGATGGTTTAGTCCACAGCCAATAAGAGACGGAAAATTGGCGCCTAGCTGGCTGCTGGGTGGCACACCTGGTCGGACCAACTCTTTTGCGGAAAACCCCTCAATGTTTCAGGAAATCACGCCCGCAGTCCATGTCTGGCCCTCCCTTGGTTGTTTAATATTGCGGCCCCTCCCACCTGGTCAGGAAATCACTTTGCCTCTGTTGTGGAAGCCGCGGGGAGTGGCGACGACGCCCGTTCCCCTGACGTCAGCGACAGCGGCTGTTGGGGAACGTAGTATTTCAAAAAAAAATCCTACGATCACGCAAAATCTATCTAGGAGAAGCATAGCAACGAGCGGGAAGAGTGTGTCCATGTACCCTCGTAGACCAAAAGCGGAAGCGTTTAGTAACGCGGTTAATGTAGTCGAACGTCTTTGCGATCCAACCAATCAAGTGCCGAACGCACGGTACCTCTGTGATCTGCACACGTTCAGCTCGGTGACGTCCCTCAAACTTCTAGATCCAGCTCAGGTCGAGGGAGAGTTTGTTCAGCACGACGGCGTGTTGACAGTGATGATGAAGTTACCGACGCAGGGCTTTGAGGGAGTCCTGGACTAAGGGGTCCTCGGGCGTCCGACCTATTAGCCATGGGCCAGACTGATGGGTTGTGAAGATACATAAGACCGAAGACTCTACATGTGTCTGGATGTGACTCTCATTGGCGTGGAAGGCAAGCTTGGTGACCGAATATGAAGATTCCTTTCTCTGTAACCGACCTTATGTAACCCTAGATCCCTCTGGTATCTATATAAACCGGAGGGCTAGGTCTGTAGAAGCAAAGACTCATAGCCATAGTCATACAGGCTAGACTCTTAGGGTTTTAGCCATTACGATCTCGTGGTAGATCAACTCTTGTAATACTCATATTCATCAAGATCAATCAAGCAGGAAGTAGGGTATTACCTCCATAGAGAGGGACCGAACCTGGGTAAACATTGTGTCCCCTGTCTCCTGTTACCATCGACCTTAGACGCACAGTTCAGGACCCCCTACCCGAGATCCGCCGGTTTTAACACCGACATTGGAGCTTTCATTGAGAGTTCCGCTGTGATGTCGAATGCAGAGTTGATGGCTCGCCTTGTTGTCAAGGAGAATATCACCTCCGGAGGAGCCCTGGCTCCGGGCCAAACCCTCTGACTCGGCGGCTTTACCATGACTGCATGTTCGGCCGTTAAGTCGATGATGACCTCTCACGTCATCGAAAGTCGTCTCCGCGTTGACTCTGAATACTCCAGACGGATGGATACCACGGAGTTGTCATCTTTAAACAAACTCCTAGATCGCATCGCCGCCTTGGGGGTCGCTACAGACTACGATCGGATCGGGCTTAAACCTGACCAGAGAGAAATCAAATCTCCGCCGATCACCCATCAGATAGAGGTAGTGGAGGAGCAAGAAAATAACTCCTCCTCTATATTGAGGACGAACTATGTTCGGATTTCCGAGCTCGACGAGCCGGATAATTGTCCGCGGAACGACGTGCCCTGCCCTTTGAAACTAAAATCGGACGATGGGCCTAAAACATCAATTGACATCCCGGAGTCCGAACCATTAAGCTCGGAAGATTTACAAACTCCGGATCCCAAATCGGGTCAGGGTTTAGATTTAAAGCCACCCACCCACCCAGCTATACGCGATCTTATGTACATACGACAGCAGTCTCAGGAAACAGTCCATCACTTCTGGGCCACATTCCTCCTTGTCAAAGACAAGATTAAAGATTGCCGCGATGAAGACGCAATCTCGGCATTCTGCAACAACTGCACGGACGAAGGAATTCTCAACGCCATCAACTGCCGTCGCGTATTACACTTCACTGATTTGGCAGCCATGGTACAGAAGTACCGCGCAATGGAAAGCGCCTGGAAAACTCAGGTCGCTTGTTGGGAACCACCGGTTTCAACTCGGCCCCTCGTCCGGGCAAAAAGGACGCACCCTCGTGGGGCACCTGACCCAATAGTAAAGAAATCAAAGCCCACGATGGGGCACAGAACTGTTCTGGAGGGATGGCTCGATAGGCCAAGCAAATAGATGCAACACCGGATACCACACCAACCCGCAGCCTTAGAGCATGTTGGATACTCCGGCAAGTGGCCAAGAGCGGCGAAGATCTCCTCACCAAAAATACCCCAGAACAACACCCCCCGGAAGACGACGACCTCAGAGTACTGACGGTCTTTGAGACCATTGCTTCAAAAAATCAGCGCAAAAGGGCACTGCGCGACATCGACGAAGTCTGCCAAGTCGCAGCAATAAATCCCTGGAATGACACAGCCATAAATTTCAATGCCGATGACGAACCAAAATTCAGGACAGTCCGGGCACCAGCCGCTTTGGTCCTCAGTCCAATCGTGGACGGCTTCCGGCTCACCAAAGTGCTCGTGGATGGCGGCAGCGGACTAAACCTGATCTACGAGGACACACTCATAAAAATGGAAACAGATAGGAGCCGCATTGAGCAAAGTAGCACGACCTTTCGGGGAATCATTCCCAGTCGGGAGGCGCGATGCGCGGGGAAAATCACACTCGACGTAATATTCAGCACGCCAGAGAATTATCAGGCCGAAGAAATAAACTTCCAAGTGGCCCCTTTCAACAGCGGATATCACGCCTTACTAGGGCGAGACACATTCACACGCTTCCAAGCTATACCTCACTACGTGTAAATGAAGCTCAAAATGCCCCGGCCCAACAGCACCATCACTCTTGCCAGTGATCCGGACATAGCACTGCGCGCTGAAAATAAAACCGCATCCTTGGCCCTCGAGGCATTGTCTGAGGCCCTCGCGACCGAAGAGCTGACCACGCTGCGCTCCACTGTGGATAGGGATGACGTAATCCTGGACAAACGATCCAAATCCACCTCCTTCAAACCAGCAGAAGAAATAGTCAAATTCCAAGTCCATCCAACGGACCCCAACAAGATAGCATCCATCGGGGCACAACTCGATCCAACGGTCGATGGCGCGCTACGAGAGTTCCTGCGTGAGAACTGGGACATATTTGCCTGGCACCCTTCTGACATGCCAGGAATCCCACGCAGGCTAGCCGAACACAGCCTGAATATCTTAAAGGGATATAAACCGGTCAAACAAACACTGCGGCGCTTTTCCGAACCTAAATGACAAGCTATGGGAGAAGATCTAGCCAAGTTACTCGAAGCCGGATTCATCGGAAAAATAAAACACCCGGACTGGCGAGCAAACCTGGTGATGGTACCAAAGAAGGAAAAATCCTGGTGCCTATGCGTCGATTTCAAAGACCTAAACAAGGCTTGCCCCTAAGGATCCCTTCCCCTCCCTCGCATCGATCAGATTATTGACGCAACCGCAGGGCACGACTCACTGTGTTTCCTCGATGCGTACTCCGGATACCATTAGATCAAGATGAAGGAGTCCGATCAAGCCGCAACGCATTCAATACCCCATATGGGCCTTTCTGCTTCAACACTATGCCTTTTGGGCTCAAAAACGCTGGCGCCACCTACCAACGCATGATTCAAACATGCCTGGAGAAGCAGATCGGCAAGATAGTTGAAGCATATATGGATGACGTCGTCATCAAAACCAGACACGTTGAGGCACTGATAGACGATTACGTCTCACATTCGACAACCTCCGTGCATATGACATCAAGCTCAATCCGGAAAAGTGTGTTTTCGGCGTCCCTACTGGAAAACTGCTGGGCTTTATTGTTTCCAATAGAGGAATCGAAGCAAATCCAGCCAAAAGCCGAGCTTTGTCACAGTTGGCTATACCAATGGACCTTAAGCAGGTCCAAAAACTCGCCGGATGCGTGGCAGCTTTAAGCCGCTTTATCTCCAGATTGGGAGAAAAGGCATTGCCACTGTATCGCCTACTCCGGCGCACCGATCACTTCGAGTGGACGGACACGGCAACGGTCGGACTGGAAAAAATAAAAGCCCTTCTAGCAAGCAAAACCCAATCCTGGCCGCGCCAAACGTCGGCGAGCCCATGCTATTATGCATATCAGCAACACACCAGGTGGTGAGCACCGTGCTCGTCGTTGAGCGAGAGCAGGATGGACACAAATTCCCGCTTCAGAAGCCAGTATATTACGTATCCACTGTCCTCACACCATGCAAATCCCAGTACCCCCATTATCAAAAAATAGCATATGCGGTCTTCATGGCATCCCGGAAGCTACGACACTATTTCCAAGAGTGTTTGATCACGGTGGCCTCTGAAGTACCTCTCAATGATATAATAAACAACCGCGACGCTACGGGCCGGATTGCCAAATGGGCCATTGAGCTCCTTCCATTCTACATAACATACAAACCGCGTCGATCCATTAAATCCCAAGTATTGGCAGACTTCGTCGCCGAATGGACAGAGGCCGAACTCCCTAAAGAGTACGGCACATATTCCAACTGGGTTATGTATTTTGATGGCTCCAAAATGCTAGCAGGATTAGGAGCGGGCGTCGTTTTAACGTCCCCCACTGGAGACATAGTCCAGTACATACTCCAAATATTATAAACAGAGTCCAACAACGCAGCCGAATACGAGGCCTTATTGCATGGTCTTCGGATGGCCGTCTCCATGGGCATACAACGCCTGGAAGTGCGCGGGGACTCAAACCTTGCAATATCTCAAATAAATGGAGACTTTGATGCCAAAGATCCGAAGATGGCGGCTTATCGCAATGCCGTCCTGAAAATGTCAGCTCGGTTTGAGGGGCTCGAGTTTCATCACGTGGCTCGATAAAGTAATCAAGCGGCGGACATCCTTGCTCGCATCGGCACTAAGCGCGACCCCGTCCCACCTAACATCTTCTCGGAAAGGCTTTTTAAGCCATCAGTGGTGTGGCAAGGGGATAGCGGCAACACCAGTCCGGATCCGAACACAACCCCAGATTCTGAACACACCGATATCATCGGAGGCTCAGCCACCGAAATAACATTGTCGACCCATCTTATCATGGCAGTCATTGCCCCATGGACCGAACCCTTCTTGGCCTACCTTAATAGGAGAGAACTCCCCAAGGATCAGAATGAGGCTCGCCGCATTGTTTGGCGTTCGAAGGCCTACAAGGTCCATGACGGAGAGCTCTACAAGAAAAGCGCTACCGGAGTCCTTCAAAGATGTATCTCCGAGGAAGAGGGGCGGCAGCTCTTGGCTGAAATTCATGCCGGTCTCGGCGGTCACCACGTGATACGTCTCCAACGTATCTATAATTTTTGATTGCTCCATGATATATTATCTACTTTTTTAGGCAATATTGGGCTTTATTATCCACTTTTATATTATTTTTGGGACTAACCTATTAACCGGAGGCCCAAATTTCTTTGTTTTATGCCTATTTCAGATTTCGAGGAAAAGGAATATCAAACGGAGTCAAAACAGAACGAAATCAACTGGAGAAGTTATTTTTGGAAGGAAAGCCACCCGATGGACTTGGAGTGCACGTCAGGAAAGAAGGGAGATGCTCACGAGGGTGGGGGGCACGCCCCCTGCCTCGTGCCCCCCCCCCTTTGGTCCACCGACGTACTCCTTTCACCCATATATACCCACGTATCCTAAAACTTCCAGAATAGAGATTAGATCGGAAGTTCCGCTGCCGCAAAACCTCCAGAGCCACCAAAAACCAATCGGGACCCTGTTCCGGCACCCTACCGGAGGGGGGAACCCTCACCGGTGGCCATCTTCATCATCCCGGCGCTCTCCATGACGAGGAGGGAGTAGTTCACCCTCGGGGCTGATGGTATGTACCAGTAGCTATGTGTTTGATCTCTCCTCTCGTGTTCTTGATTTGGCATGATCTTGATGTATCGCGAGCTTTGTTATTATAGTTGGATCTTGTGTTGCTTCTCCCCCTCTACTCTCTTGTAATGAATTGAGTTTTCCCCTTGAAGTAATCTTATCGGATTGATTCTTTAAAGATTTGAGAACACTTGATGTATGTCTTGCCGTGCGTATCTGTGGTGACAATGGGATATCACGTGATTCACTTGATGTATGTTTTGGTGACCAACTTGCGGGTTCCTCCCATGAACCTATGCATAGGGGTTGGCACACGTTCTTGACTCTCCGGTAGAAACGTTGGGGCACTATTTGAAGTACTTTTATGTTGGTTGGATGAATCTGAGATTGTGTGATGCATATCGTATAATCATGCCCACGGATACTTGAGGTGACATTGGAGTATCTAGGTGACATTAGGGTTTTGGTTGATTTGTGTCTTAAGGTGTTATTCTAGTACGAACTCTTTTATAGATCGATCCGAAAGAATAGCTTTGAGGTGGTTTCGTACCCTACCATAATCTCTACGTTTGTTCTCCGCTATTAGTGGCTTTGGAGTGACTCTTTGTTGCATGTTGAGGGATAGTTATGTGATCCAATTATGTTATTATTGTTGAGAGAACTTGCACTAGTGAAAGTATGAACCCTAGGCCTTGTTTCCTAGCATTGCAATACCTTTACACTCAGTTTACCATTAGTTACCTTGCTGTTTTTATATTTTCAGATTACAAAAACCTTTATCTACTATCGGTATTGCACTTGTATCACCATCTCTTCGCCGAACTAGTGCACCTATACAATTTACCATTGTATTGGGTGTGTTGGGGACACAAGAGACTCTTTGTTATTTGGTTGCAGGGTTGCTTGAGAGAGACCATCTTCATCCTACGCCTCCCACGGATTGATAAACCTAAGGGTCATCCACTTGAGGGAAATTTGCTACTGTCCTACAAACCTGTGCACTTGCAGGCCCAACAACGTCTACAAGAATAAGGTTGTGTAGTAGACATCACCACGCGGCAGCTCGGGCCCTTGTTAGCAAGGCCTTCCGTACGGGTTTTTATTGGCCGACGGCCCGAGCAGACTCACAGAACCTTGTCCAACGTCGCGTCGGATGCCAGCTTTTCGCCAACCAGAGCCATATGCCACCCAATGCTCTGCAAACAATCCCCATCACTTGGCCTTTTGCGGTCTGGGGGCTTGATATGGTCGGACCCCTCAGAGGAAGCCATAAGAAAAAATATCTGTTGGTCATGGTGGATAAATTCACTAAGTGGATAGAGGCCAAACCAGTTAAAACGAACGAAGCTAGACCAATGATAGACTTTATATCCGGCGTTGTACACCGTTATGGTGTTCCACACAACATCATCACCGATAACGGCTCCAACATCACAACCGACGAGGTGAAAAATTGGTGCGCCAATCTAGGCATTAAGCTTGATTACGCCTCCGTCTATCACTCGCAAACAAACGGTCAAGTCAAACGGGCCAATGGTCTTATTATGAGCGGCATCAAACCTAGGCTGGTGCGGTCTTTGAAGGAATCAGACAAGCACTCGGTTGAGGAGCTCGACTCCATACTCTGGGGGGCTGCGGACCACTCCCAATCGCACTACCGGATACACACCTTTCTTCATGGTGTACGGTGCAGAGGCTGTGTTACCCTGCAACATTGTTCATGACTCACCTCGAGTGCGCATGTACGAAGAGAGAGAGGCTGAGCTCGATCAGCAGGACAGCCTAGACACCCTGGAGGAGGAGCGCGACATTGCAAAAGCCTGTTCCGCGTTTTATCAACAACAGGCCTGCAGATATCAAAGCAGAGAAGTACGGGCCAAGACTTATAATGTTGGCGAACTCGTTCTACGCTTGCCGGAGAAGAAAAAGGACAAACTCAAGCCCAAATGGGAGGGTCCCTTCATCATTGACGAAGTTCTCACTGGAGGAGCGTACCGCCTGCGTGATGCGTCAGATAATCGCCTAGAGCCGAACCCTTGGAACGCGGCCAGACTCCGAAGATTCTATGCCTAGCACCGAACTCTTTGTCCGTCTCCTTCTCCCTATTGTTCCCATTGTTTTTCCTCTCTTTTCGCCTTTTTCCTTTTTTAGCCTTAAAGCTTTTCGTGCGGCTCAACCATGCACCCGTGACATACACATACTCAAATATGTATGTCCATTATACCTGGGGGCTTCTTTGACAGAAGCTTGTTAATGTTATTTTTTGAGCATCAAGCTCATCACATATGCGCGTTTTCCCATATGTACATTTTCTTAACCATTATATGCATTGATATGACTTAAGTTTTGGCCAAGCTGGGTTGCCTGACTCCTGTGCTTATGACCTACATTCCCGTTAGTTCGGCTAGGGTATAAAGGGAGCACCTCTGCAATTGTTACTGCCGGGTCATCCGGATATGTACCTCAGACTGGGTGAAGCCGAAAACTAGCGTTCTTATGGGAATATTCGGTCGGTGGATTAAAGATGTTTTTGCATTCGCCCCATTGTGAACCCCCAGATGTTATTATACTGCGATTGTTCCAATCACAGTTCAAACATGCATTTTTACGCATGCACACCCAGGGAAAGGACCCCTTAACGGAACTATTCTCTCTAGAAGATGTATATTACAATCATAATGTAATATAACATAACTAGCCGGATTCAACTTGTCTTTTCAAGAAACTATGACCCCTACGCCTGGTTTCCACGCATATTGCGGTCTATTTTACCGGTCAGGTATTCGAAAACACTCTGCACCTTCTGTCACGACTGGTTTTTCAATAAAAATATTTATTGAACAACCGACCTATGAAGTCCAATATGAGGAAAATCCTCCATACCGGTAGACAAAACTTTGATACAATAAGCCAGTAGCATTAAAATATTACAGGGCCGGGCTGAAGATGCCCAACCAATTATTACAAACATGCCAATAATTATACATGATGGCGGACATGACACAATGGTGTGGGGTGGAAATACTACTGACTCGAGATATGAGTGGTTGGTGGAATAACACAGTGGAGTGGTTAATAAGTCTACTGCACTTGCGGCTCATCGAGCGTCGAGGTGAGGCTCGATGAATTTATTTGGATAGCGGAAGCGGATATATCACAATGACTAATCCAGGGGTCGGACGAGACTGACTGGGATTCCTCTAGGCGTCGGACTCGCTATCGAACTCTTCATCCATGAGATCGCCATCGTCAGCATCTGGCCAAATCAACAAGCCAGGTGAGTACTTTGAAAGTACTTGCAAGACAGTTCGGACAAAAGATATAACAAATGTATGCATGAATGCGACGTGATTAATTTTAACAATGTGCAATTAAATCAGTATAGCAAAGTAAGTAAAAAGGGAATCGGCGGTAGTCCGCTCGAAAACCCAAAGAAGATAAACTCCAAACTGATCGGTATGCAAGCGGCGCCTCGAAGGGTGAACAAATAAGTAAAACATGCCACGATCCGGCGTCTAAGCGACACCTCATAAAGGGCTTATATTGAAAGAAAATACATGCGTGAAATGCATGATCGGACGTCGGAGCGACATCACGTAAAAGGGCTTATAACAAAAGTAAATAATAACAATGCCGCAGTCGGACGTCTGAGCGACATCGCAGAAAGGGCTTATAATTCATTATTCATAATTGACAAGATATGGTGCTCACGAAAAATATTCATCACAAGACAATAAGCGGGTTAGTCCATTCACAGGAAATAAACATTTAACACTCAAATTGTTCTCAGGAGTTTCTGTCACCGAGACTGACACTTGACAAGATAAGATGAACACGGTACTCGGACATGAATAAGATGAATTCAAGAATTTTGACTCTGCAGAGTTTGTACCAAAATTGTCCACAGCCAACGGATTTCCGTAGTCACGAAGGACTAGTTCCGTTTACGGTATTTCGGAGGAAACACAGCTAACTAGTACACACCCATCATACCTCACGTTGCCAGGAATCATCCTAGACAACGTTTAAGAAAAACTTTGAGACGGGGAGATCACAATCTCGAATAGCATGGGATCGAATTTATTTACGCGCGCTCTAAGGGGTGCCCCCCTCTCGGTCCCAACCGGAAACACCCATGCACCCTGACCGGATGAAAGGCTTTAATCCAGGGCCATGGAACCTTCATCCCGGCCTCTCGATTTGGTGTGTACCAGGAAGTGGTTTGCAACTTACTAAGCCGTATCCCTTGCGGGAAACAGGTGGTAGTACGAAAGGGGAGATGGACGGGAATCTGACTGATTTATGTTGACACCGGGTCAACGATCTGGCATAAGCCTGGCATGCTACAACACTGCCATCTTACCCATAATCATACCAACTCATGGCCATGCAACATGTTTCCAACAACTCATGGATTTACCGAACTCACTTGCCTCAACTCTTACGAGATAAACTATCATCGAAATGCTCATGAACGTGCCATGATACAAAAATAATGCAAACATGCCCAAACACTCATCATATCAAAAGTTCAAACATTGCTTGCCTGGTTCGGAGTAGTCGGGGTCTAGCTTGGTGAAGTTCGCGGTTCCATCACCTCCTTCGTTATCTGCGGTACACAAAACACACGCGCTAACGTAAATACCGTGGGGTACAGAAAAGTAATCCAAATGTTTTTCGAATAAATATGATAAAAAACTAGACAAAATTTTGAAGAGGATAGAAAAAGAATCACTCAAAAATTCCTTTCTGTTAAAAAGTTATAAGGGTTTTGGTCCAAGGACCCATCTGTAATGAAACAGAAAACCCTCAGGGGCCTAAGCAGAAAAGTGCAGAAAAACGGTTCAGAGTAGAAAGCGTATTTGCCAGAGTACGCTTTCAGAAAATGATTCAAAAAACAATAGAGAGGCTGACGGGCGGGTCCCACCCGTCAGGTTTGAATTTTCAAACGAGAGAGACGGGCTCAGGCGCCGAGAGCCACGGTGGTCGCCGGGCGATCCACGGCGAGGCAGAAGATCGGAGGGTACCTCCGTGTTCAGGCATCATTCCGTGCGGTTGGTGGTGGTGGTGGTCGCTTGGCGAGCACCACGTCGGCAACGGCTCCTGCCCGGCGGACGGCGGTTCGGGTGGTCGTGGGTCTTGTCGGAGAGTCTTTGCGGAGGAGGAATTGAGGAGGGTTAGACCTGTGGTAGCATGAGGGGTAGCCGACGGATTTGGGCGCCGGGGCGACCTCACCGGAGTGAATCGAGGTGGAGGCCGAGGCGGAATGGGGCGGCCGAGTCGAGGAAGAAGAGCCCTCGAGGCCCTTCCAGTGGGCTTGGCGAGGACTAGTGAGGTGGTGGAGGTGTGCGAGGGCGGCGCTCGGGTGCTATATATAGCCGGCCCGAGGCGGTTGCCGAGAACGGGTTCTCCAAATGAAAGTTTACTGGCGCAGGCATTGATTGGGAGGTTCAGGGGTTGAGCGCCGTTGTGGGGGTTCACTGGTTCCGTTTAGGTGCTAAACGAGCCAGGATTGGGTGCTTTGGGCGTCTTTGGGCCAGGCAGAGGCGGCCTTGGCCCGTCGGCGAGGAGCACGTTCAGTGCTTGCCGACCTGGCGGCAGTGCACGCAGCGTCTTGGCCGCAAGCGAGGACACGTGGAGAGCCAGGGGCGATGGGTGGCGCCGGTGGCGTGGCGAGCGGCTCGGGCCCTCTTCGCCGCCACGGGTGGCGCTGCCACCGCAGAAACTTCCAACGCCGGGCGAGGCTCGCCGCCACCGACGCCAGAATCGGCCAAGCATGCGTGCAGTGCTGGCCAGGGGAAGAGGCCGTGTGCATCGTGCGAGCGACTGTGGTCAGCGTGACCGAAATCGGACGAAGAGAAGCGACATCAATCTCCGAACTTCTCTGAATCTACGAAAGTGCAATGAAATAGTGTAGGCGGTGTTCGATGTAATGTTTTTGGTATGTGGGAGTCTCTGCTTGAGCTGAATTTTGGTGGAGGGGCCTCTCATTGCATCTAGAGGCTGCTTGAATTTTTGTGGAATTTTTGGAGCAGAGAAGATATGAATTTCACCAAATTTGACAAATCTGGTCCAAACACAGAGACCTAAATTTGAAATTTTTGAAAAGAAGAGGAGTGGATCTTGATTGTTCTAGGTTGTGGGTACCAAGGACTATCCAGGGGAGTTGGTTTGAGGTTAAAACTCAAATGCATTTAGGTACTTGCTTTGCAAATCACCTAGGCTCAAAATAATGGGCGAGAAAAGATTTGGGAGGAGAAATAAATGAAATAAAATCCAGAAAAGGGTTGAACTTGTTGAGACAGAATGTTTGGATTGCCCAAAGTGGAAGGAGAGATTTTGGGAAGATTTTACCATGTGGTGCATGGTAAAGATCATGAGTGGTTTCCATATTGGAGAAGATGTAAAACTCCTAGGGTTTTCTTTTTAAAAGAAAAATTAGAATCCAAAAGTTTTGAAAACTTGAGAAGAGGGCAATCAGAGGAAAAGCTTAGAAACCAAACACCAGAGTTGAAGGAGATGCCAAAATAAAATCCTTGCTAGAGGGGAAAAGTTTTTGAGAGAGATTTTTGGAAGGGTTTAGAAGACCTTCTTCAAATCCAACAATTTTTTTGAAGAAAACCAAAAGAATATTTTTGGAGTGTCACAACACCTACCCCCTTAGGAAAAATCTCGTCCCGAGATTCCAGCTGATCCTCAAATAATTGTGGGTGCTCTGCTCAAGGAAATCCTCTCTTTCCCCGGTGGCTTCACTTTCGTGTGGTTGCTCCAATTGAACTTTGAAGAACTTGATGGTTTTCATCGGGTTCTCCTTTCAGAATCTTGCAAGATTTTTATTGGATGCTCCAGATATTTAAGGTCTGTTTGCACGTCAATGTTCTTATGGGGTACTTTTTTCTCTGGGTTGCTTTCGCTCTTCCTCAATTGGGAGACGTGGAATACGTCGTGGATGTCGGATAATTCTTGGGTAAGTCTAATCGGTAGGCTACCGTGCCTCTTCGATGCCACTATGCTTGAGAATGGTCCGATGAATCTTGGTGCTAGCTTCCCTTTAATCTTGAATCGATGCAGGCCTCTCATAGGGGATACCAGAGGTACACAAATTCACCGGGTTCAAAATTTACTCCACGATGCTTCCGATCGTAATAACTCTTCTATCGACTTTGGGCTGTCTTGAGTCGGTCCTTAATCACCTTGACCTTATCTTGACCTCTCTTTGAGCAGGTCTGGGCGAAGATATGGCTGTCTCCGATTTCAGACCAATTTAGCGAGTACGACATCGTCGCCTGACAGAGCTTCAAATGGTGCCATTTGCAGGCTGGGTGATAATCGTTGTTATATGCAAATTCTGCGTATGTTAAGCTCTCTTCCCAAGCTGGTCCCATAGGTGAGGACACATGCTCTCAAAGATATCTTCTAGAATCTGGTTTACTCGCTACCGCCCATCTGTCTGGAGATGGTATGCGGTACTGAATGCCAGCTGAGTTCCCAGAGCTTGTTGTAAGTGATCCTAAAATCGGGAGACGAATTGAGTGCCTCTGTCCGAGATTATTTTCTTTGGGACTCCATGTAGGCAGACGATACGGGAAAGGTAGAGCCTAGCAACCTTCTGAGTGGTGTGGGTTGTCTTCACGGGAATGAAGTGTGCTACTTTAGTCAGTCTATCAGTGATGACCCATATGGCATCATGTCCGTGTCGTGACCGAGGTAGTCCAACAATAAAATCCATTCCAATTTCGTCCCATTTCCACTCGGGTATTTTATTTGGTTGCAATAGCCCGGCCGGTTTCTGGTGCTCGGCCTTGATGCGTTGACAAGAGTCACACCATGCAATAAACGTGGCTATGTCTCTTTTTATACCATGCCACCAAAATGTTTCCTGAAGATCTTTGTACATTTTTGTTCCTCCAGGATGGATTGAATACGGAGCGGTGTGGCCTTCAGCCAGGATTTGTTGTTTAATGTCATGA
The DNA here is from genome assembly GCA_021605145.1 of Aegilops bicornis. Classification (NCBI taxonomy): domain Eukaryota; kingdom Viridiplantae; phylum Streptophyta; class Magnoliopsida; order Poales; family Poaceae; genus Aegilops; species Aegilops bicornis. Next base: position 443,599,107 of record CM038673.1, read on the forward strand.
ATATTTGGTACGCAAAGTCTATTCCCATACCACAATATCCCTTGCTTATCGATCACAAATTCTGAGGCCTTGCCCAAATTCATCTTCCGTTTTATGCCTTCAATGCTGGGGTGTCCACATTGAGCCTCTTTAACCTTCTCTATTAGGGTAGGCTGTAACTCTAAGTACAACACACTGCCTTCGTTGACCACCATCACATTGAGCTTTGCAATTCCTGCTGGAATTCAGGTCTCAAGTTTGGCATCTTGTCGTTGTCGGGATTTGGGGTTCCGACTCGGAGCATCTGCTACAACATTTGCTTTCCCCAGGTGGTAGTGGATTCCAACATCATAATCCTTTACTAATTCCAACCAAGCGTCGCTGCCGTAAATTTAGTTACGGTTGTGTGAAAATATACTTGAGGCTTTTGTGGTCCGTGTATATTTCACAACGATTTCCAAGTAAGAAGTGTCTCCATTCCTTGAGTGCATGAATAACTGCTGCTAATTCCAGGTCATGAGTAGGATAATTTTCCTCATGCTTGCGAAGTTGTCTGGAAACATATGCGACAACCTTGCCTTCTTACAATAATACGCACCCGAGGCCCTTTCGAGATGCGTCACAAAATACCTCAAAATTTTTGTGTATATCTGGCACAATTAATACTGGTGCTGTCGTCAGTTTCCTCTTCAGTTCTTGGAAACTTTTCTCGCAAGCTTCCGTCCATTCAAACTTCCTGTCTTTCTTGAGTAGTTGCGTCATTGGCTTTGTTATGGTGGAGAATCCTTCAATATATCTTTGGTAGTACCCTGCCATTCCCAAGAAACTTCAGACATCCGTCATCTTTGGTGGTGGCTTCCGATAAGCACGGCCTTGACTTTTTCCGGGTCTACGGCGATACCTTCTTGTGTCAGTACGTGGCCCAGAAAACCTACTTGCTTTAGCCAAAATTCACACTTGCTGAATTTAGCGTACAATTGATGTTTCCTAAGTTCTCCCAGTACAATTCGGAGATGTTCAGCGTGCTCTTCTGGTGTTTTGGAGTATACCAGAATATCATCGATAAATACCACAACAAACTTGTCCATAAATTTCATGAATACTTTGTTCATGAGGTGAACAAAATATGCGGGGGCGTTCGTTAGTCCGAATGGCATTACGGTGAACTCATACAATCCGTATCTGGAGGTGAAAGATGTCTTGGGAATATCTTCGGTTCGTACTTTCAGTTGATGGTATCCCGACCTCAAGTCAATCTTTGAGAACACCTTGGCTCGAAGCGAGCTGATCGAATAAATCATTTATTCGTGGCATCGGATATTTGTTCTTGATTGTGACCATGTTTAGCGCTCGATAGTCTATGCACAATCTCAGTGTTCCATCCTTCTTGTTGGCAAACAAAATTGGTGAACCCCAAGGTGAGGAACTGGCTCGTATATACCCTTTTTCCAACAATTCCTTTATTTGCTTCTTCAGTTCAACTAATTTGGATGGTGCCATTCTGTACGGTTTCTTGTATATGGGAGCGGTTCCGGGTGCTAGCTCAATGTTGAATTCTATCTCTCGATCTGGTGGCATGCCTGGTAGCTCTTCGGGAAATACATCTGGAAATTCACACACCATGGAACCTTGCTCAATTCAGTAAATATCCACCTTGTTCAATCTCGGTTGCCGGGATATTTTTCTTTCCTTGGCTGAAACTTTTATGGTCTTCCCGTGGTGATGGGTGAGAATTACGGTCTGTTGAAGCTGTCAATAAAACCTTTGTTGGTGGTTAACCAATCCATCCCTAAGATGACATCCAGTCCTTTATTTTCCAACACGATAAGATCTGCATGAAACTTCAACCCTTCAAACTCGATAACCACACCCTAGCAATAATTCTGGGTAACTTGCTTAATTCAGGGACTTGACGATCATAGATTTTCCAAGGGAAGCATCGAAAAATTATTTTGCAAAGCAAAACTTTTCAAATGAATGAGTGAGAAGCTCGAGAATCAAACAAAACCATGGCAGGTATTGTGTTAAGGTGAAACGCATCGAGTATGATATCCGGGGCATTTTGTGCTTCCTCTTTGGTCACGTGGTTCAGATGACCCTTCATGTGGTTGTTATTTGGGTTGAAATTGTTGCGCTTACGCCGAATTATTGCCTCCGTTGTTCGGCTTTGGGGTCGAAGTTCCTTGGCTTGGGGCACCGCTTGGCATAGTGCCCTTCTTCTCCACAAGCGTAATGTAACGCATGGGCGGTATGTGAACTCCTTGTCCCTTGCATGGAAATTCTTGATTGGGCGTGAGACGCTTGTCGTGGGCTTGGGTGTCCAGTTTTTCTGAACATCTGTCTTGCTGCGGTGGTTGTGGGCGTGATTAGTCTGGTCCCTCTTCCACTTGCGGAAATCTTCTAAGCTGTGTCTCTCATTTTCCAAGGTAATGGCCTTATCCACCAGCGTCTTAAAATCTGGAAAGGTGTGTATGACCAATTGGCATTTAAGCGCGGGTGTCAGACCGTCTAGGAATTTCTCCATCTTTTTGTGTTCCGACATACGCTCCTCGTTGGCGTAGCGAGACAGAGTAAATCGACCGTTTGTATTCTCGACACCGTCATTGTCCTTTGCTTGAGGTCATCGAATTCTCTCTTTTTGATCTTCATAAGACTCTTAAGAATATGTGCCCCACGAAAACCTTCTTTAAATTCCTCCCATGTTATATTATTTTCGTTGGGGTGCATGTGTAGGAAATTTTCCCACCACGATGCGGCTGATCCAGTGAGATAGTGCGAAGCATAAAGCACTTTCTCAAGATCTGATCACTGGGCAATGATTAATTTTCTTTTCATGTCTCGAAGCCAGTCCTCGGCTTCAAGAGGTTTGTCAGTGTGAGAAAATGTTTGGGGACATGTCTTACGTAGCTCGAGATAACTTTGATTGCTGCCGTCATCGCCCACGGTGATTTCCGTATTGATGACTTGGTTCATTATTTCTGATGTTGCTGCTGACTTTGTTCATAAAGACGGCACATTTGGGAGAGTGCCGTTTCAACATCCTGTTGACTTGTCTCGCCTGTGAAATTGTTGCACGGGGTGTGCCATAATTTTCCTCTGTCGGAGTTGGCATGGAGCGCGTCCAAGGACGAGACATAGTTCACTGTGGGGATATATTTTGAAACACTCATAAGAAAAGAAATTGAGCCGCAAAAATCAATAAATTCAAGTAGATGGAAAAAGTCGCAAATGCTCCAAGATTTTTCAAGAGAATAAACGTTTGCGCACGGAGAAGGACTGTTCATTACATATCTTACACGCAAGCAGTAATTATACAATACATTACTCAGAATATGTGTACATATTCCTGACATGTTATTTAGGCTAGTGCACTCCCCCAGATCCTACATGATGCGCAAACAAGCTACTTCTCACAGCCTATGTACATATGAACATATCGTACAAGTAAATTTTGTCGCATGGCGGCTAAGCGTACTTAGTCGGGAGATGGTAAGGATTTCCCTTGGCCTGCCAAGGGTGAGGCGTAGTGAGGCCGGGGACTCAACCTCCTCTTCGGATATAGGCTCCAGATGTGAGGTCTTGTCTGAGTTGGTGGAAGCAGGTGCCTGTAAGGGACAACTCGAACATGAGCGGGCACGAGGGTGGTGCATAACGAACCGGAGTAGGCGCAATGACATGGTTGAACTCCTCCGTGGTAGGCAAAGCTGACGAGTAGTGGTGAGAGCAAGAGGAGGAAGCAGAAGCTGATGGCGAGGCGAAATTCGGTGGCGGTGCGGTGGCGCAGGAGCTCCCTCCTGTTGGCGGCACAGCCATGGACTGAGTCCATGCGGGCAGCTACAAAGTCGTCCACCAGGTTGTCGAAGGCTGCCTCCAAAGCCCGGAGATACTCGATAAGCATCTCAAAAGCTTCGTCCCGTTCTCCTCTGGGGCAAGAGAACGTGTAGTGGCAGGTATATGGCACGTGACATGGCAGGCAGAGGTAGCGACGAGTCTTCATTGAAGGAAGGATGTCCCTGAGACGAGCTATCGCCTCACGGGCTGCCATATGCAGTGCATGCTTCTCTGTGGGCATGGCTCTCCCCAAGAACCGGTAACGCTCAACTCGCCCTCCCTTGAATTGCACCGCGACTTGGTGCATGGTTAGACGGTCATTGACCTTTTCCGAGAGAGTGAGAAGATCGGGCGCATACTGGCCCCATCGCGACTTGGACGATGAAGGAGAGAAGCTTGACGAACCCATCGGGCATGTTGGTGAACATCTGCGACTCGCAGTCGTTGCCATCCATCTACAAAAGTAGGCAAAAATCCTGAGTAGTCAAATCATAATTTATGTTGACTGTCAGAAATTGACTACATTTGTAAAAAAAATAAACAGCTCTATTTGCTAATAACCAATTAGCGATCGCACCTAGTGGCTTCCTACAGTCAGCCTGGCTCTGGTACCAAGCTTGTCACGACCGGTGTTTCAATAAAAATATTTATTGAACAACCGACCTATGAAGTCCAATATGAGGAAAATCCTCCATACCGGTAGACAAAACTTTGATACAATAAGCCAGTAGCATTAAAATATTACAGGGCCGGGCTGAAGATTCCCAACCAATTATTACAAACATGCCAATAATTATACATGATGGCGGATATGACACTATGGTGTGGGGTGGAAATAATACTGACTCGAGATATAAGTGGTTGGTGGAATAACACAGTGGGGTGGTTAATAAGTCTATCACTTGCGGCTCATCGGCGCCGAGGTGAGGCTCGATGAATTTATTTGGGTAGCGGAAGCGGATATATCAAAATGACTAATCCAGGGTGCATACGAGACCGACCGGGATTCCTCTAGGCGTCGGACTCGCTATCGAACTCTTCATCCATGAGATCGCCACAAGATCTGGCTAAATCAACAAGCCAGGTGAGTACTTTGAAAGTACTCGCAAGACAGTTCGGACAAAAGATATAACAAATGTATGCATGAATGCAACGTGATTAATTTTAACAATGTGCAATTAAATCAGTATAGCAAAGTAACTAAAAAGGGAATCAGCGGTAGTCCGCTCGAAAACCCAAAGAAGATAAACTCCAAACCGATCAGGTGTCTGAAGCGACGCCTCGAAGGGTGAACAAATAAGTAAAACATGCCACAGTCGGGCGTCTAAGCGACACCTCATAAAGGGCTTATATTGAAATAAAATACATGCGTGCCGCAGTCGGACGTCGCAGCGACATCACAGAAAGGGCTTATAACAAAAGTAAATAATAACAATGCCGCAGTCGGACGTCTGAGCGACATCGCAGAAAGGGCTTATAATTCATTATTCATAATTGACAAGATATGGTGCTCACGAAAAATATTCATCACAAGACAATAAGCGGGTTAGTCCATTCACGGGAAATAAACATTTAACACTCAAATGGTTCTCAGGAGTTTCTGTCACCGAGACTGACACTTGACAAGATAAGATGAACACGGTACTCGGACATGAATAAGATGAATTCAAGAATTTTGACTCTGCAGAGTTTGTACCAAAATTGTCCACAACCAACGGATTTCCGTAGTCACGAAGGACTAGTTCCGTTTACGGTATTTCGGAGGAAACATAGCTAACTAGTACACACCCATCATACCTCACGTTGCCAGGAATCACCCTAGACAACGTTTAAGAAAAACTTTGAGACGGGGAGATCACAATCTCGAATAGCATGGGATCAAATTTATTTACGCGCGCTCTAACGGGTGCCCCCCTCTCGGTCCCCGGAAACACCCATGCCCCCTGACCGGATGAAAGGCTTTAATCCAGGGCCATGGAACCTGCATCCTGGCCTCTCGATTTGGTGTGTACCAGGAAGTGGTTTGCAACTTACTAAGCCGTATCCCTTGCGGGAAGCAGTGGTAGTCTGAAAGGAGATGGACGGAATCGATCGATTTATGTTGACATTGTGGTCAACGATCTGGCATAAGCCTGGCATGCTACAACACTGCCATCTTACCCATAATCATGCCAACTCATGGCCATGCAACATGTTTCCAACAACTCATGGATTTACCGAACTCACTTGCCTCAACTCTTACGAGATAAACTATCATCGAAATGCTCATGAACGTGCCATCATACAAAAATAATGCAAACATGCCCAAACACTCATCATATCAAAATTTCAAACATTGCTTGCCTGGTTCGGAGTAGTCGGGGTCTAGCTCGGTGAAGTTCGCGGTTCCGTCACCTCCTTCGGTATCTACGGTACACAAAACACACACGCTAACGTAAATACCGTGGGGTTCAGAAAAGTAATCCAAATATTTTTCAAATAAATATGATAAAAAAACTAGAATTTTTTTTGAAGAGGATAGAAAAGGAATCACTCAAAAATTCCTTTCTGTTAAAAAGTTATAAGGGTTTTGGTCCAAGGACCCATCTGTAATGAAACAGAAAACCCTCAGGGGCCTAAGCAGAAAAGTGCAGAAAAATGGTTCAGAGTAGAAAGCGTATTTGCCAGAGTATGCTTTCAGAAAACGATTCAAAAAAACAATAGAGAGGCTGACGGGCAGGTCCCACCCGTCAGGTTTGAATTTTCAAACGAGAGAGACGGGGCTCGTCGGCGCCCGAGAGCCGCCGTGGTCGCCGGCGGCGATCCACGACGAGGCAGGAAAATCGGAGGGTACCTCCGTGTTCAGGGCGTCATTCCGCGCCGGTTGGTGGTGGTGGTGGTCGCCGGCGAGCACCACATCGACGGCGGCTCCTGCCTCCCGGCTGGACGGCGTGTTCGGGTGGTCGTGGGTCTTGTCGGAGAGTCTGCGGAGGAGGAATTAAGGAGGGGTTAGACTCGTGGTAGCATGAGGGGGTAGCCGACGGGATTTGGGCGCCGGGACGACCTCACCGAGTGAATCGAGGTGGAGGCCGAGGCGAACAGGCGGCCGAGTCGAGGAAGAAGAGCCTCGAGGCCCTTCCAGGGCTTGGCGAGGACTAGTGAGGTGGTGGAGGTGTGCGGGGCGAGGCGGCTGGGGTGCTATATATAGCCGGCCGAGGCGGTTGCAGAACGGGTTCTCCGGCAAAGTTCACGGCGGCCTTGAGGCATTGATCGGGAGGTTCGGGGTTGAGCGCCGTCGTGGGGTTCTTGGTTCCGTTTAGGTGCTAAACGAGCGAGGATTGGGTGCTTAGGGCGTGCTCGACGAACGGGGGCGCGGGCCCGTCGGCGAGGGAGCATGTTTTGTGCTTGCCGCCACGGTGACGGTGTGCCACGGGCGGCGCTGGCAAGGCAGGGACACGCTGGAGAGCCAGGGCGATGGGTGGCGCCGGGTGGCGTGGCGGCGGCTCGGGCCCTCTCGCCGCCACGGGTGGCGCGGCCACCTGTAAACTTCCAACGCCGGGCGAGGCTCGCCGCCACCGACGCTGTGAATCGCCAAGCGTGCGCGGCGGTGCTGGCCAGGGGAAGAGGCCGTGTGCATCGTGCCGAGCGCTTGGCTGCGTGACGAAATCGGCGAAGAGAAGCGACATCAATCTCTCGAACTTCTCTCAATCTCCGAAAGTGCAATGAAATAGTGTAGGTCGGTGTTCGATGAGAATGTTTTTGGTATGTGGGAGTCTCTGCTTGAGCTGATTTTTGGTGGAGGGGCCTCTCATTGCATCTAGAGGCTGCTTGAATTTTTGTGGAATTTTTGGAGCAGAGAAGATATGAATTTCACCAAATTTGACAAATCTGGTCCAAACCTGCAGAGACTGAAATTTGAAATTTTTGAAAAGAAGAGGAGTGGATCTTGATTGTTCTAGGTTGTGGGTATCAAGGACTATCCAGGGGAGTTGGTTTGAGGTCAAAACTCAAATGCATTTAGGTACTTGCTTTGCAAATCACCTAGGCTCAAAATAATGGGCAGAAAAGATTTGGGAGGAGAAATAAATGAAATAAAATCCAGAAAAGGGTTGAACTTGTTGAGACAGAATGTTTGGATTGCCCAAAGTGGAAGGAGAGATTTTTGGGAAGATTTTACCATGTGGTGCATGGTAAAGATCATGAGTGGTTTCCATATTGGAGAAGATGTAAAACTCCTAGGGTTTTCTTTTTAAAAGAAAAATTAGAATCCAAAAGTTTTGAAAACTTGAGAAGAGGGCAATCGGAGGAAAAGCTTAGAAACCAAACACGAGTTGAAGGAGATGCCAAAATAAAATCCTTGCTAGAGGAAAAAGTTTTTGAGAGAGATTTTGAAGGGTTTAGAAGACCTTCTTCAAATCCAACAAATTTTTGAAGAAAACCAAAAGAATATTTTTGGAGTGTCACAACACCTACCCCTTAGGAAAAATCTAGTCCCGAGATTCCAGTGATCCTCAAAAATTGTGGGTGCTTTCTGTCCAAGGAAATCCTCTCTTTCCCAGTGGCTTCACTTTCGTGTGGTTGCTCCTTTCGAACTTTGAAGAACTTGATGGTTTTCGTCGGGTTCTCCTTTCGCACTCTTCCAAGATTTTTATTGGATGCTCCCGATATGTAAGGTCTGGCTACACGTCAATGTTCTTATGGGGTACTTGTTTCTCTGGGTTGCTTACGCACTTCCTCAATTGGGAGACGTGGAATACGTCGTGGATGTCGGATAATTCTTGGTAAGTCTAATCGGTAGGCTACCGTGCCTCTTCGTGCCACTATGCGAGAATGGTCCGATGAATCTTGGTGCTAGCTTCCCTTTAATCTTGAATCGATGCAGGCCTCTCATAGGGGATACTCGTAGGTACACAAATTCACGGGTTCAAAATTTACTCCACGATGCTTCCGATCGTAATAACTCTTCCGTCGACTTTTGGGCTGTCTTTAAGGCCGGTCCTTAATCACCTTGACCTTATCTTGACCTCTTTGAGCAGGTCCGGGCGAAGATATGGCTGTCTCCGGCTTCCGACCAATTTAGCGGGTACGACATAAATCGCCCGTCTGAGCTTCAAATGGTGCCATTTGCAGGCTGGACTGATAATTGTTTTTATATGCGAATTCTGCGTATGGTAAGCTCTCTTCCCAAGCTGGTCCCATAGGTGAGGACACATGCTCTCAAAGATATCTTCTAGAATCTGGTTTACTCGCTCGGTCGCCCATACATGCGGAGATGGTATGCGATCTTGAATGCCGGTGAGTTCAGTGAGCTTGTTGTAAGTGATCCCAAATTCGGGATCTGAATTGAGTGCCTCTGTCCGAGATTATTTTCTTTGGGACTCCAGAGGCGTATCGATACGGGAAAGGTAGAGCCTAGCAAGCTTACGAGTGGTGTGGGTTGTCTTCACGGGAATGAAGTGTGCTACTTTAGTCGATCTATCGGTGATGACCCATATGGCATCATGTCCGTGTCGTGACCGAGGTAGTCCAACAATAAAATCCATTCCAATCTCGTCCCATTTCCACTCGGGTATTTTATTTGGTTGCAATAGCCCGCCGGTTTACGGTGCTCGGCCTTGATGCGTTGACAAGTCACAACATGCAATAAACGTGGCTATGTCTCTTTTTATACCATGCCACCAAAATGTTTCCTGAAGATCTTTGTACATTTTTGTTCCTCCAGGATGGATTGAATACGGAGCGGTGTGGCCTTCAGCCAGGATTTGTTGTTTAAGGTCATGAATTTGTACGCAAAGTCTATTCCCGTACCACAATATCCCTTGTTTATCGATCACAAATTCTGAGGCCTTGCCCAAATTCATCTTCCGTTTTATGCCTTCAACACTGGGGTGTCCACGTTGAGCCTCTTTAACCTTCTCTATTAGGGTAGGCTGTAACTCTAAGTTCCACACACTGCCTTCGGTGACCACCATCAGATTGAGCTTTGCGAATTCCTGCTGGAATTCAGGTCTCAAGTTTGGCATGCTATCGTTGTCCGGACTGGGGTTCCGACTCAGAGCATCTGCTACAACATTTGCTTTCCCTGGGTGGTAGTGGATTCCAACATCATAATCCTTTACTAATTCCAACCAGCGTCGCTGCCAGAATTTAGTTACGGTTGTGTGAAAATATACTTGAGGCTTTTGTGGTCCGTGTATATTTCACAACGATTTCCAAGTAAGAAGTGTCTCCATTCCTTGAGTGCATGAATAAGCTGCCGCTAATTCCAGGTCATGAGTAGGATAATTTTCCTCATGCTTGCGAAGTTGTGCGGAAACATATGCGACAACCTTGCCTTCTTGCATTAATACGCACCCGAGGCCCTTTCGAGATGCGCGTCACAAAATACCTCAAAATTTTTGTGTATATCGGCACAATTAATCTTGGTCTTGTCGTCGGTTTCCTCTTGAGTTCTTGGAAACTTTTCTCGCAAGCTTCCGTCCATTCAAACTTCTGTCTTTCTTGAGTAGTTGCGTCATTGGCTTTGCTATGGTGGAGAATCCTTCAATAAGTCTTCGGTAGTACCGCCATTCCCAAGAAACTTCGTGACATCCGTCATCTTTGGCTGGTGGCTTCCAACCAAGGCACGGCCTTGACTTTTTCCGGGTCTGGCGATACCTTCTTGTGTCAAGATCGTGGCCCAGAAAACCTAATTGCTTTAGCCAAAATTCACACTTGCTGAATTTAGCGTACAATTGATGTTTCCTGAGTTCTCCCAGTACAATTCGGAGATGTTCAGCGTGCTCTTCTGGTGTTTTGGAGTATAACAGAATATCATCGATAAATACCACAACAAACTTGTCCATAAACTTCATGAATACTTTGTTCATGAGGTGAACAAAATATGCGGGGGCGTTCGTTAGTCCGAATGGCATTACGGTGAACTCATACAATCCGTGTCACGGAGGTGAAAGCTGTCTTGGGAATATCTTCGGTTCGTACTTTCAGTTGATGGTATCCCGACCTCAAGTCAATCTTTGAGAACACCTTGGCTCGAAGCGAGCTGATCGAATAAATCATTTATTCGTGGCATCGGATATTTGTTCTTGATTGTGACCATGTTTAGCGCTCGATAGTCTATGCACAATCTCAGTGTTCCATCCTTCTTTTTGGCAAACAAAATTGGTGATCCCCAAGGTGAGGAACTGGCTCGTATATACCCTTTTTCCAACAATTCCTTTATTTGCTTCTTCAGTTCTACTAATTCGGATGGTGCCATTACAGACGGTTTCTTGTATATGGGAGCGGTTCGGGTGCTAGCTCAATGCTGAATTCTATATCTCGATCTGGTGGCATGCCTGGTAGCTCTTCGGGAAATACATCTGGAAATTCACACACTACTGGAACCTTGCTCAATTCAGAAATATCCACCTTGTTCAATCTCGGTTGCCGGGATATTTTTCTTTCCTTGGCTGAAACTTTTATGGTCTTCCCGTGGTGATGGGTGAGAATTACGGTCCTGTTGAAGCAGTCAATAAAACCTTTGTTGGTGGTTAACCAATCCATCCCTAAGATGACATCCAGTCCTTTATTTTCCAACACGATAAGATTTGCGTGAAACTTCAACCCTTCAAACTCGATAACCACACCACGGCAATAATTCGGGTAACTTGCTTAATTCGGGGACTTGGCGATCATAGATTTTTCAAGGGAAGCATCGAAAAATTATTTTGCAAAGCAAAACTTTTAAAGCGAATGAGTGAGAAGCTCTAGAATCAAACAAAACCATGGCAGGTATTGTGTTGACAGGAAACGTACCGAGTACGATATCTAGGGCATTTTGTGCTTCCTCTTTGGTCACGTGGTTCAGATGACCCTTCCTGTGGTTGTTATTTGGGTTGAAATTGTTGAGCTTTGGCGCCGAATTATTGCCTCTGTTGTTCGGCTTTAGGGTCGAGTTCCTTGGCTTGGGGCACTGCTTGGTATAGTGCCCTTCTTCTCCACAAGCGTAACAGGTAACGCCTGGGCGGTATGTGAACTCCTTGTCCCTTGCATGGAAATTCTTGATTGGGCGTGAGACGCTTGTCGTGGGCTTGGGTGTCCAGTTTTTCTGAACATTTGTCTTGCTGCGGTGGTTGCGGGAGTGATTAGTCTGGTCCCTCTTCCGCTTGTGGAAATCTTCTAAGCTACGTCTCTCATTTTCCAAGGTAATGGCCTTATCCACCAGCGTCTTAAAATCTGGAAAGGTGTGTACGACCAATTGGCATTTAAGCGCGGGTGTCGGACCGTCTAGGAATTTCTCCATCTTTTGTGTTCCGACATACGCTCCCGTTGGCGTGAAGCGAGACAATGAGTAAAATGACTGTTGTATTCTGACACCGTCATTGTCCTTTGCTTGAGGTCATCAAATTCTCTCTTTTTGATCTTCATAAGACTCTTAGGAATATGCGCCCCACGAAAACCTTCTTTAAATTCCTCCCATGTTATATTATTTTCGTTGGGGTGCATGTGTAGGAAATTTTCCCACCACGATGCGGCTGCTGCTCCAAAGGAGATAGTGCGAAGCATAAAGCACTTTCTCAAGATCTGATCACTGGGCAATGATTAATTTTCTTTTCATGTCTCGAAGCCAGTCCTCGGCTTCAAGAGGTTTGTCAGTGTGAGAAAATGTTTGGGGACATGTCTTCTGTAGCTCAGATAACTTTGATTGCTGCTGATACTGTCCACGGTGATTTCCCATATTGATGACTTGGTTCATTATTTCCTGATGTTGCTGCTGACTTTGTTCATAAAGACGGCACATTTGGGAGAGTGACGTTTCACCGTCCTGTTGAATTATCTGCCCCTGTGTGAAATTGTTGCCTGGGGGTGTGCCATAATTTTCCTCTGTCGGAGTTGGCATGGAGCGCGTCCAAGGACGAGACATAGTTCACTGTGGGGATATATTTTGAAACACTCATAAGAAAAGAAATTGAGCCGCAAAAATCAATAAATTCAAGTAGATGGAAAAAGTCGCAAATGCTCCAAGATTTTTCAAGAGAATAAACGTTTGCGCACGGAGAAGGACTGTTCATTACATATCTTACACGCAAGCAGTAATTATACAATACATTACTCAGGATATGCGTACATATTCCTGACATGTTATTTAGGCTAGTGCACTCCCCCAGATCCTACATGATGCGCAAACAAACTACTTCTCACAGCCTATGTACATATAAACATATCGTACAAGTCGGTACATCGCACGGCGGCTAAGCGTACTTAGTCGGAGATGGTAAGGATTTCCCTTGGCCTGCCATGGGTAAGGCGTAGTGAGGCTGGGGACTCAACCTCCTCTTCGGATATAGGCTCCACATCTGAGGTGCTGCGCTGAGTTGGTGGAGCAGGTGCCCTGTGCGGGACAACTCGAACATGAGCGGGCATGAGGGGTGGTGCAGAACGAACCGGAGTAGGCGCAATGACATGGTTGAACTCCTCCGTGGTAGGCAGGCGACGAGTAGTGGTGAGAGTAGTAGGAGCAAACAATGCTGATGACGAGACGAAAGTCAGTGGCGGTGCGGCGCGCAGAAGCTCCCTCCTGTTGGCGGCACAGCCATGGACTGAGTCCATGCGGGCAGCTACAAAGTCGTCCACCAGGTTGTCGAAGGCTGCCTCCAAAGCCCGGAGATACTCGATAAACATCTCAAAAGCTTCGTCCCGTTCTCCTCTGGGGCAAGAGAACTCGTAGTGGCTGGTATATGGCACGTGACATGGCAGGTAGCGGTAGCGACGAGTCTTCATTGAAGGAAGGATGTCCACAGGGCGAGCTATCGCCTCACGGGCTGCCATCTGCAGTGCATGCTTCTCTATGGGCATGGCTCTCCCCAAGAACCGGTAACGCTCAACTCGCCCTCCCTTGAATTGCACCGCGGCTTGGTGCATGGTTAGACGGTCATTGACCTTTTGCTGAGAGAGTGAGAAGACTGGGTGCACAGCTGGCCCCATCGCGACTTTGACGATGAAGGAGAGAAGCTTGACGAACCCATCGGGCATGTTGGCGAACATCTGCGACTCGCAGTCGTTGCCAGCCATCTACAAAAGTAGGCAAAAATCCTGAGTAGTCAAATCATAATTTATGCTGACTGTCAGAAATTGACTACATTTGTAAAAAAAATAGCTCTATTTGCTAATAACCAATTAGCGATCGCACCTAGTGGCTTCCTACAGTCAGCCTGACTCTGGTACCAAGTTTGTCACGACCGGTTTTTCAATAAAAATATTTATTGAACAACCGACCTATGAAGTCCAATATGAGGAAAATCCTCCATACCGGTAGACAAAACTTTGATACAATAAGCCAGTAGCATTAAAATATTACAGGGCTGGGCTGAAGATGCCCAACCAATTATTACAAACATGCCAATAATTATACATGATGGCGGATATGACACAATGGTGTGGGGTGGAAATACTCTTGACTCGAGATAAGAGTGGTTGGTGGAATAACACAATGGGGTGGTTAATAAGTCTACTGCACTTGCGGCTCATCGAGCGTCGAGGTGAGGCTCGATGAATTTATTTGGGTAGCGGAAGCGGATATATCACAATGACTAATCCAGGGGTCACACGAGACTGGTCGGATTCCTCTAGGCGTCGGACTCGCTATCGAACTCCTCATCCACGAGATCGCCTTCGTCGACATCGGCCAAATCAACAAGCCGGTGAGTACTTTGAAAGTACTACTTAAGACGATTCAGACAAAAGATATAACAAATGTATGCATGAATGCGACGTGATTAATTTTAACAATGTGCAATTAAATCAGTATAGCAAAGTAAGTAAAAAGGGAATCGGCGGTAGTCCGCTCAAAAACCAAAAGAAGATAAACTCCAAACCGATCGGGTGTCTGAAGCGACGCCTCGAAGGGTGAACAAATAAGTAAAACATGCCCGCGATCGAGGCGTCTAAGCGACACCTCATAAAGGGCTTATATTGAAAGAAAATTCATGCGTGCATGATGGACGTCGGAGCGACATCACGTAAAGGGCTTATAACAAAAGTAAATAATAACAATGCCGATCGGACGTCACGAGCGACATCGCAGAAAGGGCTTATAATTCATTATTCATAATTGACAAGATATGGTGCTCATGAAAATATTCATCACAAGACAATAAGCGGGTTAGTCCATTCACGTGAAATAAACATTTAACACTCAAATGGTTCTCGGGAGTTTACATCACCGAGACCGACACTTGACAAGATAAGATGAACACGGTACTCGGACATGAATAAGATGAATTCAAGAATTTTGACTCTGCAGAGTTTGTACCAAAATTGTCAACAGCCAACGGATTTCCGTAGTCACGAAGGACTAGTTCCGTTTATGGTATTTCGGAGGAAACAAAACTAACTAGTACACACCCATCATACCTCACGTTGCCAGGAATCACCCTAGACAATGTTTAAGAAAAACTTTGAGACGGGGAGATCACAATCTCGAATAGCATGGGATCGAATTTATTTACACGCGCTCTAAGGGGTGCCCCCCTCTCGGTCCCAACCGGAAACACCCATGCCCCCTAACCGAATGAAAGGCTTTAATCCAGGGCCATGGAACCTTCATCCTGGCCTCTCGATTTGGTGTGTACCAGGAAGTGGTTTGCAACTTACTAAGCCGTATCCCTTGCGGGAAGCAATTGGTAATCTGAAAGGGGAGATGGACGGGAATCTGACTGATTTATGTTGACACAGGGTCAATGATCTGGCATAAGCCTGGCATGATACAACACTGCCATCTTACCCATAATCATGCCAACTCATGGCCATGCAACATGTTTCCAACAACTCATGGATTTACTGAACTCACTTGCCTCAACTCTTACGAGATAAACTATCATCGAAATGCTCATGAACGTGCCATGATACAAAAATAAAGCAAACATGCCCAAACACTCATCATATCAAAAGTTCAAACATTGCTTGCCTGGTTCGGAGTAGTCGGGGTCTAGCTCGGTTAAGTTCGCAGTTCCGTCACCTCCTTCGGTATCTACGGTACACAAAACACACGCGCTAACGTAAATACCGTGGGGTACAGAAAAGTAATCCAAATATTTTTAATATAAATATGATAAAAAACTAGACAAAATTTTGAAGAGGACAGAAAAAGAATCACTCAAAAATTCCTTTCTGTTAAAAAGTTATAAGGGTTTTGTTCCAAGGACCCATCTGTAATGAAACAGAAAACCCTCAAGGGCCTAAGCAGAAAAGTGCAGAAAAACGGTTCAGAGTAGAAAGCGTATTTGCCAGAGTACGCTTTCAGATAACGATTCAAAAAAAACAATAGAGAGGCTGACGGGCGGCTCCCACCCGTCAGGTTTGAATTTTCAAACGAGAGAGACGGGGCTCGTCGGCGCTCGAGAGCTGCGGTGGTCGCCGGCGGCGATCCACGGCGAGGCAGGAAGATCGGAGGGTGCCTCCGTGTTCAGGGTGTCATTCCGCGCCGGTTGGTGGTGGTGGTGGTCGCCGGCGAGCACCACGTCGACGCTGCCTCCTGCTCGTGACGGCGGTTCGGGTGGTCGTGGGTCTCGTCGGAGAGTCTGCGGAGGAGGAATTGAGGAGGGGTTAGACTCGTGGTAGCATGAGGGGTAGCCGACGGATTTGGGCGCCGGGAGGACCTCACCGGAGTGAATCGAGGTGGAGGCCGAGGCGGAACGGGCGGCCGAGTCGAGGAAGAAGAGCCTCGAGGCCCTTCGAGGGCTTGGCGAGGACTAGTGAGGTGGTGGAGGTGTGCGGGGCGAGGGCGCCGGGGTGCTATATATAGCCGGCCCGAGGCGGGTGCCAAGAACGGGGTTCTCCGGCGAAGTTTACGGCGGCGCAGGGCATTGATCGGGGAGGTTCAGGGGTTGAGCGCCGTCGTGGGGGTTCACTGGTTCCGTTTAGGTGCTAAACGAGCCAGGATTGGGTGCTTAGGGCGTGCTCGACGGAACGGGGCGGCGCGGGCCCGTCGGCGGCAGGGAGCATGTTCTGTGCTTGCCGGGCCACGGCGACGGTGCCACGGGCGTGCGCTGGCAAGGCAGGGACACGCGGAGAGCCAGGGGGCGATGGGCGGCGCCGGGTGGCGTGGCGAGCGGGCTCGGGCCCTCTCTGGCCGCCACGGGTGGCGCGGCCACCGCAGAAGCTTCCAACGCCGGCGATGCTCGTCGCCACCGACGCTAGGAATCGGCCAAGCGTGCGTGCGGGGTGCTAGCCAGGGGGAAGAGGCTGTGTGCATCGTGCCAGAGCGCACTGTGGCCGCGTGACCGAAATCTGACGAAGAGAAGCGACACTGAATCTCTGGACTTCTCTGAATCTTTGAAAGTGCAATGAAACAGTGTAGGTCAGGTGTTCGACATAATGTTTTTGGTATGTGGGAGTCTCTGCTTGAGCTGAATTTTGGTGGAGGGGCCTCTCATTGCATCTAGAGGCTGCTTGAATTTTTGTGGAATTTTTGGAGCAGAGAAGATATGAATTTCACCAAATTTGACAAATCTGGTCCAAACTTGCAGAGACTGAAATTTGAAATTTTTGAAAAGAAGAGGAGTGGATCTTGATTGTTCTAGGTTGTGGGTACCAAGGACTATCCAGGGGAGTTGGTTTGAGGTCAAAACTCAAATGCATTTAGGTACTTGCTTTGCAAATCACCTAGGCTCAAAATAATGGGCGAGAAAAAGATTTGGGAGGAGAAATAAATGAAATAAAATCCAGAAAAGGGTTGAACTTGTTGAGACAGAATGTTTGGATTGCCCAAAGTGGAAGGAGAGATTTTTGGGAAGATTTTACCATGTGGTGCATGGTAAAGATCATGAGTGGTTTCCATATTGGAGAAGATGTAAAACTCCTAGGGTTTTCTTTTTAAAAGAAAAATTAGAATCCAAAGGTTTTGAAAACTTGAGAAGAGGGCAGTCAGAGGAAAAGCTTAGAAACCAAACACCAGAGTTGAAGGAGATGCCAAAATAAAATCCTTGCTAGAGGGAAAAAGTTTTTGAGAGAGATTTTTGGAAGGGTTTAGAAGACCTTCAAATCCAACAAATTTTTTGAAGAAAACAAAAAGAATATTTTTGGAGTGTCACACCTTCAGGTCCAGAGGTCGAAGCGAAAAGGTCTGCCATGACAATCGTTTTACATTTCAGCTAGAAGGAAAGTACATAGTCACTTGGACTCAAAAATTTCCTCCTCTATACCGTCCAGCAGGCTATCGAACTTGCATACCTGCTGGGAATACTTGGCGGCTACTTTTACTTGGTCATATACCAAATTAATGGGAACTTCTTTCCCATCTGACCCTAGAGGTCCGACCCGAGCCATATGATTCAGATCAAGTTTGGTGTACCGTGTTTTCACCATGGCACAGGCTTCTCGTGCACCTTCCTGGCAGGCCGATATCTTCCACAATCGAAAGCGCCACCGCGCTCCCTTGAATAGCTCTATGAGCTCCTCCATCTTTCCTGGCAGATGGCCACAAGGCCTTGGCAACGCTTCGCATCGCCTGTCGAGCCTGCTTGTGCATGTGCGGCAGCTCTTGTAGCAGATCGCCCGAGAATCTGGACATCTCTTCTTCGGGACGACCGGTCAGCATACCTGCAGACATAACTCTATCATTCCCTTTCATATTTGAATTATTCGAAGGTAAGTTAGACCACATACTGAATATGCCTCCTCGCAGCCTCTTATTTTCCTTCACGGAATCAGCCAGTTGGGCCCGTACATCTTTCAGTTCTTCGCCCAGCTGGGTCTAGGCATCCTGCAGCTTGTTTTTCTCATCTCTGACTCGTGCCAGCACACGTTCACCCGCGACCAGTAGTCTTTTGGCTTCTTGTTCTTTCGTTTGGCCGACTTTCAGTTGCTCCTTCAGTTGATCTGACGATCCTTCCATAAGTTGAGCAACAGTGTTAGCATTGCCGGTATCCAGTTATGTTTTCTCGATGGAGGGAAACATTACCAGGTGCCGCCTTCTTGGCTTTTTCCAGTTCGGCGGCAACAACAGTTAGCTGTGATCGACACTTTTCTAGCTCTTGGGCTAGCAGGTCGTTCTTCTCTGTAAGAACCTGGTTATACAACGATCCTTAAATCATTTGTACCAACAGCTTCAAGTCTCGGGGGCTACTAGCATATGGTTATCATATTCAGACAAAGTAAACTTACCTACACATCTTTTAAATGTTGAATCGTGGCCCTGTTAAGCCCATCTCGAGCAACACGGATGTATGCATCATCCAAGCTGAAGGCGTTACATGCCTCGTCTAAAAAGCTGGGGTCTCGTAAAACGGCCCTTCGGCGCCGATGATTCTTGGCGCTCTCCACTTCCGAGTTGGTGACGGATACATCATCTGAATCCTCGGCTAGAGGACACTCCGGCGTCACCCCCATATCAGCCCCCGTCTTTACGGCAGGATCTGGATCCTGGCTATGGGGAGTATGACAGGCCGGACCCCCGGACATAGTCCGGAACACTCTTTTCCTTATACAGGGCAAACATGGAAGTAACAATTGGATGTGACTGCTGAAGAGCATATTTGTAAATCCATCCCTCTTTGATGAAGGCTCGGCCGTATCTTCGTTTGCCTTCCTCTTCGAAGGCTTGCCCGGCGTGGGGACCGCTCTCTTTGGAGATGCCCCTGGGGCAGCATGGCGCGCCGTACGCCTCCCCTTTTGAGCACAGGACGGTGCGGTGGGTGAGGCAGAATGAGAGAACTCTTTCGGATGAGATGTCTCCTGATTACTTACGTGTGAAGTAGGGAGAAGACTGGGATAATCGGCGATGATAGCCACTTCGGTGCCGTCGTAACTCGCGTGGTAAAACACCCCGTCCTCGAGCACCACGAATATATCCGGATCCTCTTCGAATCCGGGGTCAAGGTCCCGATTGTGGCCCTCGGGCTGCGGGGCGGGGCTGTGAAGCCCTTCGGAAATCTTTCGCCAGTGCTGTTATAAATGGACGGAAGAATATTTATTGAAAGTACCTCAAGGAGTGGAGTGAGTAGAGCAGAGGAGTTGGGACTTACCCATCTAGGAGGACTATACATGGAAAATCCATCTCTACGCTTGATACATAGAAATTCCTCTTCCTCCCCTTTGAATAGTTCGACCAATATTGTGGCCAGAGCGGCGGGGGTGTCCGGACCCTTCCTGCCGCAGCGGGAGGCGCCATCCTCCCCATTGTAGTGCCACATGGGAAGCCCTCTGTATTGGAGTGGCTGAACCCTCCGTACTATGGAAGTCACCATTACTTCGACTATTGATAATCCGGACTGAGCGAGCATCCTTATCTTGCTCATGAGTTGACGAACATCCGCACTATCTTCCTCCTCGAGGCTCCGAGGGCGCCAACTGTGGCGTTTCTTCAAAGGAATGCTTGTGAACTCGGGAAGACCCCTCCGAACTGGGCCTGGAAGTGCGACGTCCTCAATATAGAACCATTTGGAAGGCCAATCTTCGGATGCCTTGCTTGGTGTGCTGGATAGGTATCCGGTCTCGGCGATGCGCCATATTTCGGCTCCGCCCACTTCAAATATTGATCCCTCGTGGTCGCGTGGGACGAGACGAGATAGCTTTCTCCATAATTCAAAATGGGCCTCACAACCTAGGAATAGCTCGCAAAGGGCGACGTAACCCGCGATATGCAGGATGGAGGCCGGAGTGAAGTTGTGCAGTTGGAGGCCATAGTACTCCAGAAGCCCTCTGAGGAACGGATGAATTGGAAATCCGACACCTCTTAGCAGGTAAGGGACGAAGCACACTTGTTCCCCCTGGATGGATTGGGGAAATTTTCAGCCTGAGCCCCGCCATTGAAGCAGGTCAATCCTGCTCGAACAGGGACCAAATCCGCAGGGGGAAGAAATCCATGTGTTTGCAGCTTCTCCAGTTGACCATGGGATACGGAGCACCTCTCCCACTCGCCTTTTTCTGGACCGCAGGGACGGGAGGAGGAGCTGGGAGTGCTAGCCATGTTAGAGTGGTCTTTCCTAGCCATCTCTAAGGATTTCTCCGCATGGTGCCGAATGGATCTGAGATCCGATCTCTTTAAATAGACGCTCTTCCTCGCCCGACCGGGGTGTTATCTGCAAAAATACCCTGACCTCTCGCATTCGCTTGACACGTGGAAGCTGAAGTTGTTAATATGCAGAAGCCGAGGGGTACGACATTAAATGGAAGGCTGAATACATCACATTAAATGGAACCCGCCTTGCAATGCCGAAGACAATCTGCGCGCCGGACACCTCGTCATTGAAGTCTGGTTTGGGGGCTACTGAGGGAGTCCTGGACTAAGGGGTCGTCGGGCGTCCGACCTGTTAGCCATGGGCCGGACTGATGGGCTGTGAAGATACAAAGACCGAAGACTCTACCTGTGTCCGGATGGGACTCTCCTTGGCGTGGAAGGCAAGCTTGGCGACCGAATATGAAGATTCCTTTCTCTGTAACCGACCTTATGTAACCCTAGATCCCTCCGGTGTCTATATAAACCGGAGGGCTAGGTCTGTAGAGGCGAAGACTCATAGCCATAGTCATACATGCTAGACTCTTAGGGTTTTACCCATTATGATCTCGTGGTAGATTAACTCTTGTAATACTCATATTCATCAAGATCAATCAAGCAGGAAGTAGGGTATTACCTCCGTAGAGAGGGCCCGAACCTGGGTAAACATTGTGTCCCCTGTCTCCTGTTACCATCGACCTTAGACGCACAGTTCGGGACCCCCTACCCGAGATCCGCCGGTTTTGACACCGACAGGCTTCGCCTAAGCTCTACAATGATATGACCGAGGTGGAAATATGTGGAGGGGGCACCGCACACGGCTAAACAATCAACTTGTCTCTCTATGGGGTGCCTCCCTCCCCCGTATATAAAGGAGGGGAGGAGGGGGCCAGCCGGCCTCATGGTGCGCCCCAAGGGGGGATTTCTACTCCTACTATGAGTAGGTTTCCCCCCTTTCCTAGTCCAACTAGGAGGGAGAAAAGGGGAAGAAGGGAGGAAGGAAAGGGGGCCGGCCCCTTCCCAATTCGGATTGGGCTTGGGGGGCACCTCTTGTCCACTTCCTCTCTCTTCCACTAAAGCCCATGTAAGCCCATTAAGCCCTCGGGGGGTTCCGGTAACCCCCCCGGTACTCCGGTAAATGCCCGAGCTCATCCGAAACCATTCCGGTGTCCAAACATTCCAATATATCAATCTTCATGTCTCGACCATTTCGAGACTCCTCGTCATGTCCATGATCACATCCGGGACTCCGAACTACCTTCGGTACATCAAAACACATAAACTCATAATACCGATCGTCATCGAACGTTAAGCGTGCGGACCCTACGGGTTCAAGAACTATGTAGAAATGACCGAGACTCATCTCTGGTCAATAACCAATAGAGGAACCAGGATGCTCATATTGGTTCCTACATATTCTACAAAGATCTTTATCGGTCAAACCGCACAACAACATACGTTGTTCCCTTTGTCATCGGTATGTTACTTGCCCGAGATTCGATCGTCGGTATCATCATACCTAGTTCAATCTTGTTACCGGAAAGTCTCTTTACTCGTTTCGTAATGCAACATCCCGCAACTAACTCATTAGTCACATTGCTTGCAAGGCTTATAGTGATGTGCATTACCGAGAGGGCCCAGAGATACCTCTCCGACAATTGGAGTGACAAATCCTAATCTCGATCTATGCCAACTCAACAAACACCATCGGAGACACCTGTAGAGCATCTTTATAGTCACCCTGTTACGTTGTGACGTTTGATAGCACACTAAGTGTTCCTCCGGTATTTGGGAGTTGCATAATCTCATAGTCATAGGAACATGTATAAGTCATGAAAAAAGCAATAGCAATAAACTAAACGATCAAAGTGCTAAGCTAACGGATGGGTCATGTCAATCACGTCATTCTCTAATGATGTGATCTGATTCATCAAATGACAACTCATGTCCATGGCTAGGAAACTTAACCATCTTTGATTAACGAGCTAGTCAAGTAGAGGCATACTAGTGACACTCTGTTTGCCTATGTATTCACACATGTACTAAGTTTCCGGTTAATACAATTCTAGCATGAATAATAAATATTTATCATGATATAAGTAAATATAAATAACAACTTTATTATTGCCTCTAGGGCATATTTCCTTTAGCGGCGACGTCGCCGGCCATCGCGGCGGCCATGGAGCCACAAGAATCCGCTGGCTTCGTCCGCGAACCGGGTGCATTTCCGTCGGATTAAGGTAAGGCCCGCCCTCCTGCACCTCTGCTTTCCGTCTGCTTTTTTGGCACTCACCGTGGTTGGTCGCCGGGGTTGATCGGCACTGTTACTCGCCGGGGTAGATTAGAAGGTTGTTGCGGAGTGGGGTTGGAGGTCGGTTCGGTTGCAAGGGTTTATGTTGTTGGAGC
The DNA here is from genome assembly GCA_021605145.1 of Aegilops bicornis. Lineage (NCBI taxonomy): Eukaryota > Viridiplantae > Streptophyta > Magnoliopsida > Poales > Poaceae > Aegilops > Aegilops bicornis. The sequence continues at coordinate 443,622,277 of CM038673.1, forward strand.
AGAGGGAAGTAGGGGTTTAGGGCTCTAAGTTGATGTTTTGTGTCATGAAGTTCAGTTATTTGCTAGGAAAGATGTGGTTTTAGGCCTGTACTGGTTGTAATGTTGAAGTTGATCCCAAACATGTTGATCCTCAAGATTGTGCCATAAAGTTGGGGTTTTGGGACATAAAGTAGGGGTTTTGGGCCATAAAGTTGGGGTTTGGGGTAGGATAGATGAAAATGTGTGGTTTTTGGGTAGGATAGATGAAAATGTGTGATTTTGGGGTAGGGTAGGTCTGGAATCTTTGTAGTTGATGTTACTATTCTAGATATTGTAGTGCTCTGAAAGTCTGAATAATGTTGACGCTTCTGAATATTTTCATTGTCTGAATATTGTTGATCATGCTCTGAATTTGTTGTGCAGTGTGTGATGCAGCAATGGGCATGGTTGTGGAATCTACATTCTTCACTTTGCAAATTGAGCATAATGGCATTTTTTGTGGACCAAGTAGCAACCTGGAGTATGCAAGTGCTAGTGTGGAGATCCCGGACTATTGCTCTGCTGCTAATTTCTCATATTCATTTATTGAGAAGCATCTGCAATGGTTGAGCTATCCCGTGTGGGAGCACCACATCTATTGGTGTAGGCCTGGGTGGCTATTGTCAGAAGGGTTGGTGCCAATTAGAGGAGATGCTCATGTCCATTACATGATCACAGCAAGTGCAGTCCATAAGGTGCTGGAGATATTGATTGACCATTCAGACTTTATTCAGATTTGCAGGCATGATGTCATATATACAATGCCCAGCTCAGTGTCCAGATCATTCGTTGAAATATCTCTCCCAGAGCCAGCAGCTAGTGGAAGTCAGCACATGGAAGTTTCAGTTCAAGCAGCTGGCACGTCAAGTGCAGACATGCAAATTGCAGTTTCAGAGCAAGCAGAGATAGTAGCAGAATTGACAGATTCAGACTTTAGTGATAGTGACTTTAGCATTGATGAGGAAGATGATGATCTGTTTGATGAATACATTGATTTTGGTGTGGATGAAGAGGAGCAAGAAGAGATAGACGATGAGCCTGAATATGTACTTGAGGATGAGGGCCTTGATTTGTCAAGAGAAGAAGAAGACAACCTGAAATACAAGTTCAGTGCTTTCAATGCAAAGGTGGACATCGACTCTCCTATATTCAGAGTAGGCATGGTCTTTGCAGATGTCAAGCAACTGAGGCAAGCTCTGAATGCATATTCAATAAGGAATAGAGTTGAGATCAAGAAGATAAAGAATGAAAAAAAACAGATTGGAGGCAGTGTGCAAGCCTGGTTGTCCATGGCTTCTTAAAGCTGGATTGGACAATAGGACAGGAGGCTTTGTCATAAAGGTTTATGCTGCAGTCCACAAGTGTCAAAAGGCATGTGAATTGAAAGCACTGATAGCCAATTTCCTTACAAAATTTTTCATTGATGAATTCAGGGATGACCAAAAGATGGGCCTTGGCACATTTTCAAGGAAGGTTACAAAGGAGCTTCACATTACTATCAACATATGGAAGTTAGCTAGGTCTAGGAAACAATCCCTGAAGATAATTCATGGGGATGAGGATGAACAGTTTAGTAAGTTGTGGGACTATGGTCAGGAACTGAGGACATGTAACCCTGGCTCCACATTTCTTGTGTCTACTCATGTTATGACAAATGAACAGTACCCAATGGGCAGAAAATGTTTGAAATCACTGTATTGGTCTTATGATGCTTGCAAAAGAGGTTGGCTTCAGGGATGCAGACCTATTATATTTGTTGATAGGTGTCATATGAAGACAAAGTATAAAGGGGTGTTGTTGACTGCTGTTGGCATAGATCCTAATGACTGCATATTCCCTCTGGACATGGATTGGGTTGAAGTTGAGTGTACTAGTGCTTGGGAATGGTTTTTCACCACTCTTAGAGATGATCTTAATATCATAAACACTTCACCTTTCACAATCATGAGTGACAAGCAGAAGGGATTAATATATGCAGTGATAAAAGTGTGGCGGATCTGAGAACACAGGTTTTGTGTGAGGCACATTTATCAAAACTTCCATGAGAAGCACAAAGGAGAAGTGCTGAAACAAGACTTATGGGCCATAGCAAGATCTACTAACAAGCAGAAGTGAAGAGCAAATTATCAGAAGATGGATGAACATGGTGCTGCAGCTTTTAATTGGACTGAGAGATTGAATCCAAAGACATGGGTGAAAGCATTCTTCAGTGGGTTTCCTAAATGTGACATAGTGTTGAACAACAATTCTGAAGTTTTCAATAGTTACATCTTGGATGCTAAGGAGATGTCAGTGCTTTCAATGTTAGAAAATATTTTCTACAAGCTTATGCACAGAATGCAGAGCAAACAAAGAGAAGCAATTGAAAAATGGACAGGAGATAGAATCTGTCCCAAGATTCTCAAAAAGCTTGAAAAAAATATTAAATATGCAGCTAACTGTCATGTTGCTGATGTTGCACAGGAACTGTTCAAGGTACAGTCGGGGAATAACAGCTACAATGTGGACCTTGCCTTGTTCAGGTGTGACTGTGGTAGATGGCAGGTGTCAGGAATACCTTGTAGTCATGGAGTTGCATGTATGAGAGAGGAGAGGATTCATCCAGAGGAAATGGTCCATGAGTGCTACTCTGCCCAAACATAACTGAAAGCCTATGGATACAATCTGATGCCTCTTAGAGACCCTGAAATGTGGGAGAAGATGGATGGGGAAAAAGTGTATCCACCTATCTTCACTAAACAACTAGGAAGGCCCCAAAAAATAGGAAAAAGACACTAGAGGAAAAGATGAAAGGTGGTGTTAGAGTGCTAAACAAAAATGGAATGACAATGCACTGCTCCATATGTGGCAGACATGATCACAACAGGAAGGGGCACTACAAGTACCAGGAAGCTCAAATGGGACCTAGAGATCCAATAGAAGATGAGGACTATGATGATCCAGCATTTGTAGAAGTACATAACTTATTTCTTCCATTTTACATAGATCTTTCTGAACTTCTTTGCTCATCTCATAACTCATCTCACAGGGCTTATTTCTTGCATTTATTTGTTGTGCAGAACATTTTTCCTCACTTGGCAAACCCTAGCATGGATCCAATCGAGTTGCCAGACAGCATGGTTTCAAGCATGGCCAGGAGGAAGAGATCTCACAGGGCTCCACAAAGGTTCCATGGCCCCCTACCAGAACAATCAGCATTTGCTGCAGCTGCTGGTGCTGCAATTCCCCAGCCAACAGTCACAACACAGATGAACATTGGGAGAACAACAAGAAGAACTGGAAGAGGAGAAGGCTCACAACCTGCTAGCAGAGGAAAAAGAAAAAATCGTGGTGGCACAACCGGGTGGAGGGGCAGAGAGGAAGAAATGCAAGTGGCACAACTTCAGCGAGGAAGGGCAGGAGGAAGAAATGCAGCAGCTGGAGGATCTTCAAGTGCAGGGAGGGGCAGAGGAAGAAATGCAGCATCTTCAGTTGCAGGAACATCTTCAGGTGAAGCAGGGAGGGGCTTCTTATGGTTGTTGTGTGGAGATGACAGACCTACAGAGATTCCAGATCTGAATGCAGCACCTGATGCATGAATTTTGTCATGTTACATTTTTTGTTGCAAGTTCAGTGATGATCTGTATCTTGGTATTAGTTCATGGGTGAACTTTTTAGGGGCGTAAACTTGTAACTTGTTGAATTTGCTAAATTTTGCACCTGAGGCATCTTGTAACTTGTTGATTTTACTGAAATTTGCTATGAGTTAATGGGCATTTGCTGCCATGTGCATTTGCTCAATTTTACTGGGGCCAAAAACTGAATTTTGTCATGTGCATTTGCTGAATTTTAATGGGGCCAAAAACTGAATTTGCTGAATGTTTGCACCTCCACTTTACCGAATTTGCTGATGAAGCACATGTGTACTAACTGAACTAACTGAATTTTATTGAGCTAACTGAATATGCTGATGAAGCAGATTTGCTCCATTTTACTGAACTAACTGAATTTCGGTGAACTGCATATGCTGAAATCCATTTATTGTGTGCTGGAGACGCCCAAAATTAAAATAAAATAAAAACAAAAATATGTTTGGCCTAGGTCTCGAACCCAAGACCCGTGGTTAGAGAAGTGGAGTGCAATGCCAGTGCGGTAAGAGTAGGAACTTGTTAGTTGTAGATGCAGAAAGTTAGTTATACTCTTGACAGATACGCCAACTCCCACTCGCCCACTCCACTCTAGACGGTTTGCGTGCATCAATAAAACGCCCACCCACCACACCGCCCACCACTCCCCACTCACCACTCCCCACCCACCGACCGTGTCGCCTCCACTCCCCACTCACCACCGCCGGCCACCGCCGTCATGGCGAACATCGAGGGCTGGAAGCTCGCATTGGAGGATCTGGCCGGCAACGACCAGTCGTTCCGCACGCAGATCAGAGAGGTGTGCACCTGGTTCTCGAGCGCAAAGCTCATGCTTTCGATGCTTGTGGTTGGCCAAGCGGTGACCGTGGCGAGAAGGCGCGTGCCTTCCCCAGAGGCCTCACAGTGTCGCTGCCGTCCTTCCTCGTCTGGGCAATGCGGGAGGCCACGCTCAGCGTGGGTCCATACCAACGAGCTAGGTGGTGGATGTACCACTCCACCACCTCTCTGGCCCCGGTCCCCCTCGACGGTGACCCTGCGGACGTCGTCGGCATCGTGCTCGCGCTGCCTACTCCAATCGACCCTGCGGACTACGACTCTGATGATGACATGATAGAGGTTGTTGTCATGCCTGACGACGACATGGATGAGGACGAGGTTGTGCTCGTTGCACCGGTCGCCGTTGAGGGTGGCAGAAACATGCCCATCGACGTCGAGCTCCTGCCAGAAGAGGTGAAGGTCGAAGAAGCAGAAGAGGTGAAGGAGCCAGAGCAAAAGAAGAAGTAGGGAGCAGTGAAGAAGGAGCTGAAGAAGGAGCCAGTGTGCCGCTCCATCCGCCTGCAACAGCTGAAGAAGTGAAGATGTCTGCAGCTGAAGAAGGGAGAAGTGAAGAAGATGTAGTTAGGTATGCTGATCTATATATTGGCATATAAGTTACCAACTATTTTGAGCTGCTGCTGATCTATCTATGTTGAACTGTTGTTATCTCTATTGAACTATTGTTATCTATGTTGCTATGTTGAACTGCTGGTATCAGTTATGCCGTATGTTGAACTGAAGATGTAGTTTATGGCTATGTTGCAGTGTTGCTTGTTGTGTGTTGCTATGTGTGTTGCATGTTTTCTGCCCATGTGCACACATCCAAAAATAGAATGTACCAGGTGCTCACTTTCTGCCAAATATGCAACATTCCAAACTGTACTACTTGAAGATCCCTCGGGCCCTTCCAAATAAAGTGGTTTGAATTTTGCTTACAGTTATCTGAATTTAACTTAACTGAAATTTGCTTGCATTATCTGAATTTTTTTGCACTGTTAAGTTCACTGATATTTGCTTGATCTGAATTTTGCTTACAGTTAAGTTAACTAAAATTTGCTTGCATTATATGAATTTTGCTGCAACTATCTGAATTTTGGTACAATGCACACTTTCAGTTCTCTGAAAATCAATTTCATCATCATTTCTTCATGAGGCAAAAACAATTTCATCATCATCACCATGTGCACAATTTCAGTTCTCTGAAAAACAATTTCAGTTCATCATTTCTTCATTTGGTCACTACTACATCAACATTTCTCAACACACTAAAAACACCCTACTTGCTAACAATGACAGCTATCAGAATGGCAGACAGACCAACATACGGAAGAGCTCCAAAACAAAAAATCTTATCCCTAAATTGTTGTCTTTCCTTCTGCATCTTAACAATTGCTCTCTTTTCTTTCTCATTCCTTTTAGTTTCTGCTTCAAGTACTTTAATCCTGGCCTCCAACTCCATGTTCTTCATGGCTAGATCCTTAATCACTGACTTGGCTCTGCCATCCCACTCCCCAGCCCACTCCTGGAAAAATGATGAGCAATTCAAGTCCCCAAAGTCAAGAACTGCAGTGATCCAATGGCCTTGATCATCCTACAAAAATTGAATTTTTCATATCCCCAAAGCCAAGTGATTTATGTACTTACCTTCTTGCCACTGAAGTCAAGAACTGCATTGACCGTGGCGCTAGGTTCTCCCGGCCCGCCGTCGCCCAGGAACCCGGCGGCGTCGACGCCTACTCCATGGGATCGGAAGCCACTGCCACCCCCGCTCTTCTTCTTCTCGATGGGACCGGACGCTCTCATTCTCTCGTCGTTAGGACAGGGGAAAGGGGAAATGGGAGAGAGCTAGGGATTTGGACAGGGATAAAGAAGACAAGGGAAACAGGGACTGCGGGCGTGATTTCCTGAAACGTTGAGGGGTTTTCCGCAAAAGAGCCAGTCCGACCAGGTGTGCCACGCAGCAGCCAGCCGAGGACCAATTGTCCGTCTCTGATTGACTGTGGACTAAACCATCACATAATTTGCAAGTTTGTGGACTAGTTGATCACCTTTTGCAAGTTTATGGACTAAACCATCATATACAACGCAAGTTTCTGGATCTGTAGTGCTCTTACCCTACCGCCGGAGTAGTTGGCGGTAGGTGGTTAAACCCTCCCGCCAACGGATCTGGCGGTGGGAAAATGATCAGATCTTGAAAATTTTGCAAAGCAGGGCAGATCATGCTTAAGTTAATAAAATGGATCACAACTGTAATTTCGGCCCCTGGTGGATGCCAATTTTGATTTTTGGGATGTGTGTGTGGATGGACAGATAAGGGCATGTACAATAGTAGCATATGGATACATGACAAAAAGTAATTTGAAGCATATGTATTGATTTTTTCTCCCCAATGCAAGCTACTACTAGTGGACCTCATCAAAGAATAGAAAGTGACTCTCACTACACATGCATCCCTCCTTTTCATTTCAACCTTTTCAACTTTACGACCTGGACCACACTTTTCGCTCCTAAGCACCCGCCTCCTGGAGAGGATCTCGCTTCCCCATCCGAACCTACTTTTTCTGTTATCCGATCCTACATGGCATGTGAGGCATCACCCTGGGGCTATGCATTGGCCATGCCCTAAGGGGGAAATGGGCTATGCCGTGCTTGCTCTGGTGACCAGAACCTTAACCATAATCGATGACGAGAATGCTTGGAAGCTGGAACCAGCTTTTGCTGACCAAACAAACATCCCAGCGGCGATAGATAGACAGACTGAAGCAGAACTGTCCGAGGCTGCTTTCTGAATATGCGGCCAATTGGTCAGCCGCGCACCTAGTATTATATCCCACAGAGAATGTGCTCCCGCTACTCACTCCATAGTATTTTGTCAAACGCACATTGCTACCCGCCACTGACAAAAATTCCGTTTACCCAGCTTACGCCAAGCCAAAATCTGAGGCACTTCTGATCACCAGGTAACATGGTCCGGCCACATGGTCCTGAAGCTCGCTGGCGCTTGTCCCTGATGAATCTTCTGCCGAAGAAGCCCTGGCGCCCAGGGCGGCTTTGAGCAGACAGCCAACCTATCATGCCCGCCTCTCTAGCCAGAGGAGAATAAATTCCCTCAACAACCATCCACCCTTTTAATTTCCGAGAAATTTCCCCAGGCGGCTCACTCTTTAACTCCTCTGCATTTACCCACTCCTATATACACACAAAAATACAAACTGCCGATTAATGCCGCAAGCAGATCGATCGCGGTCAAAGGGAGATCTGCGCCTTGTGTCAGCGCTGCTGGCTCAGTTTCAGTAACGGCTACGGACGGGGCGTCAAACCCCCGAGCAGTTGAGAGTTGAGACTTGAGAATACTCCGCGTAGTGAGCGAGTGAGCGCAGCACGGCAGCGGTGAGGCAGAGGAAACAGCGAGAATCGGAGGGAGAGGGGAAAGCCGCCGAGGAAAAGGGCTCGGTGGCCAGGCCAGCTCGCTGGCTTGCAAAAGGCGCCGTTTTTAAAGTGGAAAGGGAGGAGGCAAGGAGAGCAGTCCTTCTCGCCCTCTGCCACCTCCTTTCTGCCGTGCCGCCCAAAAGAGAGAGGAAGTTTTCACCTCGGAATGCCGCTGGCTGGCTTTCCGCTGCTAGTCTAGTCCCTTCCTGCGAGTAGCCTCCTCCCTCTCCAGCGAGCTTCTCTTCTCTTCCCTTTCCTTGCGGCGAGGGGGAAGGAAGGGAGAGCAGAGCGTAAGGTGGCTTTTTGGGGGGATAGATTCCATTCCTCTCCTTGGAGTCGGAGGAGGAGAAGTGGTAGTGGGGAATTGGGTAGCTAGGCCAGATCAATTGCTTTCTCTCGATTCTCCTCGCCTTTTCTCAAACCTTTCTATCCGTGGTTGGTTGGTTGGTTGTTCCTTGCTTGCGGAGGGGTTCTTGGTTCTCGGCGTAGAAAGGAACGACAGATCAGTCGGTCGGTCAGTCGTCCAGTCCCCTGTTCCTGTGCGAGTGGCGAGTGAAGTGACGGGCGTGGTTTCTTGGGAGTTTGGAGCCGGAGGAAGAAGAAGATGGCAGCCGCACCGCCGCCCAAGGCCGACGAGCTGCAGCCGCATCCGCCCAAGGAGCAGTTGCCCAGCGTCTCCTTTTGTATCACAAGCCCGCCGCCATGGCGTACGTGCTCTCTGCTCTGCTTCACCCCTTTGATTTTGCTCTTTAAAAGCTTCCCTCACTCCTCCGTGCTTGTCCCTTCACTGTCCTCAGTTTGTTTCTCGTACTTGCTGTTTTATACATGTCCAGGCTTTCTTCCCCACTGCATATGCGTGCTGATTACCGACCTGTTTTGCCGTCGGTGCACATCAGTCTCTTCATATTTTCACTAGAGAAAGTTTTCCGTGTTTTTTATTGGACACAAATTCTTTTGCTTAACCAGTCTGGAAGATTCGTTGATCTTGAATTTATTTATAATGAAAAAGGCCTTTCAGTTGCACATCTTTTTATGCAATTGATTTATAGTAGTACGTACTACTCATATCAAATGGTACAGTACTGTATGTTGATGTTTCTCTTGTGCTTGTCATCTTGTACGCAGCCGAGGCCGTGATCCTAGGATTTCAGCATTTCATAGTCATGCTGGGCACCACCGTCATCATACCAAGCGCGCTTGTTCCTCAAATGGGAGGTGGAAATGTGAGCCCTCAGCTCTTTATTTATATGCTCTACCAAATGTCCTCTGTTTTATCACTTGCATATAAATTCAACATCTCGGAAGAAGTAATAAATGATGGGCACTCACTGAATTTATTTCTATCAGGAGGAGAAAGCTCGGGTGATCCAGACGCTCTTGTTCGTCGCCGGCATAAACACCTTGCTGCAAACCTTCTTCGGGTCTCGCCTCCCCGTCGTCATGGGTGGCTCCTACACCTTCGTCGCGCCGACCATCTCCATCATCTTGGCTGGACGCTACGACAATGAGACAGACCCTCACGAGGTACTTACTGCCCACAGACTGGCCTTTTCATTAATCTGCGAGTTCTCGCAACAAGAGCTAATGGGTTTGTGTTGCTGCTGTCAAGAAATTCCTACGGACGATGAGGGGGACACAAGGCGCTCTCATCATCGCGTCGACGATTCAGATCATCCTTGGCTTCAGCGGCCTCTGGCGCAATGTTGTCAAGTTAGTCCCATTTTCACTCTTTGTTCGTCGAATTATAGTAGTACAAGTCCTCTTAGTACTACTCCTATATGTTACCCTGTAGCGTTTCAGGTTGTGCAGTTAAGGGTTGAGTTAACTAACCATCCTGCATGATTTCTGTGCAGATTGCTGAGCCCATTATCTGCAGTTCCTCTTGTTTCACTCGTCGGATTTGGGCTTTATGAGCTTGGCTTTCCAGCGGTTAGTTTTGCTCCATCACTTGCTAATTTCCTCTGCTTCTTGTGTCTTCTTGGAAGAGTGAATAAAAGGTATTCGTGATAAAATACAGGTAGCCAAGTGCGTGGAAATTGGTCTGCCAGAACTCATCCTAATGGTCGCGTTTTCTCAGGTATCACAACATTTTACGAAGTTCTAATTGGCCAGATCAATGTTTTTAAATGGTTTCAGTAAGTTAATGATGATGTACGTACTGATCGTGTTTGTTTCCTGCGCAGTATTTGCCTCATGTGTTGCATTCTGGGAAGGGTGTCTTTGGCCGGTTTTCTGTTCTCTTCACCGTGTCAATCGTGTGGCTCTACGCATACATCCTCACAATCAGTGGCGCCTACAAGAACGCCAAGTTGAAGACGCAGGCGCATTGCCGCGTCGATCGTTCAGGGCTTATCGGAGGAGCTCCATGGTAGGGTCCCAGGAGAGGAAACCATATTTTGTTATAATGTGTTGTAATTCTAATGACAGTCCTAACGACAGTGCTGCCTGAAACCTGGCTGCAGGATAAGCGTTCCGTATCCGTTTCAGTGGGGGGCTCCGACATTCGATGCTGGAGAATGTTTTGCAATGATGATGACTTCATTCATTGCCATTGTAGAGGTTTGTCTGCAATATTTACCCTAGAATAGGAAGCAGATGCTATACATTCAGTCATAATAAGATGGTACTTTGTACATTGCAGTCCACTGGAGCCTTCATTGCTGCTTCAAGGTATGCAAGTGCAACGATGATACCTCCATCGATCGTTAGTCGGGGAATTGGTTGGCAGGTAAAATGAACCATTTATTGTACTGTGGAGTTTGTCTAATCTTATTTTACTTGGTAGGCAATAATGCATGCTGATCACAATGAAACATCACTTTCAGGGCATCGGTATCTTGCTTGATTCATTCTTTGGGACAGCCAATGGAACCTCAGTTGCAGTGTAAGTATATGTTTCGGGATAGTACAGGTGGCATTACTTGACTGAACAACCAATGGAGTACTTGATTATCTCTGTGAACTTTTGTATTTGCAGGGAGAATGTTGGTTTACTTGCTGTGACACATGTTGGCAGCAGGCGAGTGGTGCAAATATCTGCCGGCTTCATGATTTTCTTCGCGGTCCTAGGTAATATATCTGTCTATGTTAAACTTATTTTTAAAGCTATTATTACTCTAGTTTTGGTTGTGCACATATATACTGTTGCCCAAACTGATTGTTTCTTTTGGCAAAACAGGAAAATTTGGAGCCCTGTTCGCGTCCATCCCATTGCCTATATTTGCTGGCATGTACTGTGTTTTCTTCGCATATGTCGGTACGTCCAGATACTCGTCGTCGTTTGAAAGTCTACATTTGATTATTTTCAGCATGCCATGTTGCCGGTCAGCTTGCCACCAGTATGATTCATTGGTTCTTTACCGCTCGTCGTCGTTCGGAAGTCTAAATTTGATTAATTTTCAGCGTGTTACGTTGCCAGTTTTGACATCAGTATGAATGTACGAGTCTCATTGGTTCTTTCTTTTGCCGAGCAGGTGCATGTGGTCTGAGCTTCCTTCAGTTCTGCAACTTGAACAGCTTCAGGACCAAGTTCATCCTGGGCTTCTCCTTCTTCATCGGCATATCGGTGCCGCAGTACTTCAACGAGTACGCCTCCGTCTCGGGCCATGGCCCGGTGCATACGGGCGCAAGATGGGTACGATGAGCACACGCCTCGGTCTCTCGCCATTCATCAGCTCTCTGAAACCACTGACCGTTGTCACCTTTTGTTCACTTGGGCAGTTCAACGACATGATCAACGTGCCATTCTCGAACAAGCCGTTCGTGGCGGGGCTGGTGGCCTACTTCCTGGACAACACGATGCACCTGCACCAGAGCGCGGTGAGGAAGGACAGAGGCTACCACTGGTGGGACAAGTTCAGGAGCTTCAAGAAGGACGCCAGGAGCGACGAGTTCTACTCCCTGCCCTTCAACCTCAACAAGTTCTTCCCTTCGGTCTGATCGTCGCGGAGAAGGGCGCTGTCGATCCCCTTGTTCGTGCATTGGCTGAAGACATGGTCCTGCTAGCTTATCTGTCGAGTCTTTGTGGTGCCGTTGCGCTTCAGTTTTGTGTATTTATGGACGAGATGGACTGATTGGACCAGTGGGGACGCCATGTTCGTTTCTTGGTTCTGCGCGGATCAACGTCTGTCTCACAAGTCATAACCTGTTGTCAATCTGTGGATGTACATGCGGTTTCCCTAGCCCAGGAAAAAAGATCATCATTAGTAAGGTGGCTTATAATGCTATAATTTATTTCCTAGTCCTAGAAATTAAAGAGTGAAGCCTTCGATTATGCTATTTCTTTTTTTTTTAACTTGATTATGCTATTTCTTAGTCCTGCTATTTCCAACCCAAAAAAAATGCTCAACCTGATAAGTACTGTACTTCTTTTAGGAAAGGAGCATCGTTGCACCCAATTTTATTCGCGTATGTTCTATGATGACATACACAAACACTTCGAGGAACACGTGCACTTTTTATTTTCAAAGCATCAGCGTCTTGACATACAGACATTTCTGGTTCACATATAAAAATAATTTGGAAAAATATACGCACAAGTTTCTGATAAAAAATAATTTTACCACTTTATTTTTTGCAAACAGGAAATGTTTTTTCCACGTGCAAGAATATCTTAATAATGAACATACTTTTTCTGCGGGGTCAATAATGAACATACTTATGAATACAAGAACACTTATTTTGATATGCATGAATATTTTTTGAATACGATTTTTTTACAGCTCAAAGTACATATTTAGTCATTACAAATAATAAGAGTTGTATCATTTATAATGGGAGGTACAATGGCAGGGGGCGGAATATATAGCCATTCATTTGAATTCAATGTTTTTGCCTCACGGAAGGTGTGCGCATAGGAGACTGCTGTGAATTCCCTAGCCAGGAAATGCCAATCACGAAAGATTGCAGAGGCCAATCATGCTGAGTGCATCTCATTCTTCATTGCATCGATGACCTCCACAATATGAAAACTGATCACACGTCTGAACCACAACATGGCCTGCTAACACCAAGCCTGGAAGAACTATCCCCCTTCCCACATACTCCCTCTGTCCGAAAATACTTGTCCTCGAAATGGATGTATCTAGACTTATTTTAATTATAGATACATCCATTTTATCCATTTCTAGGACAAGTATTTTCTGACGGAGGAAGTAGGTACCAACACATGATGTAGTTTTTTTTCTGCAGGTTATCAATATGTTGTAGTAGTGATCTAAATGCTCTTATATTAATTTATGGAGGGAGTAATTATCAACTCTGTAGATGCATCATGCATCACATCCCAAGACAGGCATCTAGTCTTATGAGGAAGCGTTGAACCCTTTGTCTCGGGCCGCATTGTATTTATATGACCGAAGCCTTGAAGTACAAGTTTGGGAGAGATCGATCGATCGTGATCTGCTCTCGAGAGACTACATGGGATAAGGGAGAGAAGAGAAGATAGATAGAGATACAGTTTAAACAACTATCCTATCTCTATACAACTCTGTATTCTAACACTCCCCCTCAATCTAAACCCTACTTGCTAAGGTTAAGATTGTACTTGAAGTCATCTAATCTCCTCATTGTCAAAGGTTTTGTGAAACCATCAGCAAGTTGATCACCTGTCGGAATAAACCTTATATCAAGCAGTTTGCGTGCCACTCTTTCTCCTCGACAAAATGAAAATCAACTTCAATATGCTTTGTCCGTGCATGAAAAACAGGGTTAGCTGAAAGATAGGTTGCACCAATGTTATCACACCACAATCTTGCAGCACTGTGGAACTTTAATTCCAAGTTCATGTAACAATGTTCGAATCCACATTACTTCAATTTGTTGCATTAGCCAAAGCTTTATACTCAGCCTCAGTGATTGACCGTGAGACTGTTGACTGTTTTCTTGCACTCCATGACACAAGGTTTGTTCCCAGAAACACAGCAAAGCCACTGTTGACCTTCTATCATCAGCACACCTGCCCAATCTGCATCGAGTAGTGACACAAGCATAGAAGAGGACTTGACAATCTGAAGACCAAGTCCTCAAGAAATTTAAGATACCTCAAAATCCTTTTACTGCTGTCCAATGAACAGTAGTAGGAGCATGCAAATATTGACATACTTTGTTAACAGAATATGAAATATCGGGGACGTGTAAGAGTCAAGTATTGTAATGCACCTACAACACTTCTGTAATTTGTTGCATCATCCGCCCAAGTGCTTCTCCACTTTCAACGATGAAGTTTTTAAAGTAGAGATAGGTGTACTGACCGGCTTACATTTTTCCATACCTACCCTTCTGAGAATGTCCATGGTATATTTCTCTTGTGTAAGAAGTATGCCATCATTTACCTTCTTGACCTCAATTCCAAGAAAGTAATGTAGATCTCCCAAATCTTTGAGAGCAAACTCCAACTTTAAATCCTTAAGCAGACAAGTTGTAGCATCTGAGCTGGGTGCAACGATTATATCATCAACATAAACAAGAACAAATATAGTAACATTGTTCTTATGATAAAAGAATAATGAGGTATCTGCCCTTGATGGTGTAAATCCAAGCTTTTGCAACTGTGTACTTAACCTTGAATATCAGGCTCTTGGGGCCTGTTTTAACCCATACAATGCTTTGTCCAACTTACAGACATAATTTGGCGTTTTCTTGTTTTCATATCCTGGTGGCTGCCTCATGAACACTTCTTCCTCAAGAACACCATGAAGAAACGCGTTCTGAACGTCTAGCTGTCGTAGACTCCAGCCTCTGGAAGTAGCAATAGACAATACAAGTCGAATAGTAGCTGACTTAATAACAGGACTAAAAGTATCTTCATAATCTATACCAAACCTTTGCTTAAAACCTTTTGCAACTAATCTGGCTTTGTACCTGTCTATACTTCCATCAGCTCTTTTCTTAATTTTATATACCCATTTGCAGTCGATCACATTTGCATCCCTCTTTGGGGGAACTAATCGCCACGTTTTGTTTTGAATTAATGCATCATATTCAACATCCATAGCCTTCTTCCAATCCTTGTGTGCAAGAGCATCATGCAAATTTGTTGGCTCACCAACCGTCGTGAGAAAAGCTCGTTTGAGTTTATCATACCTGATTGTACCATCTGTATATTGCTTCTCCTTGACAATACCGGACCGAGAGCGTGTATGACGGAGAGGAGCTGAAGTTGCTGCAGAAATAGGCATGGATCCGTCTGGCGCAGAAGATCCTCCGTCTGACGCAAAAGGCGCAGAAGATCCTCCTCCAACGGCTCCTCCAACGGCAACAGCAGATACGCTCCCCCCGTCGCTATCGACATCGGAACGCGTGGCGCAGGGCGAAACACTGCGGCGCGCTGGACGCAGGCTGATTGGCTCTGCACTTGTGGGCTCCGCGCCTGTCGGGCTGTCGGCCACCGGGGCAGAGGCGCTGATTGGCTCCACGCCTGGTGCGCGGTCGGCCACCCGACCGGGCGTTGCGGGAGACGCGAGGCGATCCGCCTGGGATCCCGCTCCCGTCAGACTACACCGCGAATCATCCTCGGATCGCGTGACTGCAGTGCCAGGCGAATCTGCCTGGGATCTGGCGCCTGGTCCTGTTTTGGCTGCATCTACACACATAAAATCATAGCCTGTGGCTGCACAATCATCATGAGATTCAAAATTTTCCATGGAATTTTCCACATGATCAGGTCTAATTAATTCACCCCCGTGATCAGGCGAAGGTAAAAGATCAGAAAGAAGGGAGATTTCAGCACGCAAAAGAGCTCCCGCATTAGGATGAAGTTTAGCAAATGGAAATAATGTTTCATCAAAAATAACATCACGAGATATATAGATACGACCAGATGAGATTTCTAGGCATTTGTATCCTTTATGAAGATTACTATAGCCAAGAAACACGCATTGGGTAGACCGAAACTCAAGTTTATGGTGATTGTAAGGACGCAAGTTTGGGTAGCAAGCACACCCAAAGATTTTTAGAGAACTATAGTCTGGTTTTTGATGAAACAAACGTTCCAAAGGAGTGATGTTGCCAATGACACGACTAGGCAAACGATTGATAAGGTAAGTAGCCGTGATAAAGGCCTCATCCCAGTATTTGAGTGGCATTGATGCATGAGCTAGAAGAGACAGACCAACTTCCACAATGTGACGATGTTTACGTTCGGCTGAACCGTTTTGTTGATGTGCATGAGGACAAGAGACATGATGAATAATGCCAATGCTACGGAAGAAAGAATTGAGTTTCTCATATTCTCCTCCCCAGTCACTTTGGACTGCAAGGATTTTTCTATCAAATTGTCTTTCAACAAGTTTTTGGAATTCTTGGAAGACAGAAAAGACTTCAGATTTGAACTTAAGCAAATATATCCATGTGAATTTGCTATAATCATCAATAAAACTGACATAGTATTTCTTGCGACCAAAAGAATCTCTTGCATGACCCCATACATCATCGAAAATAAGCTCTAAAGGAGCATGAGACACACTGTTTGATGAGGGTAAGGAAGTTGGTGACTCTTTGCACATTGACAAGCTTCACAAACTGACTCACTTTCGGGACTACGTGACAATGAAAGATTGCCTTTATTGACTACTTGCTTGACTATATTTGGAGAAGGGTGACCTAATCTTTGGTGCCATTTGGCTAAGGAAGGCTTGATAGCAGAATAAACTTGACGGTGACGCTTTCGATCAAAGACTCTTGATGTGATGGGATATAATCCTCCAATGCATCTACCGTGATGAATGAGCTCCTTCGTTGCCCGATCCTTTATGAAAAAATAGGTAGGATGAGTTTCAAAGAAAACATTATTGTCGGAAGTTAAACGAGACATGGAAGCTAAATTTTTGTCGGCTTGAGGTACATGAAGGACATCTTTAAGGACAAGATCACGTTTAAGGCTAGGGGAATTAATAGAAGATTGACCAATGTGGGTAATGTCCATACCTCCACCGCTTGCGGTGTGAATCTGATCACTGCCGTGATATCTCTCTCGGAGGGCAAGCTTCTCTAGCTCATTCGTGACATGGTCCGTAGCTCCAGAGTCAGCGTACCAGACCGTGTCACCATCAGCTCCGCCGTGCTCCCGCATGGCTGCAACGACATGCTTTGTGTCGGGCACAAAGTCCTCATCATACCGGTGCCAGCAGTCAATGACTTCATGGCCCGGCTTCTTGCACAGCTGACATCTAGGACGACGGTTGTTGTTGTTGTAGCCACCGCCGCCGTTGTATCCGCCTCAGCATGCTTCAAGGAGGGAATCTGCGCCAGTCTTCTGTCAATGCCGCTTCCCGTGGACGCGGTCGTGGCGTAGGCAGCGATGGCGCTGATCAGCAACAGGCAGCGGCGGCCTTGATGGCAACCAGGGTCGGCCCGACAGCGCGGAGCCCACAAGTGCAGAGCCAATCAGCTGCGTCCGGTAGCGCAAGATGTTTCACCTGCGCCACGCGTTCCGATGTCGATAGCGACGGGGGGAGCGTATCTGCTGTTGCCGTGACCGCGCCACTGCTGTCCACGCCCACGACCGCGTCCACGGGAAGCGGCATTGACAGAAGACTGGCGCAGATTCCCTCCTTGAAGCATGCTGAGGCGGGCGTCGAAG
This sequence comes from Aegilops bicornis, assembly GCA_021605145.1. Lineage (NCBI taxonomy): Eukaryota > Viridiplantae > Streptophyta > Magnoliopsida > Poales > Poaceae > Aegilops > Aegilops bicornis. Next base: position 443,639,746 of record CM038673.1, read on the forward strand.
CTCGAGTGGCTATACAGCTCCTGAACCGTAACAGGTTCGATCCGCGCCGCCAAGGCCGAGATCACTGGATTGTAGTCGATGTCGAGGCCGGCGATGACGTGGGAGATGATCTCGGCGTCTCCGAGCGGTGCACCGGCGCAAGCAACTTCATCTGTAAGGGTTTTAATTTTCCCAAGATATTACGCCATGGTTAGGTTACCTTTTCTGCAGATTGGTGAGCGCCATCCTCGTGTTGATCTTCTGGGCTTGCGTTAGTGCAGCAAACAAGGCAAGGATAGAGTTCCACACCTCGGCCGGCGACTCAAGCATCGCTAATTGGGCAAGAAACTCTCGAGACAAGGACCCCATGAGATACCCTTGTAGCTGCTGCTGCTGTGCAAACCAGATCGATCTGGCGAAGTTGAAGACCTGCTCTTCCTTCCCATTGTTGTCGATGGTGATGGTGGCAGGGGGCGCCGGGCTTGCGGCGTCGAGGAAGTGCTCCATCTGTGCTCCTTTAATCTGAGGTAGCACGACAGCCTTCCAGAGGAGGAAATTCGTCCTCGTAAGCTTCTCTGACGGAGGCGGACCGAGGGAGGGCGAGCTGCTGCTTGAGGTGGAAGATGAGGCGAAGGTGGATGGCGCAGATAGGGTGGACAGGGCGCTCATGGTGGATGCGGACGCGGTGGCAGCAGTGGTGGACAGCGTGGTGTCTGACATGGTTGCCTCTCTCTCGATCTCGGTTCCTCTCTTCTGCGATCAACTAGATGGATTCCTTCTCGAGGGCTAGACGTACGAGAGGAAGGGCTCTGATGACCATATGAGGAAGCGTTGAACCCTTTGTCTCGGGCCGCATTGTATTTATATGACCGAAGCCTTGAAGTACAAGTTTGGGAGAGATCGATCGATCGTGATCTGCTCTCGAGAGACTACATGGGATAAGGGAGAGAAGAGAAGATAGATAGAGATACAGTTTAAACAACTATCCTATCTCTATACAACTCTGTATTCTAACAAGTCTGTCCATAACATAACAAAAATTCCAGAATGTTTTGTCCAGTCCTATCAACATTATATGCTTCCATAATATTTTCATTTATTAATCTGATTAAAGAAAATTAATAAAATAGATACATTTTTGAGATTTATAAAGAAGAAAGATACTATATGTTCAACAGGCCACTTTGAGTGGTATGCTTAATGCTACAACTACTTTTGGACGTCTTTTTTACAGCACCTCCAGCCGGTCGGCCCCCAGGGGCTTAAAATAGAGCCTCCTGGGGGCGCGCCGGCGGAAAAATCGGCGTGGGGGCGGCTCGGCTTTGCAGCTGCCCCCCAAGGTCGCCCCCAGGTGTCGATTTCGGCTCACTTTCAGCGCAAATTGGACCAATTTCGGCCCATATTCAGCGTGCTTCGGCACAAATTCAACAGAAGCTATTTTGTATCACATAGTTCATCACAGGAAGTCAATACCAATCAAATAGTTCAACAAATAAAAACTCAGATTTCATCAGACGTCGAGTTAGGCGTTGCCCTTGAGCCTCCATAGGTGCTCCACCAGATCATGCTGCAGTTGTTGATGCACCTGGGGGTCTTGGATCTCTTGACGCATATTGAGGAAGACAGTTCAGGTTGCCGGTAGCTGGTGATCAAGTTGGGCAAGAGGACCCTGCCTGTAATATTGTTCAGTGTCAAACACTAGCTCTTCCTGCTCGCTCTCAATGATCTTGTTGTGCAAGATGACACAGCAAGTCATGATCTCCCACATTTGATCTTTCGACCAGGTATGAGCGGGGTACCAGACAACAGCAAATCGAGATTGGAGCACACCAAATGCCTGCTTGACATCCTTCCTGCAAGCCTCCTGACACTTGGCAAAGTAGGAGGTCTTGCCTCCTGGCACAGGGTTTGAGATAGTCTTCACAAATGTGGACCATCTCGGATAGATGCCATCTGCTAGGTAGTATCCCTTGTTGTAGTGCCGCCCATTGACCTCGAAGTTCACCAGAGGAGCATGACCTTCAACAAGCTTGGGAAAGACATTCGAGCACCGTAGTACGTTGATGTAATTGTGAGTTCCTAGCATATCAAAGAAGGAGTGACAAATCCAGAGGTCGTGTGTGGCCACTGCCTCAAGTACCACACTGCAACCGCCTTTGGCGCCTTTGTACATCCCTTGGCAAGCAAATGGACAATTTTTCCATTTCCAATGCATGCAGTCGATGCTTCCAAACATTCTGGGAAATTCTCTTGCTGCATTCTGTGCTAGGATCCGAGCAGTGTCTCCAACATTGGGTGATCGCAAGTATTGACGTCCAAACACTGCCACCGCTGCCCCGTAGAACTTGTACAAACACTCAATGGTCGTGGACTCGACCATGCGTCCATAGTCTTTCAGTGAATCACCGGGAGCTCCGTATGCAAGCATCCTCATAGCTGTCGTGCACTTCTAGAGTGAGGTGAATCCAAGTGTGCAGGTGCAATCCTTCTTGCACTTGAACTGTCGAACTCACAGATGTAATTCACAATCCTGAGGAAGAGCTTTCGGCTCATCCGATAACGGCGTCGAAATAATTTCTCGCCGTGGAATGGAGCGTCGGCGAAGTAGTCGGAGTAGAGCAAGCAATAGCCTTCCAGGCGATGCCTCTGCTTTGCCTTCAGCCGACCTGGCGCCGAGCCACCTCACCGCGGCTTTGCATTGCTCGCGAACAGGCCGGCCAGTAAGGCGAGGACCATGAGATGCTCTTCCTCCTCCAGCAACGCCGTGAACGCCTCCTCGTCATCCAAGTCCATCGCTGAGCAGACAAATCGTTGAACACCTGGCGGGCATGGTAGGCGCGCAACCGCCGATATCCCCGCCCTATGTGGCCGGAGCACCGGGAAGCTTGCCCAGGAGCGGGGTGGAGGCTGCCGCGGCAAACCTTCTCTTTTCAGGCGGGGGTATACCCCTTCTAGCGGCGGGGTGGGTAGGCGACGCCGGGATCGGCACGTCGGCGGAAGGGCGTGCGCGCGGGGAGGGCGTGAATTTGGAAGTGCAAGATGCTTTTTTGCCTGACAGTGGTGGCCCGGGCGCAGGTTTTCAAGCGCCCCCCAGTGGGATGGGTTCGGCCTGGGATCGCCGTGCCAAAAAAAATGGGCCGAGCCGGCGGATTTCGCCGTCCTAGGGGCGCGACTTGGGGGTTTTTTCGGTGCCGGCGCAAAAAAACTCGCCCCGGTGGGCTGTTGGGGGCGCGAGTGGAGATGCTCTTAGGTACCTTAATGCCGTTGGTGCTCTTATTCTCGCCCGCAGCAAGGCGACCCATAGTATGCCCCTCAAGCGCAACAGGCCGGCCCAACACTGTAGGTCCACCGAGCGGTTTTAGGAAGTTTCTATGGAGCAGCTCGGAGTGGTTTTAGAAGCTTCCCTATGGAGTCTTTTTCATTCTTTGTTTCTGTGTGTTTCTTCTATCATTTTTTTTCGGTTTTCCCACATTTTCCCCTCTTTTCCAAAAAAATGTTGACTTTTTCAACACATGTTGTACATTATTCATATACACATGGAACATTTTTCATGTTGAACAATTTCAAATACCTGATGTACATTTTTAAAATAAATGTTTGATTATTTTTTCGGATATATGCAAAATATTTTCAAATATGTGTTGAACATTCAGTTGAACCGCACGATTATTTTGAATGAGCCGGCATTTTTTACCGTCTATATTTAAAAATCTCTAAAACCTTTTTTACATTTTATAAACATTTTTAGGAAATGCGACAAACATATTCTTGAACGTGTGGAATTTTTTCAATGGTGCAAAACATTTTGTAAATACGCAGAAATTTCTATATTGTGTATTTTTTAATAGTTTAATGAACATAGTTTTTTTGAAAATATAAACAACACAAATGAGCGAGCTAGGCGACTTGTACATATCGGGCCTACCAACTAGAATTTGTTTTTTTAGTCTTAGCCGGCCCACTAGAGGTTGCCATGAGGTGAGCAGACACACGGAATATCCTATTTGCCGCTAGCTGCGACAAGTTGTCGGGTGGACGCACTGGGAGATCGATCGAGGGTTCGCGCGTGGACTGGCCCGTAAAGTGTTTCGAAGATTCCGGTTTTAGGAACCTTCTCGCTTGTTCTCAGACGGTTTTTTCCGGTTTTGGAAACCTTCTAGGAGCTTCCTAACTTTTTTTTCTGTTTCTTTTTCGTTTTCCGTTTTCCTTTCTCCTGTTTATTTTTTCTTCTCTGTCTTTTCCTTTTAATTCCTTTTCTACTTTTTCAAGTTTTATTTTTCGCCTTTTTCTTTATGATTCTTTTCTTTATTTTTCCTCGTCTTCACTTTTTCATTTTTCATAATTTAAAAAATGTTCAAATTATTCAAATTTTGTTTGTATGTAAAAAGATATTCGTTCTTTAGAAAAATGTTCGAAGCTTAAAAATGTTCACTTATTGGAAAATATGTTCAAATTTTAAAAAATATGGTCCGGTTTAAAAATATTGTTCAGTATTGAAAAAATGTTTGAATTTCCAAACTTGTTTGAGATTTTTAAAAACGTTTTAAATTTTCAAATTTGTTCTTCAATTTTTAAAAATGTTCGTGCTATCTAAATTCCTTTCTTTCAAAAATTTATTCCACTTCTCAAATTTTGTTCACGAATTCAAAATATTCATAGTTCTCAAAAATAATTCATGAAATTAAAAAATGTTCATCTCTTCAAATTTTGTTTAGGAGTTTCAAAAATGTTCCTCTTTCAAAATTCCTTCGCAAATTTAAGAAAAATCTTCGTGTTTTCCAAAAAAAATCGTAGTGTCAAAAATTGTTTCTATTTGAAATTTTGTTTGCAATTTTCAAGAATGTGTCTGTTTCTAATTTTGTCTGGGAGTTTCAAAAAATGTTCGAATTTGTTTTTAAAATGCTAACGAATTTAAAACATGTTCATCTTCTTTTCTGGTGTTTTCTGCTTATTTCCTCCTGTTCCTCTTTCATTTTTAGAATATTTCACAGTTCTAAAAAGTGTTCTTGATTTGATAAAACTGTTCATATATCTCAAAAATGTTTTCGTTTTCAAATTTTGGTCTGAGTTTGAAAAAATGTTCTTCTTTAAAAATTGTTGACGGACTCCAAAACTATTCGCATTTCCAAATTATTGTTCAGAGTTTCAAAAAATTCCGCCTTTAACAAAAATTTGTTCACATATTCAATAATGTTCGTTAGTTTCAAAAAAGTGTTCAGTTTATCACAAAATTGTTTGGATATTCAATAAATGTCGAGCTTTTTTTCTTCTTCTCAAAGTTGAAAAGTGTTCGCTTTAAAATATATATTTCCAAAATAATGTTCATGTTCAGAATTTGACAAAATGCTCGGATCTATATTAACTTTAGATTAGCGTGCCTTTGTAAAACAAGAAGCTCATCTATCCCGTTGGCTAGGCTCGCGCATAAGCAACAAGAAGTCCCTTGTTTGATCCCTCCCTTGAGCATACTTTTTAGGGATTTTTCACTGTGTTACGCTTATGGGCCAGCCCAGCTGGTGTCGCGCCTTTGCGTCCGCTCGGCAATTCGCCGTAACGAGCGGCGCATAGGAACTCCCCACACACTCTGTCTCGCAGCAAGCGAGACAAAGGGCTGCCCCTTATTCAGTTCAGCTCCTACTCCCCGCGCTACCCTATGCTAACGCAGCAAACATGAACTCGTCCTTGCACTTTGGGCCAGACGACTAGATTGTTGATGGGTGGTTTGCCCCTGTTTTTTTTATTTCGATATTGTTTTAGGTATTTTACATCTTTAAAAATATTCAGCATTCCAAAAAAATCATGAATTTAATAAAAAACAATTACTAAAAATCGAATTTTAAAAACTATTATCTGCTCGAAAAATGTTCCCAAATTTAAAAACGTTAATGGAATTCAAAAAGGTATTTCCAAATTTCAGAAAATGTTCACAAATTTGGAAAATATTTGCAAATTTAGAAAATACTCACGAAATACTAAATATATTGGCCATTCCAAAAAAGTGTTCATGAATTCCAAAATTGTTCCCAAATTTCACAAATCTTTGTCGACTCAAAAAATGTTCGCTGATTAATTAAATGGTTGCAAATTCAAATAATATTCTGGAAAACTAAAAATTACTTCAAAAGTATTTTCAAGAATTTTATAAAATTCTCGGAAGAAATATGTACCAAACTAAAAAAACTCAAATTTTAAAAGTGCTCCAGCATACAGAAAATGGTCTTGGATTCAAAAGACTTGAATTTGGAAATTCATGTGTGATTTCTAAAAAGTTCATGAGTTTAAAAAAAGTTTATGGATTTGAAAAAAAAAAGTAAAAAATACAATCTGGATGGGGCATGTGGGGTATACGGGGTAGGTCGCTATCCAATGACCTACGCACGAAATAGGAGGGGCCCCTATTCTAGGGTTTAAGTATAGGACATGAGGCAAGTTAACCGAAGTATGTCTATATAAGGGGCGCACTAGGCACAAGTCAATATCAATATTTTTAAAATTAGGAAATTTGTATTTATTTTTTGGATAAATGTATTATTAAAATAAATTCTTGCATAATTGATTTCAAAAAATAACATATTTGAGAATGTTGATCTTTCTTATCATAAAATTATTAAAGATTTAAAAATATCCATTATATGTATTCAAAGCATAATGCATTTAGAATTTGTTCATGAGTAAAAAATATGTATATGCAAGAATATTTATACGTGTCAAATTATATTTTTCGTGCATTATAAAAATACTTGTGTTTATGAAAATTAGGTGGGGGAACAGCGGCGGAGACAAGCCCCAGGCAGCCCGGGCGGCTGCCTGAGGCGTGAGGGCAGGTTGCTTTGTTGACTGTAGCAATTTCTGTAGCTGTAGTGCTACAGTGAACGAAGGCTGCCTGGGTCGGGTCATGGCTAATTCCTGGCGCCGCTACTGTTGGGGAAGATTAACATGAAGATGGTTGCTCCCCGTAGAAGTATCACGTAAGTTACATTAGCGGGTTGTCGGTCTTTATGACAACGTAAAACCTGGAAATCCGTTGGTGCTTCTGGGAGCGCGCGCTCCTCCACACGAAAAAGGCATTTCAAAGTGTGAAAAAATTATAAACAAAAATTTAGCGCATACATCTCGACATTATATGTGTATGTCAAGTTTCGGAGAAAACCGATATTTTTTATGGCTTGTGTAAAAAAGACAAAAGGATATCTTGTGAAAAGGAGACATAAGTTGTCAGTTTTTCTCGAAACGACTTTGTGAGCATGTACAATATCGAAATATATGCGTCAAGTTTAACTTTAAAAATTTTAAAATATGTTTAAAACATATTTTAAAAACCAGAAGCGCACGCTCCCATGTTCCAAAACGCCACTCTCCGTAAAAGCCACATTAGATCTCGGCCTTACAATCTTTGAGTAGTTTGTTGATGCAGTCAAAGGGCTAGATTCTACAATGAGACCTCTTAACCAGCGCCTTCTAAGCCGTGTAAGGATCCAACCCTCACGGTACCCTCTTCGTGGGTTGGCCCAACAACTAGGCGAGCATGTCGATCACAACACCGCGATTCCCCTGGTTGCTCGGTTCACAATGTTGACCGGTCAAGGTTTGCCAGTCCACCGTTGAGTTTTCTAAAAAAATGCCAATCTTTTAAGGGGTTGTCTAGGGCACATCTATATGTGCCTTAATTATTGCACATCTAAATGACTGAATCAAACTAGAAAGAAAAAAAGAAAAAGACAAAAAAAATGCTTGCATGAATCTTAACGTAAAATCAATGACATATAATTTAGATGTGTAATATTTAGAGTAACATGTTCATGAATTTCTAAAAAGTTCATGAAATCAAAATAAAATAAAAAGTTCATAAGATTGAAAAAATATTCTGCCATTGAGTTTTCTAGAAAACATGCCAAATTTTGAAAACAATTTCAAGAATTTTAGAAATATTTAGGAATTTGAAAAAGTTCATGAATTCGAAATAAAATGTTCTCGCCAATTTGAGAAAATTTTGCAAATTTAAGAAGTTCATAAAATTGATTTTTCTTTTGAAAATCTTGTAAAAAGTTCACGAATTTGAAAGAAAAAGTTTGTGTAAATTTCTGAAAAGTTGGTAAAATTTAAAGGTTCATAAAATTGAAAGTGTTCTCAAATGTGAGAAAAAGTTTACGGATTTAAAAATATTACAAATTAAAAAATGAATTTGAACAAAAGTTTGCAAGCTTGGAAAAAGTAGACCAATTTTTAAAACTATGAATCAAGAAGGGAAAAATGAAAAAGAATAGAAAGAGAAAAGGGGAAGAAAGGAAAAAAATATAGATATACATAAACCGGGGAAACACGAAACTCAAAAAACCCAGCCCAAAGAAACTGGAAGGAACCTTCTGGAAGGTTCCCAAAACCTGTATTGGGACTACGTGATTTGGGCCAGCCCATTTCGCCAGCCAGAATCGAGGGTGTGCGCAAGTTACCGGTAACGAAGTAACTGCGCTTGAAGCAGCAAAGAGGAATCGTATTATAGAATTCTGCGTTACTACTCTTTGCCTTTGCACAATTATAGTTATTCCACCAAAAAAATCAAGCGGTTTCTATTAAAGGAAAATGGTAAAATAAGGTTTTTTTTAAAGGGGGTTGTATCCCGACCTCTGTATCTGGACGATGCATGCAGCCATTATATTAATTATTCACAAAAACCTTACAAAGCAACGCATCAATAAGCCTCAAGCCACCATCTTGGCAACACCTTTCGCTACTCCTATCCGTGATGAAGGGGTGTCGAATGTTCGAGCATAATACCAAACAGACATCGCACGAAAGCCTAACATCTAAAACCGGATGCCCCATCCAGGCAACTACTTGGGCTGGGTCACACGCCGGTCCGGCGCACTCCCAGTGAGCATCACATGCGCACGCTGCAAGGGTCGTCTCCTCCATCTTTCATCGCTCCATCCTCATAGCAGAACTGATGCATCGACCTTGCTAGGCCTCTCTGCCATCGACGCCACCACGACACTAGACAATTTCATCCTCATGCGCGAGTCCATCGCCACAGATCAGACGCCGAGTCCCCGTTAAAATAGGTCTAGCGTGTCATGTACACGTATTATGTACGTATGTAACTTGTATATGCTGATCATTATATATAGAAAGACGTGGAGAGGCTTTGCCCCACAGGAAACCCTAAACCTATTCTCAAACTTGGTATCAGAGCCTACCTGGCCGCCACCGCCTCTCCTCCTTCCGCCGCCGCCGCCAGCCTCTCCTCGCGGCCGCCGCGATGTCCAAGTCTCCCGCCGCCGATCAGTCCTCCTCATCGGCCACCGCGATGACCGCGTCCTCCGCCCTCGCCCTCACCATGTCCGCCCCCGTCATCGCTCCACCCTCGGCGTTGGCTCCCGCTCCCGTCCTTCCGCCCATCGCGGTCTCTCTCGACCACAGTAATTTCATGTTGTGGAGGGCTCTCGCCCTTCCCAACTTCGTCGGCATACGCCTCCACGGGTTCCTCGATGGCTCGGCCAAGGCGCCGGAGCCAACCGTGACGACAGGCACCGGTGATGCTGCTCGTACCATCACCAACCCCGAATACGAGCAGTGGTGGACTCTTGATCAAAGGGTCCTCGGGCATGTCCTCGGCTCCATGAGCGTGGAGATATCCGCGCAGTTGATCGGCTGCAGAACGGCGGCTGCTGCATGGGCTGCCGTGCACACCATGTTCGCCGCCGAGAACAGCGCCGGCGTGCGCAACCTTTGGCGTCAGATTCAGGCGCTACCCAAAGGAGATAGACCCGCTGGTGAGTACATGCAGAAGGTTAAATCTCTCGCCGATTCGATGGCCGCTGCCGGTTCTCCTCTTCGCGATGATGAGATCATGGACTACATGCTGACCGGGCTCGGCTCGGCGTTCAACCCCATCGCTGCTTCGATGAACTTCGCCGGCAAGCTGGTCACGTTTCCGACGTTCTACTCCAGCGTCCTCCACTACGAGGCCCTACAACAACAACAATCGGAAGTTGAGGACTGGCAGTCCTCCGCGAACGCCACCTCCCGGCCGGCCTACCACGATCACAGCGGTCGTGTGCCCGATTCCGGGCGCCCAAGTGGCGGCCGCTCCTCTGCTGCCTCTCTTCCGCCTGGATCGGCGAGCTACGGGTCCGCCCAGGGCGGTGCCCCTGGCCATAACAACGGCAACACCGAGGGCAACGGCCGCAATGGAGGAGGCAATGGGGGTGGCCGCCGTCGCTGGGGGCCTAGGTGCCAGATATGTAAGAACTGGGGACATGAGGCGCCGGACTGTCGCAGCCGCTATGACCGCGACCACCGCGCCGCCAACTCTGCCTCCAACTCCTCCTCCATGCATGAACCGCCGCACTGGATCCTGGACACCGGTGCGACGGATCACCTGACGAGTGATCTCGATCGTCTTCACTTCCATGAGCGCTATGGCGGGAAGGATCAAGTGCAAGTGGCAAATGGTGCAGGTTTGTCTATTTCGCATATTGGTCATTCCACTATACCCGGTTCATCCCTTCGCTTACGAAATAATTCGTCTTCCACATATACATCAACACCTCTTGTCTGTTTATCGACCTGTTCTTGATAATGATGTTTTTGTGGAATTTCACCGTTTCTTTTTCCTTGTTAAGGACACAACCACGAAGAAAATTCTTCTTCGTGGTAGAAGTCGTGGCGGCCTCTACCCCATCCCGTTTGGTCACGCGTCGTCTTCCTCCACTCGCCAAGCGTCTCTCAGTGTCAAGACCACTCCGTCCCAGTGGCATCAGCGTCTCGGTCATCCCTCGAATAATATTGTTCAAAACATTGTTAAGAGCAATGATTTAGTGTGTTCTTTTGAACGTCATCTTTCAGTGTGTGATGCTTGTCAGCGTGCTAAGAGTAGACAATTACCATATAATTTATCCACTCATGTTTCTACTATGCCTCTTGAGTTAATTCATTCTGATGTTTGGGGGCATGCCCTTGCCTCTTCCGGAGGCTATAAGTATTATGTGAGCTTTGTCGATGATTATTCACGTTTCACTTGGATATATCTTCTTAAGCACAAGTCTGACGTTGAGCAAGTATTTTATGCTTTTCAAGCTCTTGTTGAGCGTCTTCTTCGCACTAAAATCATATCCGTTTAGTCAGACTGGGGTGGCGAGTACCAAAAATTGCACCGCTATTTTCAACGAACCGGGATCTCTCATCGTGTGTCCTGCCCACACACCTCTCAGCACAACGGGATTGCTGAACGCAAACACCGTCATCTTGTGGAAACAGGTCTGGCCTTACTGGCTCATTCGTCTCTCCCTTTACGGTATTGGGACGAAGCTTTCCTTGCTGCATGTTACCTGATTAATCGCATGCCTACACCTGTTCTCCAACAAGATACACCCTTGTACTGTCTCCTTAAGGTCAAACTCGATTACACCTTTCTCCGCACCTTTGGGTGCGCCTGCTGGCCTAGCTTGTGCAAATATAACGCCCACAAGCTTGCCTTCGGGTCCACTATGTGTGTGTTCTTAGGCTATAGCAAGCTGCATAAGGGGTACAAATGTCTTGACCGTTCCACGGGCCGTATCTACATCTCCCGTGATGTTGTGTTTGATGAGTCTGTGTTTCCATATGCCACCCCTAGGGTCACCATCGATATCTCCTCCTTGGCTGATGTTCTCTCGTTTCCTTCCAATGAGCCGGTTACGGGTGACCATATGCGTAAATACACTTATCCTACATCGTTTCATCGATCCGCTGCTCTGTGCCATATTGCTTCTGTGCAGGCAACCCAGGACGCCGCTCCTTCCTCCTCGGCGGTCGACGTGCATGGAGCATGCACGTCGCCCGGCTCGTCGGCTGACTCGTTGCTCGGCCCATCATCCGCGACGTGCCCGCCCTCCACGGGCCGCTCGGCTGGTCAGCCCACTGCGGACGCGCCGACTTCCCCGGCCACGTCGCATGGCCCATCATCAGCGACCGCGCCGGCCACTTCACCGCCTGCTGTCACGTCGTCCTTGGTGCAGGAGGCTGCTGCTCCCTCCTCGCCGTCCGACCAGCTCGCGTAGCCTTCTGTTGAGGGCAGCCCTGTCCCCTCGATCGCGACGCCTCCAGCTGCTCCGGGTCACACCATGGTCACGCTCACCCGCGATCATACTCGTCGTGCGCTTGTCCCAACTGATGGAACTGTCCGCTATGACCCTCGCCGCCGTGCTTTTCACGTTGTGCCTGTCTCTCACCGCGATGCCCTCCGTGAGCATGCTTGGCGCACAGCGATGATGGATGAGCTCGACGCTCTTCGTCGCAATAGGACTTGGGTTCTTGTGCCTCGTCCGCGTGGTGTTAATGTCGTTGGGAGCAAGTGGATCTTCAAGACTAAGCATCGTTCGGATGGCTCCATTGATAAGTATAAAGCTCGTTTGGTCGCGCGTGGTTTCACACAGCAGCTTGGCATTGACTATGGTGATACGTTCAGTCCGGTTGTCAAGCCGGCCACCGTTCGACTGGTTCTTGCTCTTGCTGTGTCTCGCGGCTGGATCCTCCGACAGATTGATGTCAGCAACGCTTTCCTTCATGGTTACTTGTCTGAGGATGTCTACATGCAGCAGCCACCAAACTTTGAGGACGCTCAGTATTCCTCTCATGTGTGCAAGTTGCAGCGGGCTCTCTATGGACTTAAACAGTCTCCTCGCGCATGGTATGCTCTGCTTAGTTCTCGTCTTCTCCAGTTGGGTTTTGTTCTCTCCCAAGTTGACGCCTCTCTGTTTTTCTTCCGCCATCGGGATGTTCAGATCTATATGCTTGTCTACGTGGATGATATCGTTATTGCTGGCTCTTCTCCACGTGCAGTTGACGGTCTTGTTCATTCACTTGCGGCCACCTTTCCTATTAAGGATCTTGGGCCGTTGGAGTACTTTCTTGGCTTGGAAGCGTCGTACAATTCAGGGGGGATGACCGACACAACGGAAGTATGCCATGGATCTTTTACACCGTGTGAACATGGAGAATTGTAAGCCCACTTCCACACCGTTGTCTACCTCCGACCAGCTTGCACGGGTGTCTGGTCAGCCTCTTGGTGCCGATGATTCTTTCCGGTATCGCAGTGTCGTTGGTGGATTGCAGTATTTGACTCTCACTCGCCCAGATATTTCATTTGCAGTGAACAAGGTATGCCAGTTTCTCTCACAGCCCACTGATGTTCATTGGGAAGCTGTTAAGCGCTTCCTGAGCTATGTAAAGGGAACATTGCAAACTGGATTGAAGTTTCGAAAGGCTGTCTCCACCAGCATTAGTATTTTCACTGACGCAGACTGGGCTGGGTGTCCTGATGATCAACGATCCACAAGAGGTTTTGCCATCTTTGTTGGCCCGAATCTCATCTCCTGGAGTTCTAAGAAGCAACCGACGGTGTCGAGATCTAGTACGGAGGCCGAGTACAAAGCTTTGGTAAATGGAGCTGCTGAGGCCATCTGGGTAGAATCACTACTCAAGGAGCTTGGTGTTTCCCAGCAGCGTGTTCCTGTTCTATGGTGTGATAATTTAGGAGCCACATATCTGACTGCCAACCCAGTGTTTCATGCACGCACCAAGCACATTGAGATCGATTTCCAATTTGTGCGTGAGCGTGTTGCTTCTGGAGCTCTTGAGGTCAGGTTCATTTCTTCTAATGATCAGCTGGCTGATGTGTTTACCAAACCAGCCACTCGACAGATGCTAGACCGATTTAGTAGCAATCTATACCTTGTACAGAGTAGAAGTTCAGATTGAGGGGGTATGTTAAAATAGGTCTAGCGTGTCATGTACACGTATTATGTACGTATGTAACTTGTAGATGCTGATCATTATATATAGAAAGACGTGGAGAGGCTTTGCCCCACGGGAAACCTAAACCTATTCTCAAACTGTCCCCACTGCACCACACCGCCGAGATATGCCACCATCAATGTGTAGGATGAAGCACCGCTCCACCGAGTTCGGCGGGGCTGCTGAAGACCAAGCACCGTGGAAGGAGGACTCTGAGGCGGAGCACATAGGCAGCAGAGCGCCAACACACTGTCACCAGACGAACTCCGACCACGCCACCAACTGCCGCTATACAACCAAAGCATCACATCCACCCCAAGCTCACCATGAACGACACCCCCAAGAGGGTGACGACGCTCATAGCGCCGCTGTCGCTCAATCCGACAAGGAATTAGGCTTTTACTCGGCTTACGAGCTTGGGGGGGGGAAGAGGGGAAGGAGGCAACCTGGAGTGTCGGCGCCCTTGGGCGTCATCGCCGTCGTGGCCAAAAGTGTCGGCCTCGGATTTCTCCGGAGCCACGTCCCACCTCCAGCCTCCAAACTAGTCCAACTCCGGCGACCGAAGACCGCCCAAGGGAGAACCATTGGAGGCAGCCCTGGTTGAAGCACACAGAAGCCTCCAGATCTAAATCGGGCGTCACCAAGCCACCTGCATCAGAGCCACCACCCGCCGCTACCTCGCTGCCCACGTGGCCGAGGAAGAACGCCTAGCACCAATGAGCGCCAGACACTGCAGGCCCGACGTCGATCCACCAGCCGAGGCCGCCGCCACGGATCCAGAGCCCCCCGAGGAGGAGCAGCCAGATCCTCGCCGCCACCCTCACCGGCAGCCCTGCGGCGAGCCGGCGACCACCTCCGGTAGCGACGAGGGAGAGGAGAGGTGGGGAGAGAGGGTTGGCGGGGGCGAGAGGGTTTCGCCGTCCGAGTCGCCCCTCCAGAAGCGATGCGGGGCAGGATGGAGCCCGCATAAGAAAAAGTGATTCTAAAAGGCTATATCAGCGTCCATGGCTGAAGATTGCCGTTCCCCGCAACACAAGAGGAAGAAAATGTCACGCTGGATGAGAAGTCGCATAATCTTGTTCAATCAGAAGTGATATCTCCAGCTTTAGCTTTTCTTTTGGACTCAGATAACTAGTTTTTCTTTTCCAACACGTACGCAGTTAACCGTGCCATGAATGGATGTAGAGCACCGGTGGCCATGTCCCTACGGATGAGTAGCGACGGTACCTGTGCACGGGAGACAGTCAGACATAGACATCACGAACACTAGACGTCCCTAGCTATGAGATATGAGGCGGGAAGACACGGAGATCTTGTGATTGATTTGAATGTTGTTAACTCGCACAGCTCGATCGGATATCTTGCACAACGCACAATGGAGTACTACTAGCTAGCTAGCTAGGGCGGGCAGCGTGACCATCTTGCGGCTAGCTTTTTCGTTCCAGCATCCAGACACTACGTACGTTGAAGTTCTTTGCAACTGCATACATGTGCCGGCGTTGAAACCCAAGGGCGTGTTTGGTTGCCGTGCGCTACAGTACCCGCATTGTATACATTTCTCCACCCAATCTGACTATGCAAATGCAGTCTCAAATGCATCATCTGCATGTTGTTTGGTTGCCTACATGGCCTCTTACCTGCATGGGCAGAGCCACACTGCCTGGTGTTTGGTTTCCTGCATGTTAGTGGACAAACCCAAGGCATGGTGTTTGGTTGTATGCAACGCCTGGTGTGTGGTAACCTCTTTGGCTAGTTGGTGATGTTACCACCACACTTCGGCAGCACACATCATAAGCACAACAGAGTATAAACAGGGCATCAACTAGCATAATTCAGATATAAGCAGTACCACACTCCATAACAGTTCAAGGCATAAACCATAAACATGTTCAAAGCAGACTCGATAGTACGCTGGAAAGAGGTGGCCCGGACCTACTCCTTGGCGGCGAAGGCTTCGTCATGCTTCCCGCACTTGTTGATGACCTCAATGCCATCGTCGTCGAAGATGATGACCTTGAGGGTGTCGGGAGTGAGGAGCTTGAACGTCATCATGTAGACGATCTTGATCTGATGAACGGCTGCGTAGGTGGCCCAACCCTGATCCAGGGTCACCCTGCCATTCATCAGCTTGACCGTCACCTTCCAGGAGCAGCCGGTGTTGTTCCTGAGCTTGAACTCCATCGGCACCGGGACGAAGTGCTGGTGAAGTCCAGGGGCATGGGGATTGATAACCCACAAGTATAGGGGATCGCAACAGTTTTCGAGGGTAGAGTATTCAACCCAAATTTGTTGATTCGACACAAGGGGAGCCAAAGAATATTCTCAAGTATTAGCAGTTGAGTTGTCAATTCAACCACACCTAGAAACTTAGTATCTGCAGCAAAGTGTTTAGTAGCAAAGTAATATGATAGTGGTGGTAACGGTAACAAAAGTAAAGACAACAAAAGTAATGTTTTTGGTATTTTGTAGTGATGATAACAAAGAGCAACGGAGAAGTAAATAAGCGTAAACCAGATATGGAAAACTTCGTGAGGCACCGGATCGTTGATGGATAATTATGCGGATGCGGTTCGTCATGTGACAGTCATAACATAGGGTGACACGTAACTAGCTCCAATTCATCAATATAATGTAGGCAACAGTCATACGTGCTTATGGAAAAGAACTTGCATGACATCTTTTGTCCTACCCTCCCCTGGCAGCGGGGTCCTATTGGAAACTAAGGGATATTAAGGCCTCCTTTTAATAGAGAACCGAAACAAAGCATTAGCACATAGTGAATACATGAACTCCTCAAACTATGGTCATCACCGGGAAGTATCCCGATTATTGTCACTTTCGGGTTGTCGGATCATAACACATAATAGGTGACTATAGACTTGCAAGATAGGATCAAGAACACACATATATTCATGAAAACATAATAGGTTCAAATCTGAAATCATGGCACTCGGGCCCTAGTGACAAGCATTAAGCATAGCAAAGTCATAGCAACATCAATCTCGTAACATAGTGGATACTAGGGATCAAACCCTAACAAATCTAACTCGATTACATGATAAATCTCATCCAACCCATCACCGTCCAGCAAGCCTACGATGGAATTACTCACGCACGGGGGTGAGCATCATGAAATTGGTGATGGAGGATGGTTGATGATGACGACGGCGACGAATCCCCCTCTCCGGAGCCCCGAACGGACTCCAGATCAGCCCTCCCGAGAGAGAT
The DNA here is from genome assembly GCA_021605145.1 of Aegilops bicornis. Taxonomy (NCBI): domain Eukaryota; kingdom Viridiplantae; phylum Streptophyta; class Magnoliopsida; order Poales; family Poaceae; genus Aegilops; species Aegilops bicornis. The sequence goes on from CM038673.1 coordinate 443,656,726, forward strand.
TAGGGCTTGGCGGCGGCTCCGTATCGTAAAACGCGATGAAACTTTCTCTCTGGTTTTTTTTCTCCGCGAAAGCCAATATATGAAGTTGGAGTTGGCGTCGGAGGGCCACCAGGGGGCCCACGAGGTAGGGCGGCGCGCCCAGGGGGAGGGGCGCGCCCCCCACCCTCATGGACAGGGTGTGGGGCCCCTGGTCTTCATCTTTGGCGAGGATTTTTTATTATTTATTCTAAGATATTCTGTCGAGTTTCAGGTCATTCCGAGAACTTTTGTTTTACGCACATAAAACAACACCATGGCAATTCTCGAAAACAACGTCGGTCCGGGTTAGTTCCATTCAAATCATACAAGTTAGAGTCCAAAATAAGGGCAAAAGTGTTAGGAAAGTAGATACGACGGAGACGTATCAACTCCCCAAGCTTAAACCCTTGCTTGTCCTCAAGCAATTCAGTTGACAAACTGAAAGAGAAAAAGAAAAACTTTTACAAACTCTGTTTGCTCTTGTTGTTGTAAACATGAAAAGCCAGCATTCAAGTTTCAGCAAATATTATGGACTAACCATACTCACAATAACACATAGACCTCATAATTACTCATATTAATAGCATAATCAGCTAGCGAGCCATAATAATAAAACTCGGATGACAACACTTTCTCAAAATAGTCATAACATGATATAACGAAATGGTATCTCGCTAGCCCTTTCTGAGACCGCAAAACATAAATGCAAAACACCTTTAAAGATCAAGGACTGACTAAACATTGTAATTCATGGTAAAAGAGATCCAGTCAAGTCATACCCAATATGAACCAATCATAATGAATGCAAACGACAGTGTGCTCTCCAGCGGGTGCTTTTTAATAAGAAGGGTGATGAATCAACATAAAAGTAAATAGATAGGCCCTTCGCAGAGGGAAGCGAGGATTTGTAGAGGTGCGAGCTGATTTTGAAATAGAGATAAATTATATTTTGAGCGGCATACTTTCACCGTCAACGCAACAACTATGAGATGGCTGTATCTTCCATACTACATGCATTATAGGCGGTTCCCAAACAGAATGGTAAAGGTTTATACTCCCCTCCCCCACAAGCATCAATCCATGGCTTGCTCGAAACAATGAGTGCCTCCAACATTCAACGGGTCCCAGGGGGAGTTTTGTTTAATTATTTTGATTTGCTTTGATCTTTTTGGATCATGGGACTAGGCATCCCGGTTACCGGCCCTTTCTCATGAATGAGGAGTGGAGTCCACTCCTCTTGAGAATAACCACCTAGCATGGAAGATATAGGCAGCCCTAGTTGCACATGAGCTGCTCGAGCATACAAAACAGAAATTTTATTTGAAGGTTTGGAGTTTGGCACATACAAATTTACTTGGAATGGCAGGTAGATACCGCATATAGGAAGGTATGGTGCACTCATATGGAACAACTTTGGGGTTTAAGGAGTTTGGATGCATAAGCAGTATTCCCGCTTAGTACAGGTGAAGGCTAGCAAAAGACTGGGAAGCGACCAACTGAGAGAGCGACAACAGTCGTAAACATGCATTAAAATTAATTTACACCGAATATAAGCATGAGCAGGATATAATCCACCATGAACATAAATATCATGAAGGCTATGTTGATTTGATTCAACTACATGCGTGAACATGTGCCAAGTCGAGTCACTCAATTCATTTAAAGGAGGATACCATCCTATCATACCACATCATAATCATTCTAATAGCATGTTGGCACGCAAGGTAAACCATTATAACTCATAGCTAATCAAGCATGGCACAAGCAACTATAATCTCTAAATGTCATTTCAAATATGTTTAATTCATAATAGCTGAATCAGGAACGAAGAATCATCATATTTACAAAAACAAGAGAGGTCGAGTTCATACCAGCTTTTCTCATCCAATAAGTCCATCATATATCATCATTATTGCCTTTCACTTGCACGACCGAACGATGTGTATAATAATAAGAGTGCACGTGCATTGACTAAGCTGGAATCTGCAAGCATTCAACTCAAGAGAGAAGACAAGTAATATGGGCTCTAAGTTAAATAAACGATCATGCATATGAGAGCCACTAAGCATTTTTAATATGGTCTTCTCGACCCCCAAAGAAAGGAAAAGAAATAAAAACTATTTACACGGGAAAGCTCCCAACAAGCAAAAGAAGAACGGGAAATATTTTTTGGTTTTCTTTTTAATTATTATTACTACAGCAGGAAATAAACTACTACTAATTTTTTTGTTTTTTTCTAAGGTTTATTAAACACACAAGAAGAAAGCAGGAAAAAGAAAATAAACTAGCATGGATATTACAGTGAAAGAGTATGAGCACCGACATCTAGCAATGAGTGTGTGTGAGCATAAATGTAATGTCGGTGAGAAATACGTACTCCCAAGCTTAGGCTTTTGGCCTAAGTTGGTTTATTGCCGATGATAGCTTTGGCCGATACCCGTAGGTGTAGCTGGGGTCATCTTGTGTGTGAGAATAGTTGGGATCATAATGTGATGAAGAGGACTCGATTGCCATCGGTCGGCAACCGCCTCAGATCCCAAGAATAAGCAGACACTCGTGGAGGCTCATCTTGTGGCTCCGGTTCCGGGCTGGTGCAGGATTCCGATAGGCTTGAACAGCCACCACGGCACAATGTAAGGCCACAGAGACAAGTTAAACAAAGAGGGAGCAGGCAAAGTAATAATCTCAGGGTGATGTTTATCAAAGTACAATTTATATTTAAGCTCCCCTTCGCGACTCTTAACAAGAAAATCATGCGCTATCATACTCTTATAATCTAAATAAGCACGGGGCAGCGCTGTTTCTTCTTTCTCCTCATGCCTAATAGGTATTTCAAAATATTCAGCAAGGCGCGAATCATAAATGCCTCCAAAGACGGGGCCCTTAGTACGGTTCAAACTTAACCGTCTAGCAACAATTCCACCCATACTAATAGAGTTATTGCGGTATAAACCAAGGAACAAAATAATAATATCAGGAATACTAAGGTTCCCAAAGTTCCCGCGTCCAATCAAGCAACGACTATCTAATAAGGCAAAGTAACGTAAAATAGGAAAATGTATGCAAGTGATTCTTGCATCAGAAACCTTCCTGGTTTCTCCCACAGTGATAGTGTTAATAAAAGCTTCCACTTCATTACGGTGTGGTTCATCTAAGGTGCCCTCAAAAGGTATTTTGCAAACCTCGCAAAATTCAGCAAATGTCATCTCCTTAACAACGTCATATAAATGGAACTCTACTGTTGGAGGTGATTTCTTAGGGAAAAAGTAGAAGTTTTGCACAAAATTATTTGTGAGTAAGAGATACTGATGACGTTGGTTGCGCAGGAAGTTGGTGAGGCCGGCGTTCTCAGCCAATAGATAGAAATCCTCATAAATCCTGGCTCTCCTCAAGAAGTTATCGGAAGGCCATTCACACGGCCGAACCTCCACGATACTTGGCAAATTAAATTTGGGCTTCTGTTCTTCTTCCTTTTGTTTCTCCTTAGGGCTTCGGCTCGACGAGCCCCTCAAAAGCCTCTTCATTATTTCTGAAACAATCTGAAATTTTTAGTAACTTCAAATAAAAGTGAACCAACTTCAATAAAACTGATAGCAACTACTCATACAAATGCCTAGAGCATATATCAAGCATTAGAACTACTTGGAACCATATGAATTTGACATGCAAGCTCAAGAACATGGTCACCTATGCAGCACAAATTTGCAATGAATAAAGCACTAGAGCAAAAACTAATTGGACCAATGGAGGAGTCATATACCAAGGAACAATCTCCCCAAGCAGTTTTGCGAGAGGTGCTTTGAGCAAGGAGATCGAAAATCACAGCAACGGGGGCTGGAACACGAGCTTGAGTTGGTTCTTCGGGTTTGTGTGAGGCAGAGGAAGAAGATGGATGCAGGGATAAGTGGAGGAGGGCCACCGTGGGCCCACGAGGCAGGGGGCGCGCCCAGGGGGGTAGGGCGCGCCTCCACCCTCGTGGCTGTGGCGCCCCCATGTAATTTTTGCACAAGAATCCACAAATATTCCCGAAAAAATCATATTAAACTGGCATGGCATTCTGAGGACTTTTATTTCTGGGGTATTTTTATATTGCACGGATAAATCAGGAAACAGACAGAAAAATACTATTTTACTTTATTTTTACTAAATAACAGAGAATATAAAGAGGGTACAGAAGGTTGTGCTTCTAGTTTCATCCATCTCATGCTCATAAAAAAGAATCCACTAACAAGGTTGATCAAGTCTTGTTAACAAACTCATTCCGATAATCATGGAACCGGAGAAATTTTGAATAACACTATGTTACCTCAACGGGATATGGACATCCCCAATAATAAGTATATCATATTTCTTCTTGACAATGAGGACAGGAAATTCAAAACCTCCAAATATAATCGATGGAATTTTTCCAATAGAGTTGATACTATAAACTTGAGGTTGTTTCCTTGGAAAGTGTACCGTATGCTCATTACCATTAACATGAAAAGTGACATTGCCTTTGTTGCAATCAATAACAGCCCTGCAGTATTAAGGAAATGTCTTCCAAGAATAATAGACATACTATCATCCTCGGGAATATCAAGAATAACAAAGTCCGTCAAAATAGTAACGTTTGCAACCACAACGGGCACATCCTCACAAATACCGACAGGTATAGCAGTGGATTTATCAGCCTTTTGCAAAGATATTTCAGTAGGTGTCAACTTATTCTTTGATTGTGGTTTATCAAGATCAATAGCAGGTTCAACTTCTACATCATTATCATTACTAGGTTGAGCATCATCATGAACATTATCATTAACATTTCCACTAGGTTCATGTTCATTATTAGATTGTGTTTCAGCATCAGACATAGAGTTATCATTTGGATTATCAGGTGGTTCAGCAATAGGTTCACTAGAAGTTTGCACAGTTCTATCATTTTTCTTTTTCTTCCTTTTAGAAGAACTAGGCATATCAATATTATTTCTCTGAGAATCTTGCTCGATTCTCTTAGGGTGGCCTTCGGGATACAAAGGTTCCTGAGTCATTCTACCAGTTCTAGTAGCCACTCTAACAGCATAATCATTTTTCTTACTATTCATTTCATTAAGCACTTCTTTTTTAGCTTTAAGTACTTGTTCTACTTGAGTGGTAACCATAGAAGCATGTTTGCTAACAAGTTTAAGTTCACCTCTAATATTAGCCATATAATCACTCAAGCGTTTAATCATAAAGGTATTCTGTTTTAATTGTCTACCAAAATAAGCACTAAAGTCATCTTGCTTAAACATAAAGTTATCAAACTCATCCAAGCACTGACTAGCAATTTTAGTAGGAGGGACTTCAGCTTTATCATATCTATAAAGAGAATTTACCTTTACTACCTGTGTCGGGATATCGGGAGGTTCTTCAGTAAATAAGTAATTGAGATCATATACTTCTTCAATAGGAGGTAAATTAAGACCATGTATTTCTTCAATAGGAGGTAAATTCTTAACATCTTCAGCTTTAATACCTTTTTTTCTTTCATAGATTTCTTTGCCGCTTGCATATCTTCGGGACTGAGAATTAGAACACCTCTCTTCTTCGGAGTTGGTTTAGGAATAGGCTCAATAATTGGCTCTGGAGCTGGCTCGGGAGTTGGCTCAGGAGGTGCCCAATTATTTTCATTTTTCAACATATTATTCAATAAAATTTCAGCTTCATCCGGTGTTCTTTCCCTGGAAAGAGAACCAACACAACTATCCAGGTAATCTCTGGAAGCATCGGTTAGTCCATTATAAAAGATATCAAGTATTTCAGGTTTATTAAGAGGATGATCAGGCAAAGCATTAAGTAACTTGAGAAGCCTCCCCCAAGCTTGTGGGAGACTCTCTTCTTCAATTTGCACAAAATTATATATATCCCTCAAAGCAGCTTGTTTCTTATGAGCAGAAATATTTAGCAGAGAAGTAATAAATCATATCCTGGGGACTTTGCACACAACCAGGATCAAGAGAATTAAACCATATCTTAGCATCATCCTTTAATGAGAACGGAAATATTTTAAGTAAATAAAGGTAGCGTGATCTCTCATTATTAGTAAACAGGGCAGCTATATCATCTAACTTACGAAGATGTGCCACAATAGTTTCAGATTCATAGCCATAAAAAGGATCAGATTCGACCAAAGTAATTATATCTGGATCAACAGAAAAATCATAATAATCCTGATCGGGAACACATATAGGTGAAGTAGCAAAAGCAGGGTCGGGTCTCATCCTATCTCTAAAAGATTCTTTACTCCACTTAACTAGCAACCTCTTACGTTCAAGACTATCCTGGCAAGCAAGAATAGCTTCAGTAGATTCAGCATTAAAAAGATAACCCTCAGGAATAGCAGGCATATTATCATCATAACCTATATCATCGTGTTCAGTTTCAATAATTTCTCTTTCTCTAGACCTAGAAATTTGTTCATCTAGAAATTCACCAAGAGGCACAGTAGTATCAAGCATAGAAGTAGTTTCATCATAAGTATCATGCATAGCAGAAGTGGCATCATCAATAACATGCGACATATCAGAATTCATAGCAGTAGCAGGTTTAGGTGTCGCTAGCTTACTCATAACAGAAGGTGAATCAAGTGAAGAGCTAGATGGCAGTTCTTTACCTTCCCTCGTAGTTGAGGGATAAATTGTTGTCTTAGCGTCTTTCAAGTTCTTCATAGTGTCCAGCAGATATAAATCCCAAGTGACTCAAAGAATAGACCTATGCTCCCCAGCAACGGCGCCAGAAAAAGGTCTTGATAACCCACAAGTATAGGGGATCGCAACAGTTTTCGATGGTAGAGTATTCAACACAAATTTGTTGATTCGACACAAGGGGAGCCAAAGAATATTCTCAAGTATTAGCAGCTGAGTTGTCAATTCAACCACACCTGGAAACTTAGTATCTGCAGCAAAGTGTTTAGTAGCAAAGTAGTGTGATAGTGGTGGTAACGGTAACAAAAGTAAAGACAGCAACAATAATGTTTTTGGTATTTTGTAGTGATGATAACAGTAGCAACGGAAAAGTAAATAAGCGTAAACCAGTATATGGAAAACTCGTAGGCACCGGATCAGTGATGGATAATTATGCCGGATGCGGTTCGTCATGTAATGATCATAACATAGGGTGACATGTAACTAGCTCCAATTCATCAATATAATGTAGGCAACAAATCATACGTGCTTATGGAAAAGAACTTGCATGACATCTTTTGTCCTACCCTCCCGTGGCAGCGGGTCCTATTGGAAACTAAGGGATATTAAGGCCTCCTTTAATAGAGAACCGAACAAAGCATTAGCACATAGTGAATACATGAACTCCTCAAACTATGGTCATCACCGAGAAGTATCCCGATTATTGTCACTTCGGGTTGTTGGATCATAACACATAATAGGTGACTATAGACTTGCAAGATAGGATCAAGAACACACATATATTCATGAAAACATAATAGGTTCATATCTGAAATCATGGCACTCGGGCCCTAGTGACAAGCATTAAGCATAGCAAAGTCATAGAAACATCAATCTCAGAACATAGTGGATACTAGAGATCAAACCCTAACAAAACTAACTCGATTACATGATAAATCTCATCCAACCCATCACCGTCCAGCAAGCCTACGATGGAATTACTCACGCACGGCGGTGAGCATCATGAAATTGGTGATGGAGGATGGTTGACGATGACGACGGTGACGAATCCCCCTCTCCGGAGCCCCGAACGGACTCCAGATCAGCCCTCCCGAGAGAGATTAGGGCTTGGCGGCGGCTCCGTATCGTAAAACGCGATGAAACTTTCTCTCTGATTTTTTTCTCCCCGAAAGCCAATAAATAGAGTTGGAGTTGGCGTCGGAGGGGCTCCAGGGGGCCCACGAGGTAGGGGGGCGCGCCCCCCACCCTCGTGGACAGGGTGTGGGCCCCCTGGTCTTCATCTTTGGCGAGGATTTTTTATTATTTATTCTAAGATATTCCGTGGAGTTTCAGGTCATTCCGAGAACTTTTGTTTTCTGCACATAAAACAACACCATGGCAATTCTGCTGAAAACAACGTCAGTCCGGGTTAGTTCCATTCAAATCATACAAGTTAGAGTCCAAAACTAGGGCAAAAGTGTTTGGAAAAGTAGATACGACGGAGACGTATCAGGGATGCACTCAAGTTTCGGTGCAAGGATGACCTTGCAGATGTGAGTTGGGCCATCCTCCTGATGGTAGTGGCCGTAGTTGTGGCGCTTGTTGCTGGGGGGCTCCTCCATGCCCTCGTCGTCGCCACCCTCAAGCGTCTTCGGGTCTTCCTCGGCGGTGGGCGGCAACACAATCTCGCCGGGCATTGGAAAAGGGGCTGCTTGCCCTTGTTGTCAACCTCCGTGCCCATCTCATTGCTCTCCTCGATATGCACACAATTCATGGAGTCACGTGCATCACAGAGTTTATGGCTAAATGAAGAGCTTGTAGTTAAAACGACATGATTGTCACTCTTCTCCTCCTCTCCATCCCCCCTATATCCACAAACGGCGGTCATCGGCATGGAGTCTAAGGAGGAGGAAGAAGAAGCGGTGCAGATGCCAGCGAGGCCGTCGGAGCCAAGCCGTCGTTCCTGGCAGATTGACCTCGACTCCGCCGAGGACGACGATGATGACCCGCCGGCCCGCATGGCGATGAAGAAGAAGATGAAGGCCAAAGGCTCGACCAGCCGCTCCGCACGCCGGTGACGGTTGCCGCAGTCAGCCGGTGTCCGTTGTCCACCCCCTATCCCCCAATCCCCCTTCTGCATTTCGATCTTGCATGTATGAACTCGTATGAACTGCTATGAACTAGTATGAACTACCCCTATGCTTATCTACATATTCCCCATTCCCCTCTGCCATGGATCGAATCTATCGCCGTGGATTGAATCTAGCGTGCATGTCGAAGAGAGAGAAGTGCTTACCGCCATTGATGGATCCGGTGGTCTTCTTCCTCTGCTCCGATCCGCCGCCGCCGGTGATGTAGTACGGTGGTCTTCATCCTCTGCTCCGATCCGCCGCCGCCGGTGAGAGTTGGGAGAGTGGGGAAGAGTGGGGAGAGGGAGCGGTGAGGGGCGGTGAGGCTAATAACTGCCGGCGCTTCGGGAAGCAACGCAGCTTCTCGAGCGTGGCCGCGCGCGTGCAGCCACCTCCGCCCACGTGCACTGCTCGGGCCTGGCTCTGGAGAAACTGCCGATTCGTGCATTCCCAGTGAGCCAGGCCCAGAGATGCTTTAAGAAGCGTGCGATGCAGGCCCAATAGTGTATGCGGGCTATCAAACAGGCTCATCACTTCCCGCGCGGGCCTGGTCGAGGCCTATGCAGGCAACCAAACACACCCCAAGAGTACGCGAGAAGACGGAGTCGGACCCCCCAAAACCTGCATGGGGTCGAGGCCCAACCTAAAACGCTGATGGCGTCGTCGTCTATATGTACTAGAACATAAAGGCGCGCGTTGCTGCGCCCGTCCATCTTGAGAAATAAGCAATATAGATATTTAAAATTTGAATAGTTCAAGCTAAAAGTGGTCCACTGATGTTGGTGTTTTCACATTCATGAGTACAGAGTATGCAAACATGAACATACAATATTTTATCTTGTTGGGTCAAATAAATTTCATTGTGATATTGAAAATTTCAGTATCATCCTTTTTATTTGACGATGCAGCTACCAAGCACGTTGAAATTTTGCATAATAACATAACCCTGAAAACAACTGCACAAACTCGTAGCATGGTTCTGGCACATTTCAAGTACAAATTACATGCTTCATTTCACATAAAAGCTAAAAGATTGCATAAAGATTTTATGGTTTTCTCAAAATAATAGTACTTGACAATTTCCCACCATCCTAAGAATCAATTGATACGTGTCTTCCACCTTTTCTTGACATGGTATCACAATAGAGAAATCATAGGTGGCCTGACGTTCAAATCATAGTAAACTTCAACATGACATTGCTTGTTCTTATTGAGCTGTGATATCTTCAAATCCTAACTCTCCTCTTTAAACTCAGATTCTGTTTTTAGTGTATATCCTGAATCCTTTGCATTTTTCCTTTTAAACCTCAGAAGTAGATGTCTGCACCGCCACCCAAGGTTGAAACATTAATCGTTGTACTTACCGATGTTGTACCATGAATGCTGACATCCATCTTGCAACCACTATTGTTCTTCTTCTCCCTACTTAGTGCTTTGTCAAACATCTCAAACCTACAGGTTTGACATTCAACTATCATGTACCAACACAACATAAAGCTCGGAAGAAGATGCACAAAGTAAAGTTATTATCTACTCCCTCCATCCGGAAATACTTGTTGGACAAATAGATGTATCTAGATGTATTTTAGTTGTAGATACATCTATTTTTATCCATTTCTCCGACAAGTATTTTGGGACGGAGGGAGTACTAAGAAGACCACCCATTGGCAGCTGCAAGAACCACGACAAAATGGCCCTAGTCCATGGTCTACACTAAGCTCCTCCACTTGATGGAAGGATTATTTGATATATATCACTACACATACCACAACAGCAAAATCATAGTGTTGATTCTGCTTTTACTTTTCAATATTAACAATTAAAAGATGAAGCACAAAGAAACATAACATAGATACATAAATTATGGTTCACTTATTCATTGGCATATAAAATATAATTAGTGGGAAGAATATTGCCTGAAGGGACTATGGAAAATTAGCAGCAAGAACATCAACCACATGTTTTCTTTTTAAAAAATGGTACAAAGGTTTCTATCTTATATATTCAAAACTGACCGGTGGTCACGATCACCAACCACAATGTTATCACCAGTCTGTTATATACTCTTGTATCCATGACCAACTTCTTTCGGGCACTTCATCTCTGAAGTTCTTTTCTCACAAAACAAAGTGTAAATATAGAAGAACAATTGTAAGGCTAGATAATGTGTTGGAAGAGTCAAGCTCTCAAGCATGTAGTAAACAAAGAGATAATCGTGTGGTAGAGGTGCAGTAAGGGAAAAAAACTTATGTCTTCACTCTTTAGTTGGGAAAAGAATCAAACAAAGGTAAGTTAATTTTGGAAACCCCATTATGTAAAGATGAACTGTATTTAAAACATAATCTTCAGCTCCTCATAGTGCTCGAACAAAGTTGTCGACTTAGTACAGTCTACAGTGGCGTGATGAAACTTTTTGGTAGGATATAAAACATGATTATTACATGACATTCTTGGCATTACACTTCATTCTTGGAAGGCCCTGTGGACTATGCTCTGAATCTCAACCTATGATTTGCCAAAATAAAGAATGAAATAAGATGAACGATAAATAAAATAAGCATAGTGTTTTAACTCAAGAGACGGTTAATTAGCTAGCTTTTTATTTGTACAGTAGTTAGTTTTTTGGTTTGATACTGTATGGGCTTGTTGCTCTGTTTTCGAGTCGTTCGACTACTCGATGAGTCGCTGCTCCAGGTTCGACTCAGACTCTCGAATTGACTCCTGGCATGAGTCGAGCGACTCGAACGACTAGTCACTCTTTCTGGGTCGAGCGACTCACTTAAATTGAGCCCAACTGTTATATGTTTTGTTTACAGTATGGGCCGACCCATCTCCCCGCTCCCCCCGATCCAACCTCTCCAGCCGCCACCCTTGGCTGCCCCTGCTGCTGTTCTGCTCCTTCCCTCCTATGGTGTGCTCCTTCCCTCCTCCCCGCCATCGTTGTTCTCCCCTCCGGGTTGCTGCTCCTGCTGTTGTGCTCCTCCCTCCTCCCCTGGTTGATGTGGCTGTTGGTGTGCTCCTCCCCGGGTTGTTGTTGCTGCTGTTGAGCACTTGGGCTCCTCCCCTGGCTGCTGCTTAACTCACGTCGACTCGTCGCCATGTCGACTCATCGACCATGAGTCTAGACTAGTCTAGAGTCGCCCCCCCCCCCCTGAGCGACTCATCGACTCGAAAACATTGGCTTGTTGTGTGCAAGTTCTTCTTCTAAACTTTCTCTTAATTAGTGATAGTGTTTGGTAGAGCTCCTGCAATTAAAATGCAAATGAATAATATACTCTGAGTATATTGCAGAAAATTCGAAACTCTTGATGTTCACATATAAACATATCTACATCAAAGAGAAAAAATTCAAAAGATGGGTTTCTGTTTTGGTGAGAAAGTGTAGTGGTGATTATAAGATTGTTAAAAAAACAGTTCAATTTCATCGCTGCACCATTTGGGTAGTTGCAAATCCCTTGCAACACAAGAGAAGGGGATGTCTTTTCGTGCCTAAACAAATGATCATCAGTACGTTCAGTAAATGTCCTGGCTTGCAACTACAGTCGAGTGCATATATATATAATTGTAAGCAATCTAGATTCTGCAACTTTACATTGTGTAGTACCATCATATGGAGGAATCTTTGGTTCTAGTCTACCAATCCTGAAAGATAATAAAATCATAAATGAAGAAAAATTTGAAAACAACATGCAATGAACAACGTAGATGAAGAATGATTATTATTTCAACCAGCCAACCTAATTAAATATCTTTGACTTGCACATCAAACTAAAATGTTCAACGATTAATCTAGACTTACCTGGAAGCCAAATCCCTACTAAATCATTTCGAGGGATCAAGCAAGAACTGCTTCTCCACAAGAAAAAACTAAAACCAGCAGCAGCTTGCAATCGATGCAAGATTAACCTGGTGCAAATCACTCAAATATGTAATGATCATGGAATTTGAACCACGTCTAATATGGTGGCTTAAAAGTTAAAACTGAACCACACACACATATAGAGAGAGATAGCTGACCGTTTACGTTTTGGAGATCGAGTCCATGCCTGCGTACCAGGAGAGGCAACCAATGCAGGGACCAGTTGCTGCCACTATGAAGACATGGAGGAGATTTAGTGGGAGGAAGATGGATGGTCGGCGAGAATGAAACTAAGCAACAGCCATGGCCGAGAGATGACGCGGAAGGCAGGAAGGAAGAGATGAAGTGATGCAGGAGAAGGACAGCCAGCGATGGACGCTGGCGACGGGGGCGGGCGCCGCGCTGCCATGTAGGAGCGGTGCAAGACTGAAATAAAAAAAACAGTAACGAAGGGGCTTCGGAGGAAGAGTACAGGCGGGTGGATGACACCGACGGGGAGTCGAATCTTGTGGCAGGAACTTGCCGACGGTGGCGGCAAGATCGCGACGAGGCAAATAATCGCCGAGATCTAAACGGCTGCGCATCGCGTAGGAAGGAGCTGTTCGGTTCGGGGGATAGCGCTGGAACCCGGACGACCTGGCCTATTAGCATGCGAATGGATGACCTGGGCCTTGGACGGCCCATTAAGGAGAGACACTCAAGCTCGTTCTGCGGAGCAACAGCCTGCGAGATGGTGCGTCGAGCGTGCGGATGACCTCGGACGCAGCTAGATGATCTGAATCATAGGTTCGAAAATCCGACAACTGAGACAGTTAAATTGTTGTGGAGGCTTCTAGCTAGCCCCGTTATACTGTTTCTCAATATATATGCGGAAACGCTCAACCACCGTGATGCAACGAGCCGTTTCTTCCATGAAACAAGGATGACAGGTGTACTACAATAGGAGTGACACCGGAAATTTATGATGAGGTCACACGCTCACACTTGGTCACCTACCTTCCTCATCTGCCATGGTAGCAATGTACTCCCTCCGTTCGAAAATACTTGTTATTAAAATGGACAAAAAAAGATATATCTAAAACTAAAATACATATAGATACATCTCCTTTTATTTATTTTGATGACAAATATTTCCGGACGGAGGGAGTACGTATTTAATGCCCATGCAATTAGTCTCCGCAGCCCAAAAGCAAGCAATTTCTCACCTGATCACTGAGCTGAATTTTTGTTATAGTAGTAGATGGAAAACTCCGGATAGACACGAACACTTAACATGTACGCTAGTTACTTTCCAAAAGTGACAGGCCGGTCAAACCCTAGTGACCACCCCAAGACCAGACGTGGCATCTGCCCGGCCCCACCTGTCAACGCTAAAGAACACCCTGCAGGACCAAAAAGGCAGAGAAACAGGCACTAGTATGGGATGACAGGATCCACCTTTTGTCATGCCCCCTCAGACGATTTCTTTCCTCCGTGCCCATCATTCCATTCTACTACCCGTGGATAGCTGGATACAGACACAGCTTGGAGAAAAGTTGCAAAGTCGATGCGAATTGCGACGTGTTACATGTAGGCCTAGAAACTACTCTAGAAAGTTACCGTCGACGTCGGCCCGTAGTGACACTGCCCATCCGTCCAGGGAGATTTCAACATGGCACCTTGAGGCAACTTTGGGTTCGGATTTGCTCCCGAAATTTCCATTTTCATTCAACGCAAGGCATGTGTGTGAGCTGGAGCAACAACTACTCATGGCTTTTCAGTTTAACACTGCCCTTTACATATATTTTCTTTGGCTATCCATGTCAATGATGACGCGCAATTGTTGCTTGCTTTCCAAACACTTCTCTGCTCGGCAGAAATCACATATTTAACTTGAGGCCCAAATCAAATCACAAACTGACTTGGTCATGAAAAAAATTCACTCTGCTGATCCTTTGGTGTGGCGCCCGACAGCTGGGCGCCGCACCTACTATGCAGCGCCTTCTCTTAGGCGTCAGACCTCCCGCCACCGTGGCAGCTGGGTCCGCCATTTAATTCCCCACATCAAGACTGCAGGCGCCTAAGGCTTAGGCGCCATACAGTAATGTGCAGCCTAGCTCTTGGGCGCTGCAGATCACTGTTCCACTTGGGCTGGTCCCACCTCTCTCTCCTCCCACCCCACCCCACACACCTCACCCCACCCAAACCCTTAGACTTGCCTCCTCTCTCTTCCTCTCCCCTCTCAAATCCTTCTAAAATCTTGCAAATCCGGAGCATTTGACCGTGGATTTCGAAGCCAACCCCTTCCTTAAGGTAATCTCCTCCGATCCCCTCGTTTTCATCCATAGGAATTGTCACATTTGCTCAAATCTTGCTAGTTTGGGGAAACCCTAGTTTTTGCTTGGATTTGCAAATTTGTGTTGAATGATGTTATGTTTCTTTGCTATTTTGGGTTGGTTAGGCTTCCATAATATGCTAGGGTTAGGGTTATGTGTGTTTTATGTTGGTGTTAGGGTTATGCTATGGTTAGGGTTGTGGTAATTGTTATGTGGGGGTTAGGGTTATTAATTCATATATATGTTAGGGCATATGTGTGCAAATATTTTTGTTAAGTACTTACTTGATATATTTGTGTTTTTTATTATTGTAGGGATGGGGAGAACATGTGTTTATGTTCATCATGTGGATAAACAGGCCTTTTGAAAGGCAATGTTGAGCCGGACCGGATGAGCTTGACATGGTGTTTGAGAGTAGTCCTAGCTATGCGGAGCTTTTGGACCAAGTGAGGAAGGATTTGAATTGGATGGACCCAAGTGACGTTGTTGAGTTCGAGGGAAGGCATAATGTTGGTTTTGGAATGCACATCCGTTGAAAGACAATGCGTGTGAACTCCGAGCAACGTTGGGTTGCATACAAGGAGACGGTTGCCGAATCTCTAGACAAGGCTCTTGAGTTATTTGCCTCCAAGAAGGTTGAGTCTACTTTGAATTTAGACTTGAACCGGAACCCCTCCCCGTTGGTTGCTAGCACTCCCCACCCATGAACCAAGATCAAATGAGTGAACCTCATTTCACGCAACAAGATTGGCCAACATTGAGCCCGACTCCAAACAACCAAAATGAAGCTTTTGAAGAGGAGAATGATGAGTACGAGGAGGATGACAACGAAGTTGATCTCCATGACAACAATGTGGGTGATCTCGACCAATATCATGTGCAAGAGACAATGGACCAATCCATCCCTTTTTCCCGTGCATATGCATCGGACTCGGATGACGATGGTCCCGATGACGAAGTTGAGGAGGAGGGGTTCACGCCAAGGAGGCCCAAGCATTCAAGAAGGTATTCGGCGGGATCACAAGACACCATTGTTCAAGGATCTTAGTCTCGTGGATGAAGCCGTTGTGGATGGTGGCAAATGCATATCTCTTGGAGCTAGGCCAAGTTCTCACCGTGATTTGGAAGACGGCAAGAACGGGATATATCCCGGTTGTGAGTTTCAATCCTTCTTGGAATTGAAGATGTGGCTCGACAACCAACTCCCTCCCACCCATCCCCACCCCACACACCCCCACCCTCCACACAAACCCGAAGCTCAGTGCCTCCCCTCTGTCCTCCTCTCTCCCCCTCTCAAATCCTTCTCAGACCCGGAGTATTTGACCGTGGATTTCGAAGCCAGCCCCTCCCTTAAGGTAATATCCTCCGATCCCCTCGTTTTCATCCATAGGAATTGTCACATTTGCTCAAATCTTGCTAGTTTGGGGAAACCCTAGTTTTTGCTTGGATTTGCAAATTTGTGTTGAATCATGTTATGTTTCTTTGCTAATTTGGTATGATTAGGCTTTCATTGTATGCTAGGGTTAGGGTTATGTGTGTTTGATGTTGGTGTTAGGGTTATGTTGGTTTTGTAGGCATGGGGGTTAGGTCTAACCAATAATTCTCGGTTTTGTAGGCATGGCTTCATCCGGTTCCATGACGAGGCCACCGTGTGCTAACCAAGAAGACATGCCGAACAAGTGGGAGGACGCATCTTTGGACAGGGTGAAGGAGAAAGATGTCAACATCTCGCCATGTTGGTGTGGAGATGTTTGCAAGGTGAAGGTGTCCACCGACCGAAGGAAAGCATGGACGGAAGGGCGGAGATATTTTGTATGCCCGAACTATGCTTATGATCGTGCACTTCCAACTAACGCCTATGACCAACCACCGATAAGCTCGAGAAGTAAAATGTTACTCTCAAATGTGTGTCAACACTAACAACAAATTTTTATGCAGTCACCGCCTCCTCTATGCAAGTACTTCACGTGGATAGATCTTGAAGTGCCAGAAGATGTCAAAAAGGACCAATACCAAGATTGTCTTAGGCGGCAACGTCAGTTTGAAGAATCGTTTCGAAGAGGCTTGGAGGAAGAGCGTCGTCAGAAGGAGAGGATGGAGCGAAAGAAACGAGAGGAGGAGAGGGCACGCCAAGCGAAACTTGCTCGTGAGGAGGAGAGGGCAAGAAAGCTTGCAAAGGCTCGCGAGGCGCAAGAGGAGGACTGAGGCACGTGACAAAAGGGGAAATGGCCTCGCTCTACTCAGTAGGGACTTCGCTTCGGTGCACTTGTCGTCAACTATCTTCTAATGAATGTGTCGTGAACTTGTGAGGGCATGTGAGATGTTGGTGAACTATCTTCTAGGGCAAGCTGCCATTTGTCATTTGTAATGAATGTGTCGTGAACCATGTCATACTAATGTTTGAATTGTCTTAAGTTATGAACTCGTCGGCATAAAATTTGTATTTGTTCAAATTGCTGTGATGCTGTAGTCATTGTAAGTATTATGGATGGTCAGTGATGCAAGCCAATTGTGGCTTTGTGGATAGCCATGGCAGTTAAGAAGTGCCCAAGAGGCGGGCTGCTGCAGTCTGGCGCCTAATCAGGGCACCACGATCTGATGGCGCCTAACTGTTGGGCGCTGCAGGTCGCTATAAGCTAAAGCTAAAGCAGATGCCATTTTGGCCTCCTACAAAGACACTCACATAACTTGAACATCACTAAAAGTATCAGAAACTACACATACTAAACAAAGAGAACTAGTAACTTGAACATCATATCATTTAAGACAATTCAACATTACTTGAAGTTCGCAAACACAAATACCACACTAGTAAGAGTTCACCAACATATAACATAACCTCACAAGTTCATCAACCTAATGAAACGGCTACAAGTAACATGAACAAGCACTAATGCATTCCGCGTGTTCACGGTGCCACGCCTGCGAGCAATCTTGTTCGTCCTGGAAGGACGAGCCTCCTCTTCGTGCACTTCCTCCTTCGCCTCAGCCTCCGCCTCATCATCCAAGCTGGCCATCCGCGAGGTCCCTACGACCACCTTTGGGTTGCCTCTGTTGTCATAGTCGTAGGGCGTGTACGGGCGTCTGGGCTTCCTAGGCTTGAACACATATGCGGACCGAGCTTGAGCGTCCGCCAAAGTCATGTCATCATCAAGCTCATGGCCCTATTACACAATCAAACAATATGGTGAAGGCCGTGTCGTAATCAAGTGAGAATCACATCTAAAGGATTAGTCATACCTCTTGGGTGATCGCACCCTCATCATCCATATAAGCATATGAGGAACTCACATCGTCCCCCGATGGTGAGATGAGGGTCCGATGGTGTACTGCAGACCTAGAGGCATATGGTTCATCATATTCAGGATCACGGCAACCGAGAAGATTCGATAACCGCCTTAACTTCTTGGCCTGACGCTATAACATAAACAAGTGTGTAAGATATCAAACTTCACAACATAGACTGGCTCTCATAGTGAATGCGATATGTACCTTGAGGAATGCTCGTATTGAACCATCATCATTGTCGTTTCCAACCGGTGTCTTCTCCAGAATAGACTGGCTCTCATCAGCTGCTTTCTTGATCTCGGTGCGCTGCGGATGAGAAAGAATGAATGCGTTAGCCATTCAAACATGTGTAATACGGTCAACGCAAAAGTAAAGAGGGAAACACTTTACCACATAGTTAATCACCGGAACAGCAGGGACTCCTTGCCCTTGCCTGACATCTCTGTTGTACTTCCCCTTTGCTAGATCCTCAAAGTTTACGGGTTCTTCAAGAATATCCTCATTATATGTCGTGGGCATATCTCAACTCGAGTAGTTCCAATAAACCATCGTGCGTAGTTATCAAAAGCAAGTGGGTTGTGCTCACGAAGCGGGGCGCGTCTTGATGCTCTGAGCTTGCTCCACACAAAGTCGAAGCGGGTAACATCTGTGAGAATGATGCTTGTCCCGATCCTTTATCTTCCGCTACCTTCTCCTGTCCAACCTGCGTGGTATAAAACCAAACATTAGCACAATCAAAAGGAGTCCCGATGATTAGACAATACGCAGACATGCTCTCTTACCTATGAAGTGCTTTGTCCGTGTCCACCCAATCCGGCGGGTGAGGCCGAAATGCACTAAATCGACGATACACGCGATGCGGCAAATGAAACTCAACCGCCTTGATTGCATATCGGTGGGCACCGCATAAGCCGAGAGATCCTTATCCCGCAAGCACATCGGGTTGAGGCGGAACTCCGCGGTGTACCCCAAGCTCTCACCCACGCCATATGGCTGCCATTCCACCTATGAAACAGGCAACAATGCAAATTTGATGACTATTTTTCAAGCAAGCATGAGAAAGGACTGAAGTAATGACCTCCTTACCCGCCAGCGTAATCGTGTCCAACTCGGCAATGTACTTTTGGTACATGAGATTGACATCGTTCGTCATCTCGAAACGATATCCCACTTGTAAGCCCGTGGGGCGCCATAATTAAATCATGTTCATCGCATACCAAGGATCAAACTGGCGGCTCTTGAGGCCCAACAGAGACGCTCCCGGCTCCATACGTAAAGTAGAAGCAGATTACCACCAATGCCTGCACTAGGTGTGATCTCGCAACACGCATCGTCCAGCTACATATGAAAGAAAAACAATGTTAACTTGACAACAAGCTTGCATTGCTAATGAAGAAATGAGTTGATCACAAAACATACCAACTACTGCCGGTACAAGTAGGCAAGAGTCGCTGAACCCCAGCTCCATTTGCTATCGAAGACGGTCAACACCTTCAGCCACATCCATGGAGCATTCTTGCCAGTGGAGTCAGGAAACAAAGTCCTCGACACAACGTACCACATATACACACAAGCATGTGTCTGGATCACATCATCAGTGGCATCCGGAGGGCACGTCGCAAAGTTATTTTAAATCCACGTGAAAGCAGCTCTGGCTGCTTTCCTTTCCCTCTTCTTCTTCTCTTCTCCCTCCTCTACATCATCCTCAGCCTCGGTAGGAGCCATCCCGATAAGAGCAATCATCTGCTCGCGCCACCCATCAGAATCGGTGCTCATACAGAGAGGCCTCCCGTCGATAGCAAGACCGGTGATCAACGAGACATCCTCGAAAGGCCACGGTCATCTCCCGATCCGAAGATGGAAACTGTGGGTCTCCGGGCTCCACCGATCAACAAGAGCGGACACCGGTGGAGCGTTCAGATTCGGCGTGGACCGGTGACCAACAGAATCCACGGGAGTAGTCCTGTCGCTTGATGTACGGTGTGTACCGCTCATCGTAAGGCATGGCAGGACCAGAGACCCCGTGATACCGAATCTTGAGGTTCAAGCTTCGCAAAAAACAAGTAATGACAAATCTTAGGGCATGTAAATTTCAACTAAAGGCAAATTTGCAAAATATTTAGATTACTCATTATTACCTTATCCTTCTCGCAGCATCATGTAGGCCCGGTGTTGCACGTCAGAGACATCGTCCAGAAGCCAAACCATCTTTACAATTTCAAACAATAAACATATAAGAGTTCATCTTCATCTCAAATATCGGTATACACTAAACATATAACATGTGTTCAACTACAAGAATCTCAACATCTCCTTCTCACACAATGAATATGTCATATGTGTTCAAATAAACTAAACATCTAATATTTCAAATAAACTCAACATCTAATATTTGAAATAAACTCAACATCTAATATATATCTAAACAAACTTCTCATATATGTCTACAAAAATCAACATCTCATAGTTATCTATAAAAATAGGCATCTCATATATATATCTAAAAAAACTAAACAATCTGGGTTTCACTAACAAGAATCATATATTGTGAACTAATAAATAACACTACGGTACTACCAATATGAATACACATCCTAAATCGAGCAAACCAAACAAATCAAGGGTTTCATCAAATCTTGGACAAATCTCTAAAATGGCAACAAATTTACGGAGCAAAAGAAAGAGAACAGAAGAGTTTACCTAGTAGGATGGATTGTGGATCGAATCCACGGATCAAATCTTCAGATCTGAGAGGGATGTGGGGGGGGGGGGGATAGATGGGGGCGCCGCCGCTGCTCTCTGTCCAGAGAGCGGAGAGATGAAGAACTGCCGGGTCGGGCGGGGGCGGCACATGAAACATTGTGCAGCGCCTAAGGGCTAGGCGCTGCAGACGTTAAAGTGTGGCGCCTTAGCCCTTAGGCGCTGCAAAAGGTGCGTGTGGGTCAAGAATCGGACCAAGGCTGCTACAGTGACAGGAGGTGCGACGCCTAAGGAAGGGCGCTGCACAGTAGGGTGCGGCGCCCAGCTATCGGGCGCCACACCAAAGGGTCAGCAGAGTAAAAAAAATTCATGACCAGGTCAGTTTGTGATTTGATTTGGGCCTCAGGTCAAATATGTGATTTCCGCATCTCTGCTCGGCGTCCTTACGTTGCCCCCCATGATTGGGGATCGACGGGACAATTGCACTTAGGCAGGAGGATCTATGTCGTCTAATGAGACAATTAGGCAGGAGCCCAACCACAAACCGCGAGCTTAACGTGCCCATGGGCTGGGCAGCCTAGCTGCTTTCCTGCGCCCTCTGCGAGCTGCATGCAAGCTATGTTTTGTTGTCACAGCTCACAAACAAGGGCATGGGCTCATGGGAACAAAAGCTAGACAGAGAGAGAGAGAGTCTAGTGGTTAGGCTGATTAGATGTTTGTGTTGTGTGTGTGTGTGTCTCTCTCTCTATGGTGTACAAGAAGACCAAGTGTAATAACATCTACTCCTAGCTAGCTTGTTAACAATCCAATTAACTAACCCCATCTTAACTTGGCCTAGTTGGAAGAGGTCACATGAAGCTCACCCCGTGACTCTTTGGCCTGCAATGCGTGTTGAAAATGGAGACTTCTTCGTGTGTATTTGAAAGGTGTTTTTGCCTTCTACTGTGTGGCACGTCTGGTTTAGGAGGATAGCTAGCTAGATAGAGATGTTTATGGGATCAGTGGTTAATTAATCTACTTGCTTGCCTTGATTAGCTAGCTATTTGCATGGAGCGAGCTGCCGAGGTGTTATTTTTTTTACCTTGCATGGATGGACCATGGTTTAGTGTTCGGATCGGTCGTGCAGCACGCGAACTTGTTTTTGCTAACAATCTTCTAAGTCTCAATCGATTGAGACTTTGTTAAGTCTCAGTCGATGCTATATTCATGAGATCTTGCATTAAGATCCGTGTAAAATTTTTTTAATTTTTTTTAATTTTCTCTCTTGCATGTTATGTCTGTGTTATGTCATTCGACCGAGACTTGGTTAAATCTCAGTCGACTGAGACCTAACCACACCCTTTTGCTAAGCGATGTCAGCTCTTCTTTTTTGTGACCATGCGTGCTTGTTAGTTACTCCCTAGTGATCTAAACACTATTATATTTCTTTACGGAGGAAGTATGTGTGAGTCTTATTATGGAGATGGCGGGCATGAAGTCTTTGTGGATATATCATCTCAATGTAACGATAGAGTTAACCTTAGAGCGGGAATGTTATCTTAGATGTCGCTTCATGTCATCAATCATGTTATGCACTTTTTTGTAAAACAAGATTTGTTGGACTCTTTGATAAGTATATAAAATTTGAATTAACTAGGCCCAGAAACTAAGGCCAATATGTACAGGAGTAGTACATCAATACGGGGCACCCATTGTTCAATGTTTCAATTGTGAAAATTGGGATAGCAACAGGGGACGGCAGAAAAGAAAAAGAAAGGTGATGGCGCCGGCCACTTGGGTTGGGGCCAAAAGATGAGCTCGACACGAGAAGCTAGCTAGCCACTGCTGGTGTCACCCAAACACCAATCAATGCTAGCTAAGCTATTGTGATGTGGTCATGTGCGGTATGTGCAAGGGACGAATGGCAGGGTTAGGTGTCCGTTTTGTCACCAGCAAGCATGTTGAAAATTATTGTACATTTCAGGAGCGCGGGAATATATGTATGTATATAAACTTGTGGTAATAAGTAAGAATATGGGTCCATGGCGAGCTCACTGGCGGCGGGGAGGTAGAGAGGTGCATTTGGGGCGTGTTTGCTTGCCCGTATAAAGCTCAACCAGGCCCGCACGGTAAGCAAGAGGCCTATTTGGTTGCTTGGTTTCACGGTTGGACGTGTATCGCACGTTTTTTAAAGCAACTCAGAGATTGGCTCGCTGGAAACGCTAGAATCAGCAGTTTTTGCGAGCCAGGCCGAGCCGAGCGCAAGCGAGTGGGCCCTTGCACGAGTGGAGACGGGAGGGATGCGAGGTGATTACTTGAGGTCTTCTTCAACCTCAAGTAAGCTCCTATCTAATCTCCTCCCTCTGATCTACACAACGGTGCTTCGGTTTGAGGTAAGCTCTACACGAAAAAGATGCACCTCGATGATATGGTTCCATTCAGGCGATCGGTTCTTAGTTTCGTCGGCCGTAAGTTCTTAATTTCGTCTTCCCGTTTGGAGCTATTCTGGACAAACTTTGTCAGATTCGTTGCGCACGATCGATCATTTGAAATTTTCTTTGACCGGCAGCCTAATCTCGCAGTTCCTCACAGCATTCATGTTGTAAGTTTTTGGTTTCGACGATCGTAGCTTCATCTCTCTTTAAACAACAGTGTATAACACTGACGCCGCCATGTCGAGCTCCTCTATCCTCTGCTCAAAGCCCTCCTATTCGTCCCTCTCGACGCCGATGCCCTTCCCCTTGATCTCCTTGCCCGCTTCCTACTACACTAGAGTCGTTTCCGGCATCGCTCATCTCAGCCTACTCTCTGTCGTCCTCCCATCTGATCGACGCTGCAATGGCGCCAAGACATCGCAGTTCGCAGCCGCCACGACGGGTCGATCATCTTGGCCTCCTCTCTCTCGTCCCACTACACTGTAGTCGTTTCCGGCGTCGATCATCTCGGCCTCCTCTCCCGTCCTACCGCACGGACGATACCATGACGCAAGCATTGCATTCTCCTCCACTATCCACCGTCTTTACGCGAGCACCGCAACTAGTTCGCCGATGGTGTCTCTCGCCATGCCACCGACGGGGTCGCTCGCCCACGACTCCATGCTCGTCATGTCGGACACGGCGCCACGGTCATTATCCACCGCAGTCGCAATGGACCGGCGCACACTGCATTTCTTCTTCCCCTTCCTCTGCTAGCTCTTAACCCTGTGTGCTAAGTGCAAGTGCTAACTCTTAATCATACCCCATGCAGGCAACCAAACAGCCTGTAGTTGCATGCGCCGAGACAATGCAGGCAACCAAACAACATGCCAAAGTTGATCCCCTAATGCAGGAAGTCCATATACATGCAACCAAACAACTTGCAGATGTCGCATATAAGACTGTTTTTTCGAGTCAGGCTGGGTTGAGATGTGTATGCAATGCAGGTACTATTCACTACGGCAACCAAACACGCCCTTGATTCTTAGGTTGCTCTGTGAGGCTGGAGCAGTAGCACGAGTGGCTGTTCATCTTATTCCGGTACTGTTGCACGCTGTTGGTGCTTTATTGCAGCAGTCTTGGTTTACATGCAAACAGCAGGTAGGTTTCCTCTCCTCCCTCATCTGCGAAAATTGAACCGAATCATGTGCAGTTCTCATGAATTCTCCGCGTGTTCAGAAAGAACTGGTGCAAGTTTTGTCTTCGGAATCAGCAATCAGGAAAGGGCGCCTTCACGGGCTCCTTCTGAAATTATCTGCATGCATGTGCTGCTGTACAAAACGGAAAGGTGGTAGAGTACGTAGCCATCATCATTTTTACCGGCCACAGGCCGTACGCACGCACGCGTATAGATTAGTAGATTTTGTAAAGCGGGGCGCTGACCTTTGCCACGCACGGGTCCGCCCGGCGACGGAACATCTCAAGAGTCGTGCGGACGACACGCCACCGTCTCAGTGCAAGTAAAAAACTGAGTAAAAGACTGCAGGGTCCGGGCGGAAAGGCAGCGCGTCCACACATACACACAGAGCACAGGCACGGGCATGCACTCCGCTGCCCGCAATATGGCGGCCTCCCTTCCCTCGTGGCCAGCATTCTTCTATTGTTTTTTTTAGCATCAATACTAAGCGCTCATATACACGCGCATACACTCATCTCTATGAACACACGCACGTACACCCTATCTCTATGAGCACCTTCGAGAGACTGGGTCGGCATATCATCTTGAGATTTACGAAGTCACTGTAGGCGCCTCGTCGTCGACGGGAACGTCTCCTCCCACTGAAAGTGCATCGTCGGAAATTCTGAAATAAATCCAGAAATAATGCGAGCAACAGGATTTGAACCCTGGTGGGTTGAGGATACCACTGTCCACCTAACCAACTATTGTTGCGTAGAGTACAACGCCGCGCACCACGTACGAGTACGAACGCACGCGCGCAAGCACATGAGGGTTGACCAGGCCTCTTTCGGGGCATCGAGTGTGCGCGCGCAGTGGTTTTGTGTGATCCAAGTTCACTTACCGAAAAAAGATTTCCCCACTTTGTATACAAAGCAACTAACCGAGTCATATAAGGATAGGTGTCGGGGTGGAAGCAACACAGTCACGCAAAAGGAAACGACAGAGAAAGAGCAAAAAAAAACAAATGCCGACAACGGCGGATCAACAAAAACGAAGAAGCCTCGCGAACGCTGCGCCCACCGGGATCTCCCACTAGGCTCCAAGACTCTGAAGCGCCGGCACCTATCAACACCTCCAAGAAGGATCGCGACGATGACGACGCTGCTGCCAAGGGTTTCCCCCGGTACACGACGAGGCGAGAGGAAGGGTAGCCCCCGACGCCCTCCCAGAAGGCCAGGTGGCACCCACAAGCGCCACCGCGCCAGTGTCGGCCAAGCCGACAGGGGTTTCCCCCGATCCCAACCCGCATCTCGGGTGCTCCGGAGCCAGCCACCAAACCAAATACCATCCAGCGCCAACACGGTCAAGAGGCCCCCACGCCGTCTCACCACGGCAACGCGGAGTGAGGGCAACACGGCGAGGAATCAGAGCCGGGACTAGGGCATCAGCACCGTTGGCACGCGGGAGGGCCCCACCTCCACCGTCCGCGACGGTAGCCGTCCGGACGCAATAGCAGGAGCACACCAGGCCCGTGGGCCCACAGGCCCGGCCGAGCCCTCATAGGCTCGTAAAGTGCCCGCCTTCGCGCTGCTGCCGGCACGCCGTCGGCGCCGCCGCTCCGTATCCGAGCCGCTCCTCCTCCTCACCGCGCAGCAGACAACGAGGCCACGCCGGGGAGCCGGCCCACTAGGACCCGGATGGGGCCCGCCGGGGCCAGATCTGGGCCGGGCGCGACGACGGCCACCCAAAGACCACCACGCCGCTTCGCCGCCAAGGAGCGACGCCGACACCACGCTGCCGCCCGGCCATGCAGGGTCAGCCGGACCGCAAAGAAGGCCAGCAAGATCACCGCCGCCTCCCAGCCCAGTGAAGGAGAGCACGCTGGGACGAGAAGGCCCGCTGCCAAAGACCACCCGGACCAACGCCGGGGGCGCCCGCCGGCGGCGGCGGAAGGAAAGACAGGGGAGGGGGCCCGAGGAAGAGGAGCTCGAGCTCCGCCCCGGCCATCTCCCGGGGAGGCGGCGCGAGGCGGACAGGATGGGGGAGGGGGGAGGGGTGGAAGGGGACGAAGGGGGCGCGAGGCCGACGGCCGGCGGCAGCGAGAGGGCCGGCGGCGGCGGGAGGGAATGACGGGGGAAACCCTAGTCGCAGGAGCCTAGTCGCCCGAGCCTCTCGGCGCTTCTGTCCTCCCAAGTTCACTTAGTGTAACACCACATCACAATATACTCTTTTTTGCCAAAAATCCTACACTTGCGTAAAAACATACGTAATGTTACGTAACTTGACTAACTACTAAATCCCCCCCCTCCCCGCGATTTCAACAATTTTCTCCAACTGAAAAATGCCATCTAGACTGTTACATTAGTTTACGTATGATAGCTACGTACGTGTAGCATTGCTCCTTTTTTGCGGGTGCACCATATATAGTACCCCCTCCGTGAAAAAGATTGTTTCCAGCCGAGAGTTCTCATATGACATAATCGCTCATGGTGGGGTGGGCCCTCATTCGCCAGGTCTTTGAGCGCCTGCCGTACCACGTGGCACTCCGGCACCGACCCACGAAGAATTTATCCTAAGGTTTTTGATAACCTACGACTAATCTCCTTCCATAGTACTCCCTACCCCATCTCGCTGAAAGTGCAACTATCCCTAGGTGGTTTTGGTAATTCCTAACAACATATAGCTCATTGAGCTAATGCTATTTCAAGATTAATATTTCAGAAAAGCTTAATGATTGGCATGGCATTGATGAGAAAAGTGCACCCCTCAAAATGCTAAGGACAAAAGGATTGGCTCAAGCTCAAAGCTCAAGACTCTACATTTTCTATTTTAGTGATCCAAGATCACATTGAGTCTATAGAAAAAGCCAATACTATCAAGGAGGGATGAGGTGTTGCTTA
Organism: Aegilops bicornis; assembly: GCA_021605145.1. Lineage (NCBI taxonomy): Eukaryota > Viridiplantae > Streptophyta > Magnoliopsida > Poales > Poaceae > Aegilops > Aegilops bicornis. The sequence goes on from CM038673.1 coordinate 443,684,152, forward strand.
ATGAGGCTCTTGCTCAAAGTGCTTAGTGATATGCTCCAAAGGCCTCAACTACTTTCTCACATCCACATATGACCTAAACCAAAAGTCAAACTAGGCCCCACCGATTCTTTCTATCCGGCGCCACCGAGTTCAGATGTCATAGCCACTGCCACAAACCCTAGGCAAATCGGTCTCACCGATAGGGATCTCGGTCTCACCGAGATGGGATTGTAATCTCTCTGTATCCCTTCGTAACGTTTCGGTCCCACCGAGATGAGCGATCGGTCCCACCGAGGTTGCAATGTAAACTCTATGTTTCCCTTTCGTAACATTTCGGTCTCACCGAAATAAGCGAATCGGTCCCACCGAGTTTACCTGACCAACTCTCTGGTTAGCTTGTTACCAAAATTGGTCTCACCGACTTTGTGTAATCGGTCTCACCAAGATTACGTTATGCCCTAACCCTAACCATATCGGTCCTACCGAGTTGCATATCGGTCCCACCTAAAATCCTAACGGTCACTAGATTTGATGAATCGATCCGACCGAGTTTATTAATTCGGTCCCACCGAGATTGGCAAGTTGTGTGTAACGGTTAGATTTTGTGTCGAGGCTATATATACCCCTCCACCTCCTCTTCATTCGTGGAGAGAGCCATCAGAACGAACCTACACTTCCAACTTACCTTTTCTGAGAGAGAACCACCTACACTTGTGTTGAGGCCAAGATATTCCATTCTTACCATATGAATCTTGATCTCTAGCCTTCCCCAAGTTGCTTTCCACTCAAATATTCTTTCCACCAAATCCATATCATGTGAGAGAGAGTTGAGTGTTGGGGAGACTATCATTTGAATCACAAGAGCAAGGTGTTCATCATCAACACACCATTTGTTACTTCCTGGAGAGTGGTGTCTCCTATATTGGCTAGGTGTCACTTGGGAGCCTCCGACAAGATTGTGGAGTTGAACCAAGGAGTTTGTAAGGGCAAGGAGATCGCCTACTTCGTGAAGATCTACCGCTAGTGAGGCAAGTCCTTCGTGGGAGACGACCATGGTGGGATAGACAAGGTTGCTTCTTCGTGGACCCTTCGTGGGTGGAGCCCTCCGTGGACTCGCGCATCCGTTACCCTTCATGGGTTGAAGTCTCCATCAACATGGATGTACGATAGCACCACCTATCGGAACCATGACAAAAACATCCGTGTCTCCTATTGCGCTTGAATCCTCCAAACCCTTCCCTTTACATTATTGCAAGTTGCATGCCTTACTTTCCGCTGCTCATATACTCTTTGCATGCTTGTTTGAATTGTGTTAAGATTGCTTGACTTGTCCAAAGTTGCTAAAATCTGCCAAGAACTAAAATTGGGAAAAGGATAAGTTTTATTTGGTCAAGTAGTCTAATCACCCCCCCCCTCTAGACATACTTTCGATCCTACAAGTGGTATTACAGCTTTGGTCTCCATTTGCTTTGATTTCCATAGCTTTTGGTAGTCATAGCCTTGGTCTCAAAACCTAGGAGAGTATGGCGTCTAGCGAGGGAAATTACCACCGTAGAGGTCCTTACTTTGATGGTACTAATTTTGCTAGTTGGAAGCATAAGATGAAAATGCATATTCTTGGACATAACCCCACCTATGGGCTATTGTGTGTATTGGCTTGCAAGGTGAATTCTTTGATGGGAGAGAACCGAACCGTGAAGCTACCGCGGAAGAGTTGAAGATGCTGCAATACAATGCTCAAGCTTGTGATATCCTCTTCAACGGACCGTGCCCCGAAGAATTCAACAAAATCAGCCGTCTTGAGAATGCAAAGGAAATTTGGGATACTTTGATTGATATGCACGAAGGTACCGACTCCGTCAAGGAATCCAAATTGGATGTGCTTCAAAGTCAGCTTGACAAGTTCAAAATGAAGGATGGTGAAGGTGTCAGTGAAAAGTACTCTAGGCTTGCTCTTATCACAAATGAGATCGCCGGCTTAGGAAGTGAAGAGATGACCGACAAATTCATCATCAAGAAGATCCTAAGAGCTTTGGACGGAAAATATGATACCGTATGCACATTGATCCAAATGATGCCCAATTACAAAGATCTCAAGCCAACGGAAGTCATTGGAAGAATTGTTGCTCATGAGATGTCACTCAAGGATAAGGAGGAGCTCTATAACAAGTCAAGTGGTGCTTACAAAGCCTCATGTGAAGCTCCCACATCATCAAGTGAGAAACAAACCTTCAATGAAGAATTGAGCCTAATGGTGAAGAACTTCAACAAGTTCTACAAGAGTAGAAGCAAAGAGAGAAGTTCCAAGTCAAGGTCCTACAATGACAAAAGATCTTCTAGTCGAGAGAGAAATTGCTACAATTGTGGAAGACCCGGACACTATTCCAATGAGTGTACGGCACCCTACAAGAGAAGAGAAGATTCTCCAAAAAGAAGAAGTAGAAGAGAAGAATCACCATCAAGAGAGAGAAGGAGTAGAGATGATCGTTATGAATGAAGAACATCCCGGAGAAGCAAGGATTCGGAAAGGAAGGACAAGTCATCAAGGAGCTACACAAAACGAAGACATCAAGCTCATGTTGGTGAATGGGTATCCGGCTCCGACTCCGACAATCACTCCGAGAGAAGCTATCACTCCGACTCCGAATATACTCAAGATGAAGGTGTTGCCGGTCTAGCACTTGTGTCAACCAACTCCTACGACATATTTGATTCACCAAATGAAGGACTTGGAAGATGCTTCATGGCTAAAGGCCCAAAGGTATCACACCCAGTATGTTGATTTCAATAGTGATGAAGATGACTTGTTAGGTGATGATGATTTACTTGTTGACAACTCTAGTGATGAATACTATGATGAAACGTCAATTAATCATGCTAATCAAGATAAAACGAATGACAGTGATAAGGAGAAGATTGAGTTTCGAACTAAATAACTAAACACTCTTAAGTTAGCTCATGAAACTATCTTAGGAGATCATCGAGAACTTTTAAGGACTCATGAGAAATTACGTTTTGAAAAGCTCAACCTTGAGAAAGAGCATGAGTTCTTAAAGGCAATCAATGATGATCTTCGCAAGAAAATTTCTTCTTACATTGCCAAGCGTTTACTCTTATCCACTTACATGCCTCAAGTCAAGTCTAGTAACAAGAACAAGAGAGATTCTTCCTCTAGTAGTAACAATAATCACGCTAAATCCAATGTTGTTGCTTCTAGTAGTTCTCTTGATTCACTAATGATTCTCTTAGCCAAGTTACACTTGAGCAAGAAAATAGCTTATTGAAGGGAATTATAGAGAAAGGTGTTTACAAGAGCCTTGTCGGGAGTAAGCAATTCGAGGAAATTGTACGCAAGCAAGGAAGGCACCGAAAGAACCAAGGTGTTGGTTTTGAACGAAAGTTCAATGCCAATGGAGTTGAGTGGGAAGAAGATCAATACCCCAAGATGAAGTTTGTTCCTCAACAAGAGAAGTATGATCCTACTTCTTTCAAAGGGGCACAAGCTCAAGATGATCTTCCACCACAAGACCACAAGCAAAAAGGCAAGGATAAGCTTCAAGAGGAAATTGATGCATTTGAAGAAGCACCTAAGGCCTTGGTCAAGTGGGTTCCCAAGACTACATCAAGTTCCACTTCATCAAGTACAACTACGACTCCAGGGATTCCCATCAAGATGGTGTGGATCCCGAAGAAGAAGAACTAGAGAGTTCTTGAGGGTGACTCCGCCAACATACTTCACTCCTATCATTTTGGCAAGTACAAGTGCAAACAACTTCCATATCTTGCACTAGTTCAAGGAGTCACAAACCCTCTTGTTGGTAAGACAAGGGACAAGGTAACCTAATGCTTTCATAGACATCATCTTGTGTGTGCATCACTCTATGTCTGTGGATATCCTTGTTTGTTCCTTGTGGAACTAACCCGTGTAGGTATTGAAAGTGCAACTCACTACAAAGGATTGCTCCAAATGATCTACATCAACATTGAGCATCCACATCTTCAACACCTACATGAAGTCATCATCGACAAAACCCAAGGTTAGTTCATCCCTCCTAGGGGGGATCTCACATCTAGGGGGAGCTTTACTCTAAGAATTGAGCTAAAGCAACTCTTATGGTGTGAACACAACAATGCTTTATGTAAAAGTGGTAACCCCACTTGTGCTTAAACGATGAGTATGACCTATGATCAGATGTTCTCATTTGACTCCTAAGTCAATATACTCATATATAGATGACCTAGTCATCGCTGATTGCTTGATAGATGCAAGAACTGGTTGTGCATGCTTTGCCACATATTTCATTTGCCATTTTATTATGTGAGCATGTTGGTTGCATAATTTACTCATTCGAGGACATCCACTTGTTGTTTTGATTGTTTGGTTCATTTTTCTTTTGCCAAGTGGATGGACAAGAATGCCTAAGAACCTTCTCTAGCTACCTATGCTTTTCTTGTCTCAAACTCTATTCATGCTACATCACAAAGTTTGATCAAGTCAGATTCGAACCACTCTGTGTGAGGAACACTCAGAGTCCCCGATTCGTCATATACTTAAACTTCCAAAACTTCTTTGTGCGTTTTGGTCTGACCGATTCATCCATTTCGGTCATACCGAGATCACTAAGTCGATCTAGGTTTTCAATCTCGGTGCAACCGATTTGAACTTTTCGGTCACATCGAGTTGCAGTAACTGCTTGCAGTTATGCATCTCGGTACCACCAAGTTGTTCCATCTCGTCCTCCTCATCGCCAGCTGCCTCCCGCCGCTGGTCTCCGCCGCCATCAACGGAAATCGTCTCCGCCGTTGCCGCCGTAGCAGGTCCATCGCTGCACTTAGGGTATGGAATTGATCCTTGTGCTAATCTCACTCCAATTCCTAGCACATTGTTTTGCCATGTACCTTGCCACGATTGAGATCACTCTATCCAGCGAAATCACTCCGTAGTTTAGTTGTGGATTAAAAATTTAGGGTTAGGTTTCCGCCGAAATCATCTCGGACCAACCGAGTTGCTGAAATCGGTTCCACCGATTTGGCTAAGCCCATTGCACATGTGATTCTCGGTCTGACCGAGAATTGCAAATCGGTGTGACCGAGTTCGATTATTTGTGAAACCCTAGCAGTCTCGGTGCCACCGAACTGTGACTCGGTCTGACCGAGTTCACTAGTTTAGGTTCCAAAAGCTGCTTCGGTATCACCGAGATTTCAAATCGGTAGATCCGAAATGCTTTCTGTGGAAAACTAAAACTAAGTTTTTGACTCATTCTTTTTCAAAAACCTCTGCACTTTGTGATGCTCATCCAATCAATCTCATCTATATCTATTCACAGGGTCTACTGTCTATGTCTGCATCATGTCAAATCAGAGTGACAGTCAGAACAAGTGTGAGGAGCAAGTTCACATGAGTGAGGGCACTAGTCCCTCTAGCAACTATGATGATGGAAGCAGGAGTACACCCAGCAACTTGCCTAAGGCAGCCACCAGGGCCAAAAAGAAGAGAACCTCTGATTCTGAGGATGAGGACTATGTGGCTGTTGAGGAAGAGGCCACCTCAAAGAAGAGAGTTCTGAAAAAGGAATATAGCACAACTGCTGCCACTAAGCCAGGAATGAAGACAAAGGTTCCTGCCAAGAGAGTTCCTATGTCAAAGGCCAGAACATCCACTCAAGAGACTTTGGGATCTACACCCAAAGAACAGGTTGTGGCAGAAAAGAAAAGGAAAGAAAGGGTCAAGAAGACCATGGCCAGAGTAATTGGGAAGCCCTCAATGATGGAATATGAAGAGGAAGAGGTTGCTGCACCAGCACCTAAAGCTCAAAAGCTTATGGGAGATGCTATAAGATCAGGGGCTGCTCCATCTAAGCCCAAAGAAGCTCCCAAGGCAGCTGCTCCAAAACCCAAAGCTGCACCCAAGAGGAGTACAAGAAATATTCCAGCTGCAGAGAAGAACAAGGCCCCAGTGCCTCAAGCTGCTATAGAAGAAGAAGATGATGAGTCACATGTCTTTAGGAAGTTGAAGCCCAAAATTCCAGATCACAATGATGCTCATCCAGTAGCTGAGGACATGAAGCTTGCTACCTCTTGAGCACTGCGTTGGATTTCCTTGAAGGGCAAAGGTGATGCAGCACAGTAGCGTAAGTATTTCCCTCAGTTTTTGAGAACCAAGGTATCAATCCAGTAGGAAGCTACGCGCGAGTCCCTCGTACCTACACAAAGCAAATAACTCCTCGCAACCAACGCGATTAGGGGTTGTCAATCCCTTCACGGTCACATACGAAGTGAGATCTGATAGAGATGATAGATAATAATTTTGGTTTTTTGTGATAAAGATGCAAGATAAAAATAAAAGCAAAGGCAATAATAAAGTGATGGAAGATTAATATGATGAAGATAGACTCGGGGGTCATAGGTTTCACTAGTGGCTTCTCTCAAGAGCATAAGTATTCTACGGTGGGTGAACAAGTTACTGTTCTGCAATTGACAGAATTGAGCATAGTTATGAGAATATCTAGGTATGATCATGTATATAGGCATCACGTCCGAGACAAGTAGACCGACTCCTTCCTGCATCTACTACTATTACTCCACTCATCGACCTCTATCCAAAGATGCATCTAGAGTATTAAGTTCAAGAAAACAGAGTAACGCTTAAGCAGGATGACATGATGTAGAGGGATAAATTCATGCAATATGATAAAAAAACATCTTGTTATCCTCGATGGCAACAATACAATACGTGCCTTTCTCGCCTCATCACATCGGGAAAGGACACCGCAAGATTGAACCCAAAGCTAAGCACTTCTCCCATTGCAATAAAAACCAATCTAGTAGGCCAAACCAAACTGATAATTCGATGAGACTTGCAAAGATAACCAATCATACATAAAAAATTCAGAGAAGATTCAAATATTGTTCATAGATAATCTTGATCATAAACCCACAATTCATCGGTCTCAACAAACACACCGCAAAAACAAGATTACATCGAATAGATCTCCACGAGAGAGGGGGAGAACATTGTATTGAGATCCAAAAAGAGAGAAGAAGCCATCTAGCTACTAACTATGGACCCGAAGGTCTGAGGTAAACTACTCACACATCATCGGAGGGGCTATGGTGATGATGTAGAAGCCCTCCGTGGTGGATGCCCCCTCCGGCGGAGCTCCGGAACAAGCCCCAAGATGGGATCTCGTGGGTACAGAAGGTTGCGGCGGTGGAATTAGATTTTTGGATCCGTATCTAATCGTTTGGGGGGTACGTAGGTATATATAGGAGGAAGAAGTACGTCGGTGGGGCAACATGGGGCCCACGAGGGTGGAGGGCGCGCCCCCTACCTCGTGCCCTCCTCGAAGCTTCCTTGACTTAGGGTCCAAGTCTCCTGGATCACTTTCGGTGAGAAAATCACATTCCCGAAGGTTTCATTCCGTTTGGACTCCGTTTGATATTCCGTTTCTTCGAAACTTTGAAATAGGCAAAAAACAACAACTTTGGGCTGGGCCTTCGGTTAATAGGTTAGTCCCAAAAGTAATATAAAAGTGGAAAATAAAGCCCACTATTGTCCAAAACAGTAGATAATATAGCATGGAGCAACCAAAAACTATAGATACGTTGGAGACGTATTAGGCATCCCCAAGCTTAATTCCTGCTCGTCCTCGAGTAGGTAAATGATAAAAACAGAATTTTTGATGCGGAGTGCTACTTGGCATAATTTCAATGTAATTCTTCTTAATTGTGGTATGAATATTCAAATCCGAAAGATTCAAGACAAAAGTTCATATTGACATAAAAATAATAATACTTCAAGCATACTAACTAAGCAATTATGTCTTCTCAAAATAACATTGCCAAAGAAAGTTCATCCCTACAAAATCATATAGTTGAGTCATGCTCCATTTTCGTCACACAAGAATGCTCTCATCATGCACAACCCCGATGAAAAGTCAAGCAATTGTTTCATACTTTAGTAATCTCAAACCTATGAACTTTCACGCAATATATGAGCGCGAGCCATGGATATAGCACTATGGGTGGAATAGAATAAGATGATGGGGGTTATGTGGAGAAGACAAAAAAGGAGAAAGTCTCACATCAACGAGGCTAATCAATGAGCTATGGAGATGCCCATCGATTGATGTTAATGCGAGGAGTAGGGATTGCCATGCAACGGATGCACTAGAGCTATAAATGTATGAAAGCTCAACAAAAGAAAACTAAGTGGGTGTGCATCCAACTTGCTTGCTCACGAAGACCTAGGGCACTTGAGGAGGGCCATTGTTGGAATATACAGGCCAAGTTCTATAATGAAAAATTCCCACTAGTATATGAAAATGATAACTCAAGAGACTCTCTATATGAAGAACATGGTGCTACTTTGAAGCACAAATGTGGAAAAAAAGGATAGTAACATTGCCCCTTTTTATTTCTTTTTTTTGGGCCTTCTTTTTTTATTTGGCCTTTTTTTGGGACAATGCTTTATTAAATAATGATCATCACACTTCTATTTATTTACAACTCAATGATTACAACTTGATACTAGAACAAAGTATGACTCTATATGAATGCCTCCGGCGGTGTACCGCGATATGCAACGAACCAAGAGTGACATGTATGAAAGAATTATGAACGGCGGCTTTGCCACAAATACAATGTCAACTACATGATCATGCTATCAATATGACAATAATGAATGTGTCATGATAAACGGAATGGTGGAAAGTTGCATGGCAATATATCTCGGAATGGCTATGGAAATGCCATAATAGGTAGGTATGGTGGCTGTTTTGAGGAAGATATAAGGAAGTTTATGTGTTAAAGAGCGTATCATATCATCGGGTTTGGATGCACCGTGAAGTTTGCACCAACTCTCAATGTGAGAAAGGGCAATGCACGGCATCAAGAGGCTAGCAATGATGGAAGGGTGAGAGTGCGTATATAATCCATGGACTCAACATTAGTCATAAAGAACTCACATACTTATTGCAAAAATCTACAAGCCATCAAAAACCAAAGCACTACGCGCATGCTCCTAGGGGGGTAGATTGGTAGGAAAAGACCATCGCTCGTCCCCGACCGCCACTCATAAGGAGGACAATCAAAGAACACCTCATGTTTCAAATTTGTTACATAACGTTTACCATACGTGCATGCTACGGGACTTGCAAACTTCAACACAAGCATTTCTCAAATTCACAACTACTCAACTTGCATGACTTTAATATTATTACCTCCATATCTCAAAACAATCATCAAGCATCAAACTTCTCTTAGCATTCAACACACTCATAAGAAAGTTTTTACTATTTTTGTATACCTAGCATATTAGGATTATTTAAGCAAATTACCATGCTATTTAAGAATCTCAAAATAATCTAAGTGAAGCATGAGAGATCAATAGTTTCTTTAAAACAATTCCACCACCGTGCTCTAAAAGATATAAGTGAAGTACTAGAGCAAAACTATATAACTCAAAAGATATAAGTGAAGCACAAAGAGTATTCTAATAATTTCCAAATCATGTATGGCTCTCTCAAAAGGTGTGTACAGCAAGGATGATTGTGGTAAACTAAAAAACAAAGACTCAAATCATACAATACGCTCCAAGCAAAACACATATCATGTGGTGAATAAAAATATAGCTCCAAGTAAAGTTACCGATGGAAGTAGACGAAAGAGGGGATGCCTTCCGGGGCACCCCCAAGCTTTGACTTTTTGGTGTCCTTAGATTATCTTGGGGGTGCCATGGGCATCCCCAAGCTTTGGATCTTGCCACTCCTTGTTCCATAATCCATCAAAAGATTTCACCCAAAACTTGAAAATTTCACAACACAAAACTCAACAGAAATCTTGTGAGCTCCGTTAGCGAAAAGAAAACAAAAGACCACTTCAAGGTACTGTAATGAACTCATTCTTTACTTATATTGGTGTTAAACCTACTGTATTCCAACTTCTCTATGGTTTATAAACTATTTTACTAGCTATAGATTCATCAAAATAAGCAAACAACACACGAAAAACAGAATCTGTCAAAAACAGAACAGTGTGTAGTAATCTGTAACTAACGCAAACTTCTGGAACTCAACAAATTCAGAAAAAATAGGAAGACCTAGGCAATTTGTTTATTGATAAGAAGCTATTGGAATCAGTATTTTATCACGTTCTGGTGATTTTTAACAATTGTTTTCGTGAACCGAAAGTTTCTGGAAATTACAGCAAGATCAAATAACTATCATCCAAGAAGATCCTATAGGTTTAACTTGGCACAAACACTAATTAAAACGTAAAAAAAATCTAACCAGAGGCTAGATCTAAGAATTCCTAAAAATAAGCAAAAGCAAAAAAAAACTAAAAATAAAATTGGTTGCCTCCCAACAAGCGCTATCGTTTAACGCCCCTAGCTAGGCATAGAAGCAAGGATAGATCTAGGTATTGCCATCTCAATTCATAAGTGGCTCTCATGATAGATTCATATGGTAATTTTATTTTCTTCCTAGAAAAGTGTTCCATGCCTTTCTTTAATGGAAATTGGAATCTAATATTCCCTTCTTTCATATCAATAATTGCACCAATCGTTCTAAGAAAAGGTCTACCAAGAATGATTGGACATGAAGGATTGCAATCTATATCAAGAACGATAAAATCTACGGGCACATAATTCCTATTTGCAACAATAAGAACATCATTCATTCTTCCCATAGGTTTCTTAATTATGGAATCCGCAAGGTGCAAGTTTAGAGAGCAATCATCAAAATCGCGGAAATCTAGCAAATCGCACAAAGTTTTGGGAATAGTGGAAACATTAGCACCCAAATCACATAAAGCATAAAATTCATGATCCTTCATCTTAATTTTAATAGTTGGTTCCCACTCATCATAAAGTTTTCTAGGGATAGAAACTTCCAACTCAAGTTTTTCTTCATAAGATTGCATCAAGGCATCAACGATATGTTTAGTAAACACTTTATTTTGACTATAAGCATGAGGAGAATTTAGCACAGATTGCAACAAGGAAATACAATCAATTAAAGAGCAACTTTCATAATTAAATTCCTTGAAATCCAAAATAGTGGGTTTAGCAACATCTAAGGTTTTAATCTCTTCAATCTCACCTTTATTAATTTTAGCATCAAGATCTAAAAACTCTGACTTTTTGGAACGCCTTCTAGGTAGAGGTGGCTCATATTCAGTCCCATCATTATCAAGATTCATATTGCAAAACAAAGATTTAATAGGGGACACATCAATAACTTTTAGATCTTCATCTTTATTTTCATGGAAATTGGAAGAACACGCTTTAATAAAGGCATCTTTCGTAGCACGCATCCTAGCGCTTCTTTCCTTGCACTCATCAATGGAAATTCTCATGGATTTGAGAGACTCGTTGATATCATGCTTAGGAGGAATAGATCTAAGCTTTAAAGAATCAACATCAAGAGAAATTCTATCAACGTTCCTAGCCAATTCATCAATTTTAAGCAATTCTCTTCAAGCAAAGCATTAAAATTCTTTTGTGAATTCATAAACTCTTTAACACTAGTCTCAAATTCAGAGGGCATCTTATTAAAATTTCCATAAGAGTTGTTGTAGGAATTTCCATAATTATTAGAGAATTACTAGGATAAGGCCTGGGATTAAAGTTTCCTCTATACGCGTTGTTACCAAAATTATTCCTACCAAAAAAATTCACATCCATAGATTCATTATTATTCTCAATCAAAGTAGACAAAGGCATATCATTAGGATAAGAAGAAACACTCTTAGTAGCAAATAATTTCATAAGTTCATCCATCTTTCCACTCAAAACATTAATTTCTTCTATCGCATGCACTTTTTATTAGTGGATCTTTTAGTGTGCCATTGAGAATAATTAACCATAATATTATCTAGGAGTTTAGTAGCTTCTCCCAAAGTGATTTCCATAAAATGCCTCCCGCGGCCTAATATAAAAGATTTCTAGAAGCAAAATTCAATCCGGCATAAAAAATTTGTATAATCATCCACAAATTCAAACCATGAGTGGGGCAATTACGTATCATTAATTTCATCCTCTCCCAAGCTTGTGCAACATGTTCATGATCAAGTTGCTTAAAATTCATAATATCGTTTCTAAGAGAGATGATCTTAGCGGGAGGAAAAATACTTAGCGATAAAGGCATCTTTGCACTTGTTCCAAGAATCAATACTATTTTTAGGCAAAGACGAAAACCAAGCTTTGGCACGATCTCTAAGCGAAAAAGGAAATAGCTTCAATTTAACAATATCATTATCAACATCTTTCTTATTTTGCATATCACACAAATCAACGAAGCTATTTAGATGATTGGCGGCATCTTCATTGGAAGGCCGGCGAATTGATCTTTCATGACAAGATTCAACAAAGCAGTATTGATTTCACAAGATTCAGTATTGGTAAGAGGAGCAATCGGAGTGATAAGGAAATCATTATTGGTTGTATTGGTAAAGTCACACAATTTGGTATTATCTTGAGCCATCGTGACAAACAAGCAATCCAACACACGAGCAAACAAAAAGCGAGCGAGAAAAAGGCAAAACAGAAAAGAAAGGGCGAATAAAACGGCAAGGGTGAAGTGGGGGAGAGGAAAACGAGAGGCAAATGGCAAATAATGTAATGCGGGAGATAAGGGATTGTGATGGGTACTTGGCATGTTGACTTTTGCGTAGACTCCCAAGAACGGCGCGCCAGAAATTCTTCTTGCTACCTCTTGAGCATCTGCGTTGGATTTCCTTGAAGAGGAAAGGTGATGCGACAAGATGGCGTAAGTATTTCCCTCAGTTTTTGAGAACCAAGGTATCAATCCAAAGAGGAGGCTACGCCATGAGTCCCTCGTACCTCATAAGCAAATAACTCCTCGCAACCAACGGGATTAGGGGTTGTCAATCCCTTCACGGTCACTTACGAGAGTGAGATCTGATAGAGATGATAGATAATATTTTTGGTATTTTTGTGATAAAGATGCAAGATAAAAATAAAAGCAAAGTAAAAAAGCAAAGGCAATAATAAACTGATGGAAGATTAATATGATGAAGATAGACCCGGGGGCCATAGGTTTCACTAGTGGCTTCTCTCAAGAGCATAAGTATTCTACGGTGGTGAACAAATTACTGTTGAGCAACTGACAGAATTGAGCATAATTATGAGAATATCTAGGTATGATCATGTATATAGGCATCATGTCCGAGAAAAGTAGACCGACTCCTGCCTGCATCTACTACTATTACTCCACTCATCGACCGCTATCCAGCATGCATCTAGAGTATTAAGTTCAAGAAAACAGAGTAACGCCTTAAGCAAGATGACATGATGTAGAGGGATAAATTCATGCAATATGATAAAAACCCCATCTTGTTATCCTCGATGGCAACAATACACACGTGCCTTGCTGCCCCTAGTGTCACTGGGAAAGGACACCGCAAGATTGAACCCAAAGCTAAGCACTTCTCCCATTGCAAGAAAAACCAATCTAGTAGGCCAAACCAAACTGATAATTCGATGAGACTTGCAAAGATAATCAATCATACATAAAAGAATTCAGAGAAGATTCAAATATTGCTCATAGATAATCTTGATCATAAACCCACAATTCATCGATCTCAACAAACACACCGCAAAAAGAAGATTACATCGAATAGATCTCCACGAGAGAGGGGAGAACATTGTATTGAGATCCAAAAGAGAGAAGAAGCCATCTAGCTACTAACTATGGACCCGAAGGTCTGAGGTAAACTACTCACACTTCATCGGAGGGGCTATGGTGATGATGTAGAAGCCCTCCGTGGTGGATGCCCTCTCCGGCGGAGCTCTAGAACAGGCCCCAATATGGGATCTCATGGGTACAGAAGGTTGCGGCGGTGGAATTAGGTTTTTGGCTCTGTATCTGATCGTTTGGGGGTACATAGGTATATATAGGTGGAAGAAGTGCATCGGTGGAGCAACATGGGGCCCACGAGGGTGGAGGGCACGCCATGGGGGGGGGGGGGGGGGAGGCGCGCCCCCTACCTCGTGCCCTCCTCGAAGCTTTCTTGACTTAGGGTCCAAGTCTCCGGATCACGCTCGTGAGAAAATCACGCTCGAAGGTTTCATTCCGTTTGGACTCGCTTGATATTCTGCTTCTTCAAACTCTGAAATAGGCAAAAAAACAGCAATTCTGGGTTGGGCCTCCGGTTAATAGGTTAGTCCCAAAAGTAATATAAAAGTGGAAAATAAAGCCCACTATTGTCCAAAACAGTATATAATATAGCATGGAGCAATAAAAAATTATAGATACGTTGGAGACGTATCAAAGCTTAGGAAGGATGCAGGACTCAGACAGTGGAGATTGACTGATCCCTATGCAGTCAGGAGAACAACTGTTGTGGACTACAGGTTCCATACAAAGGAACAGTAGGACTTATGTGACAGTGTTGCTTGACAAGAACCCTATAGTCTGTGATATGAGATGGGTGGACTGGAAGTACATCAGGGAAAATGAAGAACGCTATCCTGGAGTCTATGATAGTTTCAAGTCTTGTGGAGTAGAGGACTTTGTTGGGCAGAAGCTCACAAAGTGAAATGATGAGCTTATTATGCAGTTCTACTCCACAGCTCATTTCTACCCAGATGGAAGGATTGTCTCGGATGTCCAAGGTACTAGGTACCACCAACAGCTTGAAGAATGGGCAAAATTGATCAATGCTCCTGAGAAAAATGAAGATGACTTGGATGTCTATGCCAAGAAGAAGAAGGATCACAACACCATGGTACATATGTACAAAGAGATCCCAGATGATGCTCTTGAGACACACAAATTTGGATCAGTACATTACCTTCTGTCAGGTTTGCCAACAATCAACTGGACCCTCAGGCACACTCTATTGCCAAAGTCAGGTGATCACAAGATGATCAGAGGCCATGCAATTAACCTGCTTCACATATTTGACGTGCCTCAAAAGTCCAAAGTCATGAGCCTAATTGTGGAAACTATAAAGAGAACAGCTACAGATCAGAAGAGAAGTTGTGGGTATGCCCCACAGATCCAGGAGCTAATCGACTCCAAGATGGGCACTGGCACATATCTCTTGGACAAGGATCATATGCCCATCTACCCAGACTTTGAGGACAACACTTTGGTAATGAATGAGAATGAACCATCTTCTGTGCAAGCACAAGCAAAGAGGGAGAAGGCAAGGACTGAAAAGGCTGCAAAGATGCCAACCATTGATGAGGCATCTCAGTATCTTCTGAAGAGCAAGCAAGATCAGCTTGGCTACTTGATTGCCTCCACTCTGAGGATTGAGAAGGGATTGGCCACCCTGACTCAAAACCAGGAGAGCTTGGAGAGGATCATGGAGCATAAGTTCTATGATTTAGATGTGAAGGTCACTGAGATACAGTCAGTTGTTGAGCAACTTCAGGATAAAGTGCAGGAGAAGAAGGGCAAGTCTACCACTGATGCTTTTGCTAGAGTGCCCAGAGGATAGAGATCTCGCCGCAGCTGCTGCCATGCACACGTGAGCAACTTCATCTGCACCAGCTACAGCTTTAGTGCCACCAGCTCTAGCACCCACTCCACCAGCTCCATCTTCATCAACTGATGCCTTCGTCCTTGGAGTTTTATCTACACCACCACCTGAAGACCAAGCCTGAGAGTCGATCTAGCACTATGCATTTTTTATGAACTTTTTGGTAACTTGTTGCCAAAGGGGGAGAAAATGTATAGATCGTAGGCTTCGAGAGAGAGTGTTGCTCTTTGTTCTCTCTTGATTTTTGGTGGTTGAACTTAGTTATTTGCTTGTTTGAGATACTTTATGCTTTTGTGTGATACTTGGATGATCATGTGTTTGATCATATGCTACCTTAATGCTTGTTGGATGATACATCTCCAATGTATCTATAATTTTTTATTCTTCCATGCTATTATATTATGTGTTTTTGATGTTTATGGGCTTTATTATCCACTTTTATATTACTTTTGGGACTAACCTATTGACCCAGAGCCCAGTGCCAGTTCCTGTTTTTTCCCTTGTTTCAGTATTTCAAAGAAAAGGAATATCAAACGGAGTCGAAACGGAACGAAATCTTCTGGAGAAGTTATTTTTGGAAGGAAAGCAACCGGGGAGACTTGGACTCCACGTCAAAAGAAGCAACGAGGAAGCCACGAGGTAGGGGGCGCCCCCCCCCAGGCGCGCCCTAATACGTCTCCAACGTATCTATAATTTTTGATTGCTCCATGCTACTTTATCCATTGTTTTGGACTACAATGGGCTTTATTTTCCACTTTTATATTATTTTTGGGACTAACCTATTAACCGGAGGCCCGGCCCAGAATTGTTGTTTTTTTTGCCTATTTCAGTGTTTCGAAGAAACAGAAATCAAACGGAGTCCAAACGGAATGAAACCTTCGGGAACGTGATCTTCTCACCGAACGTGATCCAGGAGACTTGGACCCTACTCCAAGAAGTGCCAGAGGCTGTCACGAGGGTGGGGGGTGCGCCCTCCCCCCTGGGCGCGCCCCCTGACGCTCCACTGACGTACTCCTTCCTCCTATATATACCTACATACCCCCGACAGATCAAATACAGAGCCAAAAAACCTAATTCCACTGCCGCAACTTCCTGCCACGAGATCCCATCTTGGGGCCTGTTCCGGAGCTCCGCCGGAGGGGGCATCCACCACGGAGGGCTTCTACATCAACACCATAGCCCCTCCGATGAAGTGTGAGTAGTTTACTTTAGACCTTCGGGTCCATAGCTAGTAGCTAGATGGCTTATTCTCTCTTTTTGGATCTCAATACAATGTTCTCCCCCTCTCTCGTGGAGATCTATTCGATGTAATCTTCTTTTTGCGGTGTGTGTTTGTTGAGACCGATGAATTGTGGGTTTATGATCCAGCTTATCTATGGAAAATATTTGATTCTTCTCTGAATTCTTTTATGAATGATTGAGTTATCTTTGCAAGTCTCTTCGAATTATCCATTTGGTTTGGCCAACTAGATTGGTAGTTCTTGCAATGGGAGAAGTGCTTAGCTTTGGGTTCAATCTTGCGGTGTCCTTACCCAGTGACAGAAAGGGTTGCAAGGCACGTATTGTATTGTTGCCATCGAGGATAACAAGATGGGGTATTTATCATATTGCATGAATTTATTCCTCTACATCATGTCATCTTGCTTAAGGCGTTACTCTGCTTTTAACTTAATACTCTAGATGCATCTTTGGATAGCAATCGATGAGTGGAGTAATAGTAGTAGATGCGTAATCGTTTCAGTCTACTTGTATCGGACGTGATGCCTATATACATGATCATTGCCTAGATATACTCATAACTATGCTCGATTACATCAATTGCTCAACAGTAATTTGTTCACCCACCATAGAATATCTATGCTCTTGAGAGAAGCCACTAGTGAAACCTATGGCCCCGGGTCTATTCTCATCATATCAATCTCCATCACTTTATTTACTTGCTTTGCTTTTACTTTTCACTTTGCATCTTTATACCAAAAATACCAAAAATATTATCTCTATCAGATCTCACTCTCGTAAGTGACAGTGAAGGGATTGACAACCCCTAATCGCGTTGGTTGCGAGTAGCTATCGTTTTGTGAAGGTACGAGGGACTTGCGCGTGACCTCCTACTGGATTGGTACCTTGGTTCTCAAAAACTGAGGGAAATACTTACGCTACTGTGTTGCATCATCCTCTCCTCTTCGGGGAAAACCAATGCAAGCTCAAGACGTAGCACGCCCTCCACCCTCGTGGGCCCCTCGTGGCTCCCCTGACGTACTTTTTCCTCCTATATATACCCATGTACCCTAAAAACTTCGGGGAAGAGAATAGATCGGGAGTTCCGCCGCCGCAAGCCTCTGTAGCCACCAAAAACCAATCGGGACCCTGTTACGCACCACGGAGGGGGGAACCCTCACCGGTGGCCATGATCATCATCCCGATGCTCTCCATGACAAGGAGGGAGTAGTTCACCCTCGGGGCTGAGGGTATGTACTAGTAGCTATGTGTTTGATCTCTCTCTCTCTCTCGTGTTCTTGATTTGGCACGATCTTGATGTATCGCGAGCTTTGCTATTATAGTTGGATCTTAAGTTTCTTCTCCCCCTCTACTCTCTTGTAAGGAATTGAGTTTTCCCCTTGAAGTAATCTTATCGGATTGAGTCTTTAAAGATTTGAGAACACTTGATGTATGTCTTGTCGTGCGTATCTATGGTGACAATGGGATATCACGTGATTCACTTGATGTATGTTTTGGTGATCAACTTGCGGGTTCCGCCCATGAACCTATGCATAGGGGTTGGCACACGTTTTCGTAGTGATTCTCCGGTAGAAACTTTGGGGCACTCTTTGAGGTTCTATGTGTTGGTTGAATAGATGAATCTGAGATTGTGTGATGCATATCGTATAATCATACCCACGGATACTCGAGGTGACATTGGAGTATCTAGGTGACATTAGGGTTTTGGTTGATTTGTGTCTTAAGGTGTTATTCTAGTACGAACTCTAGGGCTGTTTGTGACACTTATAGGAATAGCCCAATGGATTGATTGGAAAGAATAACTTGAGGTGGTTTCTTACCCTACCATAATCTCTTCGTTTGTTCTCTGCTATTAGTGACTGTGGAGTGACTCTTTGTTGCATGTTGAGGGATAGTGATATGATCCAATTATGTTATTATTGTTGAGAGAACTTGCACTAGTGAAAGTATGAACCCTAGGCCTTGTTTTCTATCATTGTGTGACGCCCCTGATTCAATCGTACACTAATCATGCACGCAAACGTGTACGATCAAGATCAGGGACTCACGGGAAGATATCAAAACACAACTCTACAAACATAAATAAGTCATACAAGCATCATATTACAAGCCAGGGGCCTCGAGGGCTCAAATACAAGTGCTCGATCATAGACGAGTCAGCGGAAGCAACAATATCTCGAGTACGTACACAAGTTAAACAAGTTTGCCTTAAGAAGGCTAGCACAACCGGGATACAGATCGAAAGAGGCGCAGGGCTCCTGCCTGGGATCCTCCTAACTACTCCCCGATCGCCGCCGGGCTGCACGTAGTAGTAGGCACCTCCGGTGTAGTAGGGGTCGTCGACGGTAGCGTCTGCCTCTGGACTCCAAAGATCTGGTTGCGACAACCGAAAAGAAAGGAAAGGGGAAAAAGGGGAGAAAGCAACCGTGAGTACTCATCCAAAGTACTCGCAAGCAAGGAGCTACACTACATATGCATGGGTATATGTGTAAAGGGCCATATCGGTGGACATAAGCTGCAGAATGCCGTAATAAAAGGGGATAACTAATCCTCGTCGAAGACTACGCTCGCAGCCTCCGCCTTGCAAAGCATGTAGAAGAGAGTAGATCAAGTCCTCCAAGTAGCATCGCATAGCATAATCCTACCCGGCGATCCCTCCTCGTCTCGTTAGAGAGCGATCACCGGGTTATATCCGCACTTGGAAGGGTGTGTTTTATTAAGTATCTAGTTCTAGTTGTCATAAGGTCAAGGTACAACTCCAAGTCATCCTCACATCAAGATCACGGCTATTCGAATAGATAAACTTCCCTGCAGGGGTGCACCACATAACCCAACACGGTTGATCCCATTTGGCCGGACACACTTTTCTGGGTCATGCCCTGCCTTGGAAGATCAACATGTCGCAACCCCACCTAGGCCAACAGAGAGGTCAGCACGCCGGTCTAAACCTAAGCGCACAGGGGTCTGGCCCATCGCCCTTAGCACACCTCCACGTTGCGTGGGCTACCGGAAGCAGACCTAGCAACCTCCATTACAAAGGAAGTCACGTTACGCGGTCCAATCTGGCGCGCGCCGCTCAGTCGCTGATGTCACGAAGGCTTCGGCTGATACCATGACGTCGAGTGCCCATATCTTTCCCACGTAGTTGGTTAGTGCGTATAGACCAAATGGCCAGACTCAGATCAAATACCAAGATCTCGTTAAGCGTGTTAATTGATGTAACTGTGGACACCGACCAGGGCTAGGCCCACCTCTCACCTAGGCGGTCTCAACTCGCCTGCCGCCTCCGCCACAAAGATCCACCCAGAGGGCCGTCGGGACAAAGGTCCTTTCAGCCCTCAATCCGTGAATCACTCGCGGGTGCTCCACGAGCCGACCCGACTTTAGTCACCGCACGTATCATGTATATAGTATATAGTATAAACCCGTGATCACCTCCCGAGTGATCACGGCCCGGTAGTATAGCAAAGCAGACGGACAAGAATGTAGGGCCACTGATGAAACACTAGCATCCTATACTAAGCATGTAGGATTGCAGGTAAAGGTAACAACAGTAGTAGCAAGGACAGGCTATGCATCAGGTTAGGATTAACGAAAAGCAGTAACATGCTACACTACTCTAATGCAAGCAGTATAGAGAAGAACATGCGATATCTGGTGATCAAGGGGGGGGGGGTGGGTGGGGCTTGCCTGGTTGCTCTGGCAAGAAGGAGGGGTCGTCAACACCGTAGTCGTACTGGGTAGCAGCGGCGTCGGTCTCGGTGTCTAGCGAGAGAAGAGGGGGAAGAACCAATGAATACAATGCAAACAAATGCATGACGATGCATGACATGACAAGGCGTGATGCTAGGTGTGCCCAATCGCGGTAGTAGGTGATACCGGCGAAGGGGGGAAACATCCGGGAAAGTATTCCCGGTGTTTCGTGTTTTCGGACAGATGAACCAGAGGAGGAAAGTTGCGAGTTCGATAGGTTAGGGATGTGTGGCGGACGAACGGGCTGCGTATCCGGATTCGTCTCATCGTTCGGAGCAACTTTCATGTAGAAAGTATTTTCATCCGAGCTACGTTTATTTTATATTAATTTTAAAAGATTTAATCATTTTTAGAATTTATTTAATTATTTAATTCTAACATTATCTAGAATAGTGTAAGCTGACGTCATCATGACATCAGCGTGATGCAAGCGACCAAAGTTGACAGTTGACCAGTCAACTAATGGGTGGGTCCCGCATGTCATAGATTGTTATCTAATTGACAGTAGTTAGATTTATTAGCAGGTTAATTAGGTTTAATTAGCTAGATTAATTAAGTTAATTAATTAATTAATTGTTATTTTTATTATTGTTATTTTTTAGTTCCTTTTTATAAAAAGGTTCTGGGCGTGGGGTCCATCTGTCATAGGCCCCATGGGCCTAATGGATCGGCCTTGGCGAACGGGCGAAGCCCTGGGCGGGCGTCACCGCTCGAAAGGGCGGGGAAGCCGAGCACGGCGCTGCAGTAGCTGTGGGTTGCGCAGCGCCGGCCGGATCATGGTGGTGGGCGGAGGAGGTGGCTGGGGAAGAGGGCACAGAGCATCACGGGCGTGGGCTGGCGACGGCAGCGTGGCGAGGCCGCGAGTGGCAACGGGGCGCGGCGACGTGGTCGACGGGCGAACCTCAGCAGAAGCGGGCGACGCGGGGTGGCATGGACGAGCCGCGGGTCACCAGCGACAGATGGGAAGAAGGGGAGAGGGAGGCCGTGGCCTCACCGGCGATGTAGGGCACGGGGCAGCGGGGGTCGGGGACGACGGCGCCGGAGAGTAAGCAGTCCGGCGAGGTGGCGGAGGCAGGCCGACGAGGGAGCTCCGGCGACGACGGGGTCCAACGGCGTCGGAGGTGGTGACGGTGAGCGCCGGCGACGGGGGTTGGGTCGCCGTGCCCGAACCAGTTCGGGCAGAGGGGGGTGCGAGGAGCGAGGGGAGTGGGGGTTTCTCCTCGATCCAGATTGGATCGGGAGGGGGGAGAGGGAGTGGCGACGTGAGGGGAAAAGTGGGGGAGTGGGTCGTTAGGGTTTCGGGGGGAGTAGGGGTTAAGGCGGCGGGGTGGCCGGCCTGGTAGGCCACTGGCTGGGCCGGGTGGTCCAGCGAGGGGGGGGGTGTTTCTTTTCTTTTCTTTTTTTACCTTTCTATTTTTTTCTTAATTATTTTTTTTCTATTTTAATTTAATTTAAAATATGTATGCATTCGGTAAAAGTTTGTTTCCTTCACCTTAAATTCCCAAACTTTAATCGACACACTCCGAACATTTTAGTTTTAAAGTTTGAAATTTTTTGTTGTTTGACATATTTTAAATTTGACTTTTGAACTGGTGTTGAACTAACGAGAGGTTAGCAACAGTAACCGGGGTGACGTGGCATCATTAACGTGGGATTACTGTAGTCTGATTATCCGGGCGTCACACATTGCAATACCGTTTACGCTCACTTTTATCGTTTGTTACCTTGCTGTTTTTATATTTTCAGATTACAAAAACCTATATCTACCATCCATATTGCACTTGTATCACCATCTCTTCGCCGAACTAGTGCACCTATACAATTTACCATTGTATTGGGTGTGTTGGGGACACAAGAGACTCTTTGTTATTTGGTTGCAGGGTTGCTTGAGAGAGACCATCTTCATCCTACGCCTCCCACGGATTGATAAACCTTAGGTCATCCACTTGAGGAAAACTTGCTACTGTCCTACAAACCTCTACACTTGGAGGCCCAACAACGTCTACAAGAAGAAGGCTGTGTAGTAGACATCATTGGATGACATTTATCCTTTTATATCCCCATATGATCATTCACTTTGCTTGGTGATGAGTGCATGTATTTAATTATTATCATTTTGAGCGCTCCACCAAGATGTATGTGACATGGAAGAGTAACCCATGATCCTAACTCATTGTGCATTTGCAGTCCAAAGCAAATCTTAAACTATGCACAAATTTAGGGGGAGCTCTTGCTTTTCACATACATCTCAAAGCGACAATGTTTTTCACTCTTATTATCATTTGTCGAAGCTTTGATCTATATGTTTTCATCAATTACCAAAAAGGGGGAGATTGAAAGTGCAACTATCCCTAGGTGGTTTTGGTAATTCCTAACAACATATATATCATTGAGCTAATGCTATTTCAAGATTAATATTTCAGGAAAGCTCAATGATTGGCATGGCATGGATGAGAAAAGTGGACCCCTCAAAATGATAAGGACAAAAGGATTGGCTCAAGCTCAAAGCTCAAGACTCTATATTTTCTATTTTAGTGATCCAAGATCACATTGAGTATATAGAAAAAGCCAATACTATCAAGGAGGGATGAGGTGTTGCTTAATGAGGCTCTTGCTCAAAGTGCTTAGTGATATGATCCAAAGCCCTCAACTACTTTCTCACATCCACATATGACCTAAACCAAAAGTCAAACTCGGCACCACCGATTCTTTCTATCCGGCGCCACCAAGTTCAGATGTCATAGCCACTGCCACAAACCCTAGGCAAATCGGTCTCACCGATAGGCATCTCGGTTTCACCGAGATGGGATTGTAATCTCTCTGTTTCCCTTCCTAACGTTTCGGTCCCATCGAGATGAGCGATCGGTCCCACCGAGATTGCAATGTAAACTCTCTGTTTCTCTTTCGTAACATTTCGGTCTCGCCGAAATGAGCGAATCGGTCCCACCGAGTTTACCTGACCAACTCTCTGGTTAGCTTGTTACCAAAAGCGGTCTTGCCGAGTTTGTGTAACCAGTCTCACCGAGATTATGTTATGCCCTAACCCTAACCATATCGGTCCTACCGAGTTGCATGTCGGTCCTACCGAAAATCCTAACGGTCACTAGATTTGCTGAATCGGTCCGACCGAGTTTATCAATTCGGTCCCACCGAGATTGGCAAGTTGTGAGTAACGGTTAGATTTTGTGTGGAGGCTATATATACCCCTCCACCTCCTGTTCATTCGTGGAGAGAGCCATCAGAACGAACCTACACTTCCAACTTACCTTTTCCGAGAGAGAACCACCTACACTTGTGTTGAGGCCAAGATATTCCATTCTTACCATATGAATCTTGATCTCTAGCCTTCCCTAAGTTGCTTTCCACTGAAATCTTCTTTCCACCAAATCCATATCCTGTGAGAGAGAGTTGAGTGTTGGGGAGACTATCATTTGAAGCACAAGAGCAAGGAGTTCATCGTCAACACACCATTTGTTACTTCTAGGAGAGTGGTGTCTCCTAGATTGGCTAGGTGTCACTTTGGAGCCTCCGACAAGATTGTGGAGTTGAACCAAGGAGTTTGTAAGGGCAAGGAGATCGCCTACTTCGTGAAGATCTACCGCTAGTG
Organism: Aegilops bicornis; assembly: GCA_021605145.1. Lineage (NCBI taxonomy): Eukaryota > Viridiplantae > Streptophyta > Magnoliopsida > Poales > Poaceae > Aegilops > Aegilops bicornis. Next base: position 443,708,243 of record CM038673.1, read on the forward strand.
AGGCAAGTCCTTCGTGGGCGACGGCCATGGTGGGATAGACAAGGTTGCTTCTTCGTGGACCCTTCGTGGGTGGAGCCCTCCGTGGACTCGCGCAGCCGTTACCCTTCATGGGTTGAAGTCTCCATCAACGTGGATGTATGATAGCACCACCTATCGGAACCACGACAAAAACATCCGTGTATCCTATTGCGTTTGAATCCTCCAGACCCTTTCCTTTACATTCTTGCAAGTTGCATGCTTTACTTTCCGCTGCTCATATACTCTTTGCATGCTTGCTTGAATTGTGTTAAGATTGCTTGACTTGTCCAAAGTTGCTAAAATCTGCCAAGAACTAAAATTGGGAAAAGGATAAGCTTTATTTGGTCAAGTAGTCTAATCACCCCCCCTCTAGACATACTTTCGATCCTACACTCGCAAAAAGCAAAAAATATATACTACCTACCCCAGGGGAAGTCGAATCCCCACTGCGAGATGCCCTCTTACAGAGGGAGTACATTTCAACAAAAGAAAAGACAGTGCCATGCATATTAAGAGCAACTCTAGTAGACCCCTTAAAATGCACCGACCCATAAAATAACCGCCCGCTTACGGTTTCAGGCAAAAAACGTTGCCCGATCAGACACCGTATCGGCGTGCGGCCTGTAAAAAAATCTGCGGGGCGCGGAAAAACTTCGCCCTCAACCTTTAGATTCATGGGGTGGAGGGCCGACCAGAGCGTGACCCCTATTGGCTGCGAGATTTGGCGGGAGGGACATTTCCACGCAGTAGTTTCCACCTCCCCTGCCCTCCACCGACAACCACCTCCCTTCGCCCACTCCGGAGCACCTTCCCCGGCTTCTGTAATGCCCCCGACTCAATCGTGCACTAATCATACACGCGAATGCGCACGATCAAGATCACAGAATCACGGGGAGATATCACAACACAACTCTAGACACCAAAACAAACATAAAGCTTTATATTACAAGACAGGGCTACGAAGGCTCGAATACATAAGTCAATGGAAGCAACAACATCTGAGTACAGACATAAGTAAACAAGTTTGCCTTAAGAAGGCTAGCAAAACAACGATATCCAGATCGAAAAGGCGCAGGCCTCCTGCCTGGGGCCTCCTAACTACTCCTGGCCGTCGGTTGTTTCCACGCAGTAGTAGTAGACTCTGTCGGGGTAGTAGTAGTCGGCGGGATCCGGTGGCTCCTGAGCTCCGTCATCTGATCGCAACAATCAAGTAGTGGGGAAAAAGGTAGTAAAGCAACCGTGAGTACTCATCCAAAGTACTCGCAATACTTACACCAGGTCTATGCTAAGTATGCATTGGTATGAAAGGAATGGGGCTATATCTTTGGACTATACAGCAGAAATGCCAGAATAGAAGGGAATGTCTAACCTATCGAAGACTAGCATCTTGCAACATCTTGCAGCAACAGAAGAGAGTAGAGTAACATATAATATGTAGTAACCAAGTACAAATTAGGCACGCCCAGAGATCCTTCCTCGTCTACCCCGCGAGGAAGCGATCCGGGAGCCATCATATCAGTTTAGTGTCACAAGTATCCAGTTCTAGTTGTAGTGGATCGGGATACAACTCCGAGCGTCCGTTACCGTGGACACGGCTATTCAGATAGATTACTTCCATGCAGGGGTGCACAAATTTACCCAATACGCTCGATTAACTTTGGCCAGACACACTTTTCAGGTCATGTCCGGCCTCGGCTGATCGACACACCGTAGTCCTACCTAGGCTCAACAGAGTGGCCAGCACGCCGGCCTAAATCCTAAATGCGAAGGGGTCATGTGCCAATCATCCTTTGCAATCCTACGCGTTGCGAACGCCGCCTGGAGCAGACCCACCTCCTTATACAAGCGTAGGCGGTTACCGTCCAACCGAGTGCGCGTCGCTCAACTGCTGACGTCTGAGAGCTTTTGAAGAAATAGTACGACGCTGAGTGCCCATACTTATTCTCGCGTGGTGGTTAGTGGGAAAAGGCCAGAGGCCTACTCAGATCACATATCCAAACCCGTTAGTAAATTAATTGGGAGCTAGGAGCCCAAGTGGGACTCCTCCCACTTGGGGCTCGCCTAGGCCGGCCTCCTCCCCTCTCCCTCTTTTATATACAGGGGCAAGGGGGTGCCTCTAACACACATCAATTGTTTCAAGCCGTGTGCGGCGCCCCTCCACAGTTTACTCCTCCGGTCATGTTTACGTAGTGCTTAGGCGAAGCCCTGCGCGGATCACTTCACCATTACCGTCACCACACCGTCACCATACCGTCGTGCTGACGGAACTCTTGACACTTTGTTGGATCAAGAGTTCGAGGGACGTCATCGAGCTGAACGTGTGCAGAACTCGGATGTGCCATGCGTTAGATGCTTGATCGGTTGAATCGAGAAGACGTTCGACTACATCAACCGCGTTAAACTAACGCTTCCGCTTATGGTCTACAAGGGTACGTCGACACACACTCCCCCCTTGTTGCTATGCATCTCCTAGATAGATCTTGCGTGAGCTTAGGATTTTTTTTGAAATTGCATGCTACGTTTCTCAACAGGCCTTGTAGACGCCGAGGCGCTGCTGGATGGCCGCCGCGTGGCCATCCAGCGGCCACGGACGTGTGCGCAGCGTCCAGCGCGCTCGATGAACAGGAGGTTGAAGGAGAGCGTGGTTGGGCTGGGCTGGGCTGGGTACTATTCATCATAGGCCAAAGTGCACGGGAGACTTTCTCATGTCATTTTTTTTGTAATAAAAAATATGCTACTGTTCCTCTTTAGTCTTAGATAGCAATTGATTTTTCGTTGGAGCTCAAACTTTGCACGAAAATGCTACGCAATATTCTAGGGCTGCACAAAAAGTTTTGGGGCATTTGGATTGTATGTATCTGTTTATTTTGAAAAGACTATTTTTATTTATTGTTGGACCACTTTATAACTTCCTAGTTGTTGATTGGTGAGTCAAATGATGTTGATTTCAATGTGACAAATGATCACAAGAATTTTTAGAATAATGCAAACATTTTAGTTTTACTGTTCAAGAAATATTATATTTGACATTATTTTAAATTTGAAGTTGAACTGGATTTGGATCGAAATAAATTTTAGCAAAATTAATTGTGATGACGTGGTACCATTAGTGGGAGATTACTGTAGCACGATTCTCGGGGTGTTACAACGGCGACGCGAGTTCCTGACCGTAGAGGCAGCGACGCTGTGGGGGCTCTGCCAGGAAGGAGCTCATGGTGAGCAGCGGGTGGTCGACTTCCTCTGCTTCGGGGTGCGCGGTGGTGTCTTCTCGGTGGTGCTGCCGTCAGAGGGAGTGCAGAGGGTGGGTCAGATCTGTGACCTGCTCGGGTTCGAGCTGAGCCTGGGCGAGGAGGCCGTTGCGTGGATGTTCCCTGGAGCGAGTGGATGTCCCCTGACGCGGTGTGCCTAGTCCTTGCCCCAGGTGATGGGAGGCTGCTGGCCGGGGTTGTTGGTGGAGATTTGCGCCGCGTTTCTCGTTGTTGTGCGCAGTGTCGGTGGACCATGGTTGTGCGGCTTCGACGGCGGGGTGCTGCGCTGGCGGCGGGGTGAGGTTACAAGGACGCTGCTGCCCCAATCCTTGGGAGGTATGCAGATGTGCGGCGATACGAACAAAAGTCCTGCCCGGTGTTTGCCGGGCCGGCGGCGAGGGCTTCCGCGGGTGTCTTTTCCCTTCTTGGAGGCGTCACCGAGGTGTACAGCCATCTCCCTCCCTTGCTTGGCGTTGGTAGTTGTCACCGGGCGAAAGCCTTGATTTGCCAGATCGGCACGATGGCGACGTCCCCGAAGTCATTCCTCTGTTGGGAGCATCACGCATGGAGAGACGGTTTGAAGGTCCTTTCTTGACTTCTCCGGTGTTCGCCGTTGTTCATGTTCGATTTACTGCGGCGCAATGTACGACCATCGCTAGTGATTTCAAGACAGTGGCTTTTTCGGGTCTGATCGAGTCCCGCCATTCACTTGCCACCTCCTTTAGGCATAAAGGGTGGATGGTGCGTCGACATGGGATGCTCGATGAGAATTGTTGTTTCTTCGGTGGTGACCGACATCGGTCAAGACGCGGCAATGTTTTTTTGGTTTTGGGCAAGCGCTTTTGCGTTGTAGTTGCTTTGTCGTCGGTGGAGTGGAGTTTTTGCAGTTCTCTCTTCTATAAAACTATGGTACACAATTCGATCCAAAAAAAAACTATGATACACAATTTGCGTACTCTCGAAAAAAATAAACAACCATCTTTTTTTGTTACAACCTCCTCGAATGTTGAAGCATCACGAATTTTAGCATGCACGTCACGCATTCAAGCATATTGGATGAAAATATAATCATTTTCCAGATTTTTATTTTATGATTTTACTGTTCACACCCATGTGCATCTGCACATGGGCAGCAAATCACTGCTTCCTAAAAATAAGTGTATACATTTTTAGACTTTAAACACTTTAAGCCACTTGGAAAATTCACCAAATGTGCGTTTAATGGACACACGCAAATGATCGAAATACTTGTCCATCTACATCATGCGTACGCCGTTTGGTAGCAAGTCCTTGTACCGCACGTACTTGTCAACCTCCTGGTTTGCAGATTAGCAACTAATGCGCGATAGTATTATAAATGGACTGTTTCACGTCAATGCAACTAGCTAATCTCCAGCAAGACAAAGCAGTATAGTTGTTATCACTAAGGCCCTGATTGGATTGCTGGATCATTCCTACACCTGTAAATTTTCACACTTGTATCTTACCGGTCTCCAACTAAATACCCCGACACCGAAGGAGGAGCTGTATTTTTAAATCGGATGGGTAGCGGGGTGTATCAGATACGAGCCCATTCCAGGTGTATTTGTGGAAACTGGCATAAATATTTCGTCGCTGAAATGATATTCCAAGCGCGCGGTCAGCCGTCCACCGGTTTATTTTACGGGGGTTTATTTTACGGGTGTATATCGGCTGGAAAACGAGATTCCAAGCGCGGCCTAACTAATTTCCTAGACATGTATACATACATCCATACGTAGTATCAAATAGTACGTACTAAAACAATGCCAAATGGGCACAGCTATGGGCGTACTAGAAAATGGCGCAGGTGTTAGGGCGAAAAGGCTAATTAAAACAAAAACAAACAAAGTTGTTGACCTCCTCCCAACCCAACCTTTGCTTAGAACCCTAAAATTTTTGGACCACGTCATGATCGGCTGGAACTTTGTGGTGGCCTATAATACTAATACTGTGCAAAGGTTGGAAAGCAAGAGAAGCACTAGGAGTATATATGAATCCCTTCCTCTTTGTCAGATTTGATTATGGTTAATCAGGGCTTTGCGCTGGTCTTAATTGTTATTTGCAGATACCCCATCATAGTTTAATCATACCGATGCAAGGCGCCCCTGGATGAATCATCAAGTGGTGCACTAAGCAACAAATGCACCTTTAATCGGGTCATGTGTAGTGCATACATACATGCTTCAGGGCTTTTCATTACTTTTTGATGCTCCATGTTAGTAGTGGCATGCATAATGGACCATGCAGCGCATGAGGCATTGGGTGCTAATTATAGACCTAAAAAAGCCCCTAAGCTTTGCAATTTAAATCAGAGCACAGCAAAGCAAACCTAGCTTCATTAGGGAAATGCAGATGATACTAGCCTTTATAAAAAAAATTGAGGATTCAAATCTTACATATTCTTCGTGGATCATATTGAAAACGAATCTTATTAGCCATGGATGATGTTGCATGGGCCATACACGTAGAGCCTTTGGAGATCATTTCATTTGTCTTGACTTGTTTGTTACTGTGTGTAGTACTGCAAAACGTGTAGAGGTGAACAGGAGCAGGAGAGGCAGGTTTGTACTATAAACGGGTGCAGGAGGGCGTTTCGTATACGCTTCAGCAAAAGAACGCACGCATGACTGAAACTGCTATACCTGAGTAGACTATTCACAAGTGGGGGTGCTCATGATGTGCCTGCCTTCCTACGACTAGGAGCGAAAGCAATGCAAAGCATATCCTCTTTTTGTATACCCAGTGACACTGACAGCTTGTCCTTGTTGCTCTACACATGTACAGTACCCACCACCACCGGTATGTATGTATGTACAGTACGTATATTTGACATCACATTTTTGTCCAAAAATTAACAAGAAAGGTCAACTCAGAAGAGACATGCTTTTATATTGCTATAAGAAATTGCTAAAAATTGTCTTAACAATATATCAAGCTTGCACCCGGTAAGATCATCTCAAAAACACATGTGGTTTCTTTTCTGCATATTTGCAGTCTTGCGGGTGCTCGCCGCTCGGATAGATGAAGCTACGATAGCACTGCAAAAAGATGTGATAGGAAGGGTCGAAGGAAGGGCCTTGTGACATGTACAATGTGGCTAGATCATAGTACTGCGCGTACACGTAGGGGGTTTGAGGCGTGAGAGCATCTCCCGGCCGGATTCACCGCGTCCTCTCACGCCAAGGCATGCAGGTGCGGCACACGCCGGTCCGGGCCTGGTGTGATGTGCCCATGCCGTGGTGGCCCACATGTAAGCATCTGAGCCTCAGAGGTGGGCCCGATAACAAGGTCCACTGCTGGCACGTCACCACGTCATGTCAGGTTCTCGATCCCCTCGCGCTATGCTGCTATGCTAGAACCAGTGACCGACCAGTCGGTCACCCCATGGCCATGGGACAACGCATCAAGATTAGAGCATCTCCAGCCGTTGGTCTCTCAGGAGGAGCTAAAAATAATCCTCTGAGGCCCACCGGTGCTAACCACGTGCTAGGGACGTGATGCCCCCAGTCGCAGCATTCATGTTTAAAAATAAAAATTCCGGCACAAACACAACGCAAATTCAATCAAACTTCGGCGAGTTCGTTCATATTTAAAATATTTTACAAAAAAGAAAAAAAAACGCTACTAAGCTGTTCCTCGCTGTCTCCTTCGCCGCTCCTCGCCGCCCTTGCAGTTCTACATGCCGAGGAGGCTGTAGAACCGCGTGTAGTCGTCGCCGCTGCCGTCGTCGTCATCGTCGTCGCCTCCGCCGCGGCCGCCCTCCCTGCTGCAACCCTCCCCCGGTTGGCCCGGCGGATTGGACGGTCCGGGGGCGTGTAACGACCAAACCTCGAAGGATTTGAGTCTCTGTGCTTACCGTGCTAGTCCCTGGATCGAACTCGCTAGCACACACAGTATAGATGAATACCAGAATAGCAAGTGCATCATTTATTACAACGTTGATCCAGAATATATAAAATAAAACAATCTGCATAGCACTTGGCTAGCTTTATTCAATCAAACAGCGGAAAGTAGCAGAACAATAACGATGAGTCCCATCATAGCCCACTGGGGATGCTGAGTGCAGACTCGCGACCCTAACGGTACCTTACTCTTCGTCTGAATATCCTGCAACATGAGATGTTGCAGCCTTATAGGTCAATACTCGGAATGTATTGGCAAGTTACACAGGAGTAATAATATAGCAGACCTACATGTATATGCATAGTACAATAAAGGAAGGCTTGAGGGTTTATTTTTGTAGAAAGCTGATTTTGTCCTCATAACTACCTAATAGACAAATTTTTATTTAGTTCTTTATTACTACAATTAAATACACAAGGTTGAGTTGGCAAAATCAACTCCAACCTACCCTTTTATTAAGTTGCCCACAAATATTATTAAGTGTCACATCTGTCAAGATCATCCAACAACTATAATGGCATAGTGGCTCAGATTTACCCATAACCGGGGGCACGGCTAATCATGATTAGTTTTAATACTCTGCAGAGTTTTGTACGCTTTACCCACTGGACCCAATCCGAAGATTGAGACAAAGTCTTTCAGAAGAGGTTCCCTTAACCACCTGACGGCCACATCCCACCTACATATGCTACATATGTCGACACTGTCTGGGCCAGGGTTCCAACAACTGATCAACTAAGCCAGAGCCCATATAGCCAGTGGCCGCACATGGAAGCTACTAGTCACTAAGTCTGTACGATCTTTTTGAACTCAGGCGGCATTCCACTTAGGGTGCACTCTCATGAGCGCATGGCCTTAGAAAAGGTGCAAGACCCCATGATGCCTTCCCTCAACACCAAGCAATACCACTTCCGCCCAGAGGTGAATTAAATCCTTAATTACTACTCATTTTAGTTATATATATATAATCCTCACATAAACTCAATGGATACACGAACCACCCCCGTCTACAAAGCATAGAAAACTACAACTACCACGATTTGCAAAAGACGGGAAGATAGCTCAACAGCATAGCCAACATATATAATACTCCTATACATGCATATATTCATAGTGTGATATAACTACATGCATAGAAAATAATAGGTAAAGGATGATCAACATGTAACTTGCCTTGGTTCTGATTCAGAAAGTCACACTCCTGACAATAGCTCGCGTCGCACTCCGGACAATCTACACGTCTCACACAATTCAACAAATCAATCACGGGAACACGAATAGAACCAAAATAAAACCAACAGCAAGAAAACCATTTTTAAAACTCAACAACAGAATCTTAACATCACCTAAATTGCACAGCGGTCACAATGCAAAAAGAATCACTCGATTCCGATAAGCGGTTTGAAAGTTACGACCTCCGGAAGATTTAATTTGAATTTGAACGAATTCAAATTTAAACAGTGCAAACATGTGAGATTTTGGTACTCTGATAAATTGCTGGTTTTTGTGAGTGCATAGGAAAAAGAATCACCTAATTTGGATATATAGAATAAAAGATATAGCTAGTTGAAGTTTTAGCTGAAATCTGAAAAAGAAAACAAAAAACATCTGGGCTGTAGCAACTCCTGTAGCGAACTCCTGTAGCGAACTGCCACATGTCAGCGCGTGATTGGCCGGGGTTTGCTGTGCGTGCGTGCTCACCGGAAAACAGGGGACGCGGCGGCGGCGGGTCGGGCGTCGGCGGTGGAGCTTCTCCGGCGGGTCTCCGGCGGGTCTCCGGCGAAGGCGAAGCGACGGATGGGTGCGGCGGTGAGTGGCGGAGGCGGTGGTGGTGTTCAACGGCGGCGGGGCGTCCTCTGCGGGCGGCGGTGACGACGTGAACAGCCGCTGCTCCGGCGGTGGCGGACGAGCTTGTCCCTCCCGCGATGCTGCGTTTCGGCCACGAGAAAGTGTCGAGCGAGAGGCTTCGAGAGGGATTCGAGCGGTGCAAGAGGTCCGCTGTCACGAGCTCTTACGGCGGCACAATCTTTCGTGGACGGCGGAGCTCGGGCGAGATTCGTTTCGCCCTGCAGCTGTGTGCGCGAGGAAAGGATCGGGAGAAAGGGTGCAGCGTCCCTCACGGAGTCTTGCCAGCGTCACGGTGTCTCACGAGGAGCACGGATCGAACAGGGGCACAGATCGATCCGGCTCGGCTCGGCTTTGTCGCAGTATGCATCGTCCGACCAAAGGAAGGAGATAGGTGCGGGGCCCACTGGACAGAGAGAGAGAAGAGGCGGCGGGTCGGGTGCGGGCTCGGGGGGCAGATCGGGCGAGGCTGCGGCGTACATTCACTGGGCCGGAGGCGCTGGGGAGGCTGGGCATGGCCGGCAGCTGGGCTGCGGGTTAGCTGGCCAAGAAGGCGCTGCTTCTTTCCTTTTTTTTAAAACAAAAACTACAGGAGAAAAAATAACTAAAATAAAAACAACATAATAAAACTAAAACAAATTATATATGCACACACTAAAATCTATACTGCTAATATAAACTACAGGAACGCTAGTTCCTCACCTAATGCAATTTTAGAAATTCATTTTGATGCAAAAGGCCACACAAACAGTAAAATTACACACAATTAAAATATTTTGGAAATTGTAAAAGTTACCAGAACATATCAAGTGAACTGAAAATAATATTATGCACATTATGAACATTTTTAAAAACAGGGGAGAAGTCATGTTATCTCCACTCCAATAAATTGCCTTTTGTTGCATAATGATTTGAATATTTCAGGAAAGCAAATAATGCAATAAAAATATGATATGCATGTGAATGATCTATTAACATCTTAATTTAGGAAAATTGGGATGTTACAAACCTACCCCCTTAAGATGAATCTCGCCCTCGAGATTCGGGATGGCTAGCATTTTGGTGTGGGTGATACTTCCTGAGATCCTCCTCTCGTTCCCTGGTATCTTCCTCCTCTGTATGATGATCCCACTGAACCTTGCATAACTTGATTGTCTTGGTGCGAGTAACTCTCTCTGCTGTCTCCAGAATCTTAATAGGCTTCTCCTCATAAGTCAAATCACACTCCAACTTAATTGCCTCAAGTGGCACCGTGTCCCTCAATGGAATATCCATCATCTCTGCATGGCACTTCTTCAACTGAGATACATGAAACACATCATGAACTCCTGACAAGGACTCTGGCAACTCCAGCTGATAAGCTACCTCTCCTCTACGCTCCAAGATCTTGTAAGGTCCCACGAAACGTGGTGCTAACTTACCCTTGATTCCAAACCTCTTAAATCCACGAAGTGGTGAAACTCTAAGGTATGCACGGTCTCCTACCTCATATGTCACCTCCTTACGTTTTGCATCTGCATAACTCTTCTGCCTAGACTGTGCTATCTTCATCCTGTCACGAATCAATTTGACCTTCTCCTCAAAGCATCTCCGATCAAGTCTGGTCCAAAGAATTGACGCTCTCCAACCTCATCCCACATCAACGGTGTCTGCACTTTCGCCATACAATACCTCAAATGGTGCCATCTTGAGACTAGCACGATAACTGTTATTATATGAAAACTCTGCATAAGGTAAATTATCATCCCAACTGGACCCATAGTCCAAAGCACAAGCTCTCAACATATCCTCCAAAATCTGATTTACCCTCTCATACGCCCATCTGCCGGTGGATGGAAAGCTCTCTTGAACTCCAGCCTGGTGCCCAAGGATTCATGCAATGGCGCCAAAACTTAGATGTGAATCGAGTACCTCTATCAGACACTACCTTCCTTGGAACTCCATGCAGACAAACAATTTTAGACATATAAATCTTTGCTAGCTGAGCACTGGTATAAGTAGTCTTTACCGGGATGAAGTGAGCGACTTTAGTCAAACGATCAACAACTACCCAAATAGAATCACAACCTGACCGAGTCCTGGGAAGACCTGTAATGAAGCCCATACCAATCTCATCCCACTTCCAATCAGGTATAGGCAATGGCTGTAACAAACCTGCTGGTCTCTGATGTTCTGCTTTAACCCTCTGGCACACATCACATGTTGCAATATATCCAGCAATTTCCCTCTTCAGGCTAGGCCACCAAAATCTTTCCCTCAAATCCAAATACATCTTAGTATTACCTGGGTGAATAGAATAAGGTGAATCATGCGCCTCCTGAAGAATCAACTTCCTGAGATCTGCATCTTGAGGTACACAAATACGCTTCTCAAACCATATGGCTCCATGTTCATCCTCATGGAAACCTTCTGCCTTACCTTTAGCCATATTCTCTTTTATCTCAGCAATCTCCTTATCACCCTTTTGAGCTTCCCTGATCCTGTCAAGCAAAGTAGGCTTTACCTCCAGTGTTGCTAAATATCCCTTAGGAACCATCTCCAATCTAAGATTCGTGAACAGTTCACATAACTCGGGTGGCATATTATCAATATTAATTGCATTAGCATGGCTCCTACGACTCAATGCATCGGCAACAACATTAGCCTTACCATGATGATACTGCACATTCAAATCATAATCCTTAATAAGCTCCAACCATCTCCTCCGCTCGAGGTTCAAATCCTTCTGAGTAAAAATATACTTCAAGCTCTTATGATCAGTAAATATATCACAACGATTACCAATAAGGTATGGCCTCCAAGTTTTCAATGCATGCACAATTGAGGCTAACTCCAAATCATGTGTGGGATAATTATGCTCGTGATTCTTAAGCTGACGTGAAGCATATGAAACTACTTTACCTTCCTGCATCAAAACACTCCCAAGTCCTTGACGAGAAGCATCACAATATACCTGGAAGTCCTTATGTATGTCTGGCAGAGTTAAAACTGGTGCTGTAACCAAACACCGCTTCAATTCCTGAAAGCTGGCTTCACATTCATCGGTCCAAACAAACTTATTCTCCTTCTTCAACAATTCAGTCATAGGCTTTGCAATTTTGAAAAAGTTCTCAATAAACCTCCTGTAATAACCTGCAAGGCCCAAAAAGCTGCGAATCTCCCCAACTGTCGTGGGTGCCTCCCACTCTGTAACTGCAGCAACCTTAGATGGATCAACTGCAACTCCATTACCTGACACAACATGTCCAAGGAATGCAACCTCATCCAGCCAAAACTCGCATTTGCTGAACTTGGCATACAACTGATGTTCCCTCAGTTTCTCCAATACCAAACATAGATGCACCTCATGCTCTTGCTTATTCTTGGAGAATACCAATATATCATCAATGAAAACAACCACAAAATTATCCAAGAACTCCATAAACACCTTGTTCATCATATTCATGAAGTATGCAGGAGCGTTGGTCAGTCCAAATGACATAACAGTATATTCATACAACCCATACCTCGTAGTAAAAGCAGTCTTTGGAATATCTTGCTCACAAATCTTCACTTGACGATAACCAGAACGAAGATCAATCTTAGAAAACATAGTAGCTCCCTCCAACTGGTCAAATAGATCATTTATCATAGGCAAAGGATACTTATTCTTAATGGTTACCTCATTCAAAGAACGATAATCAACACACATCCTCAAAGTCCCATCCTTCTTCTCCACAAACAAAACTGGAGCTCCCCAAGGTGATGAACTTGGGCGAATAAATCCTTGTGCCTGCAATTCTCTTATCTGTTTATTCAATTCCTCCAACTCTTGAGGAGGCATTCTATACGGTCTCTTTGCAATAGGTCCGATTATGCGGTATTAAATCAATAAGAAACTCAATATCTCTATCCGGTGACATACACGCAACTCCTCCGAAACACATCTAGATAATCTCTCTGGCCTGGCACCTCTTCCAGGCTACCCCTTAAGAGAGTTCACCTGTACCTGATCACGCTTATACTTACATACATATTTGATCCTCTTCCCTCCTGGTGCACTGAGAGTAATTGATCGACTGGCACAATCAATACGACCTTTATATTTGATCATCCAGTCCATACACAAAATAATATCCAGACCTTGAGACTTCAATATAAACAGATCTGTAGGAAATCCATACTTCCCAATAGACAAGCTCAACTGATGACAACCGACACCTTCTATCATCTCAGCTCCTAGAGAACTCACTCTAATAGGCATACTAAGGGTTTTGGTTGGCAAGAATATATGAGTTATAGATATAATAGGGCCAAAAGCTATGTATATATAAATATATTCTACCCATGCATATAATATGATCAAGACAACAAAACACAGCAACGAATAACACCAACAAACAAACAAACAAGAAACAATATGATAATATTATATATATATAGTCGAATAATTTCGACACTAAGCAATTTAACAAACAACTACCAATCAAGCAAACAATCTAGTATCTTCATACCACGAAAGTGGGCATAATCAGATACGCTAACACGATAACGTTGCAATATAAAACAAGCATGAATGGTGGTCTCAGCACTAGTTCCTACCTAACTGTTCAAGATACTTGAGGGGTTTACTAATAAACAGTAAGAAGTATATCTAGTTTATAAAATAATTTTCAGTCCTATGGCTTTTCTAATCCATTTTCTAGGGTCACGTCCTACAGTCAACACACTGCTCTGATGCCATCTGTAACGACCAAACCTCGAAGGATTTGAGTCTCTGTGCTTACCGTGCTAGTCCCTGGATCGAACTCGCTAGCACACACAGTATAGATGAATACCAGAATAGCAAGTGCATCATTTATTACAACGTTGATCCAGAATATATAAAATAAAACAACCTGCATAGCACTTGTCTAGCTTTATTCAATCAAACAGCCGAAAGTAGCAGAACAATAACGATGAGTCCCATCATAGCCCACTTTGGGGATCTTTGAGTGCGGACTTCGCGACCCTAACGGTACCTTACTCTTAAATGCGAATATCCTGCAACATGAGATGTTGCAGCCATATAGGTCAATACTTGGAGTGTATTGGCAAGTTACACAGGAGTAATAATATAGCAGACCTACATGTATATGCATAGTACAATAAAGGAAGGCTTGAGGGTTTATTTTTGCAGAAAGCTGATTTTGTCCTCATAACTACCTAATAGACAAATTTTTATTTAGTTCTTTATTACTACAATTAAATACACAAGGTTGAGTTGGCAAAATCAACTCCAACCTACCCTTTTATTAAGTTGCCCACAAATATTATTAAGTGTCACATCTGCCAAGATCATCCAACAACTATAATGGCATAGTGGCTCAGATTTACCCATAACCGGGGGCACGGCTAATCATGATTAGTTTTAATACTCTGTAGAGTTTTGTACGCTTTACCCACTGGACCCAATCCGAAGATTGAGACAAAGTCTTTCAGAAGAGGTTCCCTTAACCACCTGACGGCCACATCCCACCTACATATGCTATATCTGTCGACACTGTCTGGGCCAGGGTTCCAACAACTGATCAACTAAGCCAGAGCCCATATAGCCAGTGGCCGCACATGGAAGCTACTAGTCACTAAGTCTGCATCGATCTTTTGAACCTGGGCGGCATTCCACTTAGGGTGCACTCTCATGAGCGCATGGCCTTAGAAAAGGTGCAAGACCCCATGATGCCTTCCCTCAACACCAAGCAATACCACTTCCGCCCAGAGGTGAATTAAATCCTTAATTACTACTCATTTTAGTTATATATATAATCCTCACATAAACTCAATGAATACACGAACCACCCCCGTCTACAAAGCATAGCAAACTACAACTACCACGATTTGCAAAAGACGGGAAGATAGCTCAACAGCATAGCCAACATATATAATACTCATATACATGCATATACTCATAGTGTGATATAACTACATGCATAGAAAATAATAGGTAAAGGATGATCAACATGTAACTTGCCTTGGTTCTGATTCGAGAAAGTCACACTCGACAATAGCTTGCGTCGCACTCCGGACAATCTACACGTTTCACACAATTCAACAAATCAATCACGGGAACACGAATAGAACCAAAATAAAACCAACAGCAAGAAAACCATTTTTAAAACTCAACAACAGAATCTTAACATCACCTAAATTGCACAACGTCACAATGCAAAAAGAATCACTCGATTCCGATAAGCGGTTTGACAGTTACGACCTCCGGAAGATTTAATTTGAATTTGAACGAATTCAAATTTAAATAGTGCAAACATGTGAGATTTTGGTACTCTGATAAAGTGCTGGTTTTTGTGAGTGCATAGGAAAAAGAATCACCTAATTTGGATATATAGAATAAAAGATATAGCTAGTTGAAGTTTTAGCTGAAATCTGAAAAAGAAAACAGAAAACATCTGGGCTGTAGCAACTCCTGTAGCGAACTGCCACGTGTCAGCGCGTGATTGGCCGGGGTTTGCTGTGCGTGCGTGCTCACCGGAAAACAGGGGACGCGGCGGCGGCGGGTCGGGCGTCGGCGGTGGAGCTCCTCCGGCGGGTCTCCGGCGAAGGCGAAGCGACGGATGGGTGCGGCGGTGAGTGGCGGAGGCGGTGGTGGTGTTCAACGGTGGCGGGGCGTCCTCTGCGGGCGGCGGTGACGACGTGAACAGCCGCTGTGCTCCGGCGGTGGCGGACGAGCTTGTCCCTCCCGCGATGCTGCGTTTTCGGCCACGAGAAAGTGTCAGGCGAGAGAGGCTTCGAGAGGGGATTCGAACGGTGCAAGAGGTCCGGCTGTACGAGCTCTTACGGCGGCACAATCTTCCGGTGGACGGCGGAGCTCCGGGCGAGATCCGTTTCGCCCTGCAGCTGTGTGCAGACGAGGAAAGGATCGGGAGAAAGGGTGCAGCGTCCCTCGCGGAGTCTTGCCCGCGTCTGATGTCCCCGAGGAGCACGGGATCGAGCAGGGCGCAAATCGATCCGGGCTCGGCTCGGCTTTGTCTTGCGCCGTGCATGCGTCCGACCGGAGGAAGGAGATAGGTGAGGCCGCTGGAATGAGAGAGAGAAGAGGCGGCGGGTCGGGTGCGGGCTCATGGGCAGATCGGGCGAGGTTGCGCGTAGCTTGGGCTGGAGGCGCTGGGGACTGGTTATGCTGCGTGGCCAAGGCTGGGCTTGGCTTAGTTGGGCAGCCAAGAAGGCGCTTATGCTGCACTGATTCTTTCCTTTTTTTAAAAATAAAAACTACAGGAGAAAAAATAACTAAAATAAAAACAACATAATAAAACTAAAACAAATAATATATACACACACTAAAATCTATATTGCTAATATAAACTACAGGAACGCTAGTTCCTCACCTAATGCAATTTTAGAAATTCATTTTGATGCAAAAGGCCACACAAATAGTAAAATTACACACAATTAAAATATTTTGGAAATTGAAAAAATTACCAGAACATATCAAATGAACTGAAAATAATATTATGCACATTATGAACATTTTTAAAAACAGGGGAGAAGTCATGTTATCTCCACTCCAATAAATTGCCTTTTGTTGCATAATGATTTGAATATTTCAGGAAAGCAAATAATGCAATAAAAATATGATATGCATGTGAATGATCTATTAACATCTTAATTTAGGAAAATTGGGATGTTACAGGGCGTCTTCGTCGTCGTCGCTGTCGAGAATCACGACGCCGTGCTCGTCCTCGCGCCCACGTTTGCGGGCGGCTATCTCCTCCAGGGCCCGGCGCTGCCGGACCATCTCGTCGCGGAGGTAGTCGTCTCGCGCCCACTGTAGGGCGTCCTCGTCGGAGAAGCCGCGCCGGGCTATCTCCTTGTACTCCGCGGGAAGGCCGGGCTCCGGCTTGGGCGCGACGAGGACGAGGCGGCCAGAGGCGAGGGTGGAGTCGCTGATGCGGACGCCGGAGCTGCGGGTGCGCCGGCTGACAGGCGTGTCCTGGGGCTCCGGCTTGACAGGGCGGAGGCAAGGAGAGCCGGACGAGCGGCCTGACGAGGAGGAGGACGCCCGGGGTCCATGCGCCTCGGCGTCCACGAGCTCCCATGTCGGCGAGAGAAGGACGGGGGAGAGGGGTACTCCAGCCTCGGCGTGTTGCCGCCCTCGATGTGCTCGAGGACGGCCTCCAGGCGTCGCGGGCACGCCCGCCCATCGGCGCGCCGTCCCTCGGAGTTGAGCCTTCAGGAGGGCACGACGCCATTGGTGGCCTCGAGCTGCTCGGCGTGGCGGCAGCGGAAGTATGGCTCCCAGAGCGGGCTGTCGGGGACGTACCGTGGCCCTTCCGTCGCCGCCCGTGGCAGGGAGGCGCGGATACGCGCGATTTCCGCACGCTGCGCCGTCCCGATGGGCGGTGGTGGCACCGGGACCCTGCCGGCGCTGATTCTCCTCGCCCCGGGCACCCGCATGTCCGGCGGGACCGGGTAGTCGGCCTCGAAGAGGAGCCGAGCTTCGTCCTTGTGAAGGTGGCGGCGGCCGAAGCCATTCGCCGCCGCGCCGTCGCCTGGGAAGCGCTCGGCCATGCTTTGAACTGGAGACGGCGAGAGGAGAGGGAGGAAGGGGAAGAAATGGCGCATCGGCGGTGGAGACTACGTGCGTGTCACCGGCGCGCTGGGGGTCGGCTTATATAGGCGGGGGCGCCGCGCGTACGCTTGGCCACCGCGTGTACGCGTGGCGGGCGAGGGAACGTGCGTCGTTCGGTCTTCACTGCGCCGCCCGTGAGGCATCAATAAAGGAGGCTGACCGGCGCGGCAGTTTTGGCATTGATTCGCTGCGGGAAACGAGGCGATGAGGACGACGAAGCGGCGAGAAGAGAGACGAGTCACTGGCAAGGAGGGCCCGCGGCTTTTTCGCACCAAAAACGATTCGCCCGGCGCCCCGAGCGCCTCCCAGTGCGCCGGGTTCGGGTTGGGTCCGCCAGCGTCAATTTCGGCCCGAGCCGGCGGAAAATGGGCCTTCGAGGACGCGACTGGGTCGATTTTTAGACGCCGGCGGCCGAAAAATCGCCTAGTAGGCCTTGTTGGAGGCGCGGCTGGAGATGCTCTTAGGGAGCTGTAGTTCAGGGTCTATCCCGTATGCCTGAACTGACACGATGTGATGAAAAGGAACCGGATGAAGAAAGATGAATGAAGATTGAAGAATGATGAAATGGAAGCCGCCGGATAATTTATAGTACTACTTGAAATAAAAAAGAATTACGTACGAAGCAGACATGCACAAATGCGAAGCTGAGGTACGTCACGCCCGGTTTCTCTGACCGTTGCGAGCCGGCTTTCAGGGCCGCTGCAGGGTGCTGTAGGAGTTAGTCGGACTAGCACTATTTCTTCTCATGCTAATAATGAGTCAAAGCTAGCAGGAATATTTGATCGAGGAGATGATATGTTATAATAAAACCTGAAAATAGCTCCATTGTAAAGTGATAGTGACCCTACTAACAACCAGTTGTTATCCTCCGCCCAGCCACCTCGTTTATACTCTCCTTGTAATAGTCACCTTTTCTCCATTGGGAAAAGATACTGCTTAGAGCGAGAACAGATGAAGAATCCATTGGGTCTCCGGCAAGCCAACAGTTTGTATACTACCTGCTTGATGTCGTTTGCTTGCCGCTTTTACCCGCACGCTCGGTGGCGAAAATGACATACTAGTATTATAAACGAACAATTAGTAATTGTTATTTCCAGTCTCTTCTACGGTGGTTATTGCGTGCAATCAGCTGGTATTTGTACCACTGCGGTGCATGGTTTCTGCACATTGCGCACAACGAGTATTTTTTTCATAGGGAAAGGTCAAGTTAATGTGGGGGCAAACCTAATGATAATATAATAAGTACACAAAAATCATTTCATGGAGCGCACTACCCCTGAAATTTTGAAAAAATAATGAGAGAATTTTTTTAGTTTTTTTTTTATGTTCAAAACTAACTTAGCTTACTGCAGTGATGCTCCACCATTCGGCCATTTTGCAGTGGGCTGAGACCAGAGAGCATCTCCAGCCGTTGGCCCCCCAGGGGGCGCGTAAAATCGCCGTCTGGGGGCCAGCCGGCGCTAAAATCGGTGTGGTGGCGAGCGGGTTCCCAACCGCTCGCCCCACGGTCGCCGCCAGACGCGGATCTTTTTTTGGAAAAAATGGAATTCGGCAAAATTTGGCAAATTGGACAAAACGTTCGGCTAAAGTTCGGCAAACTTGACATATATTTGAGATGTTCGACGTTACATAAGTTATTAAAAAAAACCCAACTAAGGGGCGAAGAAGTCGCTGAGCGCGGCGAAGTCGCCGACGTCGCCGCCATCATCGTCGTCGTCGGCGGCCTCCTCCTTCTTGACGCGGCCGCCCGCTTTGGACCCCTGCCGGCGCCGCTGGGCGGATCGGCGGCGGGCGCGTCGTCGTCGCTGTCGTCGAGGACAACGATGCCTCCCTCATCCCGACCATGGCGCCGAGCTTCGTACCGCTCGTAGGCGAGGCGCTGGCGCTCCAGCTCCGTGTGTGCCCAGTCATCACACACCCATTTGAGGGCCGCCGCGTCGTCGAGCTCCTCCTCCTTGACGCCGCAGGCGAGCCTGGGCTCCGTCTTGACGGTGGCGAGCCCCGACTCCGTCTTTGGCTTGACGTAGCGCGGAGGAGCCGAGAAGGAGACGCGCCTGCCACCCTAGTTGATGACGATGCCGGCGCTGCGAGCAGCGTCTCCGCAGCGGGCTCGGCCTTGACACCGAACAGCGCCGGCGGGCCGGAGGAGTGGGAGGAGGAGCGGGAGGAGGACTGAGAGGAGGAAGACGAGGAGGAGCTGAACCTCCTGGGCACCCATGGCCCGACGTTCCGGGGGGGGGGGGGGGGCGCCCCCGCGGGGTGTGCCAGTGGCGGGTCATTGCCGCCCTTGAGGTATGCCAGCACCTCGTGGAGTGTGCGGCCGGGAACGCCCCACCATACGGGAGGTCCATCGTTGTTCTTGACGCTGCCCACCACCAGCGCTGGAAGTACGCCGCCCATGATGCGTGGTTGTCGGCGCCGTACTGGGGGAGGGCGCGCTGCTCCTCCGTCAGGGACACCCGCACGCGGTCGATCTTGGCGGCGAAGATGCCGGGGTGCGCGTCGACGTCGGGCACCAGGGGGATGGGGACGCCCCTGTTGCTGAGCCTCCACCCCGTCGACCCGGCGCACATGTCCAGCAGCGCCAGGATGTTGGCCTCGAAGAGGAGGTACGCCTCCCACTCCTGGAGCGAGCGGCGGCCGAAGCAATTGGCCGCCGCTGCGTCGCCGGGAAGCGTTCGGCCATCGCCGAGGGAAGGGAAGGGGAGGAAAGGGAGATAGGTAGAGCTCCGCGGCGGACGAGAGAGAGGTAGAGATCGGCGACTGGTTTTGGGCTCGGGCTGGTGTAGCCAGCGGCGAGGGGGAGCCGCTGGTTTTATAGCCCCGCGCCATGTGTAAGCGTGGCGAGAGGGGAGGCGTCGTCGCGCCGCCTGTGACGCGCCACCCGTTATGAATCAATGGCAAGGCTGACCGGCGGCAGCCTTGCCATTGATTCCCCGCGGGAAACCGAGGCGTTCTAGGGGAAGACGAGGCGCGGTGTCGCTAACGCGGCTGGCCCGCGGCTATTTCGCGCCAAAACCGCTCGCCCCGGCACCCCCGGGCGCCCCCCAGCGTGCCGGGTTCGGCCTGGGTCCGCCGACGCCAGTTTCAGCCCAAACCGGCGGAAAACGGGCTCCTAGGAGCGCGATTGGGCCGATTTTTAGACGCCGGCGCGAAAAAAACGCCTGGGGAGGGCCTGTTGGGGGCGCAGCTGGAGATGCTCTGACACCTGAGACGAGGCGAGCCCAGCCAAAATTCCCTCCTCTCCTAATGGCCGACACCTTTTCTCCACTTCACCACATTTAACGCCACCGCCTCCCTCGAAACGGCAACTGCGTGACCTCCTGCTCTCCTCTCCCCGAAACGGCAAGGAAGAAGAAAGTAGCTTTCACGCATTGGTAACTTGCAATCATGCTCGTGCTTTATGGGAACAGATGTGCAGGGTGTGAAAGCTACCTTATCATGATATGCTAGTTGAAACCGGCAAGGAATGGCCATTAAAATTTCTTGCTAATTGTCGGGATGATATGAGGGGTCGTACAATGATGCTGATTTGGAGGATTTGGTCATTGATGTCAGATTTAGCACATGGAAAGGAGGTGCCATCTACCCAGGTCTCGTCTGATTATCTTCAAAGTTACATGCAATCGCTTGGCGTATCCAAGAAATATAACACAGAGGAAATCATCAAAGGAAAAATGCCATTGTTGGAGGAAAGGCCGGCTGTGCATGGAAGGGTGACTACTGTTTTGTTGCCATGGCCTAGACCACCGGCGGAAGGGTCGCCTTATCCATTGATGGGGCCTTCTCTATGTTGGACGAATCAGCGTCGGTGGGAATGATCTTGAGGAGACATGACGGGGATGTGATCTTTGCGGCCTACCGTTGTCTATTTAATTGTAACAACGCACTATAGGCGGACTTACATGCGTTAATGCAATGTATGGCACTGGCAGCTCAACATACTAGCTTGCTGGTCAACATTCAGTCCGATTCTTCAGAGGCTTTGTTCGCTTTGACTGGAGACAAGCTATCCAGGTCGGAGGGGATAAG
The DNA here is from genome assembly GCA_021605145.1 of Aegilops bicornis. Taxonomy (NCBI): domain Eukaryota; kingdom Viridiplantae; phylum Streptophyta; class Magnoliopsida; order Poales; family Poaceae; genus Aegilops; species Aegilops bicornis. The sequence goes on from CM038673.1 coordinate 443,729,912, forward strand.
CCAAAGCGATCCTGGAAAAGGAAGGTATATCCTCCTTCGACTGTTCTGAGGAGTGCTAGGGTTAAGCTTAAGAAGAAATTTCATGATGATCTATGAAAGAAATCTTTTGCAATAGCAGAGGTCTAGCCGACTTGGCTAAAAGAAGTTCCTTGCAGAGACATCGATAGAAGAAAAACTAAATTTTATCGCACTTCTCGAAATAGGCAGAGATAATTTCACCTCACAGTTTCTCGGAACTTTGTCCGACGAAATTGATTTTCATAGGCACTGTTTACCTCCTAGAGGAAGATCCAGTGGGATATTGCTGGGGGTTAGGTGCGAAACGCTAGAGGTCATTAATGTGGTTAGGGGGACTTTGCGGTCAAGTTTCAGGTGAGACCAAAGTTGGATGGTTTCCGTTGGTCTCTGGTAGCTGTGTATGGAGCAGCCCAATCCGAAATCAAACCTGATTTCCTACCTGACCCGGTACGGATCTGTGGAGATGAAACACTCACAATCCTGGTCGGAGGGGATTTTAATATTATAAGAAGGAGAGATGAGAAGAACAACGATGATTTTGATGGACGGTTCTCCCTCATGTTTAACATGATAATCGAGAGTATTAGTCCGAGGGAGATTGAACTCACTGGTAGACAATTTACATGGGCTAACACGTTGCCTACTCCAACTTATGAGAAGTTGATAGGGTGCTCGTAGTGTGGAATGGGAACAGAAATACCCATTGGTGATGCATAGGGCGATCTCAAACCACACACCATTTCTAGTAGACTCGGGAGACGCAACACATATTGGTAACGGAAACACTTTCTTTTTCGAACTGAGTTGGTTCGAGAAACAGAATTTCTTGGCCATCGTAGCACGAGAATGGGCAAAGCCTGTTACTAGACGAACAAGCGTAGAGAGATGGCAAAACAACATTAGACATTTAAGACAGTTTTTATGGGGTTGGACCAGAAACGAGAGTGGGATTTACAAACAAGAAAAAGAAAGACTTGCCCAATTAATAGATGCTTTGGACCTAAAAGCATAAGTGACCCTGCTGGATGTGGCAGAGCAGGCCACTAAGTCCGACACTGAGCAACGCCTACACGCTCTTCTTAGAAAAGAGAGCTCAAATGGGCACTGCGAGCTAAGGTTCTCAAGGTTGTCCAAGGGGATGGCAACACTCAATTCTTTTACATGATTGCGAATAGCAAGCATAGGAAGAAGAAAATAATTCAGCTTGAACAGGATGAACGAACCGTCGGGGGTCATGAGAATCTCAAATCGTATATATCCAACTACTATAAACAACTATTCGGGCCTCCGGCAGAGAGCAAAGTCTCCCTGAATGAGTCTGTTATTAGTGATATCCCTCGGCTTAGGTCAGAGGAAAATGAGATCCTATCTGCACCATTTACTGAGAAGGAGGTTTTAGATGCAATATCGAAAATGAAGCCGAACAAAGCACCGGGACCAGATGGGTTCCCTGCGGATTTCTATAGGAAATGTTGGCATATTGTTAAGGACGATCTTATGCCTATGTTTCATGATTTGTTTTAACGGACATCTAGAACTTTTTCATCTTAATTTTGGTATGATTACGTTATTGCCAAAGAAAGAAGAAGCGGTTCCTATCGAGCAGTTTAGGCCAATTTGTCTTCTCAATGTGAGCTTCAAAATATTCACGAAAGTGGGTACTAACAGACTGACACGGATTGCCCATTCAGTGGTGCAACCAAGTCAGACAACTTTCATGCCTGGGAGACACATCCTAGAAGGGGTTGTCGTCCTTCATGAAACGCTTCATGAAATCCATTCAAACAAACTAGATGGGGTTATTTTCAAAGTGGATTTCGAGAAGGCATATGATAAAGTTAAGTGGTCTTTTCTTCAGCAGGCAATGAGCATAAAAGGTTTTAATGAGACATGGCGGAACCAAGTGGGTTCTCTAGTCCAAAAAAGTAGTGTCGGAATTAAGGTTAATGATGATATCAGTCACTATTTTCAGACTCATAAAGGCTTGAGACAAGGGGATTCGATGTCTCCTCTCTTATTTAATATAATGGCGGATATGTTGACTGTTCTTATCGGCAGGGCCAAGGAGAACGGCCTAGTAGATGGACTCGTTCCTCATCTAGTTGATGGGGAGTTTCTATTTTACAATATGCAGACGACACTATTCTTTTCATGGAGCATGACATTGCAAAAGCTTGGAACATGAAATTAGTTTTATGTATTTTCGTTCAATAGTTGGGGCTAAAAATAAATTTCAATTGGAGCTAATTGTTATAATTTGGTCGGGCCAAAGAGGAGGAAGGCACATATAGACAATTTTTCGGTTGTGAATTAGGTTCTTTGCCATTCAGTTATTTGGGCATACCGATTCATCATCTTAAACTTTTCAATAAAGATTGGAAATGCATCGAAGATTGAATTGAAAAAAAATCTTAACTGTTGGAAGGGCAAGCTAATGTCGTATGGAGGTCAGCTAGTGCTTATTAACTCACTACAGCAGGAGACTGCTAACGCAACACTACGATCAGAGACCCTTTGCCAAAACTGTGTGCGATGCAACAATCGCAAACAGTAGTGTAAAAAACCGTCAAAAAAGGTGCAAAACGTTTGCGATGATGCATGCATCAAACACGGTTAAGATTTTAGTTGCATGTGCGATGCAGGGCATACGGTTAATCTATTCAAACTGTCTGCGATGAGGCAGAACAACAGAAACGGGCAGCCATAAGAATGTGTGTGCGATGCAGGACACACGGTTAATCCATTCGAACTGCTTGCAATGAGGTATGATACATCTCCAACGTATCTATAATTTTTTATTGTTCCATGCTATTATATTATCAGTTTTGGATGTTTAATGGGCTTTAATATGCTCTTTTACATTATTTTTGGGACTAACCTACTAAACGAAGGCCCAGTGCAAATTGCTGTTTTTTTTGCCTATTTCAGAGTTTCGCAGAAAAGTAATATCAAACGGGAAGAAACCTTCGCGAGGATCATTTTTGGAACAAAGGCAATCCAGGATACTTGGAGTGGAAGTCAAGGAAGCAGCGAGGAAGCCACGAGGCAGGGAGGCGTGCCCAAGGGGGGTGGGCGCGCCCCCACCCTCGTGGGCCCCTCGCAGCTCCACCGACCTACTTCTTTCGCCTATATATACTCTTATACCCTGAAAACATCCAGGGGAGCCACGAAACCACTTTTCCACCGCCGCAACCTTCTGTACCCGTGAGATCCCATCTTGGGGCCTTTTTCTGGCGCCTCCACCGAGGGGGGAATCGATCACGGAGGCCTTCTACATCAACACCATAGCCTCTCCGATGATGTGTGAGTAGTTTACCACAGACCTTCGGGTCCATAGTTATTAGCTAGATGGCTTCTTCTCTCTTTCTGGATCTCAATACAAAGTTCTCCTCGATCTTCTTGGAGATCTATTCGATGTAATACTTTTTGCGGTGTGTTTGTTGAGATCGGATGAATTGTGGGTTTATGATCAAGATTATCTATGAACAATATTTGATTCTTCTCTGAATTCTTATATGCATTATTTGATATCTTTGCAAGTCTCTTCGAATTATCAGTTTGGTTTGGCCTACTAGATTGATCTTTCTTGCAATGGGAGAAGTGCTTAGCTTTGGGTTCGATCTTGCGGTGCTCGATCCCGATGTAAAGGGAACCGACACGTATTGTATTGTTGCCATCGAGGATAAAAAGATGGGGTTTATATCATATTGCTTGAGTTTATCCCTCTACATCATGTCATCTTGCCTAATGCGTTACTTTGTTCTTATGACCTTAATACTCTAGATGCATGCTAGATAGCGGTCGATGTGTGGAGTAATAGTAGTAGATGCAGAATTGTTTCGGTCTACTTGACACGGACGTGATGCCTATGTTCATGATCATGCCTAGATATTCTCATAACTATGCGCTTTTCTATCAATTGCTCGACAATAATTTGTTCACCCACCGTAAAATATGCTATCATGAGAGAAGCCACTAGTGAAACCTATGGCCCCCGGGTCTACTTTACATCATATTATCTTCCCGTCAACTAGCTATTTCTGTCGCCATTTATTTTGCAATCTTTATTTTTGTCAGGACCCTGATCCTAAGTCACACCAATCTAGCATGTAACACATCATATCACTTTGTGGCCTCACGCATGGTATTACCACGAGTGCCACCTTACCTGGCCCAGGACCATTTGCGCCTTTTGGCTCACGCACATGATAGTGTCGCTAGTATCCATATGACAGAGAACCCGGGCTGACATGACTAGTCGTGAACCCAAAGTGGCGCTAACTTACGGGGACATCCATACATGAACCAGCATCGAACGTGTCGGTCATCAGCGTGTGAATCCGGGCTGTAGCAACCGGGCTATCAGGACTCCGGGAACCCGGGCTGTAGTAGGCTAGCAGGACTCCGGAAGTCACCGCATGACATTTCCCCGAAGGGATGTACACAGAGCAGTGGATCACATGCCAGCCAGTCTAAGTGTTCTGGAGCAGTAGTAACTGGGCTAGTAGGACTCCGGTAAATCGGGCTGTAGCAGACTACCATGGCCCAGTGGAAGCACTAGACTACATTTCCCCGTAAGAGAGGCTACCAAGGATAAACAACTAGGTTGTCGGATCCCACACATACCAAGCATTTCAATCATACACACAATATGCCCGATATGTGTAAATACAACATGGCATCACAACAAAACTCTACGACTCAAAGTATTTATTCATTAGGCTCAGAGGAACCAGGTATTACAAACATGGGTCTGATGACCCAACATACAGAGCATACAAGCAACAAGCACATGCGGAAGCTTAACTTGTCTGAGTACACACAACTACAAATGAAAAAGGCTGAGAAGCCTGACTATCTACAAGACCCTGCCGAGGGCACAAGATCGTTGCTGAGGTAATAAGCTAAACGTCGGAGTCCACGTGGAACTATTAGTGAGACTGAAGTCTCTCCGCAAAACATAAATTAAGCAAATGTGAGTACAAATGTACCCAGCAAGACTTACATCACATCTAGCTACATATGCATCAGTATCAACAAAGGGGTGGTGGAGTTTAACTGCAGCATGCCAGCTTTGACTCAGTGGCTAACCTGAACTACGACTACAAGTAACACTTTTGAGGTGGTGCACACGAGTCCACATATTCACGATATCAATACACCACTATGGATCCGCTCCCGTCTCCCTACGAGAACGCCATCCATAGCAGTCACGCTTATCTTGTGCATTTTAGAGTATCCACTTTCACTTTGTCTATGAACTGTACAGGCAACCCAGAGGTCCTTCACCACGGACACGGCTATTCGAATATATGATGTTAACCCTGCAGGGGTGTACTTCTTCACACACGCTCTCGCCACTTACCGCCATGTACACGTCATGTATCTCGACAACCTTCAAGGGGAAGCCTGGCGAGGGTGTTGTCCACGACCTGACTAACCACACGAGTTCCTAGTCCAGGTTTATCGCCTATTCAGGTTCCATCCGCAGGGAGTCCGGCCGAGGTTTCCACATACGGCCCCGAACGATGTGTGCAGGGTTCCCGAGGCACCAAACGGGCGTCCCAGTACACCGTGCCACGTGCCTACCGCATCACAGCCCACCCCTCGGGTCAGCGCTGCGCACGGCCTCCAGCATACTACAAACACCAGAAACTACTTGCAACTCCTGGACAGAGGACAGGGGCGGTTAATAAGTCGAGAGAGTCAATTAAGGATCCCAATGTGTGGTAGTAGCTGTTCATGGCTCACAAACACAGAACTCAGTTCCTGAGGACGGTTTTAATGAGACAACCCACCATGTACTCCTACATGGCCTCTCACCGCTACCTTTACCAAATCGTGTTCACACACTTAGCTCTTAAAGATGGGACATGTTCACCACATTCCAATTCATCCCCGATGAATCAGACCTGACTCAACTCTAAGTAGTAGCAGGCATGACAACAAGCATGAATGAGTAGGCACATCAGGGCTCAAACAACTCCTACTCATGCTAGTGGGTTTCATCTATTTACTGTGGCAATGACATGTCATGCAGAGGAAAGGGGTTCAACTACCGCAGTATGTAACAGTTGAATCGTTGTGTCCTAATGCAGTAAAAGAGAGCAGGAGCGAGAGAGTGGGATTGTATCAGAATGAATAAGGGGTTTTTGCTTGCCTGGCACTTCTGAAGATAGTATAGTTCTTCATCGGTGTCATCGAACTCATCATCGAAACTACGTCCGCTGAGAGGGGACAAATACCGGCAAACAAGGAAGAACACAATCAATGCAATGCAACAATTATGATGCGTGATAATGACATGGAAAAATGAGTATGTTGGGCTAATGCAACTACAATCAGATGGGTTTGAGCCATTTTGAACCAAAGATTCAACCCCAAACTCATCTTATGAATTTAAATAGTGCTTTATCATGTTTTGATATAAACAGCACGGTTAAGTTGCTTTAACATGCATGAAACCAGTACAGATGGATAGATTGGATTTTTCTGATCATTTTTCATATATAAATCTTTGCAATTGGAGTTACATATTAATTTCTATGAATTTTTGAAGTTAGCACTATTTTCTGAAATTTCCTGAATAAGAATAAATCCAGAAAATGAGTTACTGCATCAGCATTGCGTCAGCAGGTCAATAGGGAGGTCTAGGTCAAACCTGACCAGTGGGACCCACTGATCAGTGTCTCTGTTAATTAACTAACTTAATTAGGATTAGTTTAGCTACTAAGCTAGGTTTGACCAGGGGCGGGGCCCACATGTCAGTCACCCAGGGGGTCAAATCCCTGGTCAAAGGGTCAAACCTACCGGCGACATGACGCCGACGAGGCCAGACGAGGCAGAGCAGCGCGGGATTCCTCCTTTGGCAACCAAATGGACGGCGGAGGGCATCTACGTGTAGCTGGGAGCGAGCCGCGTCGGGTGGTGCTAGTGGTTGGGCTCGGGCTCGCCGGAAATGACGCCGGCGATGAGCTTTGCGGCTGTCGGAGTTTGGGCGAGGACGAACTCGTCGGTGTAGTGGTCTTGGAGGCTCGAGGCCAGCTCCTACGTGGGCTACGTGGTGTTGTGAAGTAAGTGGACATGGTGGTGTGGCCGTTGGGTGGCCGGAGTTACGTCGACGACGAGCTCAGGCGGCGAAGCTTGCGGTGAAGCTCGTTGCAGTCGATGCAGGGGACGGCAGCGAGAACGGGGAGGATGGGGAGAGGCAGGAGCTCACAGTGATCTCAGCGAGCTAGGCGGCGAGGTCGGGGACGAGCTGGTGCAGGCGTGACGGTGAAAGGGATCTCCGGCGACGGCGAGGTCGGGCGAGGCTGTTGCGGTGGCTCCGGGGCGAACGAGCACTCGGGGCTCGGTCTGCTTGATGGAGAGGAGGACGACGGAGTGATACGTCTCCAACGTATCTATAATTTTTTATTGTTCCATGCTATTATATTACCCGTTTTGGATGTTTATGGGCTTTATTATACACTTTTATATTATTTTTGGGACTAACCTATTAACCGGAGGCCCAGCCCAAAATGTTGTTTTCTTGCCTATTTCAGTGTTTCGAAGAAAAGGAATATCAAATGGAGTCCAAACGGAATGAAACCTTTGGGAGTGTTATTTTTGGAACGGAAGCAATCCAGGAGACTTGGAGTATACGTCAGGGAAGCTTTGAGGAAGCCACGAGGCAGGGAAGCACGCCCTACCCCCTAGGCGCGCCCCCACCCTCGTGGGCCCCTCGTGGCTCCCCTGACCAACTTCTTTCGCCTATCCATATACCCTAAAAACATCGGGGAGCACAATAGATCGAGAGTTCCGCCACCGCAAGCCTCTATTGCCACCAAAAACCAATCGGGGCCCTGTTCCGGCACCCTGCCGGAGCAGGGATCCCTCACCGGTGGCCATCTTCATCATCCCGGCGCTCTCCATGATGAGGAGGGATTAGTTCACCCTCGGGACTGAGGGTATGTACCCGTTGCTATGTGTTTGATCTCTCTCTCTTGTGTTCTTGATTCGACACGATCTTGATGTATCGCGAGCTTTGCTATTATAGTTGGATCTTATGATGTTTCTCCCCCTCTACTCTCTTGTAATGGATTGAGTTTTCCCTTTGAAGTTATCTTATCGAATTGAGTCTTTAAGGATTTGAGAACACTTTATGTATGTCTTGCATGTGCTTATCTGTGGTGACAATGGGATATTCACGTGATCTACTTGATGTATGTTTTGGTGATCAACTTGCGGGTTCCGTAACATTGTGAACTTAAGCATAGGGGTTGGCACACGTTTTCGTCTTGACTCTCCGGTAGAAACTTTGGGGCACTCTTTGAACTACTTTGTGTTGGTCTGAATAGATGAATCTGAGATTGTGTGATGCACATCTTATAATCATACCCACGGATACTTGAGGTGACATTGGAGTATCTAGGTGACATTAGGGTTTTGGTTGATTTGTGTCTTAAGGTGTTATTCTAGTACGGAATCTTGAATAGATCGACCCGAAAGAATAACTTTGAGGTGGTTTCGTACCCTACAATAATCTCTTCGTTTGTTCTCCGCTATTAGTGACTTTGGAGTGACTCTTTGTTGCATGTTGAGGGATAGTTATATGATCCAATTATGTTATTATTGTTGAGAGAACTTGCACTAGTGAAAGTATGAACCCTAGGCCTTGTTTCCTAGCATTGCAATACCGTTTACGCTCACTTTTATCATTAGTTACCTTGCTGTTTTTATATTTTCAGATTACAAAACCTATATCTACCATCCATATTGCACTTGTATCACCATCTCTTCACCGAACTAGTGCACCTATACAATTTACCATTGTATTGGGTGTGTTGGGGACACAAGAGACTCTTTGTTATTTGGTTGCAGGGTTGTTTGATAGAGACCATCTTCATCCTACACCTCCCATGGATTTATAAACCTTAGGTCATCCACTTGAGGGAAATTTGCTACTGTCCTACAAACCTCTACACTTGGAGGCCCAACAACGTCTACAAGAAGAAGGTTGCGTAGTAGACATCGCGGAGCTCGTGGACACGGCGGTGCGACGAGGAGGCGACGGTGGCTATGGGTTTCACGGCAGCGCGGGCGCGGTGGCGTCGGCCGTGGTGGGGGAGGGCGAGACAGAGGCGTTGGGGGCGAACGAAGTGTCCAGGGGGTCGGGGAGACGACGTGGAGGTCGTCAGAACGTCCAGGGGTGCAGGCGGCAAGCAGGTGGCGCCGTTGTCGGTGTCAAAATCGGCGGATCTCGGGTAGGGAGTCCCGAACTGTGCGTCTAGGATCGATGGTAACAGGAGATGGGGGACACGATATTTTTCCAGGTTCAGGCCCTCTCTATGGAGGTAATAGCCTACTTCCTGCTTGATTGATCTTGATGAATATGAGTGTTACCAGAGTTGATCTACCACGAGATCGTAATGGCTAAACCCTAGAAGTCTAGCCTATATGACTATTTTAATGTGTATATCCTTTCCGGACTAACCCCTCTGGTTTATATAGACACCGGGGGGATCTAGGGTTTACATAGAGTCGGTTACATAAAAAGCAATCTACATAGTCGGTTACCAAGCTTGCCTTCCACACCAAGTAGAGTCCAATCCAGACACGGGTACAATCTTCGGTCTTTATGTCTTCATAGCCCATCAGTCTGTCCCATGGATAACAGGCCGGACGCCCGAGGACTCCTTAGTCCAGGACTCCCTCAATAGCCCATGAACCTAGCTTGAATGACGAGGAGTCCGGCGCGCAGATTGTCTTCGGCATTGCAAGGCGGGTTCCCTTCTATCTGAACTTCAAGATAATCTTCGGATGTGATGATAGTATTTGGACCTGTCATATACACCATATACGAACGCAGAGAGAATATATTCTTACACGAGCTCCATCCGCTGACAATTGTTTTTGCAGCACGGCATTACGTCTGACTGGTCATAATTCCAAACCGCTTTTGTGTTCGACGCCCCACGTCCCGAGACGCGGTTGCCATTGGCACGTCTTGTCAAAGCAGAGATCGTGTCCCCTTATCGCGGGATTCTCATCAATGCAGGCATGGATAACCCAACCGTGCCGTTTATACAACCCTTGGGAATAGGCGAATCTTAAGGCGAGTGAGGAGGCGCTTGATATTCGCGGCCTTTATAAGGGGATAAGGATTCCCTCTTCCTCTCTCACGCCCTCTCTCTGTCTCCGCCTTTCCAATCTCGAGCTCCAGCGCCCAAGTACTCATCTCCTTTCCACTCAAGCAACCATGTCCGGATCCGGAGGTCAAGGCAAGTGGATGGTCTCCTCCGTCAAGGAGGAGGACATTACTGAGCTTCGGGCGGCCGGATATTTGGCGAAGGAGATCACCCACCGTCTGCCGGCCGAGGGACAAGTCGTCCCCATGCCCACCGAGAGGGTAGTATTCATCCCCCATTTCTTCTGCGGGCTAGGGTTTCCACTCCACCCTTTCATCCGCGGGCTCATGTATTATTACGGGATAGATTTCCATGATCTGTCCCCGAATTCCTTCCTCAACATCTCGGCGTTTATCATCGTGTGTGAGGCCTTCCTCCGCATCCAACCCCACTTCGGGCTGTGGCTCAAAGTCTTCAACGTGAAGCCGAAGGTGGTGGATGGCCAGCACGCGGAGTGCGGAGGATCCATGGTGAGCAAGCTGTCCAACGTCTCCTTGCCCAAAGGTACTTTTGTGGACACAGTAAAGGAGTGGTAGAAGCAGTGGTTTTACATCACAGAACCTCGCAGCACCACCTGGGCCGCAACTACCGAATTCCGCTCCAGCGCTCCTATGCGACTCACCTCCTGGGTCGAGAAGAGTCCGGACTGGTGTCCACCTGACAAGCTGATAGTGCTGCAGACGCGCGTTCAAAGCATGGTAACCAAGAACGTCAAGCTCGTTGACGTGATCCAGGTGATGCTAGTTCGCCGGATCCTTCCGTGCGGCCGGCCAAGCCGCCCTCTGTGGGAGTTCAATCAAGAAGCACCAGACCCTGGCGAGGCTCTTCGAGACTACACACGAAGGTGCATGTAAGTTGCTCTTTAAGGGCAACGAGAAACCGCCGGCCGCAGATTCAGATCGCGGGCATGACGCTAAGCACCTCGCTAGCGAGGTATGTCGTTTTCAATGCATTCTCCACTTGTTTGTTTCAAGGATGACGCCCGAGCCTTTTTTGTTGCTCTTTCAGGACTGGTTGGAGAGGGCGAAGCAGATCTAGTGTCCGGCTCCGCTGCCTGAAGAACCGATCATCCCGTGTCTAGCAAAGATGCTGGTGCCGGCGCCATACAAGGCGCCGGAGAAGAAGGCCAAGGGGGCCAAGAGTGGCCCCCGTCGCAAGGGCACCTCAGACGTGACGTCCGAAGACGACGAAGCTCATTCCTCTGTCCCTGAGGACAATGACGAGGAAGAGGAGGAGGAAGAAGAAAACAACCCTCCCCCTGAGGAGAGGAGGAAGAAGAGGGCGGCTTCGGCGCATCTGGAAGCGGAAGCGCCCAAGAAGGGGAAGGGCGTCTGATACGTCTCCAACGTATCTATAATTTTTGATTGTTCCATGCTATTATATTACCCCTTTTGGATGTTTATGGGCTTTATTTTACACATTTATATCATTTTTGGGACTAACCTACTAACCAAGGCCCAGCCCATATTTACATTTTTTGCCTATTTCAGTATTTCGAAGAAAAGGAATATCAAACGGAGTCCAAACGGAATAAAACCTTCGGGAGTGTGATTTTTGGAACGAACGTGATCCGGAGAGCTTGGAGTGCAAGTCAAGAAGCTTCCGAGGAAGCCACGAGACAGGAGGCCGTGCCCCCCTATCTAGTGGGCCCCTTGGGCAGCCACCGACGTACTTTTTCATCCTATATATACCTACGTACCCCAAAAACATCCAGGGGCACCACGAAACACAATTTCCACCGCCGTAACCTTCTGTATCCGCGAGATCCCATCTTGGAACCTTCGCCGACACCCTGCCGGAGGGGGAATCAACCACGGAGGGCCTCTACATCAACATCCTTGCCCCTCCGATGAGTTGTGAGTAGTTTACCACAGACCTACGGGTCCATAGTTATTAGCTAGATGGCTTCTTTTCTCTTTTTGGATCTCAATACAATGTTCTCCCCTCTCTTGTGGAGATCTATTCGATGTAAACTCTTTTTGCGGTGTGTTTGTCGAGATCCGATGAATTGTGGGTTTATGATCAAGTTTGTCTATGAATAATATTTGAATCTTCTCTGAAATCTTTTATGTATGATTGAGTTATCTTTGCAAGTCTCTTGAATTATCAGTTTGGTTTGGCCTACTAGATTGGTCTTTTCTTGCCATGGGAGAAGTGCTTAGCTTTGGGTTCAATCTTGCGGTGTCCTTACCAAAGGATGTAAAGGGTTGCAAGGCACGTATTGTATTTTTGCCATCGAGGATAACAAGATGGGGTTTATATCATATTGCATGAGTTTATCCTCTACATCATGTCATCTTGCTTAATGCCTTACTCTTGTTCTTATGAACTTAATAGTCTAGATGCGGTGAGTCGGTCGGCGTGTGTAGTAATAGTAGAAGATGCGGTGAGTCGGTCTACTTGTTATGGACGTGATGCCTATATACATGATCATGCCTAGATAATCTCATAACTATGCGCTTTTCTATCAATTGCTCGGCAGTAATTTGTTCACCCACCGTAATACTTATGCTATCTTGAGAGAAGCCACTAGTGAAACCTATGCCCCCCGAGTCTATCTCTTATCATATTTGCTTTCAATCTACTTTTATTTGCATCTTTACTTTTTGCATCTATATTATAAAATACCAAAAATATATTTATCTTTTCTTACTATCTTTATTAGATCTCACTTTCACAAGTGGTCGTGAAGGGATTGACAACCCCTTTGTTGCGTTGGTTGCGAGTTCTCAGTTTGTTTGTGCAGGTGCGTGGGACTTTTGAGGAGTCTCCTACTGGATTGATACCTTGGTTCTCAAAACTGAGGGAAATACTTACGCTACACTTGCTGCATCACCCTCTCCTCTTCGAGGAAAACCAACGCAATCTCAAGATGTAGCAGTGTCCCAGCGGTCAATACCGCATGGCACGCTGATGTTAGCCTGAACGACGCCTCAAGCACTAAGCCCTGTGCCGCATCGTAAGTGACATGGCTCGCTCATGCGCACATCCGGCCCTTTCTCTTCATTATCTTGACATAGTTAGTTGTACCATTGTAGTCCGGCCCGCGACCTGATCCAGCGATCCTCATCTGGAGGTTCGTTGGCTCCGTCGGAGATGGCGAGCAAGTCACCACCGCCTGCTTATTCCCCTGGGGACAGGGACGACACCGAAATGTTGTCCCGGAGGATTGCTCCAAACCGGGGAGGAGCCCAGGACGCTGTCCGGGAGGCACCACAAGGCGAGACCTCCACTGCCGGACACATGGGGGAGCCGATCCCCCCCGAAGGGGGTCGCATCCAGTTCGGCCCTCAGCCGAATACGATTCCAGAGACTCATATGGATCCGAAGTCGGGCGAGCAGCCCCCTTTGAAGGAGGGGGTGCGCCGCTTCCACCGGTGGCCCCTGTCCATCCAGGGACGCCGCATAACCTGATGGAGGCGCTACGAGGCGCCTCCGTCGTGGACGAGCACCATGTCCTTATGGGTGCAGTGATCGAGAAGGTTCAGTCCACCAAGAGTGGACTGAATGAAGCCTGCAGCAGCCTGTTGACAGGTTTCGAGGTAAGAAAGAGAAAAGCCCCGTGTAGACAGTAGCCCCTGAGACACTGTCCGGTGTTCGGCGAGAAGAACCGGACAGAGGATCAATCCTTTGTTATAGGAGACTAACTTAATATGTATCAATAAGCAGGCGTCACTGTTGGCCGCAACCTCGCATGCTGCCGAAGTCTCTGAACTGAAGCAGAGGCTGGAGCGGACCGAGAACGAGCTCGACAAGGTTAAAGTTCGGCTTCAGGAGAAGCAAGGTGAGTAACGACTTGCTGTGTGCTCGGAAGGAGTAGGCGCTGTATATTGACCGCAGTGTCGTAACATGTGCAGGAGCCACGACCGAGGTCGAGGCCCTGAGGAAGGCCCTGAGTGAGGCCGAGGAGAAGGCTGTCCAGCAGCAAGCCGCCCGAAAGAAGCTCAAGGCCCGGGTCAAAGAAGTCCAGCAGGAGCTCCAGGTTGCGGTGAAAAAATGCGAGGCCTTGGAGCATGATGCGTCGGCTCAAGGGGCCGAACTTGCCAAGGCTCGTCAAAGCGTGGAGACCGCACGGAATGAGGCCCAAGCCGCCCTCCAGGAGATCCAGGAGGCCAATAAGATCACGGCGGGTAAGGCATTTAAGATGCAAAGCAAGTATGCGGAGAAGCAGTACCTTTCACTAACCCGGGTTCGGAGTTCCCCAGGGGCTTTTGCGGATTTGCCACACAGTGTATCAGACGCCGTGGAGTTCTATCGAGCCGAAGGAGGGGGTTCTACAGAGAAGCTATTCTGGTCGCAGTATGTGGCGCCAGAGCATCCCGTGTCCTTCACCGATCAGCTGAAACAGCTGGTGGAGCTGCATAGGGTGGCGGAACTAGCCATTAAGGATTTGATAATCTGGCTATGGCCAGCTGAAGCTATGCCAGGCAGCTACTTCGGACTCGTGAGGCGGATGGTGAGCGTCTGCCCTCGGCTGGACGTCGTCAAGCGATCGGCCTGCATTGAAGGTGCGCGCATGGCCTTCGCCCGTTGCAAGATGTGGTGGGCGAAGATGGACGCCGTCGAGGTGACCTGAGGGCCACCGGAGGGCCAGGAGCACCGCACACCCAAACGGTATTTCGCGGATGTCCTGGAGGGGTCTCGCCTTGCGGCAGCATAATGTTCACAGGACATTGTATTTGAATAAATGTATTCATGTTGCCTTTGCCTTGTATTATGAAAACAAAGCCTGTTTTGTAATGTAATTTTTTTATGCTTTTAATTTTTCCTCCTGTTCGGCCGTGTTGTATGTAATCTGAGGGTTGGCCAGTCGTCGGCTTCTGCCCTCACGTAGGTAGTACGGAGGTGTTCGGGATGGAATCTAAACAATCTTGATCCAATTGTATGGTCCTTGAAGGAGTTGTTTGATACGTCTCCAACGTATCTATAATTTTTTATTGTTCCATACTATGTTACATTCATACCACAATTAAGAGAATTACATTAAAAATTATGCTAAGTATCATTCCACATCAAAAATTCTATTTTTATCATTTACCTACTCGAGGACGAGCAGGAATTAAGCTTGGGGATGCTTGATACGTCTCCAACGTATCTATAATTTTTTACTGTTCCATGCTATATTATATTCTATTTTGGATGTTTAATGGGCTTTATTATACACTTTAATATTATTTTTGGGACTAACCTATTAACCGGAGGCCCAGCCCAAATTGTTGTTTTTTCCTATTTCAGTGTTTCGCATAAAAAGAATATCAAACGGAGTCCAAACGGAATGAAACCTTCAGGAACGTGATTTTAGGAAAAAACGTGATCCAGAGGACTTGGAGTCTACGTCAAGAAATCAACCAGGAGAGCACAAGGCAGGGGGGCGCGCCTACCCCCTGGGTGCGCCCTCCACCCTTATTGGGCCCACGTAGCTCCACCGACGTACTTCTTCCTCCTATATATATCTACGTACCCCCAAACTATCAGATACAGAGCGAAAAACATATTTCCACCGACGCAACCTTCTGTACCCGTGAGATCCCATCTTGGGGCCTTTTCCGGCGCTCCGCCGGAGGGGGCATTGATCACGGAGGGCTTCTACGTCAACACCATAGCCTCTCCGATGATGTGTGAGTAGTTTACCTCAGACCTTCGGGTCCATAGTTATTAGCTAGATGGCTTATTCTCTCTCTTTGGATCTCAATACAAAGTTCTCCACGATTCTCGTGGAGATCTATTCGATGTAATCTTCTTTTGCGGTGTGTTTGTTGAGACCGATGAATTGTGGGTTTATGATCAAGATTATCTATGAACAATATTTGAATCTCCTCTGAATTATTTTATGTATGATTGGTTATCTTTGCAAGTCTCTTGAATTATCAGTTTGGTTTGGCCTACTAGATTGATCTTTCTTGCAATGGGAGAAGTGCTTAGCTTTGGGTTCAATCTTGCGGTGTCCTTTCCCAGTGATAGCAGGGGCAGCAAGGCACGTATTGTATTGTTGCCATCGAGGATAAAAAGATGAGGTTTATATCATATTGCATGAGTTTATCCCTCTACGTCATGTCATCTTACTTAAAGCATTACTCTGTTCTTATGAACTTAATACTCTAGATGCATGCTGGATAGCGGTCGATGTGTGGAGTAATAGTAGTAGATGCAGGCAAGAGTCAGTCTACTTGTCACGGACGTGATGCCTATATACATGATCATACCTAGATATTCTCATAACTATGCTCAATTCTATCAATTGCTCGACAGTAATTTGTTCACTCACCATAATACATATGCTCTTAAGAGAAGCCACTATTGAAACCTATGGCCCCCGGGTCTATTTTCCATCATATTAATCTTCCAACACTTAGTTATTTCTTTTGCTCTTTTATTTTACTTTGCATCTTTATTCCTCTTTATCATAAAAATACCAAAAATATTATCTTGTCATATCTATCAGATCTCACTCTCGTAAGTGACCGTTGAGGGATTGACAACCCCTTTATCGCGTTGGTTGCGAGGTTCTTATTTGTTTGTGTAGGTGCGAGGGACTCTGCTGGATTGATACCTTGGTTCTCAAAAACTGAGGGAAATACTTACGCTAGTTTACTGCATCACCCTTTCCTCTTCAAGGGAAAACCAACGCAGTGCTCTAGAGATAGCAAGAAGGATTTGTGGCGCCGTTGCCGGGGAGAATCGTGCCAAGTCAAGTCAAGTCAAGACTTACCAAGTACCCATCAGAAACCCTTATCCCTCGCATTACATTATTTGCCATTTGCCTCTCATTTTCCTCTCCCCACTTCACCTTTGCCGTTTTCTTCGCCCTCCTTCCGTTTGATCTTGTGTTAGCATGTGCCTTCTTTTTGCTTGCATCTTCGCTTGCTAAAAGTTTGTGGATCCTCATCCCCTTGCTAATCTTTTTAAGAGATCCAATTATGATGAACCAATTTCTAGTGATTTGAGTCCACTAGATTATCTTTATGAAGTTTTGCTTGAAATTCGTGAATCTGAAAATTGTGATGAAG
This sequence comes from Aegilops bicornis, assembly GCA_021605145.1. Classification (NCBI taxonomy): domain Eukaryota; kingdom Viridiplantae; phylum Streptophyta; class Magnoliopsida; order Poales; family Poaceae; genus Aegilops; species Aegilops bicornis. The sequence continues at coordinate 443,747,106 of CM038673.1, forward strand.
AAATTTATGAAGAGATTCACGATAGCTCCTTGAATAAAAAGCATGATTGCAATGATTTTATTATAAATTCTCTTTATGCCAATTGTGCTAATAATATGCAAAATCCTAAGCTTGGGGATGCTACTTTTGCTATGTCAACTACTTGTTGCAACGATCATGATTGGGGTGATTCTTCTTATGATCTTGAAAATTTATTTAAGCCCCATGTTGAATATGAGATTGATAATAATGTTTGCAATAGTATTGAAAGTGGTTTTGGAAGAGTGTCAACTTTAGATCCCACATATTTGGATTTTGATCAATCTTATGAAGTTTTTGATAAAAGTGGGTTTGGAGAGGTCATGACTTTAGCTAATGTTAATCCCACTATTTTGGAAGAGTGTCAACTTTGCATACATGTGGATCGTGTTAAGCATATGTTTTGTGATAGCTATATTGTTGAATTTGCTTATGATCCTACATGTAATTATTATGAAAAATGAAAATATGGTTGTAGAAATTTCTATGTTACTAAATTACCTCTCGTCATGTTGAGATTGCTATTGTTTCTTTCCGCTTCCTTGCATATGCTAGTTTTTGCTTGCCTTGATAATTTGTTTGCCTATAAGATGCCTATGCATAGGAAGAATGTTAGACTTAGATGTGATTTTCACATGTTTTATGATGCTCTCTTTGTGTTTTAATTACTATCTTTTATGTGAGCATCATCCAAATCTCAATGCCTAGCTAGGGGCGTTAAACGATAGCGCTTGTTGGGAGGCAACCCAATTTTATTTTATTTTCTTTGCTTTTTGCTCCTGTTTAGGAATAAATATTTGATCTAGCCTCTGGTCATATTTGTTTTTATGTTTTAATTAGTGTTTGTGCCTAGTTAAACCTATAGGATCTTCTTGGATGATAGTTATTTGAGCTTGCTGAAATTTCACGAAAACAATTGTTAAAAATTACCAGAATGTGATAAAATAATGATTCCAATTGAAAAAGATCAATAAACAAATTTTCTAGGTCTTCCTATTTTGATATATTTTTTGTAGTTACATAAGTTTGCATTAGTTACATATTACTACAGACTGTTCTGTTTTTGACAGATTCTGTTTTTCGTGTGTTGTTTGCTTATTTTGATGAGTCTTTGGCTAATAAAATAGTTTATAAACCATAGAGAAGTTGGAATACAGTAGGTTTAACACCAATATAAATAAATAATGAGTTCATTACAGTACCTTGAAGTGGTGTTTTGTTTTCTTTCGCTAACGGAGCTCACGAGATTTTCTGTTGAGTTTTGTGTTGTGAAGTTTTCGAGTTTTGGGTAAAAGATTTGATGGATTATGGAACAAAGGGTGGCAAGAGCCTAAGCTTTGGGATTCCCATGACACCCCAATATAATCTAAGGACACCAAAAAGCCAAAGCTTGGGGATGCCCCGGAAGGCATCCCCTCTTTCGTCTACTTCCATCGGTAACTTTACTTGGAGCTATATTTTTATTCACCACTTGGTATGTGTTTTGCTTGGAGCGTCTTGTATGATTTGAGTCTTTGCCTTTTAGTTTACCACAATCATCCTTTCTGTACACACCTTTTGAGAGAGACACACATGATTCGGAAATTATTAGAATACTCTATGTGCTTCACTTATATCTTTTGAGCTATATAGTTTTTGCTCTAGTGCTTCACTTATATTTTTTAGAGCACGGTGGTGGATTTTTTTATAGAAACTATTGTGCTCTCATGATTTACTTATATTATTTTGAGAGTCCTACAAAACAGCATGGTAATTTGCTTAAATTGAGAAATTAGTCCTAAAGTAATAGGCATCCAAGATTAGTCAAAAAATTATCTTATGAGTGTGTTGAATACTATGAGAAGTTTGATGCTTGATAATTGTTTTGAGATATGAATATGGTAATATTAGAGTCATGCTAGTTGAGTAGTTGTGTATTTGAGGAATACTTGTGTTAAAGTTTGTGATTCCCGTAGCATGCACGTATGGTGAACCGTTATGTGCTGAAGTCGGAGCATGATTTATTTATTGATTGTCTTCCTTATGAGTGGCGGTCGGGGACGAGCGATGGTCTTTTCCTACCAATCTATCCCCCTAGGAGCATGCACATAATACTTTGCTTTGATAACTTTTAGATTTTTGCAATAAGTATATGAGTTCTTTATGACTAATGTTGAGTCCATGGATTATACGCACTCTCTTCCTTCCACCATTGCTAACCTCTCTAATACCGCGCACTTTTCGCCGGTATCATACACCCACCATATACCTTCCTCAAAACAGCCACCATACCTACCTATTATGGCATTTACATAGCCATTCCGAGATATATTGCCATGCAACTTACCACCGTTCCGTTTACTATGACACGCTCCATCATTGTCATATTGCTTTGCATGATCATGTAGTTGACATCGTATTTGTGGCAAAGCCACCGTTCATAATTCTTTCATACATGTCACTCTTGATTCATTGCATATCCCGGTACACCGCTGGAGGCATCCACATAGAGTCATATTTTGTTCTAAGTATTGAGTTGTAATTGTTGAGTTGTAAGTAAATAAAAGTGTGATGATCATCATTTTAGAGCATCGTCCAATTGAGGAAAGGATGATGGAGACAATGATTCCCCCACAAGTCGGGATGAGACTCTGGACAAAAAAAGAGGCCATAAAAAAGGATAGACGGCCCAAATAAAAAAATGAGAGGAAAAGAGAGAAGGGACAATGTTACTATCCTTTTTACCACACTTGTGCTTCAAAGTAGCACCATGATCTTCATGATAGAGAGTCTCCTATAATATCACTTTCATACTAGTGGGAATTTTTTATTATAGAACTTGGCTTGTATATTCCAATGATTGGCTTCCTCGAAATGCCCTAGGTCTTCGTGAGAAAGCGAGTTGGATGCACACCCACTTAGTTTCTTTTGTTGAGCTTTCATATACTTATAGCTCTAGTGCATCCGCTGCATGGCAATCCCTACTCACTCACACTGATATCTATTAATGGGCATCTCCATAGCCCGTTGATACGCCTAGTTGATCTGAGACTATATTCTCCTTTTGTCTTCTCCACAACCACCATTCTATTCCACATATAGTGCTATGTCCATGGCTCATGCTCATGTATTGCGTGAAGATTGAAAAAGTTTGAGAACACCAAAAGTATGAAACAATTGCTTGGCTTGTCATCGGGGTTGTGCATGATTTAAATACTTTATGTGGTGAAGATAAAGCATAGCCAGACTATATGATTTTGTAGGGATAACTTTCTTTGGCTATGTTATTTTGAGAAGACTTAATTGCTTAGTTAGTATGCTTGAAGTATTATTATTCTTATGTCAATATTAAACTTTTGTCTTGAATCTTTCGGATCTAAATATTCATACCACAATTAAGAGAATTACATTGAAAATTATGCTAAGTAGCATTCCACATCAAAAATTCTGTTTTTATCATTTACCTACTCGAGGACGAGCATGAATTAAGCTTGGGGATGCTTGATACGTCTCCAACATATCTATAATTTTTTATTGTTCCATGCTATATTATATTCTATTTTGGATGTTTAATGGGCTTTATTATACACCTTTATATTATTTTTGGGACTAACCTATTAACCGGAGGCCAAGCCCAAATTGCTGTTTTTTTTGCCTATTTCAGTGTTTCGCAGAAAAAGAATATCAAACGGAGTCCAAACGGAATGAAACCTTCAGGAACGTGATTTTAGGAACAAACGTGATCCAGAGGACTTGGAGTCTACATCAAGAAATCAACCAGGAGAGCACAAAGGCAGGGGGGCGCGCCCTCCACCCTCGTGGGGCCCACGTTGCTCCACCGACGTACTTCTTCGTCCTATATATACCTACGTACCCCCAAACTATCAGATACGGAGCCAAAAACCTATTTCCACCGCCGCAACCTTCTGTACCCGTGAGATCCCATCTTGGGGCCTTTTTCGGCGCTCCGCCGGAGGGGGCATTGATCATGGAGGGCTTCTACATCAACACCATAGCCTCTCCGATGATGTGTGAGTAGTTTACCTCAGACCTTCGGGTCCATAGTTATTAGCTAGATGGCTTCTTCTCTCTCTTTGGATCTCAATACAAATTTCTCCACGATTCTCGTGGAGATCTATTCGATGTAATCTTCTTTTGCGGTGTGTTTGTTGAGACCGATGAATTGTGGGTTTATGATCAAGATTATCAATGAACAATATTTGAATCTCCTCTGAATTCTTTTATGTATGATTGGTTATCTTTGCAACTCTCTTCGAATTATCAGTTTGGTTTGGCCTACTAGATTGGTTTTTCTTGCAATGGGAGAAGTGCTTAGCTTTGGGTTCAATCTTGTGGTGTCCTTTCCCAGTGACAGCAGGGGCAGCAAGGCACGTATTATATTGTTGCCATCGAGGATAAAAAGATGAGTTATACGTCATATTGCATGAGTTTATCCCTCTACATCATGTCATCTTACTTAAATCATTACTCTGTTCTTATGAACTTAATACTCTAGATGCATGTTGGATAGCAATCGATGTGTGGAGTAATAGTAGTAGATGCAGGCAAGAGTCGGTCTACTTGTCACGGACGTGATGCCTATATACATGATCATACCTAGATATTCTCATAACTATGCTCAATTCTATCAATTGCTCGACAGTAATTTGTTCACCACCGTAATATTTATGCTCTTGAGAGAAGCCACTAGTGAAACCTATGGCCCCCGGGTCTATTTTCCATCATATTAATCTTCCAACACTTAGTTATTTCTTTTTCTCTTTTATTTTACTTTGCATCTTTATTCCTCTTTATCATAAAAATACCAAAAATATTATCTTATCATATCTATCAGATCTCACTCTCGTAAGTGACCGTTGAGGGATTGACAACCCCTTTATCGCGTTGGTTGCAAAGTTATTATTTGTTTGTGCAGGTGCGAGGGACTCGTGCATGATCTCGTACTTTATTGATACCTTGGTTCTCAAAAACTGAGGGAAATACTTACGGTACTTTACTGCATCACCCTTTCCTCTTCAAGGGAAAACCAACGCAGTGCTCAAGAGGTAGCATTGTTTAGCGCAACGAACAAGGCAATCAGACTATATGGCTTAACCGCCCTCACTTAGCCATAGGCGTTTTATAATAAAGTGTGGGCACATCCCCTGGTTCAAACTAGAGTGTTGTCAGCATCTGATCGGGAAGTGCCGATCTTTCGCATAATGCGGAAATCTCCAACGATTTGTAACCCTCGAACAGCTGACCGGCTCTCGCCGTATCATGACAGTCAGTTTTCGGCTTTCTCGACTGAGGCGCTCATCCGGTCAAGGCCAGGGCACAATCGCAGTAGTTCTCCCTTTACTACCCTAGCCGATTTAGCAGAACATAGGGTAGCAAGCACAGGAGCCGGGCAACCCAACTATTGACCAAAGACATGATTCAGAGCCAATGCATATAATGCTAAATTCGGGGTGCCGAACTTCTCTATAGGAAGTGTTCGGACTTTGTTGCCCTGTTATGGGGCGTTGAGGAGCCCCTGGCGAATATGAAACGTACCAGAGTGTACGGTTGCTAGGAAATAAGTAATTAAAAGGAAAATAGAAGGAAAATGGAGATGGTATTTGGGGCCCTTAAACTTGGGCTATGAACTGATTCCATTATAGTTGGATTAATGCGTCAAAGCGCATCGGTACAAGGTAATACCATAAGCAACCGGCTATTTGACATGCCTCAACTAAAGGCGAGCTGCGCGTGGGTCCTGAAAACAGATAGAGTAATCATTGGATTGGCCTCGAGGGCTGCCCCTGTACGCCCGTGCTCCATGTCGATCCGGTGTATTGTTCCTTTGACAGGACCATAAATCTGGCCGTCGAAAGAGGCTCGCATGAGAGAAACCCGCGGAAAAGGAAAAAAAGGAAATAGTAAAGTTATATGTGTGTCTGGGATCGGTGTAGCTGAACTATAGGTCCCGGGCTAGCTTGTGCCTCCGTCGATGTCCATGGAATTTTGAGTGCGTAATTATGCACGTGTTGGGGAACGTAGCAGAAATTCAAAATTTTCTACGCATCACCAAGATCAATCTACGGAGATACTAGCAACGAGAGAGAGGGGAGTGCATCTTCATACCCTTGAAGATCGCCATGCGGAAGCGTTAGATGAACGCGGATGAAGGATTCGTACTCGTAGCGATTCAGATCGCGGTTGATTCCGATCTAAGCGCCGAACAACGGCGCCTCCGCGTTCAACACACGTGCAGCCCGATGACGTCTCCTGTGCCTTGATCCAGCAAGGGGAGAGGGAGAGGTTGGGGAAGACTCCGTCCAGCAGCACCACGACGGCGTGGTGGTGGTGGAGGAGCGCGACACTCCAGCAGGGCTTCGCCAAGCACTACGACAGACGAGGAGGGAGAGAGGTAGGGTTGCGCCAAGAGAGAGTTCAACTCGCGTGTTTTTGCAGCCCCCAATACCTCAAGTATATATAGGGGAAGGGGAGGGGCTGCGCCCCTATCTAGGGTTCCCTCCCTAGGGGTGGCGGCAGCCCCCAAAACCCATATAGGGTGCGGCCAAGGGGGGAAGAGAGGGCGCACCTAGGTGGGGCCTTAAGGCCCATCTGGACCTAGGGTTTGCCCTCCCACTCTCCTGCGCCTTGGGCCTTGGTGAGGGGAGCACCAGCCCACAGGGCTGGTCCCTCCCACACTTGGCCCACGCAGCCTTCTCGGGGCTGGTGGCCCCACTGGTGGACCAGGGACCCTCCCGGTGGTCCCGGTACGTTACCGATAGCACCCGAAACTTTTCCGGTCACCAAAACGGGACTTCCCATATATAAATCTTTACCTCCGGACCATTCTGGAAACTCCTCGTGACGTCCGGGATCTCATCCGGGACTCCGAACAACATTCGGTAACCACGTACATCTTTTCCCTATAACCCTAGCGTCATCGAACCTTAAGTGTGTAGACCCTACAGGTTCGGGAACCATGCAGACATGACCGAGACAACTCTCCGGCCAATAACCAACAGCGGGATATGGATACCCATGTTGGCTCCCACATGTTCCACGATGATCTCATCAGATGAACCACAATGTCAAGGATTTAATCAATCCCGTATACAATTCCCTTTGTCTACCGGTATATTACTTGCCCGAGATTCGATCGTCGGTATCTCGATACCTTGTTCAATCTCGTTACCGGCAAGTCTATTTACTCATTCCGTAACACATCATCCCGTGATCAACTCCTTGGTCACATTGCGCATATGATGATGTCCTACCGAGTGGGCCCAGAGATACCTCTCCGTCACACGGAGTGACAAATCGAGCCTCGATTCGTACAACCCAATGACACTTTCGGAGATACCCGTAGTGTACCTTTATAGCCACCCGATTACGTTGTTACTTTTGGTACATCCAAAGATTTGCTACGGTATCCGTGAGTTTCACACTCTCATGGTCTAAGGAAATGATACTTGACATTAGAAAAGCTTTAGCATCCGCTCTACACGATCTTTGTGCTAGGCTTAGGATTGGGTCTTGTCCATCACATCATTCTCCTAATGATGTGATCCCGTTATCAACGACATCCAATGTCCATGGTCAGGAAACTGTAACCATCTATTGATCAACGAGCTAGTCAACTAGAGGCTTACTAGGGACATAGTGTTGTCTATGTATCCACACATGTATCTGAGTTTCCTATCAATACAATTATAGCATGGATAATAAACGATTATCATGAACAAGGAAATATAATAATAATAACTACTTTATTATTGCCTCTACGGCATATTTCCAACAGTCTCCCACTTGCACTAGAGTCAATAATCTAGTTCACATCGCCATGTGATTAACACTCACAGGTCACATCGCCATGTGACCAACATCCAAAAAGTTTACTAGAATCAATAATCTAGTTCACATCACTATGTTATTAACACTCAATGAGTTCTGGGTTTGATCATGTTATGCTTGTGAGAGAGGTTATAGTCAACGGTGCGCAATATTCAGATCCCTATATATTTCGCAAAACTTTATGTCATATCGTAGATGCTGCTACCACATTCCACTTGGAGCTATTCCAAATTGTTGCTCCATTATACGTATCCGGTATCTCTACTCAGAGCTATCCGGATAGGTGTTAAGCTTGTATCGACATAACTCTTTACGTCGAACTCTTTGTCACCTCCATAACCGAGAAACATTTCCTTATTCCTCTAAGGATAATTTTGACCGCTATCTAGTTATTCACTCCTGGATCACCTTTGTACCCTCTTGCCAGACATGTGGCAAGGCACACATCAGGTGCGGTACTCAGCATGGCATACCGTATAGAGCCTATGACAAAAGCATAGGGGACGACCTTCGTCCTTCCTCTTTCTTCTGCCGTGGTCAAGCTTTGAGTCTTACTCAACTTCACACCTTATAACTCAGGTAAGAACTCCTTCTTTGACTGATCTATTTTGAACTCCTTCAAAAACATGTCAAAGGTGTGTGTCCCTTTTGAAAGTATCATCAGGCATCTTGATCTATCTCTATAGATCTTGATGCCCAATATGTAAGCAGCTTTATCCAGGTCTTCCATTGAAAAACTCCTTTCAAACAACCCTTTATGCTTTCCAGAAATTCTACATCATTTCTGATCAACAATATGTCATTCACATATACTTATCAGAAAAGTTGTAGTGCTCCCACTCACTTTATTGTAAATACAAGTTTCTAACAAACTTTGTATAAACCCAAAAACTTTGATCACTCTATCAAAGCATATATTCTGACTCCGAGATGCTTGCTCTAGTCCATGGAAGGATCATTTGGAGCTAGCATACCTTTTAGCATCATTATGATCTACATATCCTTTATGATTGTATCACATACAACCTTTCCTTACGAAAACGGTAAGGAAACTTGTTTTGACATCCATCCGCCGATTTCATAAATGCAGCTAATGCTAACATGATTCCGACAGACTTAAGCATCGCTACGGATGAGAAAATCTCATCATAGTCAACTCCTTGAACTTGTGAAAAGACTCTTTGCCACAAGTCGAGCTTCATAGACGGCAACATTACCGTCCACGTCCGTATTCTTCTTAAAGATCCATTTGTCTCAATGGCTTGCCGATCATCGGGCAAGTCGACCAAAGTCCATACTTTGTTTTGATACATGAATCCTGTCTCGGATTTCATGGCTTCTAACCATTTGTTGCAATACGGGCCCACCATCGCTTCTCCATAGCTCGTAGGTTCATTGTTGTCTAACAACATGATATCCAAGACAGGATTATTGTACCACTCCGAAGCAGTACGCGTCCTTGTCGACCTACGAGGTTTGGTAGTGACTTGATCCGAAGTTTCATGATCACTATCATCAGCTTCCACTTCAACTAGTGTAGGCGCCACAGGAACAACTTCCTGTGCCATGCTACAGATTGGTTGAAGTGATGGTTCAATAACCTCATCAAGTCTCCACCATCCTCCCACTCAATTCTTTCAAGAGAAACTTTTCCTCGAGAAAGGACCCGATTCTAGAAACTATCCCTTTTGCTTCCGGAACTGAGACAGGAGGTATACCCAACTGTTTTTTGGGTGTCCTATGAAGATGCATTTATCCGCTTTGGGTTCGAGCTTATCAGGCATAAGCGACGCAACCCCAAACTTTTAAGAAACGACAACTTGGGTTTCTCTAAATCATAGTTCATACGGTGTCGTCTCAACGGAATTGGGTGGTGCCCTATTTAAAGTGAATGTGGTTGTCTCTAATGCCTAACCCATAAACGATAGTAGTAATTCGATAAGAGACATCATGGTATGCACCATATCCAATAGGTTGCAGTTATGACATTCGGACACACCATCACATTATGGTGTTCCAGGAGGTATTAGTTGTGAAACAATTTCCACAATGTCTTAATTGTGTGCCAAACTCATAACTCAGAAATTCATCTCCATGATCATATCATAGACATTTTATCCTCTTGTCATGACGATCTTCAACTTCACTCTGAAATTACTTGAACCATTCAATAATTCAGACTTGTGTTTCATCAAGTAAATATACTCAGTATCTACTCAAATCATTTGTGAAGTAAGAACATAACGATATCCATCAGCGTGCCTCAAAGACTCATTGGACTGCACACATCAAAATGTATTACTTCCAACAAGTTGCTTTCTCGTTCCATTTTATCGAGAACGAGGCTTTCAAATCATCTTGCCCATGTGGTATGATTTGCATGTCTCAAGTGATTCAAAATCAAGTGAGTCCAAACGATCCATCTGCATGGGGTTTCTTCATGCGTATACACCAATAGACATGGTTCGCATGTCTCAATCTTTTCAAAACGAGTGAGTCCAAAGATCCATCAACATGGAGCTTCTTCATGCATTTTATACCAATATGACTCAAGTGGCGATTGCCACAAGTATGTGGTACTATCATTACTATCTTATATCTTTTGGCATGAACATGTGTATCACTACGATCGAGATTCAATAAACCATTTATTTTAGGTGCAAGACCATTGAAGGTATTATTCAAAATAAACAGAGTAACTATTATTCTCCTTAAATGAATGACCGTATTGCGATAGACATAATCCAATCATGTCTATGCTCAACGCAAACACCAAATAACAATTATTTAGGTCTAACACCAATCTCGATGGTAGAGGGAGTATGCGATGCTTGATCACATCAAGCTTGGAAACACTTCCAACACATATCGTCATCTCACCTTTAGCTAGTCTCCATTTGTTCCGTAGCTTTTATTTCGAGTTACTAACACTTAGCAACCGAACCGGTATCTAATACCCTGGTGCTACTGGAGTACTAGTAAAGTACACATTAATATAATGTATATCCAATATACCTCTATCGACCTTGCCAGCCTTCTCATCTACCAAGTATCTAGGGTAGTTCTGCTTCAATGACTGTTCCCCTCATTACAGAAGCACTTAGTCTCGGGTGGGTTCAAACCTTGGGTTTCTTCACTAGAGCAGCAACTGATTTGTCGTTTCATGAAGTATCACTTCTGGCCCTTGCCCTTCTTGAAACTAGTGGTTTCACTAACCATCAACAATTGATGCTCCTTCTTGATTTCTACTTTCACGGTGTCAAACATCGTGAATATATCTATCTCTGATATGTTATAGTTCATCACGAAGCTCTAGTAGCTTGGTGGCAATGACTTTGGAGAAACATCACTATCTCATCTGGAAGATCAACTCCCACTCGATTCAAGTGATTGTTGTACCCAGACAATTTGAGTACAAGCTCAACGATTGAGCTTTTCTCCCTTAGTTTGCAGGCTAAGAAACTCGTCGGAGGTCTTATACGTCTTGACGTGGGCACGAGCCTGAAATCCCAATTTCAGCCCTTGAAACATCTCATATGTTCCGCGACGTTTTGAAATCGTCTTCGGTGCCTCAACTCTAAACCGTTTAACATTACTGAACTATCACGTAGTTATCAAAACGTGTATGTCGATGTTCGCAACATCCACGAGCGATGTTCAAGGTTCAAAGACACCGAGCGGTGCATTAAGGACATAAGCCTTCTACGGCAACGAGGACAATCCTCGGTTTACAGACCTAGTCCGCATAATTGCTACTATCAACTTTCAACTGAATTTTCTCTAGGAACATATCTAAAACAGTAGAACTAAAGCGCGAGCTACGACATAATTTGTAAAAACCTTTTTGACTATGTTCAGGATAATTAAGTTCATCTTATGAACTCCCACTCAGATAGACATGCCTCTAGTCATCTAAGTGATACATGATCCGAGTCAACTAGGCCGTGTCCGATCATCACGTGAGATGGACTAGTCATCGTTGGTGGACATCTTCATGTTGATCGTATCCACTATACGACTCATGTTCGACCTTTCGGTCTCTTGTGTTCTGAGGCCATGTCTGTACATGCTAGGCTCGTCAAGTCAACCTAAGTGTTTCACGTGTGTAAATCTGGCTTACACCCGTTGTATGTGAACGTTAGAATCTATCACACCCGATCATCACGTGGTGCTTCGAAACAACGAACTTTCGCAACGGTGCACGCTTAGGGGAACACTTTCTTGAAATTATTATGAGGGATCATCTTATTTACTACCGTCGTTCTAAGCAAATAAGATGCATAAACATAATAAACATCACATGCAATCAAATAGTGACATGATATGGCCAATATCATCTTGCTCCTTTTGATCTCCATCTTCGGGGCTCCATGATCATCATCGTCACCGGCATTACACCATGATCTCCGTCATCATGATCTCCATCATCGTGTCTTCATGAAGTCGTCTCGTCATCTATTACTTCTACTACTATGGCTAACGGTTTAGCAACAAAGAAAAGTAATTACATGACGTTTATGTTGACACGCAGGTCATAAATAAATTAAGACAACTCCTATGGCTCCTGCCGGTTGTCATACTCATCGACATGCAAGTCATGATTCCTATTACAAGAACATGATCAATCTCATACATCACATATACCATTCATCACATACTTTTGGCCATATCACATCACATAGCATACCCTGCAAAAACAAGTTAGACGTCCTCTAATTGTTGTTGCATGTTTTACGTGGCTGTTATGGGTTTCTAGCAAGAACGTTTCTTACCTATGCAAAGCCACAACGGTGATATGCCAATTGCTATTTACCCTTCATAAGGACCCTTTTCATCGAATCCAATCCGACTAAAGTGGGAGAGACTGGCACCCACTAACCACCTTATGCAACAAGTGCATGTCAGTCGGTGGAACCTGTCTCACGTAAGCATACGTGTAAGGTCGGTCCGGGCCGCTTCATCCAACATTGCCGCCGAGTCAAGATAGGACTAGTAACGGTAAGCAAATTGTACAAACCATCACCCACAACTACTTGTGTTCTACTCGTGCAAAGAATCTACGCAATAGATCTAGCTCATGATGCCACTGTTGGGGAACGTAGCAGAAATTCAAAATTTTCTACGCATCACCAAGATCAATCTACGGAGATACTAGCAACGAGAGAGAGGGGAGTGCATATTCATACCCTTGAAGATCGCGATGCGGAAGCATTACATGAACGCGGATGAAGGAGTCGTACTTGTAGCGATTCAGATCGCGGTTGATTCCGATCTAAGCGCCGAACAACGGCGCCTCCGCGTTCAACACACGTGCAGCCCGATGACGTCTCCCGTGCCTTGATCCAGCAAGGGGAGAGGGAGAGGTTGGGAAGACTCCGTCCAGCAGCAGGACGAAGGCGTGGTGGTGGTGGAGGAGCGCGGCACTCCAGCAGGGCTTTGCCAAGCACTACGAGAGACAAGGAGGGAGAGAGGTAGGGTTGCGCCAAGAGAGAGTTCAACTCGCGTGTTTTTGCAGCCCCCAATACCTCAAGTATATATAGGGGAAGGGGAGGGGCTGCGCCCCCATCTAGGGTTCCCTCCCTAGTGGTGGCGGCAGCCCCCAAAACCCATCTAGGGTGCGGCCAAGGGGGGAAGAGAGGGGCGCACCTAGGGTGGGCCTTAAGGCCCATCTCGACCTAGGGTTTGCCCCTCCCACTCTCCTGCGCCTTGGGCCTTGGTGGGGCGCACCAGCCCACCCGGGCTGGTCCCTCCCACACTTGGCCCACGCAGCCTTCTGGGGCTGGTGGCCCCACCTGGTGGACCCCCGGGACCCTCCCGGTGGTCTCGGTACGTTACCGATAGCACCCGAAACTTTTCCGGTCACCAAAACGAGACTTCCCATATATAAATCTTTACCTCCGGACCATTCCGGAACTCCTCGTGACATCCGGGATATCATCTGGGACTCCGAACAACATTTGGTAACTGCGTACATCTTTTCCCTATAACCCTAGCGTCATCGAACCTTAAGTGTGTAGACCCTACGGGTTCGGGAACCAGGCAGACATGACCGAGACAACTCTCTGGCCAATAACCAAAAGCGGGATCTGGATACCCATGTTCGCTCCCACATGTTCCATGATGATCTCATCGGATGAACCACGATGTCAAGGACTCAATCAATCCCGTATACAATTCCCTTTGTTTACCGGTATATTACTTGCCCGAGATTCGATCGTCGGTATCTCGATACCTTATTCAATCTCGTTACCGACAAGTCTCTTTACTCGTTCTGTAACACATCATCCCGTGATCAACTCCTTGGTCACATTGCGCATATGATGATGTCCTACCGAGTGGGCCCAGAGATACCTCTCCGTCACACGGAGTGACAAATCGAGTCTCGATTCGTACAACCCAATGCAGACACTTTCGGAGATACCCGTAGTGTACCTTTATAGCCACCCGATTACGTTGTGACGCTTTGGTACACCCAAAGCATTCCTACGGTATCCGGAGTTGCACAATCTCATGGTCTAAGGAAATGATACTTGACATTAGAAAAACTTTAGCATCTGAACTACATGATCTTTGTGCTAGGCTTAGGATTGGGTCTTGTCCATCACATCATTCTCCTAATGATGTGATCCCATTATCAACGACATCCAATGTCCATGGTCGAAACCGTAACCATCTATTGATCAACGAGCTAGTCAACTAGAGGCTTACTAGGGACACAGTGTTGTCTATGTATCCACACATGTATCTGAGTTTCCTATCAATACAATTATAGCATGGATAATAAACGATTATCATGAACAAGGAAATATAATAATAATAACTAATTTATTATTGCCTCTAGTGCATATTTCCAACAGCACGCGTGGTACGGATGCCACTACTTCATCGGGACTGGGATGGAGGCCGAATTGCTAATCGAGCTCTTGACTAGCCGCGCAGCCCTGTTGCTGTGTAGTCCGTACTTTCTTAATGAAGTCCAGGGGCTCGGCAGCCAGACTATGATGCTGCTTGATAAGGCTGTTTTGTACCTCTGCTGCTAGGGCGGCGGTGTGCTCCTCTGTCTGGAGGGAGCATTCCGTGTTTCCGTTGACTGTTATGACACCGCGTGGACCGGGCATCTTAAGCTTGAGATAAGCATAGTGTGGCACCGCGATGAATGTAGCAAACGCGGTTCGTCCGAGCAGTGCGTGGTAGCCGCTGCGGAAGGGGACGATGTCAAAGATTAACTCTTCGCTTCGGTAGTTGTCCGGAGAACCGAAGACCACCTCCAGCGTGATTGAGCCCGTACATCGGGCCTCAACGCCTGGTATGACTCCTTTAAAGGTAGTATTTGTGGGTTTGATTCGTGAGGGATTAATGCCCATCTTCCGCACTGTATCCTGATAAAGCCGGTTGAGGCTGCTACCGCCGTCCATTAGGACTCATGTTAGGTGAAATCCATCGATGATTGGGTCGAGGACCAGTGCGGCTGAACCACCATGCCGGATACTAGTTGGGTGATCCCTACAATCGAAGGTGATCGGGAATGATGACCATGGATTGAATTTTGGGACGACTGGCTCTACCGCGTAGAAGTCCCTGAGTGCTTGCTTACGCTCCCTTTTGGGGATGTGTGTAGCGTATATCATGTTCACCGTTTTGACTTGAGGGGGAAATTTCTTCTGCCCCCCGGTGTTTGGTTGCCGGGGCTCTTCGTCCTCGTCCTCACTTTGTGATCCCTTTTCTTTGTTTTCGACATTTAACTTGCCAGCCTGTTTGAAAACCCAACAATCCCTGTTGGTATGATTGGCTTGTTTGTCTGGGGTGCCGTGTATCTGGCACGGACGATCGAGTATGCGGTCCAGGATGGAAGGTCCCTCATTGTTTCTTTTTTAGGGCTTCTTCCGTTGGCCGGACTTGGAGCCGCTGAATCCGGCGTTAACTTAGGTGTTATCGGTGTTGTCGCCATTGCTTTGGTGTTTGTGTCTATTGTGCCAGAGCTTTCCGGTGCTGTTCTTGGCCTCAGAGGGGCCTGCCTCGCTGGCTGTGTTTTTGCTACGAGCCAGCCAGCTGTCCTCACCCGCGCAAAAGCGGGTCATGAGTGCCGTAAGGGCTGCCATAGACTTCGGCTTTTCTTGGCCGAGGTGGTGCGCTAGCCATTAAATCACGGATCTTGTGTTTGAAGGCCGCTAGGGCCTCGGCATCCGGACAGTCAACGATCTGGTTCTTTTTGGTTAGGAACCTAGTCCAAAATTTTCTGGCTGATTCTCCAGGTTGTTGAACTATGTGGCTTAAGTCATCGGCATCTGGAGGCCGGACATAAGTTCCCTGGAAGTTATCAAGGAAAGCCTCATCCAAATCCTCCCAGGTGCCGATGGAATTTTCAGGCATGCTATTTAGCCAGTGTCGAGCTGGCCCTTTGAGCTTTAGTGGGAGGTATTTGATGGCGTGGAGGTCGTCTCCACGGGTCATGTGGATGTGGAGAATAAATTCCTCGATCCATACTCCGGGATCGGTTGTTCCGTCGTATGATTCAATATTGACGGGCTTGAACCCCTCGGGGAATTCGTGATCCAGCACCTCATTTGTGAAGCAGAGATGGTGTGCGGCGCCTCTATATCGGGCCGCATCACGACTCACCTCCGATGAAGTCCGTCTGCGGTTATCGGCCCGGGTGTGACTAGGTTTGTCACGTCTGAATAGGTAGCCGTCATCCCGAGTAGGGAAGCGTCCTCGCGATCCGTAGATCGATCTGGTGTGTCCTGCTCTGTTGTTCAATTCCTGCCGAAGGTCATATGTATGGTCCCGAGTTGTTCTGTCCCTGTTTTTGTGAGGCGGTGGGGCGGTCTGTTGTTTGGCATGAGTTGCCGTTTTATCCCGACCGCGGGGTGGTCGGTCCGCCGCTCTATTCCAACCACGTGGTGGTCGGTCCGCGTTGCGCGAAGGAGGTATGGGATCTGGTGCCTCCTCATCGACCTGAGGTAGCAGTCTGCGCTTTAGGTAACTCTTGGCTGGGCGCCTGAGGCCGTATTCTTCGGCTGCCAGGACATCAGTCCACCTGTCAATGAGTAGGTATTGATCGGCTCGGAGCTGTTGCTTCTTCTTCTTCAGGCTTCTTGTAGTGGCTATGAGCTGGCGCTTGAAGCGCTCCTGCTCGAGGGGTGCCTCAGGCACGATGAAGTCCTCATTGCCGAGGCTCTCATCATCCTTGGAGGGTGGACAGTAACTATCGTCATCCGGGTCATTGGGTGTGGCTTGTTTATCAGGGTTAAACTGCTCGTTGTCTTGTTCCTCCTGTTCGGATACGGCTCCAACAGGGACTTCATTATGTTCGTCGTCGCCCGTAGTACTGTTCTCTCCGGTGCCAGTGTTGTCGTCTTTTGAGTGACGTGACTTAGCACGGCGTTTAGGGCGGCCGCGCCTGGACTGCGTCTCAGAGGGTTTATTCGCATCTAGCTCTTCTTTGTCGTCGCCAGATCCTTTAGGTGTATCAACCATATACACGTCCTTGCTCCTTGTCGGCATCCTCGTCCATACCGTCGATGTCTTCGGAGCCATAATCGAGCTCGTCGGTTAAGTCCTCGACGGTAGCTATGAAGTGGGTGGCGGGTGGGAAGCAAAATTCCCCATCATCAGCCTCTAACTCGAACTGAACATAGTTCGGCTGTGAGTCCTTCTCCAAGGACAAATTCTTTAAAGAGTTCAGCACATCGCCCAGGGGTGAGTGCTGGAAGACGTCTGTGGTGCTGAATTCGAAGATCGATAACCGATCTAGCTCTGTGTCCGCAGGCGTACACGGTTCGGAACTTATAGCCGGAGACGAGTCCGAAGTTCCGTTGACGCAAATATTGCAGGGTGTTGAGTCTGTGTGCGGCTCCAACGCCACAGACTCTATGGCTTTGGATGGCACGATCTGCTCTGGTTCTAAGGCCGTTGCGGCAACAGGAACCATCTCCTGGATGTGATCCTATGACATATTTAAGTCATGTTCATCGGAATAAGGGGGAGCGATCGCCGTGGTCTCAAATCCATTGAAGATCAAGTCTCCTTGGATTTCCGCGACGTAGTTCAAGCTTCCAAATCTGACCTGATGGCCATGGGCGTAGCTATCGGCCTGCTCCAGATGGCCAAGCGAATTGGCCTGTAGTACGAAGCCGCCGAACACAAAAATCTGTCCGGGGAGGAAGGTTCCTCCTTGGACAGCGTCATTATCGACGATTGAAGGGTCCATCGAATACCCTACTTCCTGCTTGATTGATCTTGATGAATATGAGTGTTACAAGAGTTGATCTACCACGAGATCGTAATGGATAAACCCTAGAACTCTAGCCTATATGACTATGGTAATGTGTATATCCTTTCCGGACTAACCCCTCCGGTTTATATAGACACCGGGGGGGGGGGGATCTAGGGTTTACATAGAGTCGGTTACATAAGAAGCAATCTACATAGTCGGTTGCCTGATACGTCTCCAACGTATCTATAATTTTTGATTGCTCCATGCTACTTTATCTATTGTTTTGGACTATAATGGGCTTTATTTTCCACTTTTATATTATTTTTCGGACTAACCTATTAACCGGAGGCTCAAATTGCACTGCTTTTTTTGCCTTTTGATGTTTCAAGAAAGCAGAATATCAAACGGAGTCCAAACGGATTGAAACCTTCGAAACGTGATTTTCTCACGAACGTGATCCGGAGACTTGGACCCTCGCCAAGGAACCAGAGGCGGTCACGAGGGTGGGGCGCCCCCTAGGGCGCCCACGCCTCGTGGGCCCCTGTTGCTCCACCGACGTACTCCTTCCTCCTATATATACCTACGTACCCCCAAGCGATCGTAACAGGAGCCAAAAACCTAATTCCAGTGCCGCAACTTCACGTATCCACGAGATCCCATCTTGGGGCATGTTAGGAGCTCACGGGAGGGCATCCACCACGGAGGGCTTGTACATCAACACCATAGCCTCTCCGATGAAGTGTGAGTAGTTTACTTCAGACCTTCGGGTCCATAGCTAGTAGCTAGATGGCTTCTTCTCTCTTTTTGGATCTCAATACAATGTTCTCCCCCTCGTGGAGATCTATTCGATGTAATCTTCTTTTTGCGGTGTGTTTGTTGAGACCGATGAATTGTGGGTTTATGATCCAGCTTATCTATGAATAATATTTGAATCTTCTCTGAATTATTTTATGTATGATTGAGTTATCTTTGCAAGTCTCTTCGAATTATCCGTTTGGTTTGGCCAACTAGATTTGTAGTTCTTGCAATGGGAGAAGTGCATGGCTTTGGGTTCAATCTTGCGGTGTCCTTACCCAAAGGATGTAAAGGGTTGCAAGGCACGTATTGTATTGTTGCCATCGAGGATAACAAGATGGGGTATTTATCATATTGCATGAATTTATTCCTCTACATCATGTCATCTTGCTTAAGCGTTACTCTGTTTTTAACTTAATACTCTAGATGCATCTTTGGATAGCGGTCGATGAGTGGAGTAATAGTAGTAGATGCGAGAATCGTTTGGTCTACTTGTCTCGGACGTGATGGCTATATACATGATCATACCTAGATATACTCATAACTATGCTCAATTACATCAATTGCTCAATAGTAATTTGTTCACCCACCGTAGAATACTTATGCTCTTGAGAGAAGCCACTAGTGAAACCTATGGCCCCCGGGTCTATTCTCATCATATCAATCTCCATCACTTTTATACTTGCTTTGTTTTACTTTGACTTTTATTTTTCACTTTGCATCTTTATACCAAAAATACCAAAAATATTATCTCTATTAGATCTGACACTCGTAAGTGACCGTGAAGGGATTGACAACCCCTAATCGCGTTGGTTGCGAGTAGCTGTCGTTTTGTTTTGATCTGAGGGACTTGTGTGTGGCCTCCTACTGGATTGATACCTTGGTTCTCAAAAACTGAGGGAAATACTTACGCTACTGTGCTGCATCATCCTCTCCTCTTCGGGGAAAACCAACACAAGCTCAAGACGTAGCATTGCCAAGCTTGCCTTCCATGCCAAGTAGAGTCCAATACGGACACGGGTACAGTCTTCGGTGTTTATGTCTTCATAGCCCATCAGTCCGGCCCATGGATAACAGGTCAGACGCCCGACGACCCCTTAGTCCAAGACTCCCTCAGCCATGGTGAACTCGCGCACGCCGGCGTCACCTCCCTGTTTAGGATTATTTGGACATTAAAAATATGTTATAGCATTTAAAATCCCAAATGCAAATTCTATATGATTTAATTCAGTGACCCATGTTGTCCTAGAAAAATGTGCAATATTTTTGGTAGAGGTTCAAGACCTGTCCAAAAATGATGAACATTTTGTGAAGGCATTTGGGTTCATTGAGACAATTTTCAGTTGAAACTGTTATTACCAGAGGGGGTGCTAGGGTTTTGTTAATCCCCATTAAAAATTTCTTTGGGAAATAAACATGATGACATGATGAGCAAGCAAAGTCAAACAAGAGCTGATCTTGGGCTGTGACAATTTTCCAATCTATACAATAAAAGTACCGAAAATATTTATCTTATTATGTCTATTAGATCTCACTTTTGCAAGTGGTAGTGAAGGGATTGACAACCCCTTTATCACGTTGGTTGCAAGGTTCTTGATTGTTTGTGCAGGTACTAGGTGACTTGTGTGTTATCTCCTACTGGATTGATACCTTGGTTATCAAAAACTGAGGGAAATACTTACGCTACTTTGCTGCATCACCCTTTCTTCTTCAAGGGAAAACCAATGCATGCTCAAGAGGTAGTAGGGTAGAACAACAGAAACGGGCAGCCATATCAATGTGTGTGCGATATACGACATACGGTTAACTCGGACAAACTATTTTCGATTAGGAAACACAACAGAAACGGTTCAACTTAACAAGATGTGTGTGATATGCAACATACACTTCACATGGATGAACTGTTTGCGATGAGCCAAAAGAACACAAACGAGTCATGTAAACAAGATGTGTGTGATACGTGGCAAACAACCGACTCAGATGAACTATTTGCGATGACAAATTACAACACAAACGGTCAATACAGTTACTTCGTGTGTGATTCTGTGTGTACAAGAAACTTTGAAAAATGCAAACTAGTTGCTTGCGGTGGCTAGGAGTATCGCACACGATGCGTCTGCGAGTACTCTTGTGCGATGATTTGTATGTTACACATACGTTTCCTTATGTGAATGTGTGTGAATTTGCAATATGGACAATTAATATGCAAATGCTTTCTGGACATCGGGCACACGCTTAAACTCAATGAACTGTGCACGATACTAATACTTTCCATGAAAATTTATGAACTTGGGTAAAATCATTTGAGTAACATATATATAGTGGTTACACTATTCGACAAAAGGAGGATCTTCGTAACACGGTTTTGACAACCATATGGTCCATATCTACATACTTAACATAGTAACAACTATCACATTTTAAGAGGCTAAGGGCCAACAACCATATGGTCCATATGTACATACTTAACATATATAGTAACAGCTAGCACATTTTAAGAGGCTGAGGGCCAACAACCACAACTATCACAGCGACTCGGCATCTCGTCAATGAAATGGAAGAGCCCTCATGTGCCTTGGTAGAGCAGGAGTAGAACAGTGTCTCCAATTTTCTAATATGGATGCATTGCCACGAGAAGCGAGAACTTGTTAATTTGAATGGTTCCATTTTTGCGGGAAATGCAGTACCTTGCAATCACTTTGGCATTATTAGCAGGGACAAGTGTAATTCGACCACGCCGGGAAATCGATCCAGGAACGGCTACAGGGGGCAATTTCGGTTGACGTGTAGAATAAAAACAATTGTAACATATCGTTGAAGATATATATAGTTTATGAGCATCAACATTAAAATAAGACTTTTTACCAGCGCTTTGTGCACACAATTGGTCTTGTTCAGTGTGTGCACCATAGGTCTAATTAATCCCATCCAAAATCCAGCGCTCATACTCTGTGCTATCTCTGTCAGATTATCAACAAAGTTTATGACATGCTTCAAGTACTTCCAGTTAAATTTGGTACGCTTAGTAACATACAGACCGTTCACTATGCATCCAACATATCCTGCTTAAAAGGTGGAAAGGTATTATTTATTCAGAACATGGCAGAAGAATATATACTGTGCATCAATTGGTAAACAGAATTTGTTACTGCCTAGGAACGGAGTCAGAATATGATATCACAATTGGTTGCTTAAATAGTGATCAATTGGTTGCTTAAATAGTAATATGACAGCATGGAGAAAGTTGAAAGGACACTAACCTCGATCAGACTTTGATCGGCTGATGACGTTGGGGAAGTAAACATCCATGTTAATTAGACCAGGCTGTGGTGCATGCACTAGAATTTTATTGCCAGCTTTCTGTTCATAACACTTAGACATTTTTCTCCAAAGGTTCGCATTAAAATAGGAGTGACCATCTTTATCAAGTTTTATGCTAACCGTCATTGTAAATCCATGTTGTGTTGTCAATATGACATCACAGGAGTCATCAGCAAAGTAAAGCCCAAGATTTCCTTCTACTCCTGTTCTTGCAAAGCAAGGGATGTACTGCTTGAAATGAAAATTAAGATCGTAACTTAGATATATTGAAATAACCGAGCAAGATGCAAATATGGGAGTAACTGATAGAACATATTCATATATAGATGCAAGCAAAGAACAAAAATATAGAATAAAAAATAGACAATGTAACAAACATTTGATGCAAATATATAGATAATGTAGCAACAGACGGTATATGTTCACAAATTTAGGCCATGCCGACAGTGGTAGGTTGAGATTGAACATACCGAGCGCTCCCTAAAGTCATCCGGAATGGTGAGATAGAACTTTGTTTCCGACTGGCCACGACCACAGTTGCCCGATTTGTGCACGCACTGTGCACACATGAATGAACACCCACGAATCAGCTAGAACAACAATGATTCCACGGCGATTTCCGCAAGTTGATTAACAGCGACGGACGGACTGCAATAAGAGATGAGTGAATATTTTGCTAATTAAGTTGATTACCTTCTCCATGAGAAAAATTCCCGGCCCAATCCCGCAGAAAACCCCAGTCGACCAGAGTCTAGAATGTTGGTGCAGATAGGCGGCGGAAAGCGGTGGAGGCAAAATCCAGTGCCGTTTGGAGCGCGACCTACGCCCGCCGCCAACAGCCGTCGAGCTTAGGGTGCAGAGTTGCGGAGGAGCCCATAGCGAGTGAGTGGGGACGAAGTGGGCGAGGGTTTTCTTTTCCTTTTGCATGTGTGAGTGAACACACACGGTTCGCAGAGGCGACGGAGATGAATCGTGTGCGATATTAAATCACCGAGATTGAATGGGAGTCCAAATTTTCTTTGTCCTTCATCCATGAGTTTTTTTTCTACGATGAACATAAACCCTGCTAATCACCGTGTTCAAATTTGACACTTTTCCGGGTTCATTTACAATATTTAGGGGATTATGTGCATTTTGTAGGCATTAATGCACGTAATTCAAATTCAAACAATTGGTGCATGAGAGGGTGCACAAGAACGGTCTGGAAAAACCATACTTGTGGTATTTAATAATTTCTCAAGCCTTTTACAAGGAATGGACAGAGATTTCAATGGAATACGTGGCAATAGTCAACCACAAACGCATCATTTACTGGGTTATCAACTATAGAACAATGAAATATGTGCTTGAAAAACATGACGACTGGCATGGTGCCATGGTATGCCCTCACCGTGCCATGGTTAAAAGCTGAGAAGGTTTGATTTATGTCGTCATGCACGCCCTTCATAAATCGAACCATCACCGAGGAAGTTCAATGCTTTCGAGAAGGAAATCGCCAAGATTGAAGGGGAATCCAAATTTTCGTCCTAGTTTGTCATTCAGTTTTTTTCCAACGATCAACATACCGCCTCAAATGAAATGTGTTCAAATTTGACATTTTTCCGAACCCATTTACCATATTTAGGGGATTGTGTGCATTTTCTAGGCATTAATTATGCACATAATTCAAATTCGAACAACCGGTGCATGAAAAGGTGCACAAGAACGGTCTGAAAAACCATGCTCGTGCTATACAAAAAATGAAACACATGGTTGGAAAACATTACGCCTGGTGTGGTGCCATGGTATGGCCTCACCATGCCCTGGTAAAAATTGCAGAATGTTTTCCTTATGTCGTGATGCGCGCCTTTCATAAATCGAACCATCACCGAGGAGTTTCATGGTTTCGAGGGGGAAGTCACCAAGATTGAAGGGGGATCCAAATTTCCTTTGTCCTTTGTCCACTAGTTTTTTTCTATGATGAGCATACGACCTGCAAATCACCGTGTTCAATTTTGGCACTTTTCCGGGTTCATTTGCCATATTTAGGGGATTATGTGCATTTCCTAGGCATTAATGCGCATAATTCAAGTTTAAACAATCGATGCATGAAAGGGTCCACAAGAACGGCCTAGAAAACCATGCTCGTGCCATTTAGTAAATTCTCATGCCTTTTACAAGGAATGGACAGATATTTCGATGAAATGTGTGGCAATAGTAAACCACAAATGTTTGTTTATTGGGTTTTAAACTATAGAAAAAATGAAATAAATGCTTGAAAAACATGACGCCTGGCATGGTGCCATGGTATGACCTCACCATGCCCTGGTAAAAATTTGAGAAGGTTTCGCTTATGTCGTCATGCACGCCCTTCATAAATCAAACGATCACCGAGGAAGTTCAGTGCTTCCGAAGGTGTTTGTTGAGTTGGCATAGATCGAGATTAGGATTTTTCACTCTAAGTATCGGAGAGGTATCTCTGGGCCCTCTCGGTAATACACATCATAAGCTTGCAAGCAAACGACGAAGGAGTTAGTCACGAGGTGATGTATTATGAAACGAGTAAAGAGACTTTCCGATAAGGAGGTTGAACTAGGTAGGAAGATACTGACGAACGAATCTCGGGAAAGTAACATACCGATGACAAAGGGAATTACGTATGTTGTCATAATCATTCGACCAATAAAAATCTTCGTAGAATATGTGGAGCCAATATGGGCATCTAGGTTCCGCTATTGGTTATTAACCGGAGAGATGTCTCGGTCATGTCTACATAGTTCTCTAAACCGTAGGGTCCGCACGCTTAACGTTCGATGATGATATAATAGTATATGAGTGATGTGATTTGGTGACCGAATGTTGTTCGGAGTCTGATACGTCTCCAACGTATCTATATTATTTTTATTGTTTCATGCTATTATATTATCAATATTGGATATTTTATAATCATTTTATAGTCATTTTATAATATATTTTGGTACTAACCTATTGACATAGTGCCAAGTGCCAGTTGATGTTTTCTGCATGTTTTTTACATCACAGGAAATCAATATCAGACGGAGTCCAAATGCAACAGAACTTCAGGGAGATTTTTTTGGACCAGAAGACACCTAATGGGCCAAGGCTACGCCTGGGGGGTGCTCCGAGGAGAGCACAACCCACCAGGGTGCACCAGGAGTCCCAGGTGCGCCCTGGTGGGTTGTGCCCACCTCGGGTGCCCCCCGAACCGCCTCTTTGCTCTATAAATACCCCAATATTCCCAAAACCCTAGGGGAGTCGACGAAAATCAATTCCACCGCAGAGTCCAGAACCACCAGATCTAATCTAGACACCATCACGGATGGGGTTCACCACCCTCTGCCTCTGCCATCCTTCATCCATCTGCCCTTCTTGCTCTTCGACCCCTTCTCCTTCTTCTGCACATCCCTCAGCTATGCAGTACACTGGACCAACCTACCACTTCCCACCCACCATGCCGGAGAGTCTCTACCCTACCGGCGTGTACGTTGATCGCATACTACGTGTGTGGGTGATATCAAGGCTGAGGACCGCAAGGAACTTCACCGAGTTCTTCCTCGTGTCTGGCTACCACCACCTCCCGAGGGGATCTCCAATGATGTTCTGCGTCGAGGAGGTCATCCAAAACCGGGTGGTGGTTGCTCTCCTTGCCCACTTCACCAACACATTCGACACCTTCTACCTCCTCGGCCGGGTGTTTTGGTGTGGCTCTGAGTTCATCGCTTTCACCACCCACAATAGGTTCACGGAGTACACCAACATCTTTCCCACCACGACACACATGCACACTCTTCCGTACCCCATCGAGAACGCCCCGGAGGAGCAGTGAACAGGGCGCCCGGAGGAGGAGCGAGGTGGAGAAGGCGGCGGCTAGGGTTCTAAACCCTCTATCTTTTTTTAGTCTATGTTATGTTAAGTTGTAACTTAACTATGTTGGAGTTGCTATGGGCTTGTTGGCTTAAGTTTTCTATCTATTCTATTATTAAGTTCTTCCTAGTTTGAACTATGTGATCATGCTATGGGCGTGTTGGCCCTATCTACATATTGGGACTACATATTTGTTGATTGTTTTCTTAGAGAGCTCGGCTTGTTAGTAGGGTTACCTTGTTAGTAACCACCTATTGTATGCAAGCAAGCTTTGTTATTAGGGATGAATGAGTAGAGCTAAGCAAGGGAGTGGCTCTTTTTTTACACAAGCCACAAATATGTAGCCACCTAGCTAGAAGAGAGGAACCAGCGGTAGTGACCGTCGCTGCATCCGTGGCGGCTGGCGTGCAAGAAAGCTGCTCGGTCAGTGCATCATGGCGGACGCATCGGCGCATGCAGGCTCGGTCGGTGCATGCAGGCTCGATTGAGGCATGCAGGCAGGCTTTGCTGGGTGCATGCATAGCAGGCTTCTGTCCTGGCGGCGCGCGCAGACTGCAAGGGACGTCCCAACGAAACCACGGCCCAACGGTCGAACAGCGACACCACCCAACGCGCCCCACTTGTCAGGTCGAACGGACAAGACAGTCCAGCGTGGCCCCACTAGTCAGAGTTAACAACCAAGCCTTTGACCCGACAACAATGTCTGTTGTGCCCAGTTATGAGGGTTTCTGGCAAGGGAGTGGGGAAAATTGAGCAAAAGTTAAGAGCGCGGGGATGAATGAGTAGAGCTAAGGAACCAGGGGCACAGATGTAAAAATCCCATAAAATATAGCTTCGGGTAAAATAGCGATGGTCGTTAGAAGAAAGAGGGGATGCCACTCGGGGGCATCCCCAAGCTTAGTTGTTTGCTCACTTTTGGATAATAGCTTGGGATGCCGGGCATCCCCAAGATTAGGCTCTTCTACTCCTTATTCCTTCATCCATCCTAAGATAACCCAAAACTTGAAAACTTCAAGCACACAAAACTCAACAAAACCTTCGTGAGATCCGTTAGTATAAGAAAGCAAACTACTACTATAAGTACTGTATCAAACCAATTCATATTTTGTTTTTGCATTATATCTACTGTATTCCAACTTTTCTATGGAAAGAACTCATAAAGAAAACCATAGAGCCATCAAAATAAGCACACAACGCAAAGAAAACAGAATCTGTCAAAACAGAACAGTCTGTAGCAATCTGACTATTTCGAATACTTCTGTAACTCCAAAAATTCTGAAAAATTAGGACGACCTGGGTAATTTGTATATTAATCTACTGCATAAAGAATTCACATTTTATCATGCTCTGGTCATTTTTAACAATTGTCTTCGTGAGCGCATATGTTTCTGTTTTTCAGCAAGATCAAACAACCTTCACCCAAGAAGATCCTAAAGGCTTTACTTGGCACAAACACTAATTATACAAACACTCAAGAATAGAAAGCAAAAAGCAAAAATAAATTTTATTCATTGGGTTGCCTCCCAACAAGCGCTATAGTTTTTACGTCCTTAGCTAGACATAAAGCAACGATCTAAGTTTTGTCTTTTTTGTTCAACTCTTCAATCAAACACTTAGAATCCCTAAGAGATTTAGCATAGAGATTTTCAATGACAATACTTCTAGGAACAAATTTAAAGAATTCATTCTTGCCAAAGGGATCTCTTATAACTTCAAAATCCGGGTGAATACTAATCATCTTAAGATCCTATTTACTAGAAGTTGCACTTTTACTCTTAGTAACTTGGGCAGTCTTGCCAATTTTTACGGGAGTTTTTTCGATAGTTTTAGCGGAAGCAAAAGCCGTGCTTAGATTACTAAAGATTTCTTCTGGTTTATGAATCCGAGACGGGCTTTCTTCTATTCTTTCATGGATCACAATACCCTTTCTTTTAACAACTTAAAAACTTCTCCCGCTTTTGACCCAATCTTGGTGGCAAGATTATGCATCTTTTTATCTATATTTTCAATATGATCTTCGGTAAGCATTTTATTTTCAATAGCATCTAGTCTTTCCATAACAAGCTCAAGAGTCAAAGTTGTTTCATTAATCGTAAGATGTGGTGAGCCCACTAAATTTCCCATAGCATTAAAAGCATCAAGAGATGGACACATCAAAAAATTTCCACCGGTAATCGTATCAAGGACGAATCTATATCAAGTGGTGATGCCAACATAAAAACAACGAAGAAGAACAACGGTAGATTGCTTATGGATAGATATGTTATGAGCATTGCAAATTCTATACCAAGCATCTTTTAAATTTTCTCCTCCCCTTTCTTTAAACTTGAGAACCTCGTTCTCGGGTGTGCAAGAAATAGAGGACGAACTATCCATAATGATAATAATGGCAAACAAGATTGCTCACAAAAAACATATCCGACAAGAAAACGGCGAACGAAAAAGAGGGCAAATAAAACGGCAAATTTTTGTGAAGTGGGGGAGAGAAAAATGAGATGCAAATGGAAAATAATGCAAATTGCGAGGATATGAGATTTGTGATTAGGAACCTGGTATATGTTGAAGATCCTCCCCGGCAATGGTGCGAGAAATTGGTTTTGATGTCTGCTAGGACTATGTCAGTATTTCCCCAAAGAGGAAGGGATGGTGTTGCACAGTATGTATTTCCCTCAGTGAAGAAACCAAGGTTATAATACCAGTAGGAGAACCAAGAAACACAACATACACAACCCCTACACACAAATAACAACCACTCGCAACCCGACGTGTTAAAGGGGTTGTCAATCCCTTTCGGGTAACGGCGCCAGACATGGTGCGTGGACGGGAAATAAATTGTAGTAGATTGAATAAATAGATCGCAAATAAAATAAAACGCAGAAAGGTATTTTTGTATTTTTGGTTTAATAGATTTGAAAATAAATGCGAAAGAAAAGTAGATCGCAAAGGGAAATATATGAGAAAGAGACCCGGGGGCCGTAGGTTTCACTAGTGGCTTCTCTAGAGAAAAATAGCAAACGGTGGGTGAAAAAATTACTGTTGGGCAATTGATAGAACTTCAAATAATCATGATGATATCCATGCAATGAGCATTATATAGGCATCACGTCCAAGAATAGTAGACCGACTCCTGCCTGCATCTACTACTCTTACTCCACACATCGACCGCTATCCAGCATGCATCCAGTGTATTAAGTTCATAGAGAAATAGAGTAATACAATAAGAACGATGACATGATGTTGACAAGATCTATCTATGTAGAGATAGACCCCATTGTTTTATCCTTAGAAGCAATGATACATACGTGTTTGTTCCCCTTCTGTCACTTTGATCAAGCACCGTAAGATCGAACCCACTACAAAGCACCTCTTCCCATTGCAAGATAAATAGATCAAGTTGGCCAAACAAAACCCGAATATCGGAGAAGAAATACGAGGCTATAAGAGATCATGCATAAAAGAGATCAAGGAAAATCAAATACTTCCATGGATATAAAAAGATATAACTGATCATAAACTCAAAGTTCATCAGATCCCAACAAACACTCCACAAAAAGAGTTACATCATTTGGATCTCCAAGAGACCATTGTATTGACAATTCAGCGAGAGAGAGGAAGCCATCTAGATACTAACTACGGACCCGAAGTTCTACAAAGAACTACCCACGCATCATCGGAGAGGCACCAATGGAGGTGGTGAACCCCATTCGTGATGGTGTCTAGATTGGATCTGGTGGTTCTGGACTCTGCGGCGGCTCGAATTGATTTTCGTCGACTCTCCTAGGGTTTTGGGAATATTGGGGTATTTATAGAGCAAAGAGGCGGTCCGGGGAGGCACCTGAGGTGGGCACAACCCACCAGGGCGCACCTGGGCCTCCTGGCGCGCCCTGATGGGCTGTGCTCTCCTCGGAGCACTCCCCAGACACAACCTTGGCCCATTAAGTGTCTTCTGATCCAAAAAAATCTCCGTGAAGTTTCGTTGCATTTGGACTCTGTCTGATATTGATTTCCTGTGATCTAAAAAACATGCAGAAAACAACAACTGGCACTTGGCACTATGTCAATAGGTTAGTTCCAAAAAAGATATAAAATGACTATAAAATGATTATAATATGACAGCATGGAACAATCAAAAATTATAGATACGTTGGAGACGTATCAATCACCAACCCTTCTCCATCGCCAATTCCATGTTGCTCCCCACCAGGAGTGAGTAATTCCTTCATAGGCTCGCTGGTCGGTGAGGAGTTAGATGAGATTCATCATGTAATCGAGTTATTTTTGTTAGGGCTTGGTCCCTAGTACCCACTATGTTCTGAGATTGATGCTGCTATGACTTTGCCATGCTTAATGCTTGTCACTTTGGGCCCGGGTGCCTTGATTTCAGGTCTCAACCATTTATGTTATCACCATTATATCCATGTTCTAGATCGGATCTTGCAAGTTATAGTCACCTACTACGTGTTATGATCCAGCAACCCCGGAGTGACAATAGTCGGGACCACTCCCGGTGATGACCGTAGTTTGAGGAGTTCATGTATTCACCGCATGTTAATGCTTTATTCCGGTTCGCTATTAAAAGGAGGTCTTAATATCCCTTAGTTTCCAATTGGACCCCGCTGCCACAGGAGGGTAGGACAAAAGATGTCATGCAAGTTCTTTCCATAAGCACGTGTGACTATTTACGGAATACATGCCTACATTATATTTATGAAGTGGAGGTAGTGCCGTACTGCCTTAGGTTATGACTGTCACATGATGAATATCATCCAACAAATTACCGATCTAATGCCTACAAATTTATCTTATATTGTTCTTTCTAAGTTACTACTGCTATCATTACTATTGCACTTGCTACAAAATTACTGCTATCACTGTTACTGTTACCATTGCGACTGTCTCTATTATCAAAACTATCATATTACTTTGCTATTGATCACTTTACTGCAGATTATTGATCTCCAGGTGTGGTTGAATTGACAACTCAGTTGCTAATACTTACAAATATCTTTGGATCCCCTTGTGTCGAGTCTATAAATTTGGGTCGAATACTCTACCCTCGAAAAATGTTGTGATCCCTATACTTGTGGGTTATCAAGACCTTTTTCTAGCACCGTTGCCGGGGAGCATAACTATATTTGTTGAGTCACTTGGGATTATTATCAATTTATTACTATGAAGAATTCTAAGGATGCTAATACTAAGATTTATCCCTCTAAGACGAGGGGAGGTAAGGAACTACCATCCAGTTCTGCTTTTGATTCACCTTCTGTTATAAGTAAACTTGCAATACCACCACATGCTATTAATCTTGATATGTGCAAGTTATTGATGATGCTACTTCTGCTATGAATGATACTTATGATGATGCTGGTACCTTGCATGATGATGATGTGCCACTTGGTGACTTTCTTGATGAACAAATTGCTAGAGTAATACAACATGATGCTGTTGAATCTGATGATGAGCTCGAAACTGAAAATCTTGAAACACCTGCTAGTACTAGCCCTAGATATGAATTGCCTATGATACCGGAAGGTTATGTTATGAATGAGGATATAATTAGAGATATTATTATTTGTAAGGATAGAGATGATCTTGAGAAATTACTATGCAAGTGTAAAGAAAAATCTCTGAATGCTAGAATGCAATATGATCCTAAGTTTTCTACTTCACCTATCTTTATTGATGATAAGGATTATGAATGCTCCGTCGACCCAGAGTTGATTACTTTGATTGAATTTGATCCTTTCCATGGCTATGAAAATGAAACTGTTGTGGCACATCTTACTAAGTTAAATGACATAGCCACCCTTTTTACTGATGATGAGAAGACTCGCTATTACTTTATTCTCAAACTATTTCCATTTTCATGAAATGGAGATGCTAAAGCTTGGTAAACATACTCTTGCTCCTGGTTGTGTGCGTAGTCCCCAGGATATGATCTATTACTTCTCTGAAAAATGGGAAATGTATTGTAGGCAAACAAGATTGTAGTATACTTTGTGATCCAGACTTGAGCCTCATACACACCGCTCTCACCGATGATAGGAGTTATAATCTTGGAGCGATTGTTGCATGCAGATTGCATCATAATGCTAATAGTGGCTATCTCTATGGTGTAATTTATGCCACACGTTTAGCACGAGAGCTAGGTGTTTCACCTTTGCCCTTTGACCCTATCCTACCCACGCAGTATTTAGACTTTGATGCTATGAAAAATCATAAGATCCTTAAAGGAGATATTCACAATTTTACCTATAACTTGTTGTTTAACCAAGCATCTGTTGTGCACACATATTTGCCTGCGCCTTCTCTTTTTGATTATCACAGCAAGGGAACACATTTTGTTCTTGAGAGCGAGGCCCGAGCTCACATCGCGGCGGTTGAGGCAGCACGTCAGGCCGAGGCATCCGCACCGAGAGCCTCCGTGAGCTACCACGCCGGCTACTATCCAGGCCATTACCAAGTTAGGCCAAAAGCCTAAGCTTGGGGGAGTACGTGTTTCCACCGAATTTATATTCATGTTCACACATTTCATTCCACTTGTCGGTGTCCACACTTTTTCATTGTATTATCCATGCTTAATTTTTTTTCTTGCTTTCTTCTTGTGTATTTGAAAAACCTTAGAAAAAACCAAAAAAATTAGATGTAGTTAGTTTACTTTCTATGCATGCTTAGTTGTAGTATTTAAAAGAAAACCCAAAAAAAATTCCTTGTTCTTCTTTTGCTTGTTGGGAGCTTTACCGTGTAAATAGTTTTTCTCATTTTTGCTTTTCTCTTTTATTTGCTATCTTCCAGAAAAACCAAAAACTCCAAAAATATTTCAGTGTGTTTCTGTGAATTCCTTTTCTTTTTTTATTCGAGTAGTACCAAGGAGAAAACCACGATGAAAATGTTGAGTGGCTCTCATTTGCATAATTGTTGGTCTAATAAAGAGCCCACATTACCTTGTCTTCTCCTGTTGAATAAAATGTTTGCAGATTCCAGCTTAGTCCATGACACTCTTGCACTATTATTATTTTCACATCATTCGGTCATGCAAGTGAAAGGCAATAATGATGATATTCGATGAACTGGCCGTGGCAGAGAGAAACTGGAATGAACTTGACTTGTTCTATTTGTGTAAATATGTTTAACATAGTATCCATGATTCAACCCATTATGATTAAACATGTTTGCAATGACAGTTAGAGATTATAGTTTCTCATGTGATGCATAAGTAGCTAGGATTGGATAATGATTTATCTTGGATGTCAACATTTTGCGTTAAAATGATTGTGATGTAGTATGATGGTGGTATCCTCCTCTTAATGTTCGAGTGGCTTGACTTGGCACATGTTCATGCATGTAGTTGAATCAAAACCAAAATATATAGCCTCTATGATATTTATGTTCATGGTGTTCATATCCTACTCATGCTAGTGTCCAATGTTACTTATGTATAATGCATGTTCATGACCGTTTTTGCTCTCTAGCTGGCCGCTTCTCAACCTATTTGCTAGCCTTCGCCTGTACTAAGTGGGAATTCTGCTTGTACATCAAAAACCTTGAACCCAAGTTATTCCAGATGAGTCCACCATACCTACCTATATGCGGTATTACCCTACCGTCCTAAGTAAATTTGCATGTGCCACCTCTTAAAACTTCTACTAAATATCCTTTTTGTGTGCCTGGATCGTTCATGGAACGACAGGAGGTGGTCGGTATCTTCCATGCTAAGCGGGTTATTCTCAGGTCAAGTGTTTATTCGCTCGTCATTGCACGAGAAAAGGGCGGTAATACGGATGCCCATTTCCAAATTGCAAACAGAAAAGGCTTAGAAATAATCAAACCAACTTCACAGTATTTCTCGAGCCTCATCAGCCCAACAAGCAAGGTTTTTTATTGCTACGCGCTAGTCCGGCTAGCCTTCTTTCGGGCAGGAAGTAGGCCTAAACGACGGGCGGGCATCACCTGCTACGCAAGCAGCATTGTTCGCCACCACCCGAGAAGCAAAAGATTCGAGAGTCAAGGCGGAAAAGAGTTGGCGTGGGTTCTACCAACGAAACGAATCCGCCCGATCGTATTTCCCCTGAGTTAAAAGAAAAGAGAACAAGAATGGATGGTTTTGTGCTTATTACCGGTTCTTCCTCCCGAATTGAGACCTATTGTTTATAGGTCTGGAGATAAAGTAGTGACTTCAGACATTAATGAACTTTATAAGAGAGTTATCCGTCGGAACAACAATCTTGCCTATCTATTAAAAAGAAGTGGATTAGCGCCTGATCGAACTCATTTTCTTTCGAGGAGATCGAAAATCTCTGAATTTCTGCGAAACGAATTTACATATTTATTGCGAGGGGCTTTCCACAACTCCCAATGGAGTCAAAACCTTTACTTTTATCGCCTGGGAACCGCCACTAGCGTGCTTAGCATGGAATATATTGATAACTGATGGTCGTGAAGTAAATGAGAAGGGTGCATGCCTCTCATACGTCTCCAACGTATCTATAATTTTGACTATTCCATGGTGTTATATTATCACTCTTGGATGTTTTATAATCATTTTATATCATTTTCTGGTACTAACCTATTGACATAGTGCCAAGTGCTAGTAGCTGTTTTCTGCATGTTTTTAACATCACAGGAAATCGATACCAAACGGAGTCCAAACGCAGCAAAACTTTTTGGAAATTTTTTTGGACCAGAAGACAACCAATAGGCCGAAGAAGCACCTGGGGGCTACTCCGAGGGGAGCACAACCCACCAGGGCGCGCCTGGGGGCCCAGGCGTGCCCTGGTGGGTTGTGCCCACCTCGGGCGCCCCCGGACCGCCTCTTTACTCTATAAATACCCCAATATTCCGGAAAGCCTAGGGGAGTCGATGAAAATCAATTCCAGCCGCCGCAGAGTCCAGAACCACCAGATCCAATCTAGACACCATCACGAAGGGGTTCACCACTTCGATTGGTGCCTCCCCGATGATGCGTGAGTAGTTCTTTGTAGGCCTTTGGGTATGTAGTTATTAGCTAGATGGCTTCCTATCTCTCGTTTGATTCTCAATACAATGGTCTCTTGGAGATCCATATGATGTAACTCTTTCTGTGGTGTGTTTGTTGGGATCTGATGAACTTTGAGTTTATGACCAGTTATATATTTTTATCCATGGAAGTTATTTGAGTCTTCTTTGA
Source organism: Aegilops bicornis (assembly GCA_021605145.1). NCBI lineage: Eukaryota > Viridiplantae > Streptophyta > Magnoliopsida > Poales > Poaceae > Aegilops > Aegilops bicornis. The sequence continues at coordinate 443,782,316 of CM038673.1, forward strand.
TCCCTTATATGCATGATTGCTTAGAGCCTTGTATTTCTTGTCTGATATTTGGGTTTTGTTTGGCTAACTTGATCTATTTATTTTGCAATGGGAAGAGGTACTTTGTAGTGGGTTCGATCTTACAGTGCTTGATCCAAGTGACAAAAGGGGACACGTATGTATCGTTGCTACTGAGGATAAAACGATGGGGTCTATTTCTACATAAATAGATCTTGTCTACATCATGTCATCGTTCTTATTGCATTACTCCGTTTCTCCATGAACATAATGCACTAGATGCATGTTGGATAGCGGCCGATGTGTGGAGTAATAATAGTAGATGCAGGCAGGAGTCGGTCTACTAATCTTGGACGTGATGCCTATGTAATGATTCATACATCTCCAACGTATCTATAATTTTTTATTGTTCCATGCTATTATATTATCAATCTTGGATGTTCTATAATCATTTTGTAGTCATTTTATTAATGTTTTTGGTACTAACCTATTGACACAGTGCCAAGTGCCAGTTGCTGTTTTTTGCATGTTTTTTACATCGCAGGAAATCAATATTAGATGGAGTCCAAATGCAACAAAATTTCACGGAGATTTTTTTGGACCAGAAGGAACATAATGGGCCCTGGTTGCACCTGGAGGGTGTCCCGAGGAGGGCACAACCCATCAGGGCGGCCCAGGAGGCCCAGGTGTGCCCTGGTGGGTTGTGCCCACCTCGGGTGACCCCCGGACCGCCTCTTTTCTCTATAAATACCCCAATATTCCCAAAACCCTAGGGGAGTCGACGAAATATTCATCTAGCTACCGCAGAGTCCAGAACCACCAGATCCAATCTAGACACCATCTCGGATGGGGTTCGCTACCTTCATTGGTGCCTCTCCGATGATGCATGCGTAGTTCTTTGTAGACCTTCAGGTCAGTAGTTAGTAGCTAGATGGATTCCTCTCTCTCGCTGAATTCTCAATACAATGGTCTCTTGGAGATCCATATGATGTAACTCTTTTCCGATGTGTTTATTGGGATCTGTTGAACTTTGAGTTTATGATCAGTTATATCTTTTCATATCCATGAAAGTTATTTGAGTTTCTTTGATCTCTTATATGCATGATTGCTTATAGCCTCGTATTTCTTCTCCGATATTTGGATTTTGTTTGGCCAACTTGATGTATTTATATTGCAATGGGAAGAGGTGCTTTATAGTGGGTTCGATCTTACGGTGCTTGATCCTAGTGACAGAAGGGGAACCGGGACGTATGTATCGTTGCTACTAAGGATAAAACGATGGGGTCTATCTCTACATAGATAGATCTTGTCTACATCATGTCATCGTTCTTATTGCATTGCTCCATTTCTCCACGAACTTAACACACTAGATGCATGCTGGATAGCGGTCGATGTGTGGAGTAATAGTAGTAGATGCAGGCAGGAGTCGGTCTACTAATCTTGGACGTGATGCCTATATAATGATAATTGCTTGGATATCGTCATGATTATTCAAAGTTCTATCAATTGCCCAACAGTAATATGTTTACCCACCGTTTGCTATTTTTCTCGAGAGAAGCCACTAGTGAAACCTACGGCCCCCGGGTCTCTTTCTCATATATTTGCCTTTGCGATCTACTTTTCCTTTGCATTTATTTTCAGATCTATTAAACCAAAAATACAAAAATACCTTGCTGCGTTTTATTTTATTTGCGATCTATTTATTCAATCTATTACAACTTATTCCCGTCCACACGCTGTCTCTGGCGCCGTTACCCGAAAGGGATTGACAACCCTTTAACACGTCGGGTTGCGAGGTGTTGTTATTTGTGTGCAGGGGCTGTTTACATTGTGTTTCTTGGTTCTCCTACTGGTTCGATAACCTTGGTTTCATATCTGAGGGAAATACCTACCTCAGCTCTGCTGCATCATCCCTTCCTCTTGGGGAAATACCGACGTAGCTTCAAGCGACATCAAAAGGAACTTCTGGCGCCGTTGCCAGTGAGGATCTTCAACATATACCAGGTTCTTAATCACAAATCTCATCTTGAAATTTACATTATTTGGCATTTGCCTCTCGTTTTCCTCTCCCCCACTTCATAAAAATTTGCCGTTTTATTCGCCCCTCTTTTTTGATCGTCGTTTTCTTGCTGGATCTGCTTTTGAGTGCAATCTTGTTGTGTAGTCATCATGACTCAAGAGAACACCAAGTTATGTGATTTCTCAGATACCAACAACAATGATTTTATTGGAACTCCGATTGCTCCTCTCGCACTAGTGCGGAGTCTTGTGATATTAATACTGTTTTGTTGAATCTTGTTATGAAAGATCAATTTTCCGGTACTCCTAATGAGGATGCCGCGTCCCATCTTAATACCTTCATGGAATTATGCGATATGCAAAAGAAAAAATATGTGGACAATGATGTGGTAAAGATGAAATTATTTCTGTTTTTTTGCATGATTCTGCAAAAATTTGGTTCTCTTTTTTGCCTTGCAATAGTATCGATTCTTGGAATAAGTGCAAAGATACTTTCATCAGTAAGTATTTTCCACCCGCAAAAATTATTTCCCTTAGAACCCAGATCATGAATTTCAAGCAACTTGAACATGAGTGATGTCTACTATGCAACTTTATTCTTGTAGACACGTGTTGGGTCTCCGTGCGCAGAGTTTTGTAGGACAGTAGCAATTTTCCCTCAAGTGGATGACCTAAGGTTTATCAATCAGTGGGAGGCGTAGGATGAAGATAGTCTCTCTCAAACGACCCTGCAACCAAATATAAGAAATCTCTTGTGTCCCCAACACACCCAATACAATGGCAAATTGTATAGGTGCACTAGTTCGGCGAGAGATGGTGATAAAAGTGTAACACTGATGGTAGAAATATATTTTTATAATCTGAATAAATAAAAACAGCAAGGTAGCAAATAGTAAACGGGCAAAAAAACGGTATTGCAATGCTTGAAAATGAGGCCTACGGTCCGTACTTTCACTAGTGCAACCTCTCAACAATGCTAACATAGTTGGATCATAAGATTATACCTCAAAGTGCAATAAAGAATCACTCCTGAGTTCCTATTAGCGGAGGAAAAAAGATAGAAATTCTCTGTAGGGTACGAAACCACATCAAAGCTATTCTTTCCGTTTGATCTATCCTAGAGTTCATACTAAAATAATGCAAGCTATTCTTTCCGACCGATCTAATCAAAAGTTCATACTAAGATAACACCAAAGCAAATTCATATTCATAATACTCAATCCACACAAAGAACTACAAGAGACCCCAAAGTTTCTATCACAAAAAATATAATAAGAACGTGCATCAACCCCTATGCTTACCCCAATATCACCGCGGGAATCCGCAAGTTGAATGCCAAGACACATATCAAGTGAATCAATATGATACCCCATTTGTCACCTCAAGTATTCATACCGCAAGACATACATCATGTGTTATCATCTCTGAATATTTAATCCGACAATACAAAACTTCAAAGGGTAAAGACTCAATTCATCACAACAAGAGTATAGCGGGGAGCAACATCATATGATCTATCTATATTAACAAAGACCATGACATAGATCACAAGAGAGAGAGATTAAGCACATAGCTACTGATACAGACCCTCAGCCCCGAGGGTGGACTACTCCCTCCTCATCGTGGTGGCCGCTAGGATGATGAAGATGGCCACCGGAGATGATTCCCCCTCCGGCAGGGTGCCGGAACAGGGTCTAGATTGGCTTTCACGGATACAGAGACCTTGCAGCGGCGGAACTTCTGATCTAGGTCTACCCCGAAGGGTTTCGGAATATTTGGGAATTTATATTGCAAAGAGGGGTTGCAGGAGGCCACCGAGGTGGGCACAACCACCTGGGCGCGCCAGGGTGCCCATTGGAAGTGTTCTGGCCCATAAAAAATCATCAAAAAGTTTCGCGGTGTTTGGACTCCATTTGATATTGATTTCCTGCGATGTAAAAAACAAGCAAAAAACAACAACTAGCACTGGGTCAATAGGTTAGTCTCAAAAAATGATATAAAGTTGCTACAAAATGGTTGTAAAACATCCAAGAATAATAAAATAACAACATGAATACTTCATAAATTATAGATACATTGGAGATGTATCAATGAGCATGTTGCACAATCTTGGGAAAAGGATGAAACTGATGCTAAGGAATTGCCGAACTCATGGGTTAAATGTTTGGATGAACATAGAAAAATTTTATGCGGGGTTGAATTTTGTTTCTCATAATCTTTTAGATTCCGCCGCGGGTGGTACTTTTATGGAAACTACTTTGGGTGAAGCCACCAAATTGCTTGATAATATCATGGAAAATTATTCCCAATGGCATACCGAAAGAACTCCTACTAGTAAAAAGTTAATTCGGTTGAATAAATTTCTTCTTTCAGTGAAAAAGTTGATGCTCTTATGAAATTGGTTGCTAGTAAAAGTGCTCCTATTGATTTTAATGATATTTCTTTGTCTACTTTGATTGAGCAAAATAGTGATGCCATAGACGTGAATTTTATCTCTCGAAAAATTTCAATAACAATGCTTATAGATATAATTTTAATCCTAGGACTTTTCCTAGTAATTCCTCTAATAATTATGGTAATTCATATGGAAATCTATCTTATAATAATAATAGGAACACCTATGATCTTGAGAATAATATTAAATAATTTATCAATACGCAAAAAAAAATTTCAACACTTCCATAGAAGAAAAGTTGAGTAAGATTGATGATTTGTCTAGAAGTGTTGATAGAATTGCTCATGATGTGCAAATTGTCAAGATGAATTTTTTTGTGCCTAAGGTTGATGAATCAATTAAAGCTCTTTATGTTTTTTTGGATGAAAGTAAGAAAAGAACCGCTATGCTTAGAGCTAAAATAGAATTTTTAGAAAAAGCATTCTCTAGTGATTACTTTCGTAAATGAGATGAAGATCTTAAAATTATTGGTGTTTCTTATATTGATTCCTTGTTTAGTAAAGTTAAGATTGATGAAAAAGGGACTGGAGAAGAGTCAACTTTAGGTAGAAGGCGTCCCAATATTTCGGAGGGTGATAATCTTGTTGAGAAAATTGATGAAAGTGGGTTTGGAGAGGTCAACACTTTAACTAGTGATGTACCCACTCTTTTGGATTACAAAGACTTTAATTATGATAGTTGCTCTTTGATTGAGTGTATTTCTTTGTTGCATTCAGTGATAAATTCACCTCATGCATAGGAACAAAATAAAGCTTTTACTAAACATATTGTTGATGCTATGATGAAAGCTTTTGAAGAAAAATTGGAATTAGAAGTATCAATTCCTAGAAAATTGCATGATGAATGGGAACCTACTGTCAAAGTCAAGATTAACAATTATGAGTGTTTTGCTTTGTGTGACTTGGGTGCTAGTGTTTCTGCAATTCCGAAATCTTTATGTGATGTGCTTGGTCTTACTAATCTTGAAGAATGCTCTTTAAATTTGCACTTGGCGGATTCTACTATTAAAAAGCCTATGGGAAAATTAGTGATGTTCTTATTCTTGCAAATAGGAATTATGTGCCCACAGATTTTATTGTTTTCTTCACATTGATTGCAATCCGTCTTGTCAATTATTCTTGGTAGACCTTTTTACGCACTATCTGTGCCGTGATTGACATGAAAGAAGGCAATATTAAGTTCCAATTTCCTTTGAGGAATGGAATGGAACACTTTTCTAGAACAATAATTAAGCCACCTTATGAATCAATGATGAGGGCATATTATGGATCTCGAACCAAAGATGACAATACTTAGATCCTTGCTTTATGCCTAGCTAAGGGCGTAAAACTATTGCGCTTGTTGGGAGGTGTCGGTGTACAAAAGTAGGGGCTCTCCTTTCGACCCCTTTACTTGTGCACGGGCAATCGAGAGCGCTTCGGCATTACAGGAGCAGGGGTCCCCAGACTTGCCTGCTGCAGCCACGGGCGTGGCTGCGTCTGCAAACCTCAGACGACCCATCTTCATCAGCGAGGCATTCAAGACCCTTGCGAGGGGCCAAGCCTCGCGAGGCGGATGACGCAAGACCTCCTCAGGAGCGGCCTCACCAGGTTGCCTCGCGAGGAGCGGAGAAATCAAGGCAGGGCAAACCTCGTGAGGCTCTCATGATGTGAGCCATCATGATCAAGGCCAGGCGGGCGCCAGCGCGCGCAACGTCCTTATTTCCTCTTCGATGCTAAGAGGGCAAGCGCATGCGTGGAGTACCGAGGCATCAAGCAAAGGTTTCCATATCAGTGCAACGAGACCAAGACCAGCAAGATGGGAGAACGGAGGTCACCATGGAGCCCAAGACGGTGTCATCACCAGAGCCTTTTTGCAGGCGAAGACCACTTTTGTCAGGATAAGCTGTACTAGTTGTCCCCTTTCAAATTGGCCACCGTTGTTGGCTCCCTTCCCGCTCAATATTTGGGGAGAGGACCAGGGCCTATATAAGTAGAACTAGCCACCGCAGTGGAGGCATCTAGCCTTGAGCCAATCCTTAGCCACACACCGAGCACAAGAACACCTCAACCTCAGGAGGTTGTTCTTCCCCTTGTACTGTTCATCATCAGCCCGAGAGGCAATCCACCTCCACCACACTGGAGTAGGGTATTACACCACAACGGTGGCCCGAACCAATATAAATCTTGTGTCTTTGTGTTGCGAGTTCGTCGAGTTCTTCCGCGAGACCTTAGCGAGCTAGGGCGTAGATCGGTAGAGAGGAAATCTTCGCGCGCACCCCAGTGTTTGAACCTTAAGGGTTTTGCCGAAACCCGTGATCCGACATTTGGCGCGCCACGTAGGGGTGCGCCGGAGCTTCCTTCCCGCCGTCTCGCGTCCAGTTGCTCCGTCGTCTCCATGGCCGACGCTCGCCGCACTCGTGCAGAGCGTCGGGCTGCCCTAGCCACTCGCGTCGCTCAGACGGCTCCCGTCGGTGGGCCACCTTGTCATTCTCTGTCTCCTGCCGCCAACGCTGCCACCGGTCCGGTGGGGAACGAGCAGCAAGCGTCCTCGCTGCACCCCTCGATGCGGTAGTATGGCTGCACTGCCACTCCATCGCTGACCCGGCCGGTTCCTCGTCCCATGCTCATCGCGCTCCCATGGACGCACGGGCCACGCTCCTTATGGCGCACGAGCTCCTGCGCTACCGCCCGGTTGACGACCTCTACGAGGACTGGCTCGACCGCATCACCGAGCTCGTCCGCGCCGCAGGGGGCTCCCCTGCATCGTCCCTCTCTCCCCTCACCCTCCGCCAGCTACGGGCGACGTAGCTCACGGAGCGCCTCCACCACCGCTGCCCCAAGACGGCGCCCTGGCGCCAAGGTGCGTGACCCCATGACATGACACGCAGCGTCCCGCACCCGTGCACGAAGAAAGAAGCTGTCAAGAAGTCCCTCCACCGCAAGAGAACGTTCCGCCACTCCTCGCACCGTCGCGCCAGGATTTTCTGCCGTGGCAGGGGCCCGCGCCGCTTGCTGTGGCGGCACGTGGGCATCAAGACCAAGCTCCACCTCCAAGACGGGCCCCGACAACCACGGCCGGTTACCGTGCCTTCACCGCCGAGTTGCGTAGCATCGCCTGGCCGGGCAAGTTCAAGCCAGATCTGCCTCCTCGCTATGACGGCACCCCCGACCCCGTGGAATTCCTGCAGCTCTACGAGCTGAGCATCGAGGTGGCCAACAGCGACGAAAAGATCATGGAGAACTGGTTCCCCATGGCACTCAAGGACGACGCCTGTTCGTGGCTCCTGAACCTGCCTCCGGGCTTGATCTCCTCCTCGGACGAGATGCGCGACCGCTTCATCGCCAATTTCCAGGGCACTCGCGACCGCCTGCCGGCCGCGGGTGACCTGCGCCGTGTCAAGCAACAACCAGGAGAGACCCTCCAGAAGTTCATCCAGCGCTTCAACAACATCCGCCTCAAGATCCCTAAGGTGACGGACGAGGCCATCATCTTCACGTTCTCTGACGGCGTCCGTGACGTCAAGATGAAGGAAGAACTCGCTATCCATGAGGAGTTGTGCACGTCTAAGGAGCTGTTCAACCTGGCGACCAAGTGCGCAAGAGCTGAGGAAGGGCGCTTCTCCCTCCTCAAGCTGCCGGCTGCGGACCCAGAGGAGAAGAAAGCCAAGGCCAAGGACATGAAACGCAAGGGAGCAGCCGTGCTCGCAGCAGAGCCAGACACCAAGCAAGGCAGAGACCAGCCCGAGTCATCCAAGAGCAGCCGACCGTTCTGCGCCTTTCACGACCTGAACACCCACAACACCAGCGACTATCAAGAGCTCAGAGCCATTCGTGAAGGACGCTTCGGTCGACGCCCAAGCACAGCGACCGGGGCTACGACCGAGGAGGAGTACGTGGAGGCAGACGCTGGGACGACCGTGGCCCGCGCCAGGAGTGGCGCGACCGGCCTTGTGAGGACTGCTGGCAGGATCATCCGCGCGAGGGCGCCTGGAGGGACCAGCCTCATGAGGATCGTCCTCAGGGCAATGCCGGTATTCCCCCACTGCCGCCACCACCAAGAAGGAATGACGACCACCATCAGGACGAGGGGGCTGGGGGCTTCTAGGAGCCGCGCGCTATCGCCTGCATCTTGGACGGAGCCCTGGCCTCAGCCTCGCAGCGCATCTTCAAACAGTTTGCTCGTGAAGTAAATGCAGTCCTCCCCAAGCTTGAGCCATGCGCCCGCTTAGGTGGTCCCAGTGTGCCATCAGCTACAACTCGGCAGATTAGTTCAAGTGCGTAGCAACCGCTGGCGCCCTCCCGATGCTTTGCTCACCAATCATCAGCAACGTGCAAGTTACCAAAACCCTCATCGACGGCGGCGCAGGGCTCAACGTCATATCCGTCGACACGTTCGACAACCTCCAAGTGCCATATGACCAGCTTCAGCCTACCAAGCCTTTCTCAGGAGTAACCGACGGCTCCACCACACCGATAGGGCAGGTCCGCCTCCCTGTCACCTTCGGAGAATGCAAGAACTACCGCACCGAGCTCATCAACTTTGACATCGTGCACATCCGTCTGCCATACAACGCCATCCTTGGGTATACAGCCCTGGCCAAGTTCATGGCGGTGACACACCACGGTTACAACGTCCTCAAGATGCCGGGAAGCGGCGGAATCATCATGGTCCCATGCGAAGAAAGAGACGTGGTGTGCTCCCTCGAGCGTGCTTTCCAAGCTGCAGCAATCGACGACCCCGACAGCAAGGGCGAGGGCCCTCCTGAGGCCCTCCCCAAGAAGAAGAAGCAGTTGCGCCGTGCAGGATCTCAGGAGGATGGCGTCATAACTGGAACCTCATCAGGATCAGCGCCCGCTCCAGGGGCGCCTCCCTCTGTCGCATAGGAAGGCGCGCCCAGCACCCTCCTCAGGCAGGGCTCGGGGGCTCTCTTTTGGAGGGCCTCAGGCCTTGCCAACATCACGAGGGAGGCGCTTGGGCACCACTTGGAGGCGTGCTTTGCTGCACGTTTCCCTCAGGAGAACACAGGGCAAGGAGCGCCCACCGCTCGGGAGTTCATCACCAAGACCACTCAGGAACTGCAAGACGCAAGGGCCATGCGCGGTGACCGCCGCTCACGAGGCGCAGCTCCTCATCTAGGCGAGGATGCCGGGTTGCGTGTCTGCATCGACATCCCAGGGCTCAACATGGCCGCCTCTCAGGAAATTTTCTGGCCTTCGCGTGTGGGCTGTTGCGAGGGTCCACCACACAACTACGTTCGCATGCCTTTCGGCCTGCCGAGCGTGTCGTCAACCTATCAGCGCAACCTGCAGCGTGTCCTGGTAGCTCAGGAGGCTAGGCACCACACCGTCCTGGTGGAGATGGAGACGGTCCTCAGGGAACCACCTGAGCCCCCAGAGCCTACCGAGGCTCAGGGCCCCGGTGGCTTGTGAGGAGCAATCCCTTCGCCACGTACCTTCAGCTGCCCCAACTCTCCTTCGTCAACAGAACCAGGTGACATTTTCCAAGTTCATTCAGCTGGGACCTCATTAGCCGGGCCAGGTGCTGGCACTTCCGGAGCCAGCGGGGCCACGGGGGCTGACTCCTCCTGACGTCGCTCCCCTTGGCCTCGCGAGGGCGACCGGCCTGGGGATGTGCGAGTGCTGCCACCTCCTTTCTCCGATGAGGGGGGCGCGGCCACCGTTTCCTCCTTCCGTTTCTTCGCCGAAGGCACCGGCCTGGTCAACCAAGGGTGAACGTCAGGAAATAGCAAGTATATGCAGAAGCAAGACGAAGCTCGAAACACTTACTGATCCACCGCGGTGTATTCCACCCTCCACTTGGGAAGCTTGAAGCCTGAAAGCCTTGAAGCTTGAGGTGTGGGCGCGTGGACCCCGGGAGCAGAAGACGGCGCAACAGAAGGGCTGGAGGCAGCTCCGGCCAGCGTCAAGGCGGAGGCAGCATCCTGAGGAATCAGCGACGACCTGCTCCTTGTCGGGACGACGGGCAATTCTCCCCCCTCCTTGCGGGCATGGACCTCGGCGTCGTCAGAAAGGGCGCGGAGGATTTCAGGTTTGCTCAAGGGAGTGTTTTTCCCCATCTCCTCGGGGTTCGCCTCCGAGTCCTCCTCCTCTTCCTTCCCCCCGCGGGACTCGTCAGAAGATAGCTCCACTGGCTTCGGCGCCGTGGGGGCTCCGGAGAGCACAGGCGGCACCAGCCCGCGCGCGTCAAAGGTCGGCCTGGAGGCCACGAGCGGCTCCCAGTCCTTGCGATGGAACAAGGGAGTGAAGGCGCTCGGCGGGTACTCCTGGTTATCCCCAACCAGGAGGCCTTGAGACAACAACCGATTAAATGCGTCAGCGGGGCCCCCTGCCTCATGCGGGTCTTGTCTTCTTCATCTTCAAGCTTCCACAAGGGGCACGTGCGCGCCTGGAGCGGGGCGACGCACAACATCAGGAATTCCCTCAGGAGCATGGCCCCTGTGACCTCCGCCGCCTTCGCGTTGCCCGGCTTCAGGTCAGTCTGCATCTGCGCCAACACCGACGACGCCCGCTCGTTGGTGAGCTCTACGCGGGGCCACCCCTTGTTAAACTGGGGCGCCTCCGTTGGCAATGCCAAGCGCGGGTGGACGCACTTGGTGTCCATCATGACCCATTTGGCCCAGATGTTGTCGGCTCTCTTCCCGGTGTTCGAGATCGAGTTGGCTTTGCCGGATGCGATGAAATTGGTGTACCCGGAAACATGGACAGGAGGAGGATAGAGTTGGGATGGAGGTGCAACGCCTGCAGCCCGTAGTGGTCGAGGACCTCATAAAAGAAATCAGAGAAGGGGGAAACCAACCTGGCGGCGATGCTGCTCGATAAGAAGGAGAAGAAGATGCTTCCCTCAGGCTCCGGCACATCGGAGGCAAGCCCGAGAAGCAATCCACCTCCACCACACTGGAGTAGGGTATTACACCACAACGGTGGCCCGAACCAGTATAAATCTTGTGTGTTTGTGTTGCGAGTTAAATCGAGTTAAATCCATGAGACCTTAGCGAGCTAGGGCGAGATCGGTAGAGATGAAATCTTCGCGCGCACCCCAGTGTTCGAACCTTAAGGGTTTTGCTGGAACCCGTGATCCGACAGCCGCGCCCAAGGCCACACTCGGTAGGGCAAAGGAGGGAAGCCGGGGCGCAAGTCGACCAGAGCAACGCCAAGACCCAGAAACACAAAGAGCAAAAAGGCGAGGTGGACTCCCCCGGCAAGATCCTTGCTGGGGCAGCCTCCGGAGCCCCGACAAGAGCCTTGCTGGGGAAACTTGCCCAATGCCAGAGGAGCGCGCCACCCTTGAGCCTAGGGGTTCCAACATCATCAACTATATTGGAACCAAGGCCCGGGAGGCACCTCCGTGGTGGTATGCAGATCTTTGTGAAGATCACGAAGCACACAAGAACAGACGAGGACCAGAAGACGACGGTCCTCGGTGGGATCCTAGCCGAGGAAATCCACGAGACCCCGGCAAGACCCTTGCCGGGGATGACCACGATGTCGCGGCGAGACCCTTGCCGGGGCCCCGACAAGGCCCTTGCTGAAGACACCTATGAGACCACAACCAGTCCCGCATCGGCCAAGACTCCACCGCCGTTCCCATACAGCTGCCAGCCCAACCAGCTGGGCAGGCACCTGCGTGGCAGCTTGCGGCTTCCAGGCCAGCTCAGCAAGCACGTGCGTGGTGGCATGCGGATCTTCGTGAAGATCCTAACACCACGCCATCTCAGCAGCCTGCCAGCCTACATGGCGCTGCATGCGTCGCTGGCCTGGACGTGCGTCGGAGCGAGACAGAGCGACGACGGACGGGACGGGCCTCGTTGCCATCCCCAGTAAAGCAACGTGACACCTAAGGGAACGCATTTAATGCGTCTTGTCCCATAATGACAAGTGATAACCTTGCGCACTGTACACCTTTCCACCTCCTGTGTGCCACTGTGGCAACCCCTTTTGTCTATAAAAGGAGGCCCGAGGCATCCAGGAGGAGGATTCGGATCTTTTGGGCACACACACACCGTAGCTAGCTCAAGAGCTCAAGAACACTCAAATACATACACCAAAGCAGGACTAGGGTATTACGCATCTTCGCGGCCCAAACCTGGGTAAACGATCCTTGTGCTGACCGCCAGACCCGCTCGCACAACCCCGCGCCCACCAACCGTAGAAGGGATCCCAGTGATTCCATTGGTGTCGTTTCCCCGACAGGAGGCAACCCAATAAATAAATTATATTTTTGCTTTCTGTTCTTGTGTGTTTGCACAATTATGCTACTGGTATGATTGTGTTTTGTGTGTTTTAATTAGTGTTTGTGCCAAGTGAAGCCTTTAGGATCTTCTTTGGTGATAGTTGTTTGATCTTGCTGAAAAACAGAAACTTGTGTGCTCACGAAAACAATTGCTAAAAATCACCAGAATGTGATAAAATGCCAATTCTTTTTTCAGAAGACTAATACACAAATTATCCAGGTCTTCCTAATTTTTCAGAAATTTTGGAGTTACAGAAGTATTTGAAATAGTGAGATTCCTACAAACTGTTCTATTTTGACATATTCTATTTTCTTTGTGTTGTGTGCTTATTTTGATGGCTCTATGGTTTTATTTGATGAGTTTTTGCCATAGAAAATTTGGAATACAATAGATATAATGCAAAAACAGAATATGAATTGGTTTGATACAATACTTATAGTAGTGGTTTGCTTTCTTATACTAACAGATCTCACGAATGTTTTGTTGAGCCTAAGCTTGGGGATGCCCCGGCATCCCAAGCTATTATCCAAAAAAGAGCAATCAACTAAGCTTGGGGATGCCCCCGAGTGGCATCCCCTCTTTCTTTTAACGACCATCGGTATTTTACTCGAAGCCATATTTTTATTCGTCACATACTATGTGTTTTTCTTGGAGAGTCTTGTATGATATGAGTCTTTGCTTGTTTTATTTTGTGTTTTAAGTCATCAATCCTTGCTGGACACACCTATTTGAGAGATCCAAAATCATGTCATGACTTGTTAGAATTGCTCTCTATGCTTCACTTAATTTTTTATGAGCTATGGACTTGCTCTAGTGCTTCACTTATATCTTTTTTAGCACGGTGTGCTTAGTATTTTTGAAGAAATTCTCTCTTTCTTCACTTAGATTTATTTGAGAGTTAGTAAAATTTTCAAGAAATTCTCTCTTGCTTCACTTAAATTATTTTGAGAGGAAGAAAAAAAATTATGCTCATGATCTTCACTTATATTTGTTTGAGCTTATGAAAAGCAACACATGAAATTTAGTCCTGAAGTGATAGATATCCAAGAAGGATATAATAAAAACTTTCATGAAGATCATTGGTCAAAATAAACTTGGTTCTTAGTAATAGTTTGAGATATGATGATGTGATATGTGAGTTGTATTTATGAGTAATTATGCTTCAGTAAGAATGTTAAGGTTTGTGATTCCCTATGCAAGCATGAAAGTCAATAGTCATGCAATGAAATTATATGCTTAATGCTTATTGCTTATTCGATGTTCATTATGTTTAATGCTTGCTTATGAGATTATTCGCTTCTTGGTTGGTCGCTACTCAATCTTTTGCTAGCCTTCATTGTGCACTAAGTATGATCTCTACTTGTGCATCCAAAATCCTTTAAGTTGTTTTGCCATATGAGTCCACTATATCTACCTATATGCGGTATTCTTTTGCCGTTTTAAGCAAATTTGCATGTGCCATCTCTAATTTTCAAAATAAACTTCTCTTTTGCGTGTTCGTTTCGGTCGCGGAGCAGTGAGGGGTGGCTAATATTTTCCATGCTGGATGTGTTATTCTCACGATGAGTGTTTATTCACTTGTCATTACACGAGAGTAAGGCAATGGTTTTAGGGATCCCCAGTCCCGAAATGCAGAAGTTAATTTACTTTATGTTGTCAAATAATAAATTCCTTGGAAAGTGTTTGTATGGAGGGAAACCATGGATACGCCTAGCCATGGAAAGTGAACGTATGGTGGAAAAAGGAATGAACTTTATTTTCTGTTTGGGAACCGCCTATGATATATCTAGCATGGAAAGTGTTGGCTACTCTTAAGTCGTTTTCGTTGGTGGGATGGATACACCTCCCAAAATGTTTTTATCTCTAAGTTTTTCGCTTTGAGCTCTGGCACCTCTACAAATCCCTACTTCCCTTTGTGAAGGGACTTTCTTTTACTTTATGCAATTTTTATTTTGAAATTGAGTCTCCATCTTCAATTATAAAAGCACCAACTAGGAGGCAATATGATCGTACTTGAGTATTGGGTGTAGCCAATGTTCGAGTGTGTTTCATGAATGGATCAATGGTTGAGCATGATGGGCTAGGGATAACTTATTTTATTGTTGGTATTTTGAAAGACATGGTTGCTTGTTGATATGCTTTGAATCACATAAAAGTCCAATTGTCCATGCTATAAAGAAAATAATATGATATGACATGTTAGGTAGCATTCCAAATCGAAAATTCTGTTTTTATCACTTACCTACTCGAGGACGAGTAGGAGTTAAGCTTGGGGATGCTGATACGTCTCCAACGTATCTATAATTTTTTATTGTTCCATGTTGTTATATTATCAATCTTGGATGTTTTATAATAATTTTATAGTCATTTTATATCATTTTTGGTACTAACCTATTGACATAGTGCCAAGTGCCAGTTGTTGTTTTCTGCATGTTTTTTACATCACAGGAAATCAATATCAGACGGAGTCCAAATGCAATGAAACTTCACAGAGATTGTTTTTGGACCAGAAGGAACATAATGGGACCTAGCAGCGCCTGGAAGGTGTCCCGAGGAGGGCACAACCCACCAGGGCGTGCCAGGAGGTCCAGGCGCGCCCTGGTGGGTTGTGCCCACCTTGGGTGCCCCCCCGGACCGCCTCTTTGCTCTATAAATACCCCAATATTCCCAAACCCTAGGGGAGTCGACGAAATATTCATCTAGCCGTCACAGAGTCCAGAACCGCCAGATCCAATCTAGACACCATCTCGGATGGGGTTCACCACATCCATTGGTGCCTCTACGATGATGCGTGAGTAGTTCTTTGTACACCTTTGGGTCCGTAGTTAGTAGCTAGATGGCTTCCTCTCTCTCGCTGAATTCTCAATACAATGGTGATAACCCAAAAGTGTAGGGGATCGCAACAGCTTTTGAGGGTAGAGTATTCAACCCAAATTTATTGATTCGACACAAGGGGAGCCAAAGAATATTCTCAAGTATTAGCAGCTGAGTTGTCAATTCAACCACACGGATAACTTAATATCTGCAGCAAAGTATTTAGTAGCAAAGTAATATGATAGTAGTGGTAACGATAACAAAAGAGTAATGTAAGCAAAAGTAATATTTTTGGTGTTTTGTAGTGATTATATGATGTAGCAGGAAAGTAAATAAGCGAGAACCAGTATATGGAAAGCTCGTAGGCATTGGATCGGTGATGGATAATTATGCTGGATGCGGTTCATCATGTAATAGTCATAACATAGGGTGACACAGAACTAGCTCCAATTCATCAATGTAATGTAGGCATGTATTCCGAATATAGTCATACATGCTTATGGAAAAGAACTTGCATTACATCTTTTGTCCTACCCTCGCGTGGCAGCGGGGTCCTAATGGAAACTAAGGGATATTAAGGCCTCCTTTTAATAGAGAACCGGAACAAAGCATTAGCACATAGTGAATACATGAACTCCTCAAACTATGGTCATCACGGGG